>OZ025253.1:14966340-15701231 GCA_964019135.1 Arenicola marina
TATTTGCATTAAATGACTGCATGTGGCTGTTTATATTCGCGTGTTTGTCTGGTGGTGGGGGGGCGGGGAGCATATGGTCTGTGGGCCACTGAGAGCACGTGCTTCGCAACGCCAAGCTCGAGGCACATCCATATGGAGATACGATTAAGATAAGCTGACCATGGTGTGTGACTCATTAAGAGACCCAAAAACCGGTTACGCTACACCCACCCCCACCCCTATATCCCCTAAAACACACACACATATATTTGTACTTGACCGGCATTTGTTTATGGCAGCTGTGATGTCAAGTCAAGCATAAAGAACCACAATCTATGTCTGGAAGCAGATCGAGAAGACAGGCGCTTTGTAACAGACATCGCCTGTCACTGTGTCTGTGTGACGGTAACATTTACGATGTACCTGTGCGGAGAAGTCTGGAACTTCATCGGCACATCGTGACGTCATTGCCAATCGTAGCTTTAAACTTATCCTAATCAGTTTGAACATAAAAATACAGAGAACAAGAGGTGTGCATAACGTCACTTTATTACATCGAGCCCTCTTCATACAGCCAAGCATTACATCATACCCCTCTAGGTACTTTTTGGCGATTGATCAGTAACCTTTGGCGATTATATCAGATATTAACCGCAATATGCATGCAATCTAACATTATAGGCCCGGGCCAAATTTGAAGAAAGGTGCAAAACTCTCAATCAAATCGAATTGCTTGTTTTCATTTCTTTATTTCACCAGTTTTGACTTAAAGCGTCAGCATAATTAACAATATAAGCACCACACAGCTTGATTAATATATCACACTTCTCATTGTGGAGCAAACAATAACCAGGAGCCTTCACATTTACATTTACATAGTTCCACGCTTTTGTGCATGTCCCGATACAATAGACTTGTCTCAAAACCCAAAAATCAGCTCCGTTCTTCCGCACATACCGTAGACAGTGGTGCGTACCGTAGCGCGAATGGCGAACGTTCGCTGTTGATCGCAATAAGTGACAGCGTGAACCAGGGGGATCAGTCTAGGTCACGCACAGACGGGACACGGGAAGGGATTGAGGTAGGCACTGTGCCAGCAAAGGGAACTCGTTCACATCACATCATCTCTACCCCACGAAACCGCCTACCTCACGGTTGACCTCAACTTAATATTTCCTCGAAGTATATCTGTATCCAATAGATTGTTCACATCCCAGCAAAATAAGGCTTTGCGCAACGTACCCTAATAATCTTGGGGCGAGCCCAGGGTGGGATGGGCTGTGGTGGGGTTTAATTGATGCATTGCCAAGTTTGTGAAGGTTCCCCCAAAACGCACCCTCACCCCTCCCCCCCCCCCCCCCCTCACCCCCCCCCCCCCCTTAACATCAAAAAGCCGTTCTGGAGAGGCATCCGTTCTCAATATAGAAATCAACTCAATGTTGATTTCAACGTCATTCAACCGACGACGTCAAAACACATCAAATATCGTCCACGTGCTTTCTGCTCTTGATGTAGTCAAGATGTGCCAGAGTCACGCCCTTAATCCTTAGATGCACTGGCGCCAACAAATTGCATTAGCTACAAGCTCTCAGGTGTCACACCAGTAATTGGCGAGTCAGTCCGTCAAAAAGAGTTTAAAAAGTCCCCAGCCAGGTACATGTAGTACACGCGCTATCTTCTTACATATCTCAATGCTTCCTCCTAACAACATTGTAAGTCATATGTGTGCATTATGTCTTCTACGTTCGATAATCATTGTATGGTTAATGGACCGATACCAATATACCGTGCCTCCCTTCGACAGACATAGCTTAATGCAGAACGTGGACACGATCATCACTTGGGTACACAGTGAAGTACACGGCTTCGTCGTCCACAGTGATGTGAAGGGGCTCAATGTTCCCGGTGTTCACGGTCGTCAGGGTCTCACCGCTGGGTGAGATCACATAGATACATCTGTCGACCTTGTCCCCAACCAAGAAGTTCACCCCGTCCTCGCCGAGACCCCCGGGTTGCTTTAGTCCTGGAGGTGTAATCACGTGACCCGAGGTGTCTCCCTCGGCGTAGAGCACGAGGGTTTTGTCTCCCTTGTAGTTGACCATTAGAGTGGAGCCGATCATCGCCACCATGGTTGGAAGACCCGTAACCCCCGATGGACGACTTAGAGTGGTGACCACTGTGTCTGTTGTAAGTGACACTTTGTGTACGCCACCCTTACAGGCCACATACACGTGTTCCTTGTCACGTGGGTCCAGCGCCATGTGAGTGGGTTCAGTCAACTTACCCCCAGCCGTCAGCTCCCCGACCACACGAAGACCCTCTGTTTGTGTCCACTTCACTATTGTAATGATGTTACCCAACCAGCTGCACACATAGACCGTATCTGTGTCCTTGTCACTCACACAGTGCCATGGCTGCACTATGTCGACATGACATACGTAGGAGTGTTTGGTGGCAGGCTCCGGGCGCCTGAAGGCCACCAGTCGGTTACTCCTATAGTCAGCCACCAGGAGGAGGTCGCCGAGGACACACGCCGCGGAGGGACACCTCAGAAGTCCCGGTCCCTCTGTGTCTCCCACTGGAGAAGTCTCCTTCAGACTGTCGTAGAATGCCTTGTTCTGAATGACAACAATGTACACAAAACATTGCGCAACATATTCAACACATACACAATGAACTTAAATAAACAGGACTGATTAATACAAGTACAGGAGACACCGATATTAAATTTACATCACACCCCTTACGAACCAGGTCATTGGTTTACACAGCGCCTAACAGTTATATTACCCTTCTTCAATACTTCTGTTTCAGGATATCACGTTTTAATTAGCCGAGGTTTGTCTCAACTTTAGTTTACACACAGTCCGGCGTGATATACATTCCGAACCGCGACGAAATAATGCATCGCCTGAGATCAACAGATCAACACATCTGTAGGGGCTACACTGTCTGCAGCAAATCAACACATCTGTAGGGTCTACACTGTCTGCACCAAATCAACACATCTGTAGGGCCAACTTTGTTTGGGCCAGACTAACACATCTGTAGGGTCTACACTGTCTGCACCAAATCAACACATCTGTAGGGTCTACACTGTATGCACCAGATCGACACATTTGTAAGGCTTACGCTGTCTGCACTAGATCAACACATCGGTCGGGCCTACATTGTATGCACTAGATCCACACATCTGTAGGGCCTACATTGTATGCACTAGGTCACCACATCTGTAAGGCCTACATTGTTTGCACCCGATCAACACATAGGGCCTACACTGAGCACCAGACCAACATATAGGGCCTACACTGTCTCTACCGGACTAACACATAGGGCCTACGCTGTGCACCAGACCAACGCACAGGACCCACGCTGTCTGCCCCAGACCATCACATAGAGCCTGTACTGCACTGGGGATATTTTATACATGAGTGTCAGACAAGAGATCAGACCCAAATTTGCCGGAGAAATCTTTGCGAGAGTCATATTATTTCCAATACTACCGATATTTGGAAAGTCGCTTGAATGTCCTGGTACCGCCATCCATGACATATAAGGTTCTACGTGTGGACAGACTTCCCTCGATACTGATTGGGACGTGGGGACGGACGTGTAATGCGTTACACAATGCATTCTATCAAGAGGCATTACTTACCCCAGTCGTTCGCCTTTTAAACATGGTCGGTCGGTCCTTCCGAATGGAATCCAAGCTCCCGGGTTCTTTCTTCAAAAACTGGCTTAAAATGTTTAAAGCACCCAAGTCTCTGGATAAGAAAACAATTTCAAGACCATCGACGAGGGTATCAGTCTTCACCAGTCCGAGGCGGCAAGACTTGATGACGTCACCAGTGTGGGCGAGATTACTCTCAGAATAGCGTAACCATGACCATACAACTTTAAACACCGTATTTTCATCTCTGACTTTCAGACGATCATCTTGCAATAGTCGGAGTAATGTATCAACATCCAGCAGCCGTTGAAACTCCTCATTGCCACTGAGTTTTTCGAAATGGTCGACGATTTGATTAACGCAGGTCTCATACACACCCGTAATGTTATAATTCTTCGCTGCGTGCAACACGGCCAATATCTCCCCTCCGATTGAAGCGCTCAAGTTCATATCAAAGTACTTTTCCACAAACGCCACCACACCGTCCATCTGCAGGAAACGTGCGCACATTATGACGTCACAAAGGTTCTTAGCCGTCACCTTGCATTCACCTCTGTAGATCCAATCCAATACAACGTTAAAGGCAGTCTTTGTCATGTTAACGCCCGTCAGTGATACGTGCTTCATACCTGAAGACTCCTGGTGTTGGTCGTGCGCCTGCGCAGGATTCGGACGCGGAAGTTCATCTTGGACAGGAAGTGAGTCTCTTGAATCCCAATCGACGCCGCATTCCTCGGCACGGGTACTCGGCCCGGTCTCGGTCTCGGTACTCGGTGAACTCACCGCACCATGTCCTCCTACACCAGGCGGCGCCTCACCTTGAGAGCCTGGTAGAAGGTTATCCTCATGTGACCTTGGGACATCCTGCGTGTCGGCGGTGAGCGACCCGCCAAGTCTCGTGCTGCCTTCGCCATGCAGAAAGCGCCTCTCAAAGTACCCGCTCCACCCGAACAGGACGGCCTTGTGACAGTGGAAGGCTTCCCCGTCAACCGTCACCGTGACGTCAGCATAGTCCGGGCACGGGTCTCCAAGTGTGACGTAGGCGTCACGCCAGATGTCGCTATAGAGCTCATGTATATCAGGCTGGGGTACGCTTCTTACTCTGAAAGATAGAACGTGTCATGATATCACAAGCTCACACCTGTATGTGTGATGGCCATGTTATAACTTGAAGCAATTATTGTATATTGGCTCGAACCGATGGCTTCTCAATCAATATGGTGCTTCCTAATTGCACAAGCTCAAAAGAAGTTTCATCGTGCATGGGCGACCGTCACTGCGGTGGGCAAGCGTCAATGCAGTGGGAGAGCGTCACTGCAGTGTCTGAGCGCCACTGCTGTGCGCAAGCGCCACTGCTGTGCGCAAGCGTCACAGCAGAGTGAGCGTCACTGCAGCAGGCAAAAGTTACTTCAATAGGCAAGGGTCATTGCGATGGGCGAGCGTCACTGCGGTGGGCGAGCGTCACTGCGGTGGGCGAACGTCACATCACTGGGTGAGCGTCATTGGGGCGGACGAGCTTAACCGTCGTCAGTAAGTGCCGCTGCAGTGAGCAAGCGTCACTGCGATGGGCTAGCATCACTGCAGTGGGCGAGCGTCACAGCGGTGGGCGAGCGTCACTGCAGTGGGCGAGCGTCACTGCAGTGAGCGAGCGTCACCGCAAATGGCGAGCGTCACTCCAGTGGCCGACTGTCACTGCAGTGGGCGAGCGTCACTGTAGTGGGCGAGCGTCAGTGTAGTGGGCGAGCGACACTAGTGGGCGGGCGTCACTGCAATGGGCGAGCGTCACTGCGGTGGGCGAGTGTCACTGCGGTGGGCGAGCGTCACTGCTGTGGGCGAGCGTCACTGCTGTGGGCGACCGTCACTGCTGTGGGCGAGCGACACTAGTGGGCGAGCGTCACTGCAGTGGGCGAGCGTCACTGTAGTGGGCGAGCGTCACTGTAGTGGACGAGCGTCACTGTAATGGGCGTGCGTCACTGTAGTGGGCGAGCGTCACTGCAGTGGGCGAGCGTCACCGCAAAGGGCGAGCGTCACTCCAGTGGCCGACTGTCACTGCAGTGGGCGAGCGTCACTGCAATGGGCGAGGGTCACTGCAATGGGCGAGCGTCACTGTAGTGGGTGAACATCACTGCGATGGGCGAGCGTCACATCACTGGGTGAGCGTCATTGGGGCGGACGAGCTTAACTGTCGTCAGTAAGTGCCGCTGCAGTGAGCAAGTGTCACTGCGATGGGCTAGCGTCACTGCAGTGGGCGAGCGTCACTGCAGTGAGCGAACGTCACTGCAGTGAGTGAGCGTCGCTGCAGTGAGCGAGCGTAACTGCAATAGGCAAGCGTCACTGTAGTGGGCGAGAGTCATTGCAATGGGCGAGCGTCACTTTAGTGGGCGACCCTCACTGTAGTGGGCGACCCTCACTGCAGTGGGTGAGCGTCACTCTATTGGGCAAGCGTCACTGATGTGAGCGAACGTCACTACGGTGGGTGAGCATCATTGCTGTGGACGAGCGTCAATGGAGTGGACGAGCGTCACTGTAGTGGACGAGCGTCACTGCAATGGGCAAGCGTCACTGCAATGGGCAAGCGTGACCGTAGTGGACGAGCGTCACTGCAGTGTGCGAGCGTCACTGCGGTAGTCGCGCGAGATAACTCATCTGTCTGAATTATTACCGTGAGCGTTAACATGAATTTCGTCACGGAGAAGCATACCTCGACGGAGTAAATATCTCAAGATACCATCTTCACTGCCGAAGTCCTACCTTGTTTTAGCAAGTTGCGGGTTCATCCTATCAAGGAACATCTCGGAATGTTTTTTTTTCAGTTGCTCCAGACACTTCTTGTCGGACTCCCGCGCCGCCAGAGCATCCAGAAAAATATCACAACACTCTCTGTTGATAGACATGATATTGATGTCCAGGGCTTTCCTGATTGTCCCGACAGTGACCAGACCAACTCTCAGTGACTTCACGATATCTTGTAAATAAGTCAGACGATCGTCACTGTGGTGAAGCCACGCAAAAGCCGCACTGAAGACGATGTCTTCACTCCGAGCCTGCAGCTCATCCACACGGATCAGCCCAAGCAAGTCGTCTGCCTGCAGTGCAAGGAAATCTTCCATTTCCACCACCTCGTCAAAGTTCCTGGCCATTCCTTCTAGAGTAATATCTCTCACGGCCGGCACTCCACAACTGTGGGCCAGACTGAGGTGATCGAACATACGACTCACAGGAACACCGCGTGAGTACTGAAACCTCAATTCGTCTGTCAGCATGTCCACCGTTTTGTCCATCTGCAGGTAGAAGGCAGTTGGAAGAGTGCGCTCGACCGTGTCCAGTGACAGGCTCAATTCCCCCAGGTACACCCACTTGTGCAGCACAGAAAATGCCTCCGGTGACACCATGTGCCACTCAGGCAAAGTCACGTGACTGGCTTGTTTCTCGGTGAAGTCGTTGCTGAACATAGACCGGAAGTAGCCGCTCCAAGCCGCCAGGAGAGCCTTGTGGCAGGGGAAGGCCACATCGCCCACAGTCACCGTGACGTCAGCCAGCGCTCCTGTATCGTCGAGCTTCCTGTTGGCTGCTCTTATCCCTTTGTCGTGCTCTCGGCGTAGGGCTGCGGCATCCATCTTATTGGCGTGCGAGTAATCTACAAGCACAATCAAAGGTTATAAAGAGTATCAGGACATGAAATACCAGGGTTCATTGTCATATGGACAGCGTGAATTATAAGGCACACTGTAAAATGTTGCATATGAAAACATTCTATGTAGTATTATATTGCATAACACAGAATAATACGCTATGGTATTATATTCTTGCACCACCGAAAAAAGGCCGTCTGGCATTAGGTGGGCAGTGTGAGATTGATGGGGGCAGTCTGGGACTGTGATGGGCACTTTGAGATTGGTTTGGGCAGACTGAGATTGGTTGGGGCAGTGTGCGTTAGGTTGTGGTCAGTTTGGCATTGATGAAGGCAGTCTGTGATTGATGATGACGATCTGTGATTGATGATGACAATCTTGAATTGGTGGGGGCAGTCTGGGATTGGTGGGGAGCAGTCTGGGATTGGTGGGGGCAGTCTTGGTTAGGTAGAGGCAGTCTGGGTTAGTTAATCGGGGGTCTGAGATTGGTGTGAGCTGATATTGGTTGGAGGTAGTCTATGATTGCTGGATGGCAGTCTGGAATTGGTGGGGGCAGTCTGGGATTGGTGGGAGCAGTCGGGGTCAGGTAGGGGGCAGTCGGAGATTGGTGGAGGGGTGGCTGTTTGAGATTGTCGTGGGCTGCCAGGTTTTGATTTGTTTGTATGTGATTGATGGGCGTTTTCTGGGGTCGGTTGGGGAAGATTGTGTTAGGTAGGGAGCAGTCTAAAATTGGCTGGGGGCAGACTGTGATAGGTTGGGGCAGTCTGGGATTGGTGGGGGTACAGTCTGGGATTGATGAGGGAACTCTGGGATTGGTTGGGGTACAGTCTGGAATTGATGAGGGCATTCAGGAGTTGGTGGGGGCAGTCTGGGATTGGTGGGGGTGCAGTCTGGGATTGGTGGGGGCAGTATGGGGTTGATGTGGGCCGTCTGGTTTAGGTGTGGCTGTCTGTATTAGGTTGTGAACAGTATGTGTTAGTTGTTGGCAATCTTGGTTAAGTAAGGGCAGTCTGAGATCGGTGGGTACAGTCTGAGATTAGTGTGGGCAGTCTAAGGTTGGCTAGGGCAGTCTGTGGTTGGTCGGGTTGGCTGGGATTGGTGGGTGCAAACTGGGTCAAGTAGGGGGCAGTCGGAGATTGGTGGTGGGGTGGCAGTTTG
The DNA here is from genome assembly GCA_964019135.1 of Arenicola marina. Taxonomy (NCBI): domain Eukaryota; kingdom Metazoa; phylum Annelida; class Polychaeta; family Arenicolidae; genus Arenicola; species Arenicola marina. The sequence goes on from OZ025253.1 coordinate 14,974,780, forward strand.
AGTTTGGCGTGGGCTGCCTGGTTTGGGGTTGGGCAGTCTGGCTTGGGTAAGGGGCAGTATGTGATTGATGTGGGCAGTCTGGGATTGATGGGGGTTGTCTTGGTTAGGTTGGGGAAGTCTGTGTTAGGTAGAGAGCACTCTAAAATTGGCTGTAGGCAGACTGTGATGGGATGGGGCAGTCTGGGACCGGTAGGCCACTCTGGCATTGGTAGGGACAGTCTGGGATTGAAGAGGGCCCTCTGGGTTTGGTGGGGGCAGTCTGCGATTGGTGGGGGCAGTCTGGGATTGGTGGTGGCAGTCTGGGTTATGTTAGGGAAGTCTGTGTTAGGTAGAGAGCAGTCTAAAATTGGCTGTAGGCAGACTGTGATAGGTTGAAGCAGTCTGGGACTGGTAGGCCAGTCTGGCATTGGTAGTGACAGTCTGGGATTAAAGAGGGCCGTCTGGGTTTGGTGGGGGCAGTCTGCGATTGGTGGGGGCAGTCTGGGATTGGTGGTGACAGTCTGGGAGTGGTGGAGGCAGTCTGGGATTGGTGAGGGCAGTCTGGGAATGGTGGGGGCAGTCTAGGATTGGTGGGGGCAGTCTGCGATTGGCGAGGGTGGTCTGGGGTTAATGGGGGCAGTCTGGAATTGGCGGGGGCACTTTGAGATTGGTGGGGACAGACTGGGATTGGTTGGGGCAGTCTGGGATTGGTGGGGGCAGTCTGGCATTGGTGGGGGCAGTCTGGGATTAGTGGGAGCAGTCTGGGATTGGTGGGGGCAGTCTGGGATTGGTGGGGGCAGTCTGGGATTGATGCGAGCAGTCTGGGATTAGCGGGGGCACTTTGAGATTGGTGGGGACAGACTGGGATTGGTTGGGGCAGCCTGAGTTAGGTTTGGGTCAGTCTGGCATTGATGGGGGCAGTCTGCGATTGGCGTGGGCAGTCTGGGATGGATGGGGGCACTTTTAGATTGGTGAGGGGTGACTGGGATATGTCAGAGCAGTCTGGAATTGATGGGGGCAATATAGGATTGGCGGGGGCACTCCAGATTGGTGGGGGCAGACTGGGATTGGTTGGGACAGACTGGGATTGGTTGGGGCAGCATGAGTTAGGTTGGGGTCAGTCTGGCATTGATGGGGGCAGTCTGCGATTGGCTTGGGCAGTCTGGGATTGATGGGGGCACTTGAGATTGGTGAGGGCTGACCGGGACATGTCGGATCAGTCTGGAAATGATGGGGCAGTCTGGGATTGGTGGGGGCACTCCAGATTGGTGCGGCCACCCTGGGATTTGTTGGGATTAGAAAAATCGTAAATTAGTGGGGGCAGTCTGGGATTGGTGGGGCCAGTTTGGTTTAGATAGAGGCAGTCTGGAGTAGGTAACCGGCAGTCTGGCATTGGTAGGGACAGTCTGGGATTGAAGAGGGACCTCTGGATTAGGTGGGGGCAGTCTGAGATTGATGGGGGCAGTCTGGGACTGTGATGGGCACTTTGAGATTGGTTTGGGCAGACTGAGATTGGCTGGGGCAGTCTGCGTTAGGTTGTGGTCAGTTTGGCATTGATGAAGGCAGTCTGTGATTGATGAGGACAATCTGTGATTGATGATGACAATCTTGAATTGGTGGGGGCAGTCTGGGATTGGTGGGGAGCAGTCTGGGACTGGTGGGGGCAGTCTGGGTTAGGTAGAGGCAGTCTGGGTTAGTTAATCGGCGGTCTGAGATTGGTGTGAGCTGATATTGGTTGGAGGTAGTCTATGATTGCTGGATGGCAGTCTGGAATTGGTGGGGGCAGTCTGGGATTGGTGGGAGCAGTCTGGGTCAGGTAGGGGGCAGTCGGAGATTGGTGGTGGGGTGGCAGTTTGAGATTGTCGTGGGCTGCCAGGTTTTGATTTGGGCAGTCTGAGATTGGTGGGGGACAGTATGTGATTGAAGTGGGCAGTCTGGGATTGATGGGCGTTTTCTGGGGTCGGTTGGGGAAGATTGTGTTAGGTAGGGAGCAGTCTAAAATTGGCTGGGGGCAGACTGTGATAGGTTGGGGCAGTCTGGGATTGGTGGGGGTACAGTCTGGGATTGATGAGGGAACTCTGGGATTGGTTGGGGTACAGTCTGGAATTGATGAGGGCATTCAGGGGTTGGTGGGGGCAGTCTGGGATTGGTGGGGGTGCAGTCTGGGATTGGTGGGGGCAGTATGGAGTTGATGTGGGCCGTTTGGTTTAGGAGTGGCTGTCTGTATTAGGTAGTGAACAGTATGTGTTAGTTGTTGGCAATCTTGGTTAGGTAAGGGCAGTCTGAAAACCGGTGGGTACAGTCTGAGATTAGTGTGGGCAGTCTAAGGTTGACTAGGGCAGTCTGTGGTTGGTCGGGTTGGCTGGGATTGGTGGGTGCAAACTGGGTCCTGGCGTGGGCTGCCTGGTTTGGGGTTGGGCAGTCTGGCTTGGGTAAGGGGCAGTATGTGATTGATGGGGCAGTCTGGGATTGATGGGGGCAGTCTGGGATTGGTGGGGGCAGTCTGGGATTGATGGGGGCCGTCTAGGTTTGGTGGGGGCAGTCTGCGATTGGTGGTGGCAGTCTGGGATTGGTGGTGACAGTCTGGGAGTGGTGGGGGCAGTCTCGGATTGGTGGGGGCAGTCTGGGAATGGTGGGGGCAGTCTGGGATTGGTGGGGGAAGTCTGGGATTGGCGAGGGGAGTCTGGGATTAATGGGGGCAGTCTGGGATTGGCGGGGACACTTTGAGATTGGTGGGGACAGACTGGGATTGGTTGGGGCAGTCTGGGATTGGTGGGGGCAGTCTGGGATTGGTGGGGGCAGTCTGGGATTGATGGGGGCAGTCTGGGATTGGGGGGGGGGCAGTCTGGGATTGGTGGGGGCAGTCTGGGATTGGCGAGGGTAGTCTGGGATTGATGGGGGCAGTCTGGGATTGGCGGGGGCACTTTGAGATTGGTGGGGACAGACTGGGATTGGTTGGGGCAGTCTGGGATTGGTGGGGGCAGTCTGGGATTGGTGGGGGCAGTCTGGGATTGGTGGGGGCAGTCTGGGATTGGCGAGGGTAGTCTGGGATTGATGGGGGCAGTCTGGGATTGGCGGGGGCACTTTGAGATTGGTGGGGACAGACTGGGATTGGTTGGGGCAGTCTGGGATTGGTGGGGGCAGTCTGGGATTGGTGGGGGCAGTCTGGGATTGGTGGGGGAAGTCTGGGATTGATGGAGGCAGTCTGGGATTGGCGGGGGCACTTTGAGATTGTTGGGACAGACTGGGATTGGTTGGGTCAGTCTAGGTAAGGTTGGGTCAGTCTGCCATTAGTAGGGGCAGTATGGGATCGTTCGGGTAGTCTGGGGTTTGTTGGAGGGGGCAGTCTGATGTTGGTGGGGGACAGCATGGGTTTGGTGAGGGACAGTATGGGTTTGGTTTCAGCCGACTGGGATTGGCGACTTTATTGTGGCATTGATGGAGGCAGTCTGTGATTCATGGGGACAGTCTGAAATTGGTGGGGGGCAGTCTGGGATTCATGAGGGCATTCAGGAATTCGTGGGGGCAGTCTGAGATTGGTGGCGGTGCAGTCTGTGATTGGTGGGGGCAAACTGTGATTGGCTGGGGCACGGGTGAGCGCAATGTTGGGCAGGGGAAGGGGGGGGTGGGTGCGGGGGAAGGGGGGGGAGTATGTCTGGCTGTGGGGGTGGGGGGACACAAGGGTGGTAACGCAGATTGACACCATGGATACCTACCATTTACTTGATTGAAAGTCCAGGTAGAGTAAAATAGCAGTGGCCTAATATGGATTTTCAGTTTATGGATATTTTACCCATTGTTTACAGCCAATAGCATACATCCTAGATTTAGTTTGACATTTCACATTTTTTACCTCAATCTTATGCATATCCTATATTTGTCTTTACAACATATGTGTAATTCAATTTTATTACTCTGTATTCATTTTTACCACATCACACTTTTTGTCTCTCCTCTAACATTTCTCCTTTCCCACATTTTTGGCAACCAGGCCATTTTTGTTTTTGGAAAATACTTGTCAAAATGAATATTGAACATATAAAATTAGGATTAAAAATATGAGTTGTTGTTAAAATAACTGTAAGATACATGTATATATGAGGACAACTATTTTACAAAAACAAAAATATCCTCATACCATGCAACCATACTTATCTCTGTTAAATAATTTAAAGTTAAGACATGTGGTTGCCAAGTTTAGATGTTGTGTATCCCCAGATAAGAGATGTTACAGTGATGATGGTGAGATGTGCAATGCCACATCCAGAAAACAACTTACATGGTTTTGAACCACTTTCACATTTTAATGACCGGTCCTTTATATAGTAAAATCAGGGGAAAGTACCTGCCCACCAATCACGTCTTATACAATGATGTCCTAGTGTGATGCCAATTACGCAATTTATAAACTTGCAATATTGTGAAACTTGCCTATCAAAAGTGCACTGAATTATATACAACCCAGCAACCTAATGCTAACCCATAAATATCAGTTTCAGAGGCATAAATCTGTTAAATTATCAGACAACACAATATATTACCAGTTCTGCTGACATTTGTTTACCAGTTAAATTGTTTGTTTTGTTCTGTTAGTACATGCAATTGCTTTTGTATAGTTGTACCTGGGGCCTGAAGCCTAGAAGTACCAAAAAAAGTACAACAATTGATGAAAATTTTCATAATTGCTTGAACATTGTTTTGCCTTACATTTTGATGAAAACAAGTTGCCCTGATTCTCTGGGAAAATAGGTTTCCTTGAATTTGACAGAAAAACATACTGATTTCTAGATCAAGCTGTGTTACTCTTATCTCATGAGATTTTACAAACCAAACATGGATGAATATTTTAATAATTACTCCATTGCAGATTCTATATGGTAGTCTTTGACATTTATTTTATACATTCCACCTGTTACAGGTTGATTACAGGTTGGAATATAATTTTATTTATGGGTTGTTATGACGGGAAGTCCATGAGGAGCTGGAGAAGACTCATGCAAGTCATGGAGCAGAATAAAACTAATACAGGAGAAAGTAAATGTCATGTCATTGATCAGAATGCATATTGCAACATTATCATTTACATTTTTTCAGTGAATTTCCCCATTCCTCATTTGTTGTCGCTAAATTCTTACCTCCTAATTAATTGCTGATACATAATTAGAAACAAACCATACATGTGAACCCAATTAAAGGCTGAAGCAAATTAATAACCTGCATTTTGGGAAAATAAATCATCTCTGGCCTAGATATGTGTGGATTGTAAAAAATAATCTTGTTAAACTTTTGTTTAAACTCTTAACTTAAATCAAGTTGACAGAAATATATATATTAATTTATATTAATATATATATGTATGCATTAATCTTATATATATTAATATTATAATATTCTATATACTTATATATATATATATACAAAAAAAACTTGGTTTTCCTTGCAAGTTGATTTTTTGGAGCATCTCAGACCTCAGTATAGCCCAAATCTCATAGGTAGTGCTATGTAAGGCTAGATGAGGGCGACCAATAAAGAGAGAAATATAACGCAACGCATGCAAACAATGGACCACATGCATTTATTTTCATCTGCACTTGGTGTGGTGCCTGGCTGTGTTATGCACATGACCACAAGTCTGTTTCAATGAATACTCACAGGCATAGTAAATCAGTAGAGGGTGGATCGAGGTAGGGAGGGGGGGGGGGGGTTATGGTCCCACAGCGTATACCAAACACACTTTTTGTATATGCTGTAGTGCCCCCTACCCCCTAGCCCTGTTTGATGGCGTTCAAGGTTACAGCACTGATAGGCCGTCCTTATGTTATGTTATGGACATGGAACAATATAAAATCCATAACAAGCCATCTGATGGGGATACCTACCCCCCACCCCTCCACCCCCCATCCTCTACTCATGTACTGTGCCTGTGCCTATTCTGCTATAGATATAGTCTATAGCAGTAAGAGGCCTAGGACCTGTTGGACTATCTTGTTGTAGGAGTCCCACACCGGCTCCCGAGGCGATATAGGCGGTATACGTACCCCGGCCCCGGGTGTGTGGTGCACCCAATGAAACTTCACTGTCTTCAGCGACAGATAACGACATTATGGATTTCTCTGTTTATTAAGAACATTTCAAGTCCTTGTTTGTCACTTACCTTAATCAGTTGGCAGATATAAATACTGACAACAAGAGGAATTCAAAAAGTGGTACCAACTCTCCGCGTTGTGTCGCCTTTTCCGGGTTTGTGGGGAATTCCCCGATATGTTGCACACCAGTAACCATCAGTCGCCATTCGCCAGGTGGCGCTCCGCTTAAACCGCTGCTGTCATCCGTGTATGACACGCAGTTTGAAATGACTCATTGAATCCGATAGTCCACGACTGAATCCGACGGTTGGATGATCAACTCACTTTATTACATCGACCTCACTTCATATAACTCACTTTATTACGTCGACCTCACTTCATATAGCTCAGCAATACATGATACCCATCTGTTACCATTGCTCAGCAACCCCTGGCGATTAAATACAAAATCAATCATCATGCAACCGTGTCAGCAGTGTAGGCAGCGGAAACATTTCTAAAAACACCCAAATATATATAACAGCATGCTCATTGTTAGCAGAACAACCTCGGTAAGTTTTCATATTTATGTTTGTGCCACAGCGGTTGGTTAGCTCCACGCGTTTGTATATTTCCCAATACAATGAATCAATTTCAACATACGAAAACTATGGCTAACACAGACTTTTGCCTCATACATCTGGCTCTATAAATATATAACAGTCCCAAAAGAAAGGTGTTCGTTTGAGCTCACTTTTACAAATATAACACAAACTGACTTCAATAGTGCGCCATTGATACATTTCAGTGCAAAATTAATTGTAGCATTTGATATTGAAAACTGACAGAAACAGTGTCTCTCGTACCTTGAAATAGTCTCGAGGGCACTCCTGCCAGTGACTCCTGCCAGTGAACAGGTATACAAAGTCTACAAACATGTACTCACAATCTGTACAGCGGCATACAGCACTGACATGTGTATGGACAGCACCTTAGTGTACAGATTGTGCAGTCACAGATGAACAGTACAAGAATGACAGCAGGCCAATGAGGTTTGGTGTGAGGGGTGGATGGTTGGAGAGGGGTATGAGGGACAGTTGGAAACCAACCCTGGCAAGGAAGCGACATGACGTGACAGGTCAGAAGGCAACCCTGGCAAGGAAGCGACATGACATGACAGGTTGGAAGCCAACCTTTCCCTGCATCTGAAGCGACACGACATGACAGTTCGAAAGCCAACCCTGGCAAGGACACGACAGCTCAAAAGCCAACCCTGGCAAGGAAGCGACATGACGTGACAGGTCAGAAGCCAACCCTGGCAAGGAAGCGACATGACGTGACAGGTGGGAAACCAACCTTGGCAAGGAAGTGACAGGACACGACAGTTCGAAACCCAACCTTGGCAAGGAAGCGACACGACATGACAGTTCGAAAGGCAACTGTGGCAAGGAAGTGACAGGACACGACAGTTCGCAACCCAACCCTGGCAAGGAAGCAACATGACGTGACAGGTCAGAAGCCAATCCTGGCAAGGAAGCGACATGACGTGACAGTTTGGAAGCAAAATTTGGCAAGGAAGCAACATGACGTGACAGGTTGGAAGCCAACCTTTCCCTGCATCTGAAGCGACACGACATGACAGTTCGAAAGCCAACCCTGGCAAGGACACGACAGGACACAACAGTTCGAAACCCAACCCTGGCAAGGAAGCGACACAACATGACAGTTCGAAAGCCAACCCTGGCCAGGACACGACAGTTCGAAACCCAACCCTGCCAAGGACATGACAGGACACGACAGTTCGAAACCCAACCCTGCCAAGGACACGACAAGACACGACAGTTCGCAACGCAACCCTGGCAAGGAAGCGACATGACATGACAGGGGAGAAGCCAACCCTGGCAAGGAAGCGACATGACATGACAGTTTGGAAGCCAACTTTGGCAAGGAAGCGACATGACGTGACAGGTTGGAAGCCAACCTTTCTCTGCATCTGAAGCAACACGACATGACAGTTCGAAAGCCAACCCTGGCAAGGACACGACAGGACACGACAGTGTGAAACCCAACCCTGGCAAGGAAGCGACACAACATCACAGTTCGAAAGCCAACCCTGGCAAGGACACGACAGGACATGACAGTTCGAAACCCAACCCTGGCAAGGACATGACAGGACACGACAGTTTGCACTCCAGCCCTGGCAAGGAAGCGACATGACGTGACAGGTGAGAAGCCCACCCTGGCAACGAAGCGACATGACGTGACAGTTTGGAAGCCAACTTTGGCAAGGAAGCGACATGACGTGACAGGTTGGAAGCAAACTTTAGCAAGGAAGCGACATGACGTGACAGGTTGGAAGCCAACTTTAGCAAGGAAGCGACATGACGTGACAGGTTGGAAGCCAACCTTTCCCTGCATCTGAAGCGACACGACATGACAGTTCAAAACCCAACCCTGGCAAGGACACGACAGGACACAACATTTCGAAACCCAACCCTGCATCGAAATGACATGACGTGACAGGTGGGAAGCAAACCCTGGCAAGGAAACGACAGGACACGACAGTTCGAAACCCAACCCTGGCAAGGAAACGATATGACGTGACAGGTGGGAAGCCATCCCTGGCAAGGAAATGAGAGGACACGACAGTTCACAACCCAACCTTTTCCTGCATCTGAAGCGACACGACATGACAGTTCGAAAGCCAACCCTGGCAAGGAAATGACAGGACACGACAGTTCACAACCCAGCCTTTTCCTGCATCTGAAGCGACACGACATGACAGTTCGAAAGCCAACCCTGGCATAGACACGACAGGACACGACAGTTCGAAACACAATCCTGGCAAGGAAACGACAGGACACGACAGTTTGAAAGCCATACTGCTCTGTCCAACAACACCCGCATCGTAGGGAACCATATTCTATCTGTCTATTGACAGACAAACACTGTGACAGGTCCGCTTCACAAGTTGCTGGAGGTTTCGAAATAAAGCACTCACCTCTAGTTATTAATTCTTGCACTTCCATATTATTAGCCTGTACGACTGTCTTAAGGAAATGAGTCGGCTGCAAGTATTACTCCCTTTAACTCTTCTATTTCTCCTACAGTTCTGCCCGCTCATGATGTCGTCTTGTTGTTACGTCGTACGCGGATATGCACCAGGTGTCGCTTGTCCTCCCGATAAACGCCCTCCAGGGGTGACTTCGGATATGCGAGCGGAGTTAATCGGCGCGGCTATTTGCAGCATGCGGACTCACTCTTTCCGCTAATAGGCGGATCACTATTAACCGAACGCAAAATCCCCGGTCCGAGTGAATGTGGCACTTGCTGGACTGCACAAATTCTGAAGATCGTTACATAGCGCCATAAAATACATCAACGGATACGTATTGTGTTCATTATCTTATTCTCCTTGCTTTAATATTACTTACAGACTTTATGGACGTCGCAATACTACTAAGCTTATATATATATCAAATGTATTGCGCGGCCTTGACGCCCAGTTGGAAATCCTAGTGAACCTCCTCTGTGTGGGGAGTAACCAGGTAAGGTCTGGGACCGCTCTATCGGACCGCAATCTCCGCGTTCGGTTATGCACTCCGCGGAGTCCGACTATTCCGCTCGCATACCCGAACTCACCCAGGGGGGTGAATCAACCGTCGCAGCGGCCTCTATATTCCGCAAGATATATGCAGCGCGAAACCTCGATTTTCGTCAGTGTGCAAGATGTCAGCGTGCGGTTCGCGCTGAATTTTCTCATACATTTGTTTGGTCTCGTGTGGCGCGAAGCGGTATGTCTCAGTGGAATCTACAGTTTATCATCGATCTATGTGTTACCATCATCATTTCTCTTGAACCAGCAAGTTGCTATTACTAAACATAATCTAGTTCTAATGCCAATATTTCATAAATCTCTATTATCGCTCACCGTAGTGTCGGCTCAACACCTGTCCAATTCAATAGGGACCAGGACTAGACGCGTAGGGTAGGGATAGTACTAGCCTATCCGCCCCTATGGTGTTTTTAGCCATACTTTTCCAGTTGTCAGAAAACATATTATGAAATTTGGTGCAAGTGACCCCTTACTGGCCTAAGGCTTAGGTGTAAGCCAAATGGAATTCATACAGAACCACCAATATTTCCAGTTAACCTTTGCCTTTGTACTGGTACATCTAGTATACAATTAGTATCCTAGCAAACCCACAAATAAATATCACTGCTCTTGAATGAAGCTCTTTGCATTTGGTTGGTTGACTTGTATGTCAATTGTGGGTTCAAATCCCACCTGGGTTATCAATCGCCGCCCCAATCAGCGAATAGGCAGGTAGCTTTTCAGTTTGGCAGGCATTCAGATATCGCTTACCCACCCAAACAGGGCATTTTGGTCCGTAGGCTTCAAAGAAATCACAATTTTATGATATCAAGAATTCTGGTCAGTTATAGAAATATCCAATTTGCAAGCTCAAAATGTGACCTGATCAGCTGGCGCCATGTTGTGTGTGCATACTAAATACTTCATTTATTTACCACCTAAAATGTTAGCGGGAAAAAAACATGTCTGCCTCATACCCTGGCCTCAGTGGGAAAATTGGACTGCTGTAATGCTATAATGCTTTCTATATTTGGTAAGATATAGCAAACACAATTAACGTAAACTGCCTATTAGAAGCCACGGCTTATATTACGAAGTTCAAGGGTCAAATTCCTGGGTTTTAGTCGCAAGTGAGGGTGCAGCTTTAAATATGGCCTTTTGCCCATTTAAGTTAGCGTGGCAGGACAAGCGGGGGGTGGGGGGGGGGGCTCGATCAAAGCTGCGCGGTCTAACAGCCATCTCAGATCGCCTTTTCTTCCACTCTCGGACTTGTTTCTCATTGAGACCAAAGTGCTCAGCAGTAGCTCTGTTACTTGTAAGGTCGTAAGATGTTCTTTTCCCAGGCATTGTGTTACCCGGGGCAATCAAGACCGACAATGAGCTACTTATGGTTGTGTTATTTATTTATACTGCCACGCGGCTCCCCCCACACCTATTGTAGACCAATGATCACAGGCCAGTTTTCAGGTGGTGTAACTTCATACGGCTGCCGGATTCATAAACATGCAGTAGGAGCCAGCCACTGGTACGTGTGACACTGGATAAGAGGAGCGATTGGAGAGGGAGAGGTGAATGCTGTTAGTGGTCGCGACTGCTTGTATAAACAATTAAGTGGCTTCGTTGGCTGGATGGATTAAGTAGGAATACAGGGCGGCGGGCCGGTGGGAGGGGGGGGGGGGGGGTGGAAGGCCAAAGTCGGGGTACGGCTTATAATATGTAGTTTTCCGGAAATGGTTCTGGGCACCGGACAACCCGGTTTTTAGGCCAAAGTTGGGGTGCAGCTTCTAATAGGCAGTTTACTGTTTCATGGCAGGTAATGTCTTTCAATTTATATCTGTTACTCGACAATTAACAGTGGGACAATGCACAATACATAGTTGTTGTCACTTCAAAACATCCCCCTGGAACTAAATTGTATAATTGTTTTCAATGTCATCTTCACTTGCAGCTTGTCACATCATATTCTGACTGATGTATGCATTCTTTCTGAATTCAATGCATTTCATGGCTCGAATTCACCACAGCCAGGTATTAGGGCCTATTAACTTCACTTCACCGCTCCTGGCTGCAACTTGTCACTTTAACCTGCATTGATAAACATCCCCCATAGCCATGTAGATGTCCATGTGCTTATTATCTATAAACGTCATAATCCTTTACAATTGTAGCCAACCTGCAAATAGGCTGAGATCACCAGGAAAAGGAAGTTCTTTCACTGTAACATATGCTCCAAAGAGTCCTGCTAACAGCCTTGCTAATCAGGTATATATCAAAGCTGCTCACACAGCAAAGCGCTTTAAGCATTGATGAGTAGAGCATGGCAGATGTCCTTCCCATATACAAACTGAATATGCCAAATTTATGTATATCAATGCTGTACGAGCTTCAGTTGGCTCTTTCATAATGTTCCCTAATTACTGACACCATAGACTACTCTCATCAGTAAGAATTGCTTAAAGAATCAAGTATTAAACTTGATATGATATGATACAATTCTTCTTCCATATTTGACTGTTGATCTGAATTGGGCTATAGAAGTGTGGGAATATATATTGGTATAGATTAGAGTCAAAAAAGTGTTGGTATATATATATATTGCAAGCATTGGTATGTACACTAGCAGACTTCTACCAAACAACATGCGATTTCAATAAATATTTAGATGAATCTACAAAAAATCACTGACACACAAATCTGCACTGCTTTCCACCTCGATCCACTGGGGGGCCAAAAGGGACACAAGCTGAGGGGTCACTGAGGCCTTGGCAATGACAACCAGGTATCTGAACTCCAATTTTGCAGGAAAAGATACACGCGCCTCAGGAAAATTCACAGCAAACCAGGGCCAGGATTCCAAGGCTTACTCAGCTGAGTCATGTGAAATACATGTCAAATAAAGCAAAGCTTAACTTGGCATCCTTCCAGAAGAGCTGCCAACTGATATTACTGAACACATTCTCCACAAAATCGTAAACAAAAATATAACTGATAGAAATATCTGTAACCTTGTCAGTGTAACCACATTGTAGAACGCACAAATCACAGGAGAATGTAAATATTTAAGGCAACCCAGCCTGCTCCAATGACTTGCTGTGTATGGTGTGGCATATAGGTCTATATGCAGTTCTATAATGCTAGACAACTAATTAGACCATTTTTTGTGAATTCAACAATAACTGCATGGTTTCTTTATGACAGTACCAGCCAGAATTCTTTTCTACCAGCGCTGCTGGCCTACCATTTCTCATATATGAAATATATGCATGAAATGTGAAGAAATAACATTACATTCTTCACCATCCCCCTCGGCTTTACATATAAGCCTTGTAAATAAACAGTATCAGTACTCATTATCATTTAAAATTGAAACAACTGAATTTTTAGTTGCCATATCAAGTAACTTCCTGACAGACATTTCACCCACTGAGTTGCTTACTCAGATACTCAAATATACCATGTACATGTCATACCCTGCAGCTTATAAAGTGGTATTACATTTTTGCTGCAATACCCATTACATATGTCAATAACATTACCTTGCATGATGTCTTCAATGTGATTTTGAACTTTGAGTGGAAAGATGTACCAGTATGTGAATATATCTGGGGTGGTTCAAGAACATCTGGATAGGAGGGCCCTGCAGCTTGCTTATAAAGTGGTATTACATTTTTGCTGCAATACCCATTACATATGTCAATAACATTACCTTGCATGATGTCTTCAATGTGATTTTGAACTTTGAGTGGAAAGATGTACCAGTATGTGAATATATCTGGGGTGGTTCAAGAACATCTGGATAGGAGGGCCCGATTTCAGGGTTGGAGCCCCTACCCAAACATAGACCTACTACTAAAAAAAAAACATTGTTATAATTAACATATAGCCCAAAACAATCAGTCCTTGCAGCAAAACAATTGACGTAAAGATTATGACTTTGGCATTACTTGGCCCAATATCTACTTATACAACAATATAATTCATAACAGTTGCTCTGTAATTTGTTTGAAAATAAATAATAGATCGAACAATAATATATTAATCTATACCTTTCATAAACTACTACTTTCTACCAGTGACTGATATGATTGTAAACGCCCTCTATCGACCTGGCTGCAGATTTCCAATCAAACTTTGGCCATGAAACCCACTCGGGTGCTTCACAATGAAGGGGATTATTACCAGTCACATATGCCGAACAATTTATGCAGTACAGTTTCATGACATTACAACATATCAGTCCACAGTTCAGAATCTCTAGTTCCATGCCACAAGCATGTATGGGTGCATGAAAGTATATGTTTTACCATGACTTGAGTGGTACGCGGGGGTACACATACACTAAAATATTTAGTCATAGCCTTCACTTAATACACAATGATCTGTCCTTCAAATACATCAGTTACATGAATACTTCATCACAGTTAGGTAGATGGAATAACACCTTTGTCCCAGGGCTTCTTCAATTCCAGGCTTTTAAGTAGTCCAATGGATATTTCAGTTATAACTTTGACTTCATGCACTGTAGAATATTGCAAATACCACGTAAAATCACGGTGATTTACCCGAATCCTTCTCTCTACGCAGTAGCCACGGCTGTGCAGGGGCGGTGCAGTGCCCCTGCACCTGTCCCCTCTCTGTCCACGCTGGAAGGCGACAAGGGGTAGGGGGAGGGGCGGAGGGGCGGTGCCTCATCGCCGCAGTGCCTTGCAGTTGCAAACCCATCCATGTCATTGATGCCCGGGAGGGGTGGGATTGGCCCTCGGCCATGACCCGGTGTGGCATGCGGAAGTGTCCCCCCATGCGCAGCTGTCCCCCTTTTATAAAATACATGATATTGAGACCCTCTCCGCTCCATGTGTTCGTACGGTGCCATTATGATAGATACAGGGGGGACATCTCCGCATGGGGGACAATCCCGCATACCACACCGGCACGAGGTACGAGTGCTTTCTCTTTATGGGGGAAGGGCAAGCGCGATGCTGGGCCAGCAAGCGCTGTAACAGGGCAATGTGCTACTTTCTAAAACCTTCACTCATCAGTGCCCATCCATACATTATTGCTTAATCCCCATACATGTCCATCAAAAAAATTATCAAAGCGGGGAAGTATTGTTTTCTTTTTCAATTCACAACTGCCGTATCGTCTTTAGTCACGCTGCGCGATGAAAACACGTCCTTTCGTCCACATTGCGGGTTTCGGTCCTTGTGACGTCACTCGAGGCACCCACCCCTCACGCCGCTCGTACATCGCGTCGGTTTACCTGCAAACGCATTCTTGCGAACGGGTCGCTGCATGGCCTCACTTGTTGTGGTGGTTTAAATATTGGTCAATGGGGGCTATTATTTCACTGGACACACGGTTCATTTGCCCTGGTGCTATGGCTGTAACATGGGCGGGCCCTGTCCAAGTTTGCCACTTGCACGGTACTACAACATAGAACGGGCTACTTCCCCTCTACCTTCGACCTATACTAAGGTCTTTGCTCCAACATTACAACTACCCTCGCCTTAACCAAGGGCGAGAGGGGGTGGGGGGGCATCCGACCCCCGAGCCGAAATGTGTACCATTTAACATCGGATGAACAAAGCTAAGCCATCTGTCGCAACTCAAACCCCACCCCCCCCCCTCGCACCCCCTTAGCCAACATATCTCGATCATACCCTGTTAGCCGACATGAGGCACGGTAAATGTTATGAGGCTAATGGCAATCCCCTAATTTAAATCTAGGGGGAAAAGCTCCATGTTGTGGCTTTCAAACTCGGAACATTCATCCTTTACACGCTTTCATCTGTGAAGCACATTTCACCCCCAATTATAGCAACACGAGTAAGTCTGCGAGGCCAGGGAGGGAGGGGGGGAGGGGGGGGGCTATTATAGGCCTAATTAAACCCTCTGGTGTGCGAGGGCGGTTCAGGGGATGTCCAGTATGAAATAACATACCCGTACAGAAATGGTATTTTTCATTCAAGAAATCTAGATCACCCTTTCGCACTAAAGTATTCTTACAGTTATAGGCCTGCCACACTCAACTGATATTTTACATATAAACCAACACTAAATTTTAGGACGCAGGGAAACTTCTTGTGTCATCCTCGGGCCTCACAACGGTTTGTCTAAGGGGGGGGGGGGCGCAAGGGGTAGTTCCGTTCCTGGGGAACGGGCTTTGCATTTCACCGTCAATTGGGAATGGGAAAAATTATACTTTGTGAACTGGGAATGGGGTATTGACCGAGCGCCGTGATGAAGGATTGCTATTAATCCTTAACTGGGACTTCCAAATATTAAATACCCGTCAGTCGGGAAACTGTCAATTTAGTATCAATTATCCGGCCTTCCTTTGTACCTCTCCTTACACTTCATCGTAACCTGGGAATCAACAAATATATTCTTCGCCACCTCGCAAGACGCATCCCCCCCCCCCCCACCACCACCCCTCTAGGGTGGCGTTGCCGGGAAAGAAACCAAGCTGGCCTGCGTGTAGAATGTAAAAAGTATCGCGTTTTGGAGGTGATAATTAAAGGGTGGGATTTCCAGCAGAACACTGTTTTGTTTTCCCTGTGATCCCCACCTAACCCCCCCTCCCCCTTCCACTGATTTACTGTGCCTGTGACACATTCAAGCCCCCCCCCCCCATTCAAACAGGTAGGGAAAGTCTGACACTACCATTTTCAGGAGGGAACCAGAAGCCCGGGAGCAGAACTTGGGACCCAAACTTGTCAAAGTGGCGAAACAACCGTATTCTCGACATTCATGCCCCCCCCCCCCCAAAAAAACCCCTCCCCCCTTGGGAACCAAGTCTCAGCTCTTCAACAAGCATGCTCACATTTTTTTTCGCTCTTGGGACCTCAGGTTACAGTCACCTTCAAATGGTGCACAAACTATCCAAATCAGAAACAAGTAACTCAGTATCATAGACGTGCTAGTGTCATATCTCGGCCCAGGCCCGGTGGATAAAACACACCAAGCGCCTCGGGCCAAATGGGAACTTCCCGTGACCGCCAGTTATACCCCGCCACCCTGTAGCGCGTTCCTTGTCAATCAGTGCCGTAAACTCCCTATTTAAAGCCGCGGCTTGCAGAACCTTGCAGAGGTTCCACTTCCCCGGTTTCAGTCACGGTGCGGCTTGAAATAAGGCCCTACGCCGATTTCAAGTGAACGTGGCGGGACAAGCGCGCGGGGTGGGGGGGGGGGGGCGTTAATAAGAACATTACCGGTATTGCCACAATAATGTATAGCAATATAACGTCATACAAGTCAACAAATCGGAAGCTAATTCAACTTGAAAACTGCGTCGTAAGATGTTCCCTTACCAGGCATGGTGTAAATGCGGCAATCAAGACTGGCAATGACCTACTTACCTTCGTGCTATTTATTACTACTGCCAGGCGACTCCGCCCACACCAATTGCAGACCAAAGATCAAAGGCCAGATTTCAGGTGGTGTCAATTGATATGGCTGCGCCGGCCTCGCACCAAATGCAATGACTTCATTGTGCCAGACAGAAACTTTATACTGGGTAGGCCACCCATTGGTGTGACACCTGCTAAGAGCTGCGATCGGAGAGGAACAGTTGAATGTTGTTAGTAGTCGCGACTGCTTGTATAGACAAATAATTGGCTTCCTACGGGCCTGGAGAGGCAGATACCGGTGTGACACTTGATAAGAGGTGCGATCGGACAGGGGGAGCCGAATGTTCTTAGTGGTCGCGACCGCTTGCATGAACATTTAATTGCTTTGGTTGCCGGGTTGGGATACAGGGTGGGCGGGGGGATGGGTCGAGAGGCCTAAGTGCGGCTTATAATATGTCGTTTTGGGGAACTGGTTCCGGGTGCCTGCAGACCCGGTTTTGGGGCCAAAGTTGGGGTGCGGCTTCAAGTGGGTAGTTCATGTTAGTCTTTAGCCACAGCCGCCGGCCCGCCGGATGGCCGCCTACTTTGGCTGGCAGATTTCCAATTTGGGGGCCACTCATTTGCTGTCTACCCGAAAAAGGGGGCTTTCTGTGAGGAGGTTTAGAAGTCAATCACAATTCCGTTCAACCTCAATTGGTACTTTTGTCCCTACAATATTATCGTAGCCGCTAAAAGCAGATTTATGGCTACTACCACGACATTTACATACTACCCACCTTCTCGACACTATGGAACTGACTATACTCCGAACAATGCCAACCAGGGGGTACGAGCTACCTGTTCAAAAACCCCAAACCGATCTTTTCACGCCGAGGACAATTGTGACCTACTGATCTTTTCACGCCGAGGACAATTGTGACCTAGTGACACCTGAGGTGTCAAATATTTGGGTCGGTTGCTTCCCTAGTAAACAATTCCTTCCTTCCGCAAGCAGCATCCTTTCATTGGTGGGCATAACTACGGAGCCACGCTAGGGATCACGACAAACAATAGTTATCTAAATCACACGATTAAGAGCCATGATTTCTTATGTAACCCACGTCTACGCACAAAGTAGACCGAATCCCAACATTACACCTACGCTTACCGCCCCGCACTTCCTTCCACTAGGCTCACGGTGCGCCCGCATCCATTCGCCATTCCCATGTGCCCCGTTGAAAGCAGGACGCCACAGACGGCAAAATTACCCACCTATTTCCCGAAAATCAATGCCTATCGACTTGTCTGGCCCCTGAATGAGTGCGCAGGACTTAAAGCCGCATCCCAATATGTCAAATGTGTTATGCCCTCATCCCCATCTCTGACCATCCAGATATTTCAATATTCCCATGTCAGATCCCCGCTTTTTTCCCCAATATGTCATCAGCCCTATCTCACAACTGTGTACTATACCGCACGAGGCCAGGCATTCAGTCATTTAACATGACTCCATAATCACCTCGCCGTACCGCTGCTGTCGGCCGCGGCACAACTTCGAGAAGCTTGAAAAACGGTCAAATGAGCTGTCATTTCTTCAAACATTAGCCTTCGACAATGAAAGCGACAACTACCGCGCTTCGTATATTTAATACAAGAAAGAAGCCTTTCGAGCAATTATACTGGGGACAGAACCCTTTGTTTCATTCACCGGATTCCAGGTGCTATTAGCCTAAGGCCGGGTCCCAGGGCTAACTTGTAAAAATTTCTGCGCGACTAATTTTTCACAGCCATTTGCCCAGCGCCGCCCTGGCGAGCGACTGTCGAAATGGATTGAGCACGTAGGCGACGAGACATACCACATTGCGTCACCCGTCGGGTGAGAAGGACCTAATATGTTGTAGGTAAAACCTAGAAGGCGAGCGTAGACTTTGACTTTGTTGTGAAGCAATTTTTTGGACCCCCACTGATGATAACTGCCTGGGTTAAACTGTTTCTCATAACCTTAGTTATGACTTGTTCTTTTTAAAGGTGAAGTTTTACATATTATGCTATTTTGTATATTTAATATCAAAGTTTTGGTACTGAAAAAGTAAATCTAGTAGTCTAGTAGTACATTTGATTTGTAGTCAAGTGACCTGCCCCTGACC
Organism: Arenicola marina; assembly: GCA_964019135.1. Taxonomy (NCBI): domain Eukaryota; kingdom Metazoa; phylum Annelida; class Polychaeta; family Arenicolidae; genus Arenicola; species Arenicola marina. Next base: position 14,993,894 of record OZ025253.1, read on the forward strand.
GAATCTGTCATGATTTAGGTTCCTATTACCCTAGGTTGCTTTATTTGTGATCTGTAAAGTTTTGTTCGAGAGAAATTGCCATCTAAAAATAGGCTAAGGCAATGAAATCAATTTCCATCCCCTGGTACATTGACTGACCGAAAATGTTTGTTCTCAAAGTTTAAAAGTGCAGTGTTTTATGGGGAGGGATCATTGCATGGTGTAGGTGGAGTGCCATGGTCAGATAGATGTGGCCGGCAATACTTATGTTCCCGCCTTCCTGCTCCCTGATTTGGACTTTGATTTCACGACTCAGCTCATGTAATGAGCGTGAGTAATTATGCTCAAGATCTCTAGAATTTGAAACTGGACGACTGGTTGACTGGGTTGTGTTACGGTTACCCAGTGTGAAGCAAAGTACTGTGAATATTTTTTTAAATAAGGGTGGTCCGCCCTCATTCAACGCAGCAAAACCAGCAAGAAGTAGTCTACGATAGACAGAGATCCCAAATGACACGCAGCTGTGATAGAAGCTTTTAGTTTTGAAGTAGATGTGCTAAAGAAGGGGAGCACAACTTGTTTTGATTTGATAATTGGACTACTGTAAGAACTTACTACTTTTTAAATATAATGAAGAATGCTAATGGATAGATGTTCGAAGATCTTGATAACTTATCTCTAGATGTAGGCTAATCTTAACTGTAGGGTTTGTTATAAACCCAAAAAAAGCAATTTTTGCGCCAAATTGTTTAAAGCTTGGATCCAGCTTTGTATATTACCTTCTAGCTAATCTATATTAGAAGTTAGTTATTTGACGGATCCTACACGGACGCCTAATGAACTCTCAAACAACCCGTTTGTATGAACACAGATGTTGCTTTGATTCGATAATTAGAGTAAGGTTACTTTTTAAAGGAAGCTTAATTATATTAAAGAAATTACCAATGGATAGATGTTCGAAGATCTTAATAGATCTAACTTATCTCTAGATGTAGACTAAGCTTAATTAAAATTTTGTTAAAAATCCGCCAAACAACAGCAATTTTTGCCTCAATTTTTTTTAAAGCTTTGATCCAACTTAAAGTTGCGTGTGGAGTTGTTTCGCTGTTTTTGAATGCCAAATTTGCGTATAAGAACACAAACCTAAGGCCTTAAGGTTCATAACAGACAATAAACACCTACCATATCGCTCACCAATTATCTGCCAATGAGCAAAACATTTCAAATTCATGAATTGTCCGCCACAAAAATGAAAACTTGTGCTGATTTGAAACGTCATAAACGTGTGTAAGCAAGTCGTTTACCGGTGCCTCCGACAGGGGGCCCAAGCGATTAATTATATGAGACAATAGAAGCGTCCGGAGCGCCACTTTTTCTTTGGCGGTGGCCGTTGACACTGCTTGTGGTCAAAGGTAACATTTCCTGTTTATGTTTATTTTGGTACAGCCGTTGCAACGGCCAGCTCCACATGTAACTTTAAGCTTAATAAGTCTTACATTTATTTCCAGCTAGATCTGCATTAGAAGTCTATTTTAATGAAAGGCTAAAAGACGGTTGTCCCAATCAAATGGTTCCCTTAGCTTGTCCAGGAACCAGTACAAATTTCTTGACGGATCCTGCACGGATGCCTGATGAACTGTCAAATAACCCAGTTAATTAAATGTGACACAAATAAGTGGTGAAAGTCATATGATTATAGCCTAAATGTGACGTTAGATCTAGCACCTTTTGGATCACCAACCTTGATCTATATTTACAAAAGCTGAACTAGATTGTAGACCTAACGGATCTAGATCTGGATCTAGGCCCTAGCTTAGATCTAGAACATGTAACGTGTTAACGAAGCAATTTTTGCCTCAAATTGTTTAAAGCTTAGATCCAACTTAAACTAGATCTAGGGAACTTACATTAACTTAACTTCCAGCTAGATCTATATTAGTCAATTAGAAGTCTATGTTACTGAAAGGCTCAGTAAACATTAGCTAAAAGAGTCAAATGGTCCCCTGGTCAGGGTCAAAACTGCTAAACTCCTAGGCTAGATCTAAATATTACACAAATAAGTTACCTTAGCACTTTAATGTATCACCAACCTTGATATAAATTGACAAAAGCTAGACTAGACGTGGAAATGTTGTAACATCAACGAAGCCTGGTAAACTGCTGACAAATCTGAAACTGTCGTCTGCGCGTTCGACTTGTGCTGCCATCAAGCGAATGCATCGCGCGCGCGTGTTGAGCGCCCTCTGTCAGGAGAGAGGAGGAAACATGCATGTTGTCGCTATGATCAGCGTTTCATCAGTTGGAATTATGTTTTTGTATGTAAATTATCTACCAATTATGTACATTCGTATGTTAATGTGGGGGGGTGAGCTGCATATAAGTTTTTGACAAAAAAAAAAAACATGAAATTTCCCAGAATGCATTTAAACGCATGCGCATGTCACACCACTGGGGGTCGACTTCCCGTTGAATTTTTTTCGCGCTTTACAGTTTGGGATTGAGATACAGATTTTGTCAGTTTTTTACGTGTGTGTTATCTAAAGAGCTCGCTACGCTCGCTATAATGTAAAATCCGGATTATGTCTTCGGCCCACTACAATTACCTTGACCTGACCAATTGCATCCGCTCAATTTTTGGCCCCATCCCAAAAGTATAAGTCACTGTTCAGTTTCGCCCCCGGGCTCAACGATCTCGCTGGGTGGGAAGCTAAAACCCAACAGCCCTTTTAGTTACTTAGTTCCGGTGTAGCATGATAACCTGTCCGCCGTGATAAAGTGTCCGGCTGACGTGCGCGCATGCGCAGCGAATGGGGTTGCTATGTAAATAGCCCATTTTTGTTAGGTTTAGGGTTAGGTTAAGGTTGGGATTCGGGTTCTGGTTAGGGTTAGTGACATGAAAGAACCGTGGCCGGACAGGTCATCACGGCCGGACACGTTATTATGTTACACCGGTCTACATTTCTGGTTGCGACATTCCTACCAGGGACATGTGCATCATCCCCAGCTTCAACCATCCCTGCCCCGCCACGCCCCCCCCCCCCCCCCCACAACAGTATGCCTACACTGGCACGGCGGTCGCTGGCAACGCTCGCGACACTGAAGACCCTCGCTGCAGTGTGGTTACGATAACATTAGCGAGCCGGCCTTTGTTGACATCTTGATAAGCCAAGTGACGAGTCTGCGGCGACACATCATGCACGTCGACCAGCTCTTTTTCATACTTAAACAAATGTCGTAGGGTCCGAGGTTAAAGTTTATCAATTCTTTCCAGACAAACTACTTAGGCGAGTTGCACAATTGAAAGACGTAATGCAAGTTACCTACGGGCTCAATACCGGACATAATGTACAGCGTCATGAATTGAAACATGTTAACGCTATAGCGACTTTCCCGTTCTTTGGTCCTATGTACCATTGGCTAAGGAAGAAACAAAACAATCCTATTTCCTTGCCGTTTCACCTACATACTCCCCTGACAAACTAGATCGAGCCATTTCGGATACCTAGCGGTGGGTAAAGTTACAGAGCCAAATGTTGCGCTCTGCCAACTACACAGCCCGTACACGCACAAACACACACACTCAGACAAAGCAACGAAGAGATACATGCCGTACAATCGACAATTTTACGTCATAATCATGGAGCCCTAGCGGAGTCAGTCCGTCCCCCGCAACACCCGCCGGTCTGGCTCCGCCACCCCCTGGTACCACGCCACACCCAACCCCCCACCACATACGCCTTACTGCCACCAATAAAACCACAGTCGCCCCTCTTCGGTCCAACTTCACACGGCAGCAGACGCCCAAAACTTTCACAAGTAACGGCCATAGGTCCTGCCAATCAAATCACCTCGCTTAAATTGCGCTTACGTTGGCTCGCGGTCAGCGGGCCCCGCCCAACCTTTCCTCTGCTTCCCCATGGCATGGGTCGCCAGCCAATCTGCCCCCACCCCCCCCCACCCCCTGGCACTCCATCTAAGCGGGTCCTGCCACACCACCCCCTCGTGTCACCCCGCACGCTCCTCCCCGTGATCTTTCCCTATCAGCCGCCGGCGACAGTCACGACTATAAGTACAGTGACTGGCCATTGTCACTGTCAACGGCACGTCCACTCTCTCCACGGCGAACAGCACATCGACTTTCTCCACGGCGAACAGCACATCGACTTTCTCCACGGCGAACGGCACATCGACTTTCTCCACGGCAAACGGCACATCCACTTTCTCCACGGCGAACGGCACTTCCCTCGGATCCGCGTCACTCGATTGCCTGCCCAACTGGTCGCCACGCGTCGCCACGCGGCAGTGGAAGCGATATAACGACCTACCTTCGTCGGATAGTGCAGGCCAACTTACATGACCTTCTCGCCCACAGTAAGTACAAAATTAACCTGCACTGATTTCCGCGATCGCCTAATAGGGCCCCTAAGGGGGGGTAGCCCAGTCGCGTGTCGATTTTAAGAAAAAGGTCCATGTCGCGTGTCGATTTTAAGAAAAGGTCCATGTCGCGTGTCGATTTTAAGAAAAGGTCCATGTCGCGTGTCGATTTTAAGAAAAGTCCAATGTCGCGTGTCGCTAAATCTTATGTCGCATGTCGATTCTAAGACAACCCCAATGTCGCGTTGTCGATTTTAAAAATCGCCGTGTCGCCGTGTCGAAAAAGCCCGTATGGGGCCCTCCTAATCGGTCGCACATTCGGGTCACGGGGTCTACACTATTACCTTCCTCTGCGTGCTGGGGGGTGCAGATTGGGTACTGCAGAGTGTGTGAGAATCTCCCGCTATGAACGTCTGCATTTCGGGTAACGGCCGCCCGGTCTGTCAAAGCTACATCCGTACTATCCTTAGGGTTTAGGTACAGGGGGTATACTGCGCTCGGGGTCGGGTTGGGGTCAGGGTTAGGTACCCTCTTTTTCACCTGCCGCTACACCTGAATTTCCCGTAACGGCCGCCCGCTCTCTCAATGCCACATCTGTACTATCCTTACGGTTTAGGTACAGGGGGTACATTGCGCTCGGGGTCGGGTTGGGGTCAGGGTTAGATACCCACTTCAACCGCCGCCTCACCTGCATTTCGGGTAACGGCCGCCCGCTCTGTCAATGCCACATCAGCACTATCCTTAGGGTTTAGGTACAGGGTGTAGATTGCGCTCGGGGTCGGGTTGGGGTCAGGGTTAGGTACCCTCTTTCTCACCCGCAGACTAACCTGCATTTCGGGTAACGGCCGCCCGCTCTGTCAAAGTTACATCCGTACTATCCTTAGGGTTTAGGTATCGGGGGTATACTGCGCTCGGGGTCGGGTTGGGGTCAGGGTTAGGTACCCTCTTTCTCACCCGCAGCCTAACCTGCATTTCGGTTCACGGCCGCCCGCTCTGTCAAGGCCACATCTGTACTATCCTTAGGGTTTAGGTACAGAGGGTAGATTGCGCTCGGGGTCGGGTTGGGGTCAGGGTTAGATACCCTCTTCAACCGCCGCCTCACCTGCATTTCGGGTAACGGCCGCCCGCTCTATCAAAGCTACATCAGTACTATCCTTAGGGTTTAGGTACAGGGGGTAGATTGCGCTCGGGGTCGGGTTGGGGTCAGGGTTAGATACCCACTTCAACCGCCGCCTCACCTGCATTTCGGGTAACGGCCGCCCGCTCTGTCAATGCCACATACGCACTATCCTTACGGTTTAGGTACAGGGGGTAGATTGCGCTCGGGGTCGGGTTGGGGTCAGGGTTAGGTACCCTCTTTCTCACCCGCAGACTAACCTGCATTTCGGGTAACGGCCGCCCGCTCTGTCAAAGTTACATCCGTACTATCCTTAGGGTTTAGGTATCGGGGGTATACTGCGCTCGGGGTCGGGTTGGGGTCAGGGTTAGGTACCCTCTTTCTCACCCGCAGCCTAACCTGCATTTCGGTTCACGGCCGCTCGCTCTGTCAAGGCCACATCAGTACTATCCTTAGGGTTTAGGTACAGGGGGTAGATTGCGCTCGGGGTCGGGTTGGGGTCAGGGTTAGATACCCTCTTCAACCGCCGCCTCACCTGCATTTCGGCTAACGGCCGCCCGCTCTATCAAAGCTACATCAGTACTATCCTTAGGGTTTAGGTACAGGGGGTAGATTGCGCTCGGGCTCGGGTTTGGGTCAGGGTTAGGTACCCTCTTTCTCACCCGCAGACTAACCTGCATTTCGGGTAACGGCCGCCCGCTCTGTCAATGCCACATCTGTACTATCCTTAGGGTTTAGGTACAGGGGGTAGATTGCGCTCGGGGTCGGGTTGCGGTCAGGATTAGGTACCCTCTTTTCCACCCGCCGCCTCACCTGCATTTCGGGTAACGGCCGCCCGCTCTGTCAAAGCTACATCCGTACTATCCTTAGGGTTTAGGTACAGGGGGTATACTGCGCTCGGGGTCGGGTTGGGGTCAGGGTTAGATACCCTCTTCAACCGCCGCCTCACCTGCATTTCGGGTAACGGCCGCCCGCTCTGTCAATGCCACATCTGTACTATCCTTAGGGTTTAGGTACAGGGGGTAGATTGCGCTCGGGGTCGGGTTGGGGTCAGGGTTAGGTACCCTCTTTTTCACCCGCAGGCTAACCTGCATTTCCCGTAACGGCCGCCCGGTCTGTCAATGCCACATCTGTACTATCCTTAGGGTTCAGGTACAGGGCGTAGATTGCGCTCGGGGTCGGGTTGGGGTCAGGGTTAGATACCCTCTTCAACCGCCGCCTCACGTGCATTTCGGGTAACGTCCGCCCGCTCTGTCAAAGCTACATCAGTACTATCCTGAGGGTTTAGGTACAGGGGGTATATTGCGCTCGGGGTCGGGTTGGGGTCAGGGTTAGCTACCCTCTTTTTCACCCGCCGCTACACCTGCATTTCGGGTAACGGCCGCCCGCTCTGTCAATGCCACATCTGTACTATCCTTAGGTTTAGGTACAGTGGGTAGATTGCGCTCGGGGTCGGGTTGGGGTCAGGGTTAGATACCCACTTCAACCGCCGCCTCACCTGCATTTCGGGTAACGGCCGCTCGCTCTGTCAATGCCACATCAGTACTATCCTTAGGGTTTAGGTACAGGGGCTGGATTGTGCTCGGGGTCGGGTTGGGGTCAGGGTTAGGTACCCTCTTTCTCACCCGCAGACTAACCTGCATTTCGGGTAAGGGCCGCCCGCTCTGTCAATGCTACATCAGTACTATCCTTAGGGTTTAGGTACAGGGGTTATATTGCGCTCGGGGTCGGGTTGGGGTCAGGGTTAGGTACCCTCTTTTTCACCCGCCGCTACACCTGCATTTCGGGTAACGGCCGCCCGCTCTGTCAATGCCACATCTGTACTATCCTTAGGGTTTAGGTACAGGGGGTAGATTGCGCTCGGGGTCGGGTTGGGGTCAGGGTTAGATACCCTCTTCAACCGCCGCCTCACCTGCATTTCGGGTAACGGCCGCCCGCTCTGTCAAAACTACATCCGTACTATCCTTAGGGTTTAGGTACAGGGGGTAGATTGCGCTCGCGGTCGGGTTGGGGTCAGGGTTAGATGCCCTCTTCAACCGCCGCCTCACCTGCATTTCGGGTGACGGCCGCCCGCTCTGTCAATGCTACATCAGTACTATCCTTAGGGTCTAGGTACAGGGGGTATATTGCGCTCGGGGTCGGGTTGGGGTCAGGGTTAGGTACCCTCTTTTTCACCCGCCGCTACGCCTGCATTTCGGGTGACGGCCGCCCGCTCTGTCAATGCCACATCTGTACTATCCTTAGGGTTTAGGTACAGGGGGTAGATTGCGCTCGGGGTCGGGTTGGGGTCAGGGTTAGATGCCCTCTTCAACCGCCGCCTCACCTGCATTTCGGGTAACGGCCGCCCGCTCTGTCAATGCTACATCAGTACTATCCTTAGGGTTTAGGTACAGGGGGTATATTGCGCTCGGGGTCGGGTTGGGGTCAGGGTTAGGTACCCTCTTTTTCACCCGCCGCTACACCTGCATTTCGGGTAACGGCCGCCCGCTCTGTCAATGCCACATCTGTACTATCCTTAGGGTTTAGGTACAGGGGGTAGATTGCGCTCGGGGTCGGGTTGGGGTCAGGGTTAGATACCCTCTTCAACCGCCGCTACACCTGCATTTCGTGTAACGGCCGCCCGCTCTGTCAATGCCACATCTGTACTATCCTTAGGGTTCAGGTACAGGGCGTACATTGCGCTCCGGGTCGGGTTGGGGTCAGGGTTAGGTACCCTATTTTTCGCCCGCCGCCTGACCTCCCTTGTGGATAAGGGCCGCCCGCTCTCTTAAGCCACATCATTAACATCTTTAGGGTTGAGGCGTAGGGTGTAGATTGCGCTCGGGGTCGGGTTGGGGTCAGGGTTAGGTACCCTCTTTCTCACCCGCAGCCTAACCTGCATTTCGGGTAACGGCCGCCCACTCTGTCAAGGCCACATCAGTACTATCCTTAGGGCTGAGGTACAGGGGGTAGATTGCGCTCGGGGTCGGGTTGGGGTCAGGGTTAGATACCCTCTTCAACCGCCGCCTCACCTGCATTTCGGGTAACGGCCGCCCGCTCTGTCAATGCCACATCTGTACTATCCTTAGGGTTTAGGTACAGGGTGTAGATTGCGCTCGGGGTCGGGTTGGGGTCAGGGTTAGGTACCCTCTTTTTCACCCGCCGCTACACCTGCATTTCGGGTGACGGCCGCCCGCTCTGTCAATGCCACATCTGTACTATCCTTAGGGTTTAGGTACAGGGTGTAGATTGCGCTCGGGGTCGGGTTGGGGTCAGGGTTAGATGCCCTCTTCAACCGCCGCCTCACCTGCATTTCGGGTAACGGCCGCCCGCTCTGTCAATGCTACATCAGTACTATCCTTAGGGTTTAGGTACAGGGGGTATATTGCGCTCGGGGTCGGGTTGGGGTCAGGGTTAGGTACCCTCTTTTTCACCCGCCGCTACACCTGCATTTCGGGTAACGGCCGCCCGCTCTGTCAATGCCACATCTGTACTATCCTTAGGGTTTAGGTACAGGGCGTAGATTGCGCTCCGGGTCGGGTTGGGGTCAGGGTTAGGTACCCTATTTTTCACCCGCCGCCTGACCTCCCTTGTGGATAAGGGCCGCCCGCTCTCTTAAGCCACATCATTAACATCTTTAGGGTTGAGGCGTAGGGTGTAGATTGCGCTCGGGGTCGGGTTGGGGTCAGGGTTAGGTACCCTCTTTCTCACCCGCAGCCTAACCTGCATTTCGGGTCACGGCCGCCCACTCTGTCAAGGCCACATCAGTACTATCCTTAGGGCTGAGGTACAGGGGGTAGATTGCGCTCGGGGTCGGGTTGGGGTCAGGGTTAGATACCCTCTTCCACCGACGCCTCACCTGCATTTCGGGTAACGGCCGCCCGCTCTGTCAAAGCTACATCCGTACCATCCTTAGGGTTTAGGTACAGGGGGTATACTGCGCTCGGGGTCGGGTTGGGGTCAGGGTTAGGTACCCTCTTTTTCACCCGCTGCTACACCTGCGTTTCGGGTAACGGCCGCCCGCTCTGTCAATGCCACATCAGTACTATCCTTAGGGTTTAGGTACAGGGGGTAGATTGCGCTCGGGGTCGGGTTGGGGTCAGGGTTAGGTACCCTCTTTCTCACCCGCAGACTAACCTGCATTTCGGTTCACGGCCGCCCGCTCTGTCAATGCCACATCAGTACTATCCTTAGGGCTGAGGTACAGGGGGTAGATTGCGCTCGCGGTCGGGTTGGGGTCAGGGTTAGATGCCCTCTTCAACCGCCGCCTCACCTGCATTTCGGGTGACGGCCGCCCGCTCTGTCAATGCTACATCAGTACTATCCTTAGGGTCTAGGTACAGGGGGTATATTGCGCTCGGGGTCGGGTTGGGGTCAGGGTTAGGTACCCTCTTTTTCACCCGCCGCTACGCCTGCATTTCGGGTGACGGCCGCCCGCTCTGTCAATGCCACATCTGTACTATCCTTAGGGTTTAGGTACAGGGGGTAGATTGCGCTCGGGGTCGGGTTGGGGTCAGGGTTAGATGCCCTCTTCAACCGCCGCCTCACCTGCATTTCGGGTAACGGCCGCCCGCTCTGTCAATGCTACATCAGTACTATCCTTAGGGTTTAGGTACAGGGGGTATATTGCGCTCGGGGTCGGGTTGGGGTCAGGGTTAGGTACCCTCTTTTTCACCCGCCGCTACACCTGCATTTCGGGTAACGGCCGCCCGCTCTGTCAATGCCACATCTGTACTATCCTTAGGGTTTAGGTACAGGGGGTAGATTGCGCTCGGGGTCGGGTTGGGGTCAGGGTTAGATACCCTCTTCAACCGCCGCTACACCTGCATTTCGTGTAACGGCCGCCCGCTCTGTCAATGCCACATCTGTACTATCCTTAGGGTTCAGGTACAGGGCGTACATTGCGCTCCGGGTCGGGTTGGGGTCAGGGTTAGGTACCCTATTTTTCGCCCGCCGCCTGACCTCCCTTGTGGATAAGGGCCGCCCGCTCTCTTAAGCCACATCTTTAACATCTTTAGGGTTGAGGCGTAGGGTGTAGATTGCGCTCGGGGTCGGGTTGGGGTCAGGGTTAGGTACCCTCTTTCTCACCCGCCGCTACACCTGCATTTCGGGTAACGGCCGCCCGCTCTGTCAATGCCACATCTGTACTATCCTTAGGGTTTAGGTACAGGGCGTAGATTGCGCTCCGGGTCGGGTTGGGGTCAGGGTTAGGTACCCTATTTTTCACCCGCCGCCTGACCTCCCTTGTGGATAAGGGCCGCCCGCTCTCTTAAGCCACATCATTAACATCTTTAGGGTTGAGGCGTAGGGTGTAGATTGCGCTCGGGGTCGGGTTGGGGTCAGGGTTAGGTACCCTCTTTCTCACCCGCAGCCTAACCTGCATTTCGGGTCACGGCCGCCCACTCTGTCAAGGCCACATCAGCACTATCCTTAGGGCTGAGGTACAGGGGGTAGATTGCGCTCGGGGTCGGGTTGGGGTCAGGGTTAGATACCCTCTTCAACCGCCGCCTCACCTGCATTTCGGGTAACGGCCGCCCGCTCTGTCAATGCCACATCTGTACTATCCTTAGGGTTTAGGTACAGGGTGTAGATTGCGCTCGGGGTCGGGTTGGGGTCAGGGTTAGGTACCCTCTTTTTCACCCGCCGCTACACCTGCATTTCGGGTGACGGCCGCCCGCTCTGTCAATGCCACATCTGTACTATCCTTAGGGTTTAGGTACAGGGTGTAGATTGCGCTCGGGGTCGGATTGGGGTCAGGGTTAGATGCCCTCTTCAACCGCCGCCTCACCTGCATTTCGGGTAACGGCCGCCCGCTCTGTCAATGCTACATCAGTACTATCCTTAGGGTTTAGGTACAGGGGGTATATTGCGCTCGGGGTCGGGTTGGGGTCAGGGTTAGGTACCCTCTTTTTCACCCGCCGCTACACCTGCATTTCGGGTAACGGCCGCCCGCTCTGTCAATGCCACATCTGTACTATCCTTAGGGTTTAGGTACAGGGCGTAGATTGCGCTCCGGGTCGGGTTGGGGTCAGGGTTAGGTACCCTATTTTTCACCCGCCGCCTGACCTCCCTTGTGGATAAGGGCCGCCCGCTCTCTTAAGCCACATCATTAACATCTTTAGGGTTGAGGCGTAGGGTGTAGATTGCGCTCGGGGTCGGGTTGGGGTCAGGGTTAGGTACCCTCTTTCTCACCCGCAGCCTAACCTGCATTTCGGGTCACGGCCGCCCACTCTGTCAAGGCCACATCAGCACTATCCTTAGGGCTGAGGTACAGGGGGTAGATTGCGCTCGGGGTCGGGTTGGGGTCAGGGTTAGATACCCTCTTCCACCGACGCCTCACCTGCATTTCGGGTAACGGCCGCCCGCTCTGTCAAAGCTACATCCGTACCATCCTTAGGGTTTAGGTACAGGGGGTATACTGCGCTCGGGGTCGGGTTGGGGTCAGGGTTAGGTACCCTCTTTTTCACCCGCTGCTACACCTGCGTTTCGGGTAACGGCCGCCCGCTCTGTCAATGCCACATCAGTACTATCCTTAGGGTTTAGGTACAGGGGGTAGATTGCGCTCGGGGTCGGGTTGGGGTCAGGGTTAGGTACCCTCTTTCTCACCCGCAGACTAACCTGCATTTCGGTTCACGGCCGCCCGCTCTGTCAATGCCACATCAGTACTATCCTTAGGGCTGAGGTACAGGGGGTAGATTGCGCTCGTGGTCGGGTTGGGGTCAGGGTTAGATACCCTCTTCAAGCGCCGCCTCACCTGCATTTCGGGTAACGGCCGCCCGCTCTGTCAATGCCACATCAGTACTATCCTTAGGGTTTAGGTACAGGGGGTAGATTGCGCTCGGGGTCGGGTTGGGGTCAGGGTTAGATACCCTCTTCAACCGCCGCATCACCTGCATTTCGGGTAACGGCCGCCCGCTCTGCCAATGCCACATCAGTACTATCCTTAGGGTTTAGGCACAGGGTGTAGATTGCGCTCGAGGTTGGGTTGGGGTCAGGGTTAGGAACCCTCTTTCTCACCCGCAGCCTAACCTGCATTTCGGTTAACGACCGCCCGCTCTGTCAATGCCACATCAGTACTATCCTTTGGGGTTTAGGTACACAGGGTAGATTGCGCTCGGGATCGGGTTGGGGGCAGGGTTAGGTACCCTCTTTTTCACCCGCCGCTACACCTGCATTTCGGGTAGCGGCCGCCCGCTCTGTCAATGCCACATCTGTTCTATCCTTAGGGTTTAGTTACAGGGGTTAGATTGCGCTCGGGGTCGGGTTGGGGTCAGGGTTAGGTACCCTCTTTTTCACCCGCCGCTACACCTGCATTTCGGGTAACGGCCGCCCGCTCTGTCAAGGCTACATCAGTACTATCCTTAGGGTTTAGGTACAGGGGGTAGATTGCGCTCGGAGTCGGGTTGGGGTCAGGGTTAGATACCCTCTTCAACCGCCGCCTTACCTGCATTTCGGGTAACGGCCGCCAGGGTTTAAGTACAGGGGGTATACTGCGCTCGGGGTCGGGTTGGGGTCAGGGTTAGGTACCCTCTTTTTCACCCGCCGCTACACCTGCATTTCGTGTAACGGGCGCCCGCTCTGTCAATACTACATCAGTACTATCCTTAGGGTTTAGGTACAGGGGGTATACTGCGCTCGGGGTCGGGTTGGGGTCAGGGTTAGGTACCCTCTTTTTCACCCGCCGCTACACCTGCATTTCGGGTAACGGCCGCCCGCTCTGTCAATGCCACATCTGTACTATCCTTAGGGTTTAGGTACAGGGCGTAGATTGCGCTCCGGGTCGGGTTGGGGTCAGGGTTAGGTACCCTATTTTTCACCCGCCGCCTGACCTCCCTTGTGGATAAGGGCCGCCCGCTCTCTTAAGCCACATCATTAACATCTTTAGGGTTGAGGCGTAGGGTGTAGATTGCGCTCGGGGTCGGGTTGGGGTCAGGGTTAGGTACCCTCTTTCTCACCCGCAGCCTAACCTGCATTTCGGGTCACGGCCGCCCACTCTGTCAAGGCCACATCAGTACTATCCTTAGGGCTGAGGTACAGGGGGTAGATTGCGCTCGGGGTCGGGTTGGGGTCAGGGTTAGATACCCTCTTCCACCGACGCCTCACCTGCATTTCGGGTAACGGCCGCCCGCTCTGTCAAAGCTACATCCGTACCATCCTTAGGGTTTAGGTACAGGGGGTATACTGCGCTCGGGGTCGGGTTCGGGTCAGGGTTAGGTACCCTCTTTTTCACCCGCTGCTACACCTGCGTTTCGGGTAACGGCCGCCCGCTCTGTCAATGCCACATCAGTACTATCCTTAGGGTTTAGGTACAGGGGGTAGATTGCGCTCGGGGTCGGGTTGGGGTCAGGGTTAGGTACCCTCTTTCTCACCCGCAGACTAACCTGCATTTCGGTTCACGGCCGCCCGCTCTGTCAATGCCACATCAGTACTATCCTTAGGGCTGAGGTACAGGGGGTAGATTGCGCTCGTGGTCGGGTTGGGGTCAGGGTTAGATACCCTCTTCAAGCGCCGCCTCACCTGCATTTCGGGTAACGGCCGCCCGCTCTGTCAATGCCACATCAGTACTATCCTTAGGGTTTAGGTACAGGGGGTAGATTGCGCTCGGGGTCGGGTTGGGGTCAGGGTTAGATACCCTCTTCAACCGCCGCATCACCTGCATTTCGGGTAACGGCCGCCCGCTCTGCCAATGCCACATCAGTACTATCCTTAGGGTTTAGGCACAGGGTGTAGATTGCGCTCGAGGTTGGGTTGGGGTCAGGGTTAGGAACCCTCTTTCTCACCCGCAGCCTAACCTGCATTTCGGTTAACGACCGCCCGCTCTGTCAATGCCACATCAGTACTATCCTTTGGGGTTTAGGTACACAGGGTAGATTGCGCTCGGGATCGGGTTGGGGGCAGGGTTAGGTACCCTCTTTTTCACCCGCCGCTACACCTGCATTTCGGGTAGCGGCCGCCCGCTCTGTCAATGCCACATCTGTTCTATCCTTAGGGTTTAGTTACAGGGGTTAGATTGCGCTCGGGGTCGGGTTGGGGTCAGGGTTAGGTACCCTCTTTTTCACCCGCCGCTACACCTGCATTTCGGGTAACGGCCGCCCGCTCTGTCAAGGCTACATCAGTACTATCCTTAGGGTTTAGGTACAGGGGGTAGATTGCGCTCGGAGTCGGGTTGGGGTCAGGGTTAGATACCCTCTTCAACCGCCGCCTTACCTGCATTTCGGGTAACGGCCGCCAGGGTTTAAGTACAGGGGGTATACTGCGCTCGGGGTCGGGTTGGGGTCAGGGTTAGGTACCCTCTTTTTCACCCGCCGCTACACCTGCATTTCGTGTAACGGGCGCCCGCTCTGTCAATACTACATCAGTACTATCCTTAGGGTTTAGGTACAGGGGGTATACTGCGCTCGGGGTCGGGTTAGGGTCAGGGTTAGGTACCCTCTTCTTCACCCGCCGCCTCACCTGCATTTCGGGTAACGGCCGCGTGCTTTGTCAATGCTGCATCAATACTATCCTTAGGGTTTAGGTACAGGGGGTAGATTGCGCTCGGGGTCGGGTTGGGGTCAGGGTTAGATACCCTCTTTAACCGCCGCCTCACCTGCATTTCGGGTAACGGCCGCCCGCTCTGTCAAAGCTACATCAGTACTATCCTTAGGGTTTAGGTACAGGGGGTAGATTGCGCTCGGGGTCGGGTTGGGGTCAGGGTTAGGTACCCTCTTTTTCACCCGCAGCCTTACCTGCATTTCGGTTCACGGCCGCCCGCGCTGGCAATGCCACATCAGTACTATCCTTAGGGTTTAGGTACAGGGGGTATAATGCGCTCGGGGTCATGTTGGGGTCAGGGTTAGGTACCCTCTTCTTCACCCGCCGCTACACCTGCATTTCGGGTAACGGCCGCCCACTCTGTCAAGGCCACATCTGTACTATCCTTAGGGTTTAGGTACAGGGGGTAGATTGCGCTCGGGGTCGGGTTGGGGTCAGGGTTAGATACCCTCTTCAACCGCCGCCTCACCTGCATTTCGGCTAACGGCCGCCCGCTCTATCAAAGCTACATCAGTACTATCCTTAGGGTTTAGGTACAGGGGGTAGATTGCGCTCGGGGTCGGGTTTGGGTCAGGGTTAGGTACCCTCTTTCTCACCCGCAGACTAACCTGCATTTCGGGTAACGGCCGCCCGCTCTGTCAATGCCACATCTGTACTATCCTTAGGGTTTAGGTACAGGGGGTAGATTGCGCTCGGGGTCGGGTTGCGGTCAGGATTAGGTACCCTCTTTTCCACCCGCCGCCTCACCTGCATTTCGGGTAACGGCCGCCCGCTCTGTCAAAGCTACATCCGTACTATCCTTAGGGTTTAGGTACAGGGGGTATACTGCGCTCGGGGTCGGGTTGGGGTCAGGGTTAGATACCCTCTTCAACCGCCGCCTCACCTGCATTTCGGGTAACGGCCGCCCGCTCTGTCAATGCCACATCTGTACTATCCTTAGGGTTTAGGTATAGGGGGTAGATTGCGCTCGGGGTCGGGTTGGGGTCAGGGTTAGGTACCCTCTTTTTCACCCGCAGGCTAACCTGCATTTCCCGTAACGGCCGCCCGGTCTGTCAATACCACATCTGTACTATCCTTAGGGTTCAGGTACAGGGCGTAGATTGCGCTCGGGGTCGGGTTGGGGTCAGGGTTAGATACCCTCTTCAACCGCCGCCTCACGTGCATTTCGGGTAACGTCCGCCCGCTCTGTCAAAGCTACATCAGTACTATCCTGAGGGTTTAGGTACAGGGGGTATATTGCGCTCGGGGTCGGGTTGGGGTCAGGGTTAGGTACCCTCTTTTTCACCCGCCGCTACACCTGCATTTCGGGTAACGGCCGCCCGCTCTGTCAATGCCACATCTGTACTATCCTTAGGTTTAGGTACAGTGGGTAGATTGCGCTCGGGGTCGGGTTGGGGTCAGGGTTAGATACCCACTTCAACCGCCGCCTCACCTGCATTTCGGGTAACGGCCGCTCGCTCTGTCAATGCCACATCAGTACTATCCTTAGGGTTTAGGTACAGGGGGTAGATTGTGCTCGGGGTCGGGTTGGGGTCAGGGTTAGGTACCCTCTTTCTCACCCGCAGACTAACCTGCATTTCGGGTAAGGGCCGCCCGCTCTGTCAATGCTACATCAGTACTATCCTTAGGGTTTAGGTACAGGGGTTATATTGCGCTCGGGGTCGGGTTGGGGTCAGGGTTAGGTACCCTCTTTTTCACCCGCCGCTACACCTGCATTTCGGGTAACGGCCGCCCGCTCTGTCAATGCCACATCTGTACTATCCTTAGGGTTTAGGTACAGGGGGTAGATTGCGCTCGGGGTCGGGTTGGGGTCAGGGTTAGATACCCTCTTCAACCGCCGCCTCACCTGCATTTCGGGTAACGGCCGCCCGCTCTGTCAAAACTACATCCGTACTATCCTTAGGGTTTAGGTACAGGGGGTAGATTGCGCTCGCGGTCGGGTTGGGGTCAGGGTTAGATGCCCTCTTCAACCGCCGCCTCACCTGCATTTCGGGTGACGGCCGCCCGCTCTGTCAATGCTACATCAGTACTATCCTTAGGGTCTAGGTACAGGGGGTATATTGCGCTCGGGGTCGGGTTGGGGTCAGGGTTAGATGCCCTCTTCAACCGCCGCCTCACCTGCATTTCGGGTAACGGCCGCCCGCTCTGTCAATGCTACATCAGTACTATCCTTAGGGTTTAGGTACAGGGGGTATATTGCGCTCGGGGTCGGGTTGGGGTCAGGGTTAGGTACCCTCTTTTTCACCCGCCGCTACACCTGCATTTCGGGTAACGGCCGCCCGCTCTGTCAATGCCACATCTGTACTATCCTTAGGGTTTAGGTACAGGGGGTAGATTGCGCTCGGGGTCGGGTTGGGGTCAGGGTTAGATACCCTCTTCAACCGCCGCTACACCTGCATTTCGTGTAACGGCCGCCCGCTCTGTCAATGCCACATCTGTACTATCCTTAGGGTTCAGGTACAGGGCGTACATTGCGCTCCGGGTCGGGTTGGGGTCAGGGTTAGGTACCCTATTTTTCGCCCGCCGCCTGACCTCCCTTGTGGATAAGGGCCGCCCGCTCTCTTAAGTCACATCATTAACATCTTTAGGGTTGAGGCGTAGGGTGTAGATTGCGCTCGGGGTCGGTTTGGGGTCAGGGTTAGGTACCCTCTTTCTCACCCGCAGCCTAACCTGCATTTCGGGTAACGGCCGCCCTCTCTGTCAAGGCCACATCAGTACTATCCTTAGGGCTGAGGTACAGGGGGTAGATTGCGCTCGGGGTCGGGTTGGGGTCAGGGTTAGATACCCTCTTCAACCGCCGCCTCACCTGCATTTCGGGTAACGGCCGCCCGCTCTATCAAAGCTACATCAGTACTATCCTTAGGGTTTAGGTACAGGGGGTAGATTGCGCTCGGGGTCGGGTTGGGGTCAGGGTTAGATACCCACTTCAACCGCCGCCTCACCTGCATTTCGGGTAACGGCCGCCCGCTCTGTCAATGCCACATCAGCACTATCCTTACGGTTTAGGTACAGGGGGTACATTGCGCTCGGGGTCGGGTTGGGGTCAGGGTTAGGTACCCTCTTTCTCACCCGCAGACTAACCTGCATTTCGGGTAACGGCCGCCCGCTCTGTCAAAGTTACATCCGTACTATCCTTAGGGTTTAGGTATCGGGGGTATACTGCGCTCGGGGTCGGGTTGGGGTCAGGGTTAGGTACCCTCTTTCTCACACGCAGCCTAACCTGCATTTCGGTTCACGGCCGCTCGCTCTGTCAAGGCCACATCAGTACTATCCTTAGGGCTGAGGTACAGGGGGTAGATTGCGCTCGGGGTCGGGTTGGGGTCAGGGTTAGATACCCTCTTCAACCGCCGCCTCACCTGCATTTCGGGTAACGGCCGCCCGCTCTATCAAAGCTACATCAGTACTATCCTTAGGGTTTAGGTACAGGGGGTAGATTGCGCTCAGGGTCGGGTTGGGGTCAGGGTTAGGTACCCTCTTTCTCACCCGCAGACTAACTTGCATTTCGGGTAACGGCCGCCCGCTCTGCCAATGCCACATCTGTACTATCCTTAGGGTTTAGGTACAGGGGGTAGATTGCGCTCGGGGTCGGGTTGCGGTCAGGATTAGGTACCCTCTTTTCCACCCGCCGCCTCACCTGCATTTCGGGTAACGGCCGCCCGCTCTGTCAGAGCTACATCCGTACTATCCTTAGGGTTTAGGTACAGGGGGTATACTGCGCTCGGGGTCGGGTTGGGGTCGGGGTTAGATACCCTCTTCAACCGCCGCCTCACCTGCATTTCGGGTAACGGCCGCCCGCTCTGTCAATGCCACATCTGTACTATCCTTAGGGTTTAGGTACAGGGGGTAGATTGCGCTCGGGGTCGGGTTGGGGTCAGGGTTAGGTACCCTCTTTTTCACCCGCAGGCTAACCTGCATTTCCCGTAACGGCCGCCCGGTCTGTCAATGCCACATCTGTACTATCCTTAGGGTTCAGGTACAGGGGGTAGATTGCGCTCGGGGTCGGGTTGGGGTCAGGGTTAGATACCCTCTTCAACCGCCGCCTCACGTGCATTTCGGGTAACGTCCGCCCGCTCTGTCAAAGCTACATCAGTACTATCCTGAGGGTTTAGGTACAGGGGGTATATTGCGCTCGGGGTCGGGTTGGGGTCAGGGTTAGCTACCCTCTTTTTCACCCGCCGCTACACCTGCATTTCGGGTAACGGCCGCCCGCTCTGTCAATGCCACATCTGTACTATCCTTAGGTTTAGGTACAGTGGGTAGATTACGCTCGGGGTCGGGTTGGGGTCAGGGTTAGATGCCCTCTTCAACCGCCGCCTCACCTGCATTTCGGGTGACGGCCGCCCGCTCTGTCAAAGCTACATCAGTACTATCCTTAGGGTCTAGGTACAGGGGGTATATTGCGCTCGGGGTCGGGTTGGGGTCAGGGTTAGGTACCCTCTTTTTCACCCGCCGCTACGCCTGCATTTCGGGTGACGGCCGCCCGCTCTGTCAATGCCACATCTGTACTATCCTTAGGGTTTAGGTACAGGGGGTAGATTGCGCTCGGGGTCGGGTTGGGGTCAGGGTTAGCTACCCTCTTTTTCACCCGCCGCTACACCTGCATTTCGGGTAACGGCCGCCCGCTCTGTCAATGCCACATCTGTACTATCCTTAGGTTTAGGTACAGTGGGTAGATTACGCTCGGGGTCGGGTTGGGGTCAGGGTTAGATACCCACTTCAACCGCCGCCGCACCTGCATTTCGGGTAACGGCCGCCCGCTCTGTCAATGCCACATCAGCACTATCCTTACGGTTTAGGTACAGGGGGTAGATTGCGCTCGGGGTCGGGTTGGGGTCAGGGTTAGATACCCTCTTCAACCGCCGCCTCACCTGCATTTCGGGTAACGGCCGCCCGCTCTGTCAAAACTACATCCGTACTATCCTTAGGGTTTAGGTACAGGGGGTAGATTGCGCTCGCGGTCGGGTTGGGGTCAGGGTTAGATGCCCTCTTCAACCGCCGCCTCACCTGCATTTCGGGTGACGGCCGCCCGCTCTGTCAATGCTACATCAGTACTATCCTTAGGGTCTAGGTACAGGGGGTATATTGCGCTCGGGGTCGGGTTGGGGTCAGGGTTAGATGCCCTCTTCAACCGCCGCCTCACCTGCATTTCGGGTAACGGCCGCCCGCTCTGTCAATGCTACATCAGTACTATCCTTAGGGTTTAGGTACAGGGGGTATATTGCGCTCGGGGTCGGGTTGGGGTCAGGGTTAGGTACCCTCTTTTTCACCCGCCGCTACACCTGCATTTCGGGTAACGGCCGCCCGCTCTGTCAATGCCACATCTGTACTATCCTTAGGGTTTAGGTACAGGGGGTAGATTGCGCTCGGGGTCGGGTTGGGGTCAGGGTTAGATACCCTCTTCAACCGCCGCTACACCTGCATTTCGTGTAACGGCCGCCCGCTCTGTCAATGCCACATCTGTACTATCCTTAGGGTTCAGGTACAGGGCGTACATTGCGCTCCGGGTCGGGTTGGGGTCAGGGTTAGGTACCCTATTTTTCGCCCGCCGCCTGACCTCCCTTGTGGATAAGGGCCGCCCGCTCTCTTAAGCCACATCATTAACATCTTTAGGGTTGAGGCGTAGGGTGTAGATTGCGCTCGGGGTCGGTTTGGGGTCAGGGTTAGGTACCCTCTTTCTCACCCGCAGCCTAACCTGCATTTCGGGTAACGGCCGCCCTCTCTGTCAAGGCCACATCAGTACTATCCTTAGGGCTGAGGTACAGGGGGTAGATTGCGCTCGGGGTCGGGTTGGGGTCAGGGTTAGATACCCTCTTCAACCGCCGCCTCACCTGCATTTCGGGTAACGGCCGCCCGCTCTATCAAAGCTACATCAGTACTATCCTTAGGGTTTAGGTACAGGGGGTAGATTGCGCTCGGGGTCGGGTTGGGGTCAGGGTTAGATACCCACTTCAACCGCCGCCGCACCTGCATTTCGGGTAACGGCCGCCCGCTCTGTCAATGCCACATCAGCACTATCCTTACGGTTTAGGTACAGGGGGTAGATTGCGCTCGGGGTCGGGTTGGGGTCAGGGTTAGGTACCCTCTTTCTCACCCGCAGACTAACCTGCATTTCGGGTAACGGCCGCCCGCTCTGTCAAAGTTACATCCGTACTATCCTTAGGGTTTAGGTATCGGGGGTATACTGCGCTCGGGGTCGGGTTGGGGTCAGGGTTAGGTACCCTCTTTCTCACACGCAGCCTAACCTGCATTTCGGTTCACGGCCGCTCGCTCTGTCAAGGCCACATCAGTACTATCCTTAGGGCTGAGGTACAGGGGGTAGATTGCGCTCGGGGTCGGGTTGGGGTCAGGGTTAGATACCCTCTTCAACCGCCGCCTCACCTGCATTTCGGGTAACGGCCGCCCGCTCTATCAAAGCTACATCAGTACTATCCTTAGGGTTTAGGTACAGGGGGTAGATTGCGCTCGGGGTCGGGTTGGGGTCAGGGTTAGGTACCCTCTTTCTCACCCGCAGACTAACTTGCATTTCGGGTAACGGCCGCCCGCTCTGCCAATGCCACATCTGTACTATCCTTAGGGTTTAGGTACAGGGGGTAGATTGCGCTCGGGGTCGGGTTGCGGTCAGGATTAGGTACCCTCTTTTCCACCCGCCGCCTCACCTGCATTTCGGGTAACGGCCGCCCGCTCTGTCAGAGCTACATCCGTACTATCCTTAGGGTTTAGGTACAGGGGGTATACTGCGCTCGGGGTCGGGTTGGGGTCGGGGTTAGATACCCTCTTCAACCGCCGCCTCACCTGCATTTCGGGTAACGGCCGCCCGCTCTGTCAATGCCACATCTGTACTATCCTTAGGGTTTAGGTACAGGCGGTAGATTGCGCTCGGGGTCGGGTTGGGGTCAGGGTTAGGTACCCTCTTTTTCACCCGCAGGCTAACCTGCATTTCCCGTAACGGCCGCCCGGTCTGTCAATGCCACATCTGTACTATCCTTAGGGTTCAGGTACAGGGGGTAGATTGCGCTCGGGGTCGGGTTGGGGTCAGGGTTAGATACCCTCTTCAACCGCCGCCTCACGTGCATTTCGGGTAACGTCCGCCCGCTCTGTCAAAGCTACATCAGTACTATCCTGAGGGTTTAGGTACAGGGGGTATATTGCGCTCGGGGTCGGGTTGGGGTCAGGGTTAGCTACCCTCTTTTTCACCCGCCGCTACACCTGCATTTCGGGTAACGGCCGCCCGCTCTGTCAATGCCACATCTGTACTATCCTTAGGTTTAGGTACAGTGGGTAGATTACGCTCGGGGTCGGGTTGGGGTCAGGGTTAGATGCCCTCTTCAACCGCCGCCTCACCTGCATTTCGGGTGACGGCCGCCCGCTCTGTCAAAGCTACATCAGTACTATCCTTAGGGTCTAGGTACAGGGGGTATATTGCGCTCGGGGTCGGGTTGGGGTCAGGGTTAGGTACCCTCTTTTTCACCCGCCGCTACGCCTGCATTTCGGGTGACGGCCGCCCGCTCTGTCAATGCCACATCTGTACTATCCTTAGGGTTTAGGTACAGGGGGTAGATTGCGCTCGGGGTCGGGTTGGGGTCAGGGTTAGATGCCCTCTTCAACCGCCGCCTCACCTGCATTTCGGGTAACGGCCGCCCGCTCTGTCAATGCTACATCAGTACTATCCTTAGGGTTTAGGTACAGGGGGTATATTGCGCTCGGGGTCGGGTTGGGGTCAGGGTTAGGTACCCTCTTTTTCACCCGCCGCTACACCTGCATTTCGGGTAACGGCCGCCCGCTCTGTCAATGCCACATCTGTACTATCCTTAGGGTTTAGGTACAGGGCGTAGATTGCGCTCCGGGTCGGGTTGGGGTCAGGGTTAGGTACCCTATTTTTCACCCGCCGCCTGACCTCCCTTGTGGATAAGGGCCGCCCGCTCTCTTAAGCCACATCATTAACATCTTTAGGGTTGAGGCGTAGGGTGTAGATTGTGCTCGGGGTCGGGTTGGGGTCAGGGTTAGGTACCCTCTTTCTCACCCGCAGCCTAACCTGCATTTCGGGTCACGGCCGCCCACTCTGTCAAGGCCACATCAGTACTATCCTTAGGGCTGAGGTACAGGGGGTAGATTGCGCTCGGGGTCGGGTTGGGGTCAGGGTTAGATACCCTCTTCCACCGACGCCTCACCTGCATTTCGGGTAACGGCCGCCCGCTCTGTCAAAGCTACATCCGTACCATCCTTAGGGTTTAGGTACAGGGGGTATACTGCGCTCGGGGTCGGGTTGGGGTCAGGGTTAGGTACCCTCTTTTTCACCCGCTGCTACACCTGCGTTTCGGGTAACGGCCGCCCGCTCTGTCAATGCCACATCAGTACTATCCTTAGGGTTTAGGTACAGGGGGTAGATTGCGCTCGGGGTCGGGTTGGGGTCAGGGTTAGGTACCCTCTTTCTCACCCGCAGACTAACCTGCATTTCGGTTCACGGCCGCCCGCTCTGTCAATGCCACATCAGTACTATCCTTAGGGCTGAGGTACAGGGGGTAGATTGCGCTCGGGGTCGGGTTGGGGTCAGGGTTAGATACCCTCTTCAAGCGCCGCCTCACCTGCATTTCGGGTAACGGCCGCCCGCTCTGTCAATGCCACATCAGTACTATCCTTAGGGTTTAGGTACAGGGGGTAGATTGCGCTCGGGGTCGGGTTGGGGTCAGGGTTAGATACCCTCTTCAACCGCCGCATCACCTGCATTTCGGGTAACGGCCGCCCGCTCTGCCAATGCCACATCAGTACTATCCTTAGGGTTTGGGCACAGGGTGTAGATTGCGCTCGAGGTTGGGTTGGGGTCAGGGTTAGGAACCCTCTTTCTCACCCGCAGCCTAACCTGCATTTCGGGTAACGGCCGCCCACTCTGTCAAGGCCACATCAGTACTATCCTTAGGGCTGAGGTACAGGGGGTAGATTGCGCTCGAGGTTGGGTTGGGGTCAGGGTTAGGAACCCTCTTTCTCACCCGCAGCCTAACCTGCATTTCGGGTAACGGCCGCCCGCTCTGTCAATGCCACATCTGTACTATCCTTAGGGTTTAGGTACAGGGTGTAGATTGCGCTCGGGGTCGGGTTGGGGTCAGGGTTAGATACCCTCTTCAACCGCCGCCTCACCTGCATTTCGGGTAACGGCCGCCCGCTCTGTCAATGCCACATCTGTACTATCCTTAGGGTTTAGGTACAGGGTGTAGATTGCGCTCGGGGTCGGGTTGGGGTCAGGGTTAGGTACCCTCTTTTTCACCCGCCGCTACACCTGCATTTCGGGTGACGGCCGCCCGCTCTGTCAATGCCACATCTGTACTATCCTTAGGGTTTAGGTACAGGGTGTAGATTGCGCTCGGGGTCGGGTTGGGGTCAGGGTTAGATGCCCTCTTCAACCGCCGCCTCACCTGCATTTCGGGTAACGGCCGCCCGCTCTGTCAATGCTACATCAGTACTATCCTTAGGGTTTAGGTACAAGGGGTAGATTGCGCTCGGAGTCGGGTTGGGGTCAGGGTTAGATACCCTCTTCAACCGCCGCCTTACCTGCATTTCGGGTAACGGCCGCCAGGGTTTAAGTACAGGGGGTATACTGCGCTCGGGGTCGGGTTGGGGTCAGGGTTAGGTACCCTCTTTTTCACCCGCCGCTACACCTGCATTTCATGTAACGGGCGCCCGCTCTGTCAATACTACATCAGTACTATCCTTAGGGTTTAGGTACAGGGGGTATACTGCGCTCGGGGTCGGGTTAGGGTCAGGGTTAGGTACCCTCTTATTCACCCGCCGCCTCACCTGCATTTCGGGTAACGGCCGCGTGCTTTGTCAATGCTGCATCAATACTATCCTTAGGGTTTAGGTACAGGGGGGAAATTGCGCTCGGGGTCGGGTTGGGGTCGGGGTTAGATACCCTCTTCAACCGCCGCCTCACCTGCATTTCGGGTAACGGCCGCCCGCTCTGTCAAAGCTACATCAGTACTATCCTTAGGGTTTAGGTACAGGGGGTAGATTGCGCTCGGGGTCGGGTTGGGGTCAGGGTTAGGTACCCTCTTTTTCACCCGCCGCTACACCTGCATTTCGGGTAACGGCTGCAGCTCTGTCAATGCCACATCTGTACTATCCTTACGGTTTAGGTACAGGGGCCATAGTGCGCTCGGGGTCGGGTTGGGGTCAGGGTTAGATACCCTCTTCAACCGCCGCCTCACCTGCATTTCGGGTAACGGCCGCCCGCTCTGTCAATACTACATCAGTACTATCCTTAGGGTTTAGGTACAGGGGGTATATTGCGCTCGGGGTCGGGTTGGGGTCAGGGTTAGGTACCCTCTTTTTCACCCGCAGCCTTACCTGCATTTCGGTTCACGGCCGCCCGCGCTGGCAATGCCACATCAGTACTATCCTTAGGGTTTAGGTACAGGGGGTATAATGCGCTCGGGGTCATGTTGGGGTCAGGGTTAGGTACCCTCTTCTTCACCCGCCGCTACACCTGCATTTCGGGTAACGGCCGCGCGCTCTGTCAATGCCACATCTGTACTATCCTTACGGTTTACGTACAGGGGCTAGATTGCGCTCGGGGTCGGGTTGGGGTCAGGGTCAGATACCCTCTTCAACCGCCGCATCACCTGCATTTCGGGTAACGGCCGCCCGCTCTGCCAATGCCACATCGGTACTATCCTTAGGGTTTAGGCACAGGGTGTAGATTGCGCTCGAGGTTGGGTTGGGGTCAGGGTTAGGAACCCTCTTTCTCACCCGCAGCCTAACCTGCATTTCGGTTAACGGCCGCCCGCTCTGTCAATGCCACATCAGTACTATCCTTTGGGGTTTAGGTACAGGGGGTAGATTGCGCCCGGGATGGGGTTGGGGGCAGGGTTAGGTACCCTCTTTTTCACCTGCCGCTACACCTGCATTTCGGGTAACGGCCGCCCGCTCTGTGAATGCCACGTCTGTACTATCCTTAGGGTTTAGGTACAGGGGGTAGATTGCGCTCGGGGTCGGGTTGGGGTCAGGGTTAGATACCCTCTTCAAGCGCCGCCTCACCTGCATTTCGGGTAACGGCCGCCCGCTCTGTCAATGCCACATCTGTACTATCCTTAGGGTTCAGGTACAGGGGGTACATTGCGCTCGGGGTCGGGTTGGGGTCAGGGTTAGATACCCTCTTCAACCGCCGCCTCACGTGCATTTCGGGTAACGTCCGCCCGCTCTGTCAAAGCTACATCAGTACTATCCTCAGGGTTTAGGTACAGGGGGTATACTGCGCTCGGGGTCGACCTGGGGTCAGGGTTACGTACCCTCTTTTTCACCCGCCGCTACACCTGCATTTCGGGTCACGGCCGCCCGCTCTGTCAATGCCACATCTGTACTATCCTTAGGGTTTAGGTACAGGGGGTATATTGCGCTCGGGGTCGGGTTGGGGTCAGGGTTAGGTACCCTCTTTTTCACCCGCCGCTACACCTGCATTTCGGGTAACGGCCGCCCGCTCTGTCAATGCCACATCTTTACTATCCTTAGGGTTTAGGTACAGGGGGTAGATTGCGCTCGGGGTCGGGTTGGGGTCAGGGTTAGGTACCCTCTTTTTCACCCGCAGGCTAACCTGCATTTCCCGTAACGGCCGCCCGCTCTGTCAATGCCACATCTGTACTATCCTTAGGGTTTAGGTACAGGGGGTAGATTGCGCTCGGGGTCCGGTTGGGGTCAGGGTTAGATACCCTCTTCAACCGCCGCCTCACGTGCATTTCGGGTCACGTCCGCCCGCTCTATCAAAGCTACATCAGTACTATCCTTAGGGTTTAGGTACAGGGGGTATATTGCGCTCGGGGTCGACCTGGGGTCAGGGTTAGGTACCCTCTTTTTCACCCGCCGCTACACCTGCATTTCGGGTAACGGCCGCCCGCTCTGTCAATGCCACATCTGTACTATCCTTAGGGTTTAGGTACAGGGGGTATCTTGCGCTCGGGGTCGGGTTGGGGTCAGGGTTAGGTACCCTCTTTTTCACCCGCCGCTACACCTGCATTTCGGGTAACGGCCGCCCGCTCTGTCAATGCCACATCTGTACTATCCTTAGGGTTTAGGTACAGGGGGTAGATTGCGCTCGGGGTCGGGTTGGGGTCAGGGTTAGATACCCTCTTCAACCGCCGCCTCACCTGCATTTCGGGTAACGGCCGCCCGCTCTGTCAATGCCACATCTGTACTATCCTTAGGCTTTAGGTACAAGGGGGTAGATTGCGCTCGGGGTCGGGTTGGGGTCAGGGTTAGATACCCTCTTCAACCGCCGCCTCACCTGCATTTCGGGTAACGGCCGCCCGCTCTGTCAATGCGACATCAGTACTATCCTTAGGGTTTAGGTACACGGGGTATATTGCGCTCGGGGTCGGGTTGGGGTCAGGGTTCGGTACCCTCTTTCTCACCCGCAGCCTCACGTGCATTTCGGTTCACGGCCGCTCGCTCTGTCAAGGCCACATCAGTACTATCCTTAGGGTTTAGGTACAGGGGGTATATTGCGCTCGGGGTCGGGTTGGGGTCAGGGTTAGATACCCTCTTCAACCGCCGTCTCACCTCCCTTGTGGATAAGGGCCACCCGCTCTCTGAAGCCACATCATTACCATCTTTAGGGTTGAGGCGTAGGGTGTAGATTGCGCTCGGGGTCGGGTTGGGGTCAGAGTTAGGTACCCTCTTTCTCACCCGCAGCCTAACCTGCATTTCGGGTAACGGCCGCCCACTCTGTCAAGGCCACATCAGTACTATCCTTAGGGTTTAGGTACAGGGGGTAGATTGCGCTCGGGGTCGGGTTGGGGTCAGGGTTAGGTACCCTCTTTCTCACCCGCAGCCTAACCTGCATTTCGGGTAACGGCCGCCCGCTCTGTCAAGGCCACATCACTACTATCCTTAGGGTTTAGGTATAGGGGGTAGATTGCGCTCGGGATCGGGTTGGGGTCAGGGTTAGGTACCCTCTTTTTCACCCGCCGCTACACCTGCATTTCGTGTAACGGCCGCCCGCTCTGTCAATGCCACATCTGTACTATCCTTAGGGTTCAGGTACAGGGCGTCGATTGCGCTCCGGGTCGGGTTGGGGTCAGGGTTAGGTACCCTATTTTTCACCCGCCGCCTGACCTCCCTTGTGGATAAGGGCCGCCCGCTCTCTTAAGCCACATCATTACCATCTTTAGGGTTGAGGCGTAGGGTGTAGATTGCGCTCGGGGTCGGGTTGGGGTCAGAGTTAGGTAACCTCTTTCTCACCCGCAGCCTAACCTGCATTTCGGGTAACGGCCGCCCACTCTGTCAAGGCCACATCAGTACTATCCTTAGGGTTTACGTACAGGGGGTAGATTGCGCTCGGGGTCGGGTTGGGGTCAGGGTTAGGTATCCTCTTTTTCACCCGCTGCTACACCTGCGTTTCGGGTAACGGCCGCCCGCTCTGTCAATGCCACATCAGTACTATCCTTAGGGTTTAGGTACAGGGGGTAGATTGCGCTCGGGGTCGGGTTGGGGTCAGGGTTAGGTACCCTCTTTCTCACCCGCAGACTAACCTGCATTTCGGTTCACGGCCGCCCGCTCTGTCAATGCCACATCAGTACTATCCTTAGGGCTGAGGTACAGGGGGTAGATTGCGCTCGGGGTCGGGTTGGGGTCAGGGTTAGATACCCTCTTCAACCGCCGCCTCACCTGCATTTCGGGTAACGGCCGCCCGCTCTGTCAAAGCTACATCCGTACCATCCTTAGGGTCTAGGTACAGGGGGTATACTGCGCTCTGGGTCGGGTTGGGGTCAGGGTTAAGTACCCTCTTTTTCACCTGTCGCTACACCTGCATTTCGGGTAACGGCCGCCCGCTCTGTGAATGCCACGTCTGTACTATCCTTAGAGTTTAGGTACAGGGGGTAGCTTGCGCTCGGGGTCGGGTTGGGGTCAGGGTTAGGTACCCTCTTTCTCACCCGCAGCCTAACCTGCATTTCGGGTAACGGCCGCCCGCTCTGTCAAGGCCACATCACTACTATCCTTAGGGTTTAGGTATAGGGGGCAGATTGCGCTCGGGATCGGGTTGGGGTCAGGGTTAGGTACCCTCTTTTTCAACCGCCGCTACACCTGCATTTCGTGTAACGGCCGCCCGCTCTGTCAATGCCACATCTGTACTATCCTTAGGGTTCAGGTACAGGGCGTAGATTGCGCTCCGGGTCGGGTTGGGGTCAGGGTTAGGTACCCTATTTTTCAAACGCCGCCTGACCTCCCTTGTGGATAAGGGCCGCCCGCTCTCTTAAGCCACATCATTACCATCTTTAGGGTTGAGGCGTAGGGTGTAGATTGCGCTCGGGGTCGGGTTGGGGTCAGAGTTAGGTATCCTCTTTCTCACCCGCAGCCTAACCTGCATTTCGGGTAACGGCCGCCCACTCTGTCAAGACCACATCAGTACTATCCTTAGGGTTTACGTACAGGGGGTAGATTGCGCTCGGGGTCGGGTTGGGGTCCGGGTTAGGTACCCTCTTTTTGACCCGCTGCTACACCTGCGTTTCGGGTAACGGCCGCCCGCTCTGTCAATGCCACATCAGTACTATCCTTAGGGTTTAGGTACAGGGGGTAGATTGCGCTCGGGGTCGGGTTGGGGTCAGGGTTAGGTACCCTCTTTCTCACCCGCAGACTAACCTGCATTTCGGTTCACGGCCGCCCGCTCTGTCAATGCCACATCAGTACTATCTTTAGGGCTGAGGTACAGGGGGTAGATTGCGCTCGGGGTCGGGTTGGGGTCAGGGTTAGATACCCTCTTCAACCGCCGCCTCACCTGCATTTCGGGTAACGGCCGCCCGCTCTGTCAAAGCTACATCCGTACCATCCTTAGGGTCTAGGTACAGGGGGTATACTGCGCTCGGGGTCGGGTTGGGGTCAGGGTTAGGTACCCTCTTTTTCACCTGCCGCTACACCTGCATTTCGGGTAACGGCCGCCCGCTCTGTGAATGCCACGTCTGTACTATCCTTAGAGTTTAGGTACAGGGGGTATATTGCGCTCGGGGTCGGGTTGGGGTCAGGGTTAGATACCCTCTTCAACCGCCGCCTCACCTGCATTTCGGGTAACGGCCGCCCGCTCTGTCAAAGCTACATCCGTACTATCCTTAGGGTTTAGGTACAGGGGGTATACTGCGCTCGGGGTCGGGTTAGGGTCAGGGTTAGGTACCCTCTTCTTCACCCGCCGCCTCACCTGCATTTCGGGTAACGGCCGCGTGCTTTGTCAATGCTGCATCAATACTATCCTTAGGGTTTAGGTACAGGGGGTAGATTGCGCTCGGGGTCGGGTTGGGGTCAGGGTTAGATACCCTCTTCAACCGCCGCCTCACCTGCATTTCGGGTAACGGCCGCCCGCTCTGTCAAAGCTACATCAGTACTATCCTTAGGGTTTAGCTACAGGGGGTAGATTGCGCTCGGGGTCGGGTTGGGGTCAGGGTTAGGTACCCTCTTTTTCACCCGCTGCTACACCTGCATTTCGGGTAACGGCTGCAGCTCTGTCAATGCCACATCTGTACTATCCTTACGGTTTAGGTACAGGGGCCATAGTGCGCTCGGGGTCGGGTTGGGGTCAGGGTTAGATACCCTCTTCAACCGCCGCCTCACCTGCATTTCGGGTAACGGCCGCCCGCTCTGTCAATACTACATCAGTACTATCCTTAGGGTTTAGGTACAGGGGGTATATTGCGCTCGGGGTCGGGTTGGGGTCAAGGTTAGGTACCCTCCTTTTCACCCGCAGCCTTACCTGCATTTCGGTTCACGGCCGCCCGCGCTGGCAATGCCACATCAGTACTATCCTTAGGGTTTAGGTACAGGGGGTATAATGCGCTCGGGGTCATGTTGGGGTCAGGGTTAGGTACCCTCTTCTTCACCCGCCGCTACACCTGCATTTCGGGTAACGGCCGCGCGCTCTGTCAATGCCACATCTGTACTATCCTTACGGTTTACGTACAGGGGCTAGATTGCGCTCGGGGTCGGGTTGGGGTCAGGGTCAGATACCCTCTTCAACCGCCGCATCACCTGCATTTCGGGTAACGGCCGCCCGCTCTGCCAATGCCACATCGGTACTATCCTTAGGGTTTAGGCACAGGGTGTAGATTGCGCTCGAGGTTGGGTTGGGGTCAGGGTTAGGAACCCTCTTTCTCACCCGCAGCCTAACCTGCATTTCGGTTAACGGCCGCCCGCTCTGTCAATGCCACATCAGTACTATCCTTTGGGGTTTAGGTACAGGGGGTAGATTGCGCTCGGGATGGGGTTGGGGGCAGGGTTAGGTACCCTCTTTTTCACCTGCCGCTACACCTGCATTTCGGGTAACGGCCGCCCGCTCTGTCAATGCCACGTCTGTACTATCCTTAGGGTTTAGGTACAGGGGGTAGATTGCGCTCGGGGTCGGGTTGGGGTCAGGGTTAGATACCCTCTTCAAGCGCCGCCTCACCTGCATTTCGGGTAACGGCCGCCCGCTCTGTCAATGCCACATCTGTACTATGCTTAGGGTTCAGGTACAGGGGGTACATTGCGCTCGGGGTCGGGTTGGGGTCAGGGTTAGATACCCTCTTCAACCGCCGCCTCACGTGCATTTCGGGTAACGTCCGCCCGCTCTGTCAAAGCTACATCAGTACTATCCTCAGGGTTTAGGTACAGTGGGTATACTGCGCTCGGCGTCGACCTGGGGTCAGGGTTACGTACCCTCTTTTTCACCCGCCGCTACACCTGCATTTCGGGTCACGGCCGCCCGCTCTGTCAATGCCACATCTGTACTATCCTTAGGGTTTAGGTACAGGGGGTATATTGCGCTCGGGGTCGGGTTGGGGTCAGGGTTAGGTACCCTCTTTTTCACCCGCCGCTACACCTGCATTTCGGGTCACGGCCGCCCGCTCTGTCAATGCCACATCTGTACTATCCTTAGGGTTTAGGTACAGGGGGTAGATTGCGCTCGGGGTCGGGTTGGGGTCAGGGTTAGATACCCTCTTCAACCGCCGCCTCACCTGCATTTCGGGTAACGGCCGCCCGCTCTGTCAATGCCACATCTGTACTATCCTTAGGCTTTAGGTACAAGGGGGTAGATTGCGCTCGGGGTCGGGTTGGGGTCAGGGTTAGATACCCTCTTCAACCGCCGCCTCACCTGCATTTCGGGTAACGGCCGCCCGCTCTGTCAATGCGACATCAGTACTATCCTTAGGGTTTAGGTACAGGGGGTATATTGCGCTCGGGGTCGACCTGGGGTCAGGGTTAGGTACCCTCTTTTTCACCCGCCGCTACACCTGCATTTCGGGTAACGGCCGCCCGCTCTGTCAATGCCACATCTGTACTATCCTTAGGGTTTAGGTACAGGGGGTATATTGCGCTCGGGGTCGGGTTGGGGTCAGGGTTAGGTACCCTCTTTTTCACCCGCCGCTACACCTGCATTTCGGGTAACGGCCGCCCGCTCTGTCAATGCCACATCTGTACTATCCTTAGGGTTTAGGTACAGGGGGTAGATTGCGCTCGGGGTCGGGTTGGGGTCAGGGTTAGATACCCTCTTCAACCGCCGCCTCACCTGCATTTCGGGTAACGGCCGCCCGCTCTGTCAATGCCACATCTGTACTATCCTTAGGCTTTAGGTACAAGGGGGTAGATTGCGCTCGGGGTCGGGTTGGGGTCAGGGTTAGATACCCTCTTCAACCGCCGCCTCACCTGCATTTCGGGTAACGGCCGCCCGCTCTGTCAATGCGACATCAGTACTATCCTTAGGGTTTAGGTACACGGGGTATATTGCGCTCGGGGTCGGGTTGGGGTCAGGGTTCGGTACCCTCTTTCTCACCCGCAGCCTCACGTGCATTTCGGTTCACGGCCGCTCGCTCTGTCAAGGCCACATCAGTACTATCCTTAGGGTTTAGGTACAGGGGGTATATTGCGCTCGGGGTCGGGTTGGGGTCAGGGTTAGATACCCTCTTCAACCGCCGTCTCACCTCCCTTGTGGATAAGGGCCACCCGCTCTCTGAAGCCACATCATTACCATCTTTAGGGTTGAGGCGTAGGGTGTAGATTGCGCTCGGGGTCGGGTTGGGGTCAGAGTTAGGTACCCTCTTTCTCACCCGCAACCTAACCTGCATTTCGGGTAACGGCCGCCCACTCTGTCAAGGCCACATCAGTACTATCCTTAGGGTTTAGGTACAGGGGGTAGATTGCGCTCGGGGTCGGGTTGGGGTCAGGGTTAGGTACCCTCTTTCTCACCCGCAGCCTAACCTGCATTTCGGGTAACGGCCGCCCGCTCTGTCAAGGCCACATCACTACTATCCTTAGGGTTTAGGTATAGGGGGTAGATTGCGCTCGGGATCGGGTTGGGGTCAGGGTTAGGTACCCTCTTTTTCACCCGCCGCTACACCTGCATTTCGTGTAACGGCCGCCCGCTCTGTCAATGCCACATCTGTACTATCCTTAGGGTTCAGGTACAGGGCGTCGATTGCGCTCCGGGTCGGGTTGGGGTCAGGGTTAGGTACCCTATTTTTCACCCGCCGCCTGACCTCCCTTGTGGATAAGGGCCGCCCGCTCTCTTAAGCCACATCATTACCATCTTTAGGGTTGAGGCGTAGGGTGTAGATTGCGCTCGGGGTCGGGTTGGGGTCAGAGTTAGGTAACCTCTTTCTCACCCGCAGCCTAACCTGCATTTCGGGTAACGGCCGCCCACTCTGTCAAGGCCACATCAGTACTATCCTTAGGGTTTACGTACAGGGGGTAGATTGCGCTCGGGGTCGGGTTGGGGTCAGGGTTAGGTATCCTCTTTTTCACCCGCTGCTACACCTGCGTTTCGGGTAACGGCCGCCCGCTCTGTCTATGCCACATCAGTACTATCCTTAGGGTTTAGGTACAGGGGGTAGATTGCGCTCGGGGTCGGGTTGGGGTCAGGGTTAGGTACCCTCTTTCTCACCCGCAGACTAACCTGCATTTCGGTTCACGGCCGCCCGCTCTGTCAATGCCACATCAGTACTATCCTTAGGGCTGAGGTACAGGGGGTAGATTGCGCTCGGGGTCGGGTTGGGGTCAGGGTTAGATACCCTCTTCAACCGCCGCCTCACCTGCATTTCGGGTAACGGCCGCCCGCTCTGTCAAAGCTACATCCGTACCATCCTTAGGGTCTAGGTACAGGGGGTATACTGCGCTCTGGGTCGGGTTGGGGTCAGGGTTAAGTACCCTCTTTTTCACCTGTCGCTACACCTGCATTTCGGGTAACGGCCGCCCGCTCTGTGAATGCCACGTCTGTACTATCCTTAGAGTTTAGGTACAGGGGGTAGCTTGCGCTCGGGGTCGGGTTGGGCTCAGGGTTAGGTACCCTCTTTCTCACCCGCAGCCTAACCTGCATTTCGGGTAACGGCCGCCCGCTCTGTCAAGGCCACATCACTACTATCCTTAGGGCTGAGGTACAGGGGGTAGATTGCGCTCGGGGTCGGGTTGGGGTCAGGGTTAGATACCCTCTTCAACCGCCGCATCACCTGCATTTCGGGTAACGGCCGCCCGCTCTGCCAATGCCACATCGGTACTATCCTTAGGGTTCAGGTACAGGGCGTAGATTGCGCTCCGGGTCGGGTTGGGGTCAGGGTTAGGTACCCTATTTTTCAAACGCCGCCTGACCTCCCTTGTGGATAAGGGCCGCCCGATCTCTTAAGCCACATCATTACCATCTTTAGGGTTGAGGCGTAGGGTGTAGATTGCGCTCGGGGTCGGGTTGGGGTCAGAGTTAGGTATCCTCTTTCTCACCCGCAGCCTAACCTGCATTTCGGGTAACGGCCGCCCACTCTGTCAAGACCACATCAGTACTATCCTTAGGGTTTACGTACAGGGGGTAGATTGCGCTCGGGGTCGGGTTGGGGTCCGGGTTAGGTACCCTCTTTTTGACCCGCTGCTACACCTGCGTTTCGGGTAACGGCCGCCCGCTCTGTCAATGCCACATCAGTACTATCCTTAGGGTTTAGGTACAGGGGGTAGATTGCGCTCGGGGTCGGGTTGGGGTCAGGGTTAGGTACCCTCTTTCTCACCCGCAGACTAACCTGCATTTCGGTTCACGGCCGCCCGCTCTGTCAATGCCACATCAGTACTATCTTTAGGGCTGAGGTACAGGGGGTAGATTGCGCTCGGGGTCGGGTTGGGGTCAGGGTTAGATACCCTCTTCAACCGCCGCCTCACCTGCATTTCGGGTAACGGCCGCCCGCTCTGTCAAAGCTACATCCGTACCATCCTTAGGGTCTAGGTACAGGGGGTATACTGCGCTCGGGGTCGGGTTGGGGTCAGGGTTAGGTACCCTCTTTTTCACCTGCCGCTACACCTGCATTTCGGGTAACGGCCGCCCGCTCTGTGAATGCCACGTCTGTACTATCCTTAGAGTTTAGGTACAGGGGGTATATTGCGCTCGGGGTCGGGTTGGGGTCAGGGTTAGATACCCTCTTCAACCGCCGCCTCACCTGCATTTCGGGTAACGGCCGCCCGCTCTGTCAAAGCTACATCCGTACTATCCTTGGGGTTTAGGTACAGGGGGTATACTGCGCTCGGGGTCGGGTTAGGGTCAGGGTTAGGTACCCTCTTCTTCACCCGCCGCCTCACCTGCATTTCGGGTAACGGCCGCGTGCTTTGTCAATGCTGCATCAATACTATCCTTAGGGTTTAGGTACAGGGGGTAGATTGCGCTCGGGTTCGGGTTGGGGTCAGGGTTAGATACCCTCTTCAACCGCCGCCTCACCTGCATTTCGGGTAACGGCCGCCCGCTCTGTCAAAGCTACATCAGTACTATCCTTAGGGTTTAGGTACAGGGGGTAGATTGCGCTCGGGGTCGGGTTGGGGTCAGGGTTAGGTACCCTCTTTTTCACCCGCCGCTACACCTGCATTTCGGGTAACGGCTGCAGCTCTGTCAATGCCACATCTGTACTATCCTTACGGTTTAGGTACAGGGGCCATAGTGCGCTCGGGGTCGGGTTGGGGTCAGGGTTAGATACCCTCTTCAACCGCCGCCTCACCTGCATTTCGGGTAACGGCCGCCCGCTCTGTCAATACTACATCAGTACTATCCTTAGGGTTTAGGTACAGGGGGTATATTGCGCTCGGGGTCGGGTTGGGGTCAGGGTTAGGTACCCTCTTTTTCACCCGCAGCCTTACCTGCATTTCGGTTCACGGCCGCCCGCGCTGGCAATGCCACATCAGTACTATCCTTAGGGTTTAGGTACAGGGGGTATAATGCGCTCGGGGTCATGTTGGGGTCAGGGTTAGGTACCCTCTTCTTCACCCGCCGCTACACCTGCATTTCGGGTAACGGCCGCGCGCTCTGTCAATGCCACATCTGTACTATCCTTACGGTTTACGTACAGGGGCTAGATTGCGCTCGGGGTCGGGTTGGGGTCAGGGTCAGATACCCTCTTCAACCGCCGCATCACCTGCATTTCGGGTAACGGCCGCCCGCTCTGCCAATGCCACATCGGTACTATCCTTAGGGTTTAGGCACAGGGTGTAGATTGCGCTCGAGGTTGGGTTGGGGTCAGGGTTAGGAACCCTCTTTCTCACCCGCAGCCTAACCTGCATTTCGGTTAACGGCCGCCCGCTCTGTCAATGCCACATCAGTACTATCCTTTGGGGTTTAGGTACAGGGGGTAGATTGCGCTCGGGATGGGGTTGGGGGCAGGGTTAGGTACCCTCTTTTTCACCTGCCGCTACACCTGCATTTCGGGTAACGGCCGCCCGCTCTGTGAATGCCACGTCTGTACTATCCTTAGAGTTTAGGTACAGGGGGTAGATTGCGCTCGGGGTCGGGTTGGGGTCAGGGTTAGATACCCTCTTCAAGCGCCGCCTCACCTGCATTTCGGGTAACGGCCGCCCGCTCTGTCAATGCCACATCTGTACTATCCTTAGGGTTCAGGTACAGGGGGTACATTGCGCTCGGGGTCGGGTTGGGGTCAGGGTTAGATACCCTCTTCAACCGCCGCCTCACGTGCATTTCGGGTAACGTCCGCCCGCTCTGTCAAAGCTACATCAGTACTATCCTCAGGGTTTAGGTACAGTGGGTATACTGCGCTCGCGGTCGACCTGGGGTCAGGGTTACGTACCCTCTTTTTCACCCGCCGCTACACCTGCATTTCGGGTCACGGCCGCCCGCTCTGTCAATGCCACATCTGTACTATCCTTAGGGTTTAGGTACAGGGGGTATATTGCGCTCGGGGTCGGGTTGGGGTCAGGGTTAGGTACCCTCTTTTTCACCCGCCGCTACACCTGCATTTCGGGTAACGGCCGCCCGCTCTGTCAATGCCACATCTGTACTATCCTTAGGGTTTAGGTACAGGGGGTATATTGCGCTCGGGGTCGGGTTGGGGTCAGGGTTAGGTACCCTCTTTTTCACCCGCAGGCTAACCTGCATTTCCCGTAACGGCCGCACGCTCTGTCAATGCCACATCTGTACTATCCTTAGGGTTTAGGTACAGGGGGTAGATTGCGCTCGGGGTCCGGTTGGGGTCAGGGTTAGATACCCTCTTCAACCGCCGCCTCACGTGCATTTCGGGTCACGTCCGCCCGCTCTATCAAAGCTACATCAGTACTATCCTTAGGGTTTAGGTACAGGGGGTATATTGCGCTCGGGGTCGACCTGGGGTCAGGGTTAGGTACCCTCTTTTTCACCCGCCGCTACACCTGCATTTCGGGTAACGGCCGCCCGCTCTGTCAATGCCACATCTGTACTATCCTTAGGGTTTAGGTACAGGGGGTATATTGCGCTCGGGGTCGGGTTGGGGTCAGGGTTAGGTACCCTCTTTTTCACCCGCCGCTACACCTGCATTTCGGGTAACGGCCGCCCGCTCTGTCAATGCCACATCTGTACTATCCTTAGGGTTTAGGTACAGGGGGTAGATTGCGCTCGGGGTCGGGTTGGGGTCAGGGTTAGATACCCTCTTCAACCGCCGCCTCACGTGCATTTCGGGTAACGGCCGCCCGCTCTGTCAATGCCACATCTGTACTATCCTTAGGCTTTAGGTACAAGGGGGTAGATTGCGCTCGGGGTCGGGTTGGGGTCAGGGTTAGATACCCTCTTCAACCGCCGCCTCACCTGCATTTCGGGTAACGGCCGCCCGCTCTGTCAATGCGACATCAGTACTATCCTTAGGGTTTAGGTACACGGGGTATATTGCGCTCGGGGTCGGGTTGGGGTCAGGGTTCGGTACCCTCTTTCTCACCCGCAGCCTCACCTGCATTTCGGTTCACGGCCGCTCGCTCTGTCAAGGCCACATCAGTACTATCCTTAGGGTTTAGGTACAGGGGGTATATTGCGCTCGGGGTCGGGTTGGGGTCAGGGTTAGATACCCTCTTCAACCGCCGTCTCACCTCCCTTGTGGATAAGGGCCACCCGCTCTCTGAAGCCACATCATTACCATCTTTAGGGTTGAGGCGTAGGGTGTAGATTGCGCTCGGGGTCGGGTTGGGGTCAGAGTTAGGTACCCTCTTTCTCACCCGCAGCCTAACCTGCATTTCGGGTAACGGCCGCCCACTCTGTCAAGGCCACATCAGTACTATCCTTAGGGTTTAGGTACAGGGGGTAGATTGCGCTCGGGGTCGGGTTGGGGTCAGGGTTAGGTACCCTCTTTCTCACCCGCAGCCTAACCTGCATTTCGGGTAACGGCCGCCCGCTCTGTCAAGGCCACATCACTACTATCCTTAGGGTTTAGGTATAGGGGGTAGATTGCGCTCGGGATCGGGTTGGGGTCAGGGTTAGGTACCCTCTTTTTCACCCGCCGCTACACCTGCATTTCGTGTAACGGCCGCCCGCTCTGTCAATGCCACATCTGTACTATCCTTAGGGTTCAGGTACAGGGCGACGATTGCGCTCCGGGTCGGGTTGGGGTCAGGGTTAGGTACCCTATTTTTCACCCGCCGCCTGACCTCCCTTGTGGATAAGGGCCGCCCGCTCTCTTAAGCCACATCATTACCATCTTTAGGGTTGAGGCGTAGGGTGTAGATTGCGCTCGGGGTCGGGTTGGGGTCAGAGTTAGGTAACCTCTTTCTCACCCGCAGCCTAACCTGCATTTCGGGTAACGGCCGCCCGCTCTGTCAAGGCCACATCACTACTATCCTTAGGGCTGAGGTACAGGGGGTAGATTGCGCTCGGGGTCGGGTTGGGGTCAGGGTTAGATACCCTCTTCAACCGCCGCATCACCTGCATTTCGGGTAACGGCCGCCCGCTCTGCCAATGCCACATCGGTACTATCCTTAGGGTTCAGGTACAGGGCGTAGATTGCGCTCCGGGTCGGGTTGGGGTCAGGGTTAGGTACCCTATTTTTCAAACGCCGCCTGACCTCCCTTGTGGATAAGGGCCGCCCGCTCTCTTAAGCCACATCATTACCATCTTTAGGGTTGAGGCGTAGGGTGTAGATTGCGCTCGGGGTCGGGTTGGGGTCAGAGTTAGGTATCCTCTTTCTCACCCGCAGCCTAACCTGCATTTCGGGTAACGGCCGCCCACTCTGTCAAGACCACATCAGTACTATCCTTAGGGTTTACGTACAGGGGGTAGATTGCGCTCGGGGTCGGGTTGGGGTCCGGGTTAGGTACCCTCTTTTTGACCCGCTGCTACACCTGCGTTTCGGGTAACGGCCGCCCGCTCTGTCAATGCCACATCAGTACTATCCTTAGGGTTTAGGTACAGGGGGTAGATTGCGCTCGGGGTCGGGTTGGGGTCAGGGTTAGGTACCCTCTTTCTCACCCGCAGACTAACCTGCATTTCGGTTCACGGCCGCCCGCTCTGTCAATGCCACATCAGTACTATCTTTAGGGCTGAGGTACAGGGGGTAGATTGCGCTCGGGGTCGGGTTGGGGTCAGGGTTAGATACCCTCTTCAACCGCCGCCTCACCTGCATTTCGGGTAACGGCCGCCCGCTCTGTCAAAGCTACATCCGTACCATCCTTAGGGTCTAGGTACAGGGGGTATACTGCGCTCGGGGTCGGGTTGGGGTCAGGGTTAGGTACCCTCTTTTTCACCTGCCGCTACACCTGCATTTCGGGTAACGGCCGCCCGCTCTGTGAATGCCACGTCTGTACTATCCTTAGAGTTTAGGTACAGGGGGTATATTGCGCTCGGGGTCGGGTTGGGGTCAGGGTTAGATACCCTCTTCAACCGCCGCCTCACCTGCATTTCGGGTAACGGCCGCCCGCTCTGTCAAAGCTACATCCGTACTATCCTTGGGGTTTAGGTACAGGGGGTATACTGCGCTCGGGGTCGGGTTAGGGTCAGGGTTAGGTACCCTCTTCTTCACCCGCCGCCTCACCTGCATTTCGGGTAACGGCCGCGTGCTTTGTCAATGTTGCATCAATACTATCCTTAGGGTTTAGGTACAGGGGGTAGATTGCGCTCGGGTTCGGGTTGGGGTCAGGGTTAGATACCCTCTTCAACCGCCGCCTCACCTGCATTTCGGGTAACGGCCGCCCGCTCTGTCAAAGCTACATCAGTACTATCCTTAGGGTTTAGGTACAGGGGGTAGATTGCGCTCGGGGTCGGGTTGGGGTCAGGGTTAGGTACCCTCTTTTTCACCCGCCGCTACACCTGCATTTCGGGTAACGGCTGCAGCTCTGTCAATGCCACATCTGTACTATCCTTACGGTTTAGGTACAGGGGCCATAGTGCGCTCGGGGTCGGGTTGGGGTCAGGGTTAGATACCCTCTTCAACCGCCGCCTCACCTGCATTTCGGGTAACGGCCGCCCGCTCTGTCAATACTACATCAGTACTATCCTTAGGGTTTAGGTACAGGGGGTATATTGCGCTCGGGGTCGGGTTGGGGTCAGGGTTAGGTACCCTCTTTTTCACCCGCAGCCTTACCTGCATTTCGGTTCACGGCCGCCCGCGCTGGCAATGCCACATCAGTACTATCCTTAGGGTTTAGGTACAGGGGGTATAATGCGCTCGGGGTCATGTTGGGGTCAGGGTTAGGTACCCTCTTCTACACCCGCCGCTACACCTGCATTTCGGGTAACGGCCGCGCGCTCTGTCAATGCCACATCTGTACTATCCTTACGGTTTACGTACAGGGGCTAGATTGCGCTCGGGGTCGGGTTGGGGTCAGGGTCAGATACCCTCTTCAACCGCCGCATCACCTGCATTTCGGGTAACGGCCGCCCGCTCTGCCAATGCCACATCGGTACTATCCTTAGGGTTTAGGCACAGGGTGTAGATTGCGCTCGAGGTTGGGTTGGGGTCAGGGTTAGGAACCCTCTTTCTCACCCGCAGCCTAACCTGCATTTCGGTTAACGGCCGCCCGCTCTGTCAATGCCACATCAGTACTATCCTTTGGGGTTTAGGTACAGGGGGTAGATTGCGCTCGGGATGGGGTTGGGGGCAGGGTTAGGTACCCTCTTTTTCACCTGCCGCTACACCTGCATTTCGGGTAACGGCCGCCCGCTCTGTGAATGCCACGTCTGTACTATCCTTAGGGTTTAGGTACAGGGGGTAGATTGCGCTCGGGGTCGGGTTGGGGTCAGGGTTAGATACCCTCTTCAAGCGCCGCCTCACCTGCATTTCGGGTAACGGCCGCCCGCTCTGTCAATGCCACATCTGTACTATCCTTAGGGTTCAGGTACAGGGGGTACATTGCGCTCGGGGTCGGGTTGGGGTCAGGGTTAGATACCCTCTTCAACCGCCGCCTCACGTGCATTTCGGGTAACGTCCGCCCGCTCTGTCAAAGCTACATCAGTACTATCCTCAGGGTTTAGGTACAGTGGGTATACTGCGCTCGCGGTCGACCTGGGGTCAGGGTTACGTACCCTCTTTTTCACCCGCCGCTACACCTGCATTTCGGGTCACGGCCGCCCGCTCTGTCAATGCCACATCTGTACTATCCTTAGGGTTTAGGTACAGGGGGTATATTGCGCTCGGGGTCGGGTTGGGGTCAGGGTTAGGTACCCTCTTTTTCACCCGCCGCTACACCTGCATTTCGGGTAACGGCCGCCCGCTCTGTCAATGCCACATCTGTACTATCCTTAGGGTTTAGGTACAGGGGGTATATTGCGCTCGGGGTCGGGTTGGGGTCAGGGTTAGGTACCCTCTTTTTCACCCGCAGGCTAACCTGCATTTCCCGTAACGGCCGCACGCTCTGTCAATGCCACATCTGTACTATCCTTAGGGTTTAGGTACAGGGGGTAGATTGCGCTCGGGGTCCGGTTGGGGTCAGGGTTAGATACCCTCTTCAACCGCCGCCTCACGTGCATTTCGGGTCACGTCCGCCCGCTCTATCAAAGCTACATCAGTACTATCCTTAGGGTTTAGGTACAGGGGGTATATTGCGCTCGGGGTCGACCTGGGGTCAGGGTTAGGTACCCTCTTTTTCACCCGCCGCTACACCTGCATTTCGGGTAACGGCCGCCCGCTCTGTCAATGCCACATCTGTACTATCCTTAGGGTTTAGGTACAGGGGGTATATTGCGCTCGGGGTCGGGTTGGGGTCAGGGTTAGGTACCCTCTTTTTCACCCGCCGCTACACCTGCATTTCGGGTAACGGCCGCCCGCTCTGTCAATGCCACATCTGTACTATCCTTAGGGTTTAGGTACAGGGGGTAGATTGCGCTCGGGGTCGGGTTGGGGTCAGGGTTAGATACCCTCTTCAACCGCCGCCTCACCTGCATTTCGGGTAACGGCCGCCCGCTCTGTCAATGCCACATCTGTACTATCCTTAGGCTTTAGGTACAAGGGGGTAGATTGCGCTCGGGGTCGGGTTGGGGTCAGGGTTAAATACCCTCTTCAACCGCCGCCTCACCTGCATTTCGGGTAACGGCCGCCCGCTCTGTCAATGCGACATCAGTACTATCCTTAGGGTTTAGGTACACGGGGTATATTGCGCTCGGGGTCGGGTTGGGGTCAGGGTTCGGTACCCTCTTTCTCACCCGCAGCCTCACCTGCATTTCGGTTCACGGCCGCTCGCTCTGTCAAGGCCACATCAGTACTATCCTTAGGGTTTAGGTACAGGGGGTATATTGCGCTCGGGGTCGGGTTGGGGTCAGGGTTAGATACCCTCTTCAACCGCCGTCTCACCTCCCTTGTGGATAAGGGCCACCCGCTCTCTGAAGCCACATCATTACCATCTTTAGGGTTGAGGCGTAGGGTGTAGATTGCGCTCGGGGTCGGGTTGGGGTCAGAGTTAGGTACCCTCTTTCTCACCCGCAGCCTAACCTGCATTTCGGGTAACGGCCGCCCACTCTGTCAAGGCCACATCAGTACTATCCTTAGGGTTTAGGTACAGGGGGTAGATTGCGCTCGGGGTCGGGTTGGGGTCAGGGTTAGGTACCCTCTTTCTCACCCGCAGCCTAACCTGCATTTCGGGTAACGGCCGCCCGCTCTGTCAAGGCCACATCACTACTATCCTTAGGGTTTAGGTATAGGGGGTAGATTGCGCTCGGGATCGGGTTGGGGTCAGGGTTAGGTACCCTCTTTTTCACCCGCCGCTACACCTGCATTTCGTGTAACGGCCGCCCGCTCTGTCAATGCCACATCTGTACTATCCTTAGGGTTCAGGTACAGGGCGACGATTGCGCTCCGGGTCGGGTTGGGGTCAGGGTTAGGTACCCTATTTTTCACCCGCCGCCTGACCTCCCTTGTGGATAAGGGCCGCCCGCTCTCTTAAGCCACATCATTACCATCTTTAGGGTTGAGGCGTAGGGTGTAGATTGCGCTCGGGGTCGGGTTGGGGTCAGAGTTAGGTAACCTCTTTCTCACCCGCAGCCTAACCTGCATTTCGGGTAACGGCCGCCCACTCTGTCAAGACCACATCAGTACTATCCTTAGGGTTTACGTACAGGGGGTAGATTGCGCTCGGGGTCGGGTTGGGGTCAGGGTTAGGTATCCTCTTTTTCACCCGCTGCTACACCTGCGTTTCGGGTAACGGCCGCCCGCTCTGTCAATGCCACATCAGTACTATCCTTAGGGTTTAGGTACAGGGGGTAGATTGCGCTCGGGGTCGGGTTGGGGTCAGGGTTAGGTACCCTCTTTCTCACCCGCAGACTAACCTGCATTTCGGTTCACGGCCGCCCGCTCTGTCAATGCCACATCAGTACTATCCTTAGGGCTGAGGTACAGGGGGTAGATTGCGCTCGGGGTCGGGTTGGGGTCAGGGTTACATACCCTCTTCAACCGCCGCCTCACCTGCATTTCGGGTAACGGCCGCCCGCTCTGTCAAAGCTACATCCGTACCATCCTTAGGGTCTAGGTACAGGGGGTATACTGCGCTCGGGGTCGGGTTGGGGTCAGGGTTAAGTACCCTCTTTTTCACCTGTCGCTACACCTGCATTTCGGGTAACGGCCGCCCGCTCTGTGAATGCCACGTCTGTACTATCCTTAGAGTTTAGGTACAGGGGGTAGC
This sequence comes from Arenicola marina, assembly GCA_964019135.1. Taxonomy (NCBI): domain Eukaryota; kingdom Metazoa; phylum Annelida; class Polychaeta; family Arenicolidae; genus Arenicola; species Arenicola marina. The sequence goes on from OZ025253.1 coordinate 15,038,193, forward strand.
TTGCGCTCGGGGTCGGGTTGGGGTCAGGGTTAGGTACCCTCTTTCTCACCCGCAGCCTAACCTGCATTTCGGGTAACGGCCGCCCGCTCTGTCAAGGCCACATCACTACTATCCTTAGGGTTTAGGTACAGGGGGTATATTGCGCTCGGGATCGGGTGGGCTCAGGGTTAGGTACCCTCTTTCTCACCCGCCGCTACACCTGCATTTCGTGTAACGGCCGCCCGCTCTGTCAATGCCACATCTGTACTATCCTTAGGGGTTAGGTACAGGGCGTAGATTGCGCTCCGGGTCGGGTTGGGGTCAGGGTTAGGTACCCTATTTTTCAAACGCCGCCTGACCTCCCTTGTGGATAAGGGCCGCCCGCTCTCTTAAGCCACATCATTACCATCTTTAGGGTTGAGGCGTAGGGTGTAGATTGCGCTCGGGGTCGGGTTGGGGTCAGAGTTAGGTACCCTCTTTCTCACCCGCAGCCTAACCTGCATTTCGGGTAACGGCCGCCCACTCTGTCAAGACCACATCAGTACTATCCTTAGGGTTTACGTACAGGGGGTAGATTGCGCTCGGGGTCGGGTTGGGGTCCGGGTTAGGTACCCTCTTTTTGACCCGCTGCTACACCTGCGTTTCGGGTAACGGCCGCCCGCTCTGTCAATGCCACATCAGTACTATCCTTAGGGTTTAGGTACAGGGGGTAGATTGCGCTCGGGGTCGGGTTGGGGTCAGGGTTAGGTACCCTCTTTCTCACCCGCAGACTAACCTGCATTTCGGTTCACGGCCGCCCGCTCTGTCAATGCCACATCAGTACTATCTTTAGGGCTGAGGTACAGGGGGTAGATTGCGCTCGGGGTCGGGTTGGGGTCAGGGTTAGATACCCTCTTCAACCGCCGCCTCACCTGCATTTCGGGTAACGGCCGCCCGCTCTGTCAAAGCTACATCCGTACCATCCTTAGGGTCTAGGTACAGGGGGTATACTGCGCTCGGGGTCGGGTTGGGGTCAGGGTTAGGTACCCTCTTTTTCACCTGCCGCTACACCTGCATTTCGGGTAACGGCCGCCCGCTCTGTGAATGCCACGTCTGTACTATCCTTAGAGTTTAGGTACAGGGGGTATATTGCGCTCGGGTTCGGGTTGGGGTCAGGGTTAGATACCCTCTTCAACCGCCGCCTCACCTGCATTTCGGGTAACGGCCGCCCGCTCTGTCAAAGCTACATCCGTACTATCCTTAGGGTTTAGGTACAGGGGGTATACTGCGCTCGGGGTCGGGTTAGGGTCAGGGTTAGGTACCCTCTTCTTCACCCGCCGCCTCACCTGCATTTCGGGTAACGGCCGCGTGCTTTGTCAATGCTGCATCAATACTATCCTTAGGGTTTAGGTACAGGGGGTAGATTGCGCTCGGGGTCGGGTTGGGGTCAGGGTTAGATACCCTCTTCAACCGCCGCCTCACCTGCATTTCGGGTAACGGCCGCCCGCTCTGTCAAAGCTACATCAGTACTATCCTTAGGGTTTAGGTACAGGGGGTAGATTGCGCTCGGGGTCGGGTTGGGGTCAGGGTTAGGTACCCTCTTTTTCACCCGCCGCTACACCTGCATTTCGGGTAACGGCTGCAGCTCTGTCAATGCCACATCTGTACTATCCTTACGGTTTAGGTACAGGGGCCATAGTGCGCTCGGGGTCGGGTTGGGGTCAGGGTTAGATACCCTCTTCAACCGCCGCCTCACCTGCATTTCGGGTAACGGCCGCCCGCTCTGTCAATACTACATCAGTACTATCCTTAGGGTTTAGGTACAGGGGGTATATTGCGCTCGGGGTCGGGTTGGGGTCAGGGTTAGGTACCCTCTTTTTCACCCGCAGCCTTACCTGCATTTCGGTTCACGGCCGCCCGCGCTGGCAATGCCACATCAGTACTATCCTTAGGGTTTAGGTACAGGGGGTATAATGCGCTCGGGGTCATGTTGGGGTCAGGGTTAGGTACCCTCTTCTTCACCCGCCGCTACACCTGCATTTCGGGTAACGGCCGCGCGCTCTGTCAATGCCACATCTGTACTATCCTTACGGTTTACGTACAGGGGCTAGATTGCGCTCGGGGTCGGGTTGGGGTCAGGGTCAGATACCCTCTTCAACCGCCGCATCACCTGCATTTCGGGTAACGGCCGCCCGCTCTGCCAATGCCACATCGGTACTATCCTTAGGGTTTAGGCACAGGGTGTAGATTGCGCTCGAGGTTGGGTTGGGGTCAGGGTTAGGAACCCTCTTTCTCACCCGCAGCCTAACCTGCATTTCGGTTAACGGCCGCCCGCTCTGTCAATGCCACATCAGTACTATCCTTTGGGGTTTAGGTACAGGGGGTAGATTGCGCTCGGGATGGGGTTGGGGGCAGGGTTAGGTACCCTCTTTTTCACCTGCCGCTACACCTGCATTTCGGGTAACGGCCGCCCGCTCTGTCAAAGCTACATCCGTACTATCCTTAGGGTTTAGGTACAGGGGGTATACTGCGCTCGGGGTCGGGTTAGGGTCAGGGTTAGGTACCCTCTTCTTCACCCGCCGCCTCACCTGCATTTCGGGTAACGGCCGCGTGCTTTGTCAATGCTGCATCAATACTATCCTTAGGGTTTAGGTACAGGGGGTAGATTGCGCTCGGGGTCGGGTTGGGGTCAGGGTTAGATACCCTCTTCAACCGCCGCCTCACCTGCATTTCGGGTAACGGCCGCCCGCTCTGTCAAAGCTACATCAGTACTATCCTTAGGGTTTAGGTACAGGGGGTAGATTGCGCTCGGGGTCGGGTTGGGGTCAGGGTTAGGTACCCTCTTTTTCACCCGCCGCTACACCTGCATTTCGGGTAACGGCTGCAGCTCTGTCAATGACACATCTGTACTATCCTTACGGTTTAGGTACAGGGGCCATAGTGCGCTCGGGGTCGGGTTGGGGTCAGGGTTAGATACCCTCTTCAACCGCCGCCTCACCTGCATTTCGGGTAACGGCCGCCCGCTCTGTCAATACTACATCAGTACTATCCTTAGGGTTTAGGTACAGGGGGTATATTGCGCTCGGGGTCGGGTTGGGGTCAGGGTTAGGTACCCTCTTTTTCACCCGCAGCCTTACCTGCATTTCGGTTCACGGCCGCCCGCGCTGGCAATGCCACATCAGTACTATCCTTAGGGTTTAGGTACAGGGGGTATAATGCGCTCGGGGTCATGTTGGGGTCAGGGTTAGGTACCCTCTTCTTCACCCGCCGCTACACCTGCATTTCGGGTAACGGCCGCGCGCTCTGTCAATGCCACATCTGTACTATCCTTACGGTTTACGTACAGGGGCTAGATTGCGCTCGGGGTCGGGTTGGGGTCAGGGTCAGATACCCTCTTCAACCGCCGCATCACCTGCATTTCGGGTAACGGCCGCCCGCTCTGCCAATGCCACATCGGTACTATCCTTAGGGTTTAGGCACAGGGTGTAGATTGCGCTCGAGGTTGGGTTGGGGTCAGGGTTAGGAACCCTCTTTCTCACCCGCAGCCTAACCTGCATTTCGGTTAACGGCCGCCCGCTCTGTCAATGCCACATCAGTACTATCCTTTGGGGTTTAGGTACAGGGGGTAGATTGCGCTCGGGATGGGGTTGGGGGCAGGGTTAGGTACCCTCTTTTTCACCTGCCGCTACACCTGCATTTCGGGTAACGGCCGCCCGCTCTGTGAATGCCACGTCTGTACTATCCTTAGGGTTTAGGTACAGGGGGTAGATTGCGCTCGGGGTCGGGTTGGGGTCAGGGTTAGATACCCTCTTCAAGCGCCGCCTCACCTGCATTTCGGGTAACGGCCGCCCGCTCTGTCAATGCCACATCTGTACTATCCTTAGGGTTTAGGTACAGGGGGTACATTGCGCTCGGGATCGGGTAGGGGTCAGGGTTAGATACCCTCTTCAACCGCCGCCTCACGTGCATTTCGGGTAACGTCCGCCCGCTCTGTCAAAGCTACATCAGTACTATCCTCAGGGTTTAGGTACGGGGGTATACTGCACTCGGGGTCGACCTGGGGTCAGGGTTACGTACCCTCTTTTTCACCCGCCGCTACACCTGCATTTCGGGTCACGGCCGCCCGCTCTGTCAATGCCACATCTGTACTATCCTTAGGGTTTAGGTACAGGGGGTATATTGCGCTCGGGGTCGGGTTGGGGTCAGGGTTAGGTACCCTCTTTTTCACCCGCCGCTACACCTGCATTTCGGGTAACGGCCGCCCGCTCTGTCAATGCCACATCTGTACTATCCTTAGGGTTTAGGTACAGGGGGTAGATTGCGCTCGGGGTCGGGTTGGGGTCAGGGTTAGGTACCCTCTTTTTCACCCGCAGGCTAACCTGCATTTCCCGTAACGGCCGCCCGCTCTGTCAATGCCACATCTGTACTATCCTTAGGGTTTAGGTACAGGGGTAGATTGCGCTCGGGGTCCGGTTGGGGTCAGGGTTAGATACCCTCTTCAACCGCCGCCTCACCTGCATTTCGGGTAACGGCCGCCCGCTCTGTCAATGCCACATCTGTACTATCCTTAGGCTTTAGGTACAAGGGGGTAGATTGCGCTCGGGGTCGGGTTGGGGTCAGGGTTAGATACCCTCTTCAACCGCCGCCTCACCTGCATTTCGGGTAACGGCCGCCCGCTCTGTCAATGCGACATCAGTACTATCCTTACTGTTTAGGTACACGGGGTATATTGCGCTCGGGGTCGGGTTGGGGTCAGGGTTCGGTACCCTCTTTCTCACCCGCAGCCTCAACTGCATTTCGGTTCACGGCCGCTCGCTCTGTCAAGGCCACATCAGTACTATCCTTAGGGTTTAGGTACAGGGGGTATATTGCGCTCGGGGTCGGGTTGGGGTCAGGGTTAGATACCCTCTTCAACCGCCGTCTCACCTCCCTTGTGGATAAGGGCCACCCGCTCTCCGAAGCCACATCATTACCATCTTTAGGGTTGAGGCGTAGGGTGTAGATTGCGCTCGGGGTCGGGTTGGGGTCAGAGTTAGGTACCCTCTTTCTCACCCGCAGCCTAACCTGCATTTCGGGTAACGGCCGCCCACTCTGTCAAGGCCACATCAGTACTATCCTTAGGGTTTAGGTACAGGGGGTAGATTGCGCTCGGGGTCGGGTTGGGGTCAGGGTTAGGTACCCTCTTTCTCACCCGCAGCCTAACCTGCATTTCGGGTAACGGCCGCCCGCTCTGTCAAGGCCACATCACTACTATCCTTAGGGTTTAGGTATAGGGGGTAGATTGCGCTCGGGATCGGGTTGGGGTCAGGGTTAGGTACCCTCTTTTTCACCCGCCGCTACACCTGCATTTCGTGTAACGGCCGCCCGCTCTGTCAATGCCACATCTGTACTATCCTTAGGGTTCAGGTACAGGGCGTAGATTGCGCTCCGGGTCGGGTTGGGGTCAGGGTTAGGTACCCTATTTTTCACCCGCCGCCTGACCTCCCTTGTGGATAAGGGCCGCCCGCTCTCTTAAGCCACATCATTACCATCTTTAGGGTTGAGGCGTAGGGTGTAGATTGCGCTCGGGGTCGGGTTGGGGTCAGAGTTAGGTAACCTCTTTCTCACCCGCAGCCTAACCTGCATTTCGGGTAACGGCCGCCCACTCTGTCAAGGCCACATCAGTACTATCCTTAGGGTTTACGTACAGGGGGTAGATTGCGCTCGGGGTCGGGTTGGGGTCAGGGTTAGGTACCCTCTTTCTCACCCGCAGACTAACCTGCATTTCGGTTCACGGCCGCCCGCTCTGTCAATGCCACATCAGTACTATCCTTAGGGCTGAGGTACAGGGGGTAGATTGCGCTCGGGTTCGGGTTGGGGTCAGGGTTAGATACCCTCTTCAACCGCCGCCTCACCTGCATTTCGGGTAACGGCCGCCCGCTCTGTCAAAGCTACATCCGTACCATCCTTAGGGTCTAGGTACAGGGGGTATACTGCGCTCGGGGTCGGGTTGGGGTCAGGGTTAAGTAGCCTCTTTTTCAGCTGTCGCTACACCTGCATTTCGGGTAACGGCCGCCCGCTCTGTGAATGCCACGTCTGTACTATCCTTAGAGTTTAGGTACAGGGGGTAGCTTGCGCTCGGGGTCGGGTTGGGGTCAGGGTTAGGTACCCTCTTTCTCACCCGCAGCCTAACCTGCATTTCGGGTAACGGCCGCCCGCTCTGTCAAGGCCACATCACTACTATCCTTAGGGTTTAGGTATAGGGGGTAGATTGCGCTCGGGATCGGGTTGGGGTCAGGGTTAGGTACCCTCTTTTTTAACCGCCGCTACACCTGCATTTCGTGTAACGGCCGCCCGCTCTGTCAATGCCACATCTGTACTATCCTTAGGGTTCAGGTACAGGGCGTAGATTGCGCTCCGGGTCGGGTTGGGGTCAGGGTTAGGTACCCTATTTTTCACCCGCCGCCTGACCTCCCTTGTGGATAAGGGCCGCCCGCTCTCTTAAGCCACATCATTACCATCTTTAGGGTTGAGGCGTAGGGTGTAGATTGCGCTCGGCGTCGGGTTGGGGTCAGAGTTAGGTACCCTCTTTCTCACCCGCAGCCTAACCTGCATTTCGGGTAACGGCCGCCCACTCTGTCAAGGCCACATCAGTACTATCCTTAGGGTTTACGTACAGGGGGTAGATTGCGCTCGGGGTCGGGTTGGGGTCCGGGTTAGGTACCCTCTTTTTGACCCGCTGCTACACCTGCGTTTCGGGTAACGGCCGCCCGCTCTGTCAATGCCACATCAGTACTATCCTTAGGGTTTAGGTACAGGGGGTAGATTGCGCTCGGGGTCGGGTTGGGGTCAGGGTTAGGTACCCTCTTTCTCACCCGCAGACTAACCTGCATTTCGGGTAACGGCCGCCCGCTCTGTCAAAGCTACATCCGTACCATCCTTAGGGTCTAGGTACAGGGGGTATACTGCGCTCGGGGTCGGGTTGGGGTCAGGGTTAGGTACCCTCTTTTTCACCTGCCGCTACACCTGCATTTCGGGTAACGGCCGCCCGCTCTGTGAATGCCACGTCTGTACTATCCTTAGAGTTTAGGTACAGGGGGTATATTGCGCTCGGGGTCGGGTTGGGGTCAGGGTTAGATACCCTCTTCAACCGCCGCCTCACCTGCATTTCGGGTAACGGCCGCCCGCTCTGTCAAAGCTACATCCGTACTATCCTTAGGGTTTAGGTACAGGGGGTATACTACGCTCGGGGTCGGGTTGGGGTCAGGGTTAGGTACCCTCTTTTTCACCTGCCGCTACACCTGCATTTCGGGTAACGGCCGCCCGCTCTGTCAATGCCACATCTGTACTATCCTTAGGGTTTAGGTACAGGGGGTAGATTGCGCTCGGGGTCGGGTTGGAGTCAGGGTTAGATACCCACTTCAACCGCCGCCTCACCTGCATTTCGGGTAACGGCCGCCCGCTCTGTCAATGCCACATCAGGACTATCCTTAGGGTTTAGGTACAGGGGGTAGATTGCTCTCGGGGTCGGGTTGGGGTCAGGGTTACGTACCCTCTTTCTCACCCGCAGCCTAACCTGCATTTCGGTTCACGGCCGCCCGCTCTGTCAATGCCACATCTGTACTATCCTTACGGTTTACGTACAGGGGATATATTGCGCTCGGGGTCGGGTTGGGGTCAGGGTTACGTACCCTCTTTTTCACCCGCCGCTACACCTGCATTTCGGGTAACGGCCGCCCGCTCTGTCAATGCCACATCTGTACTATCCTTAGGGTTTAGGTACAGGGGGTAGATTGCGCTCGGGGTCGGGTTGGGGTCAGGGTTAGATGCCCTCTTCAACCGCCGCCTCACCTGCATTTCGGGTAACGTCCGCCCGCTCTGTCAATGCTATATCAGTACTATCCTTAGGGTTTAGGTACAGGGGGTATATTGCGCTCGGGATCGGGTTGGGGTCAGGGTTAGGTACCCTCTTTTTCACCCGCCGCTACACCTGCATTTCGTGTAACGGCCGCCCACTCTGTCAATGCCACATCTGTACTATCCTTAGGGTTCAGGTACAGGGCGTAGATTGCGCTCCGGGTCGGGTTGGGGTCAGGGTTAGGTACCCTATTTTTCACCCGCCGCCTGACCTCCCTTGTGGATAAGGGCCGCCCGCTCTCTTAAGCCACATCATTACCATCTTTAGGGTTTAGGTAGAGGGGGTAGATTGCGCTCGGGGTCGGGTTGGGGTCAGGGTTACGTACCCTCTTTTTCACCTGCAGCCTAAACTGCATTTCGGGTAACGGCCGCCCTCTCTGTCAATGCCACATCTGTACTATCCTTAGGGTTTAGGTACAGGGGGTAGATTGCGCTCGTGGTCGGGTTAGGGTCAGGGTTAGGTACCCTATTTTTCACCCGCCGCCTGACCTCCCTTGTGGATAAGGGCCGCCCGCTCTTTTAAGCCACATCATTACCATCTTTAGGGTTTAGGTACAGGGGGTAGATTGCGCTCGTGGTCGGGTTGGGGTCAGGGTTAGGTACCCTATTTTTCACCCGCCGCCTGACCTCCCTTGTGGATAAGGGCCGCCCGCTCTCTTCAGCCACATCATTACCATCTCTAGGGTTCAGGCGTAGGGTTTAGATTGCGCTCGGGGTCTGCTTGGGGTCAGGGTTAGGTACCCTCTTTCTCACCCGCAGCCTAACCTGCATTTCGGGTAACGGCCGCCCGCTCTGTCAAGGCCACATCAGTACTATCCTTAGGGTTTAGGTACAGGGGGTAGATTGCGCTCGGGATCGGGTTGGGGTCAGGGTTAGGTACCCTCTTTTTCACCCGCCGCTACACCTGCATTTCGTGTAACGGCCGCCCGCTCTGTCAATGCCACATCTGTACTATCCTTAGGGTTCAGGTACAGGGCGTAGATTGCGCTCCGGGGCGGGTTGGGGTCAGGGTTAGGTACCCTCTTTTTCACCCGCCGCCTGACCTCCCTTGTGGATAAGGGCCGCCCGCTCTCTTAAGCCACATCATTACCATCTTTAGGGTTGAGGCGTAGGGTGTAGATTGCGCTCGGGGTCGGGTTGGGGTCAGGGTTAGGTACCCTCTTTCTCACCCGCAGCCTAACCTGCATTTCGGGTAACGGCCGCCCACTCTGTCAAGACCACATCAGTACTATCCTTAGGGTTTAGGTACAGGGGGTAGATGGCGCTCGGGGTCGGGTTGGGGTCAGGGTTAGGTACCCTCTTTTTCACCCGCTGCTACACCTGCGTTTCGGGTAACGGCCGCCCGCTCTGTCAATGCCACATCAGTACTATCCTTAGGGTTTAGGTACAGGGGGTAGATTGCGCTCGGGGTCGGGTTGGGGTCAGTGTTAGATACCCTCTTCAACCGCCGCCTCACCTGCATTTCGGGTAACGTCCGCCCGCTCTATCAAAGCTATATCAGTACTATCCTTAGGGTTTAGGTACAGGGGGTATATTGCGCTCGGGGTCGGGTTGGGGTCAGGGTTAGGTACCCTCTTTTTCACCCGCTGCTACACCTGCGTTTCGGGTAACGGCCGCCCGCTCTGTCAATGCCACATCAGTACTATCCTTAGGGTTTAGGTACAGGGGGTAGATTGCGCTCGGGGTCGGGTTGGGGTCAGGGTTAGGTACCCTCTTTCTCACCCGCAGACTAACCTGCATTTCGGTTCACGGCCGCCCGCTCTGTCAATGCCACATCAGTACTATCCTTAGGGCTGAGGTACAGGGGGTAGATTGCGCTCGGGGTCGGGTTGGGGTCAGTGTTAGATACCCTCTTCAACCGCCGCCTCACCTGCATTTCGGGTAACGTCCGCCCGCTCTGTCAAAGGTACATCAGTACTATCCTTAGGGTTTAGGTACAGGGGGTATATTGCGTTCGGGGTCGGGTTGGGGTCAGTGTTAGATACCCTCTTCAACCGCCGCCTCACCTGCATTTCGGGTAACGTCCGCCCGCTCTGTCAAAGCTATATCAGTACTATCCTTAGGGTTTAGGTACAGGGGGTAGATTGCGCTCGGGGTCGGGTAGGGGTCAGGGTTAGGTACCCTCTTTTTCACCCGCCGCTACACCTGCATTTCGGGTAACGGCCGCCCGCTCTGTCAATGCCACATCTGTACTATCCTTAGGGTTTAGGTACAGGGGGTAGATTGCGCTCGGGGTCGGTTTGGGGTCAGGGTTAGATACCCTCTTCAACCGCCGCCTCACCTGCATTTCGGGTAACGGCCGCCCGCTCTGTCAAAGCTACATCCGTACTATCCTTAGGGTTTAGGTACCGGGGTTATACTGCGCTCGGGGTCGGGTTGGGGTCAGGGTTAGGTACCCTCTTTCTCACCCGCAGCCTAACCTGCATTTCGGTTCGCGGCCGCTCGCTCTGTCAAGGCCACATCAGTACTATCCTTAGGGTTTAGGTACAGGGGGTAGATTGCGCTCGGGGTCGGGTTGGGGTCAGGGTTAGATACCCTCTTTTTCACCTGCCGCTACACCTGCATTTCGGGTAACGGCCGCCCGCTCTGTGAATGCCACATCCGTACTATCCTTAGGGTTTAGGTACAGGGGGTATACTGCGCTCGGGGTCGTGTTGGGGTCAGGGTTAGATACCCTCTTTTTCACCCGCAGCCTAACCTGCATTTCGGTTCACGGCCGCCCGCTGTGTCAATGCCACATCTGTACAATCCTTACGGTTTAGGTACAGGGGGTAGATTGCGCTCGGGTTCGGGTTGGGGTCACGGTTAGGTACCCTCTTCTTTACCCGCCGCCTAACCTGCATTTCGGTTCACGGCCGCCCGCTCTGTCAATGCCACATCAGTACTATTCTTATGGTTTAGGTACAGGGGTAGATTGCGCTCGGGGTCGGGTTGGGGTTAGGGTTACCTACCCACTTTTTCTCCCGCCGCTACACCTGCATTTCGGGTAACGGCCGCCCGCTCTGTCAATGCCACATCTGTACTATCCTTAGGGTTTAGGTTCAGGGGGCAGCTTGCGCTCGGGCTCGGGTTTGGGTCAGGGTTAGGTACCCTCTTTTTCACCCGCAGCCTAACCTGCATTTTGGCTGACGGCCGCCCGCGCTGTCAATGCCACATCTGTACTATCCTTAGGGTTTAGGTACAGTGGGTAGATTGCGCTCGGGGTCGGGTTGGGGTCAGGGTTAGGTACCCTCTATTTCTCCCGCAGCCTCACCTGCATTTCGGTTCACGGCCGCTCGCTCTGTCAATGCCGCATCAGTACTAACCTTAGGGTTTAGGTACAGGGGGTAGAGTGCGCTCGGGGTCGGGTTGGGGTCAGGGTTAGATACCCTCTTCAACCGCCGCCTCACCTCCATTTCCGGTAACGGCCGCCCGCTCTGTCTAAGCTACATCACTACTATCCTTGGGGTTTAGGTACAGGGGGTAGATTGCGCTCGGGGTCGGGTTGCGGTCAGGGTTAGGTACCTTCTTTTTCACCCGCAGCCTAACCTGCATTTCGGTTCACGCCCGCCCGCTCTGTCAATGCCACATCAGTTGTATCCTAAGGGTTTAGGTACAGGGGGTAGATTGCGCTCGGGGTCGGGTTGGGGTCAGGGCTAAGTGACCTATTTTTCACCCGCCGCCTCACCTCCCTTGTGGATAAGGGCCGCCCGCTTTCTTAAGCCACATCATTACCATCTGCAGGGTGCAAATCAGTATACTCGGTCTTGCATTTAAATCAGGAAAGCCTGTGGGCTACCTGGAGAGAATCGATTTCTTCACCGTACCAGAAGTTCCTGGCCGCCTTTATATACCTGGGCGCCCGTCGTACTTTGGGTGTGATGTCGACCGCGGCTCGCTATCGCCTTCGCGCGTGCTATAAATAAACCGCTTTTCCAGGCTGAAATGGTTGTTTCACGGACATTTAAAACATAGTTGCTTCATAATTGTGAGATACTTTCAGTGCTGCTTCTAAAATGTAACAAATATAACATGGCGCATGTCATTATATTGCTTCAAATGACCGTGAACTTGAAAAGGGTCCATTTATATCATGCATGCGCCTCTTCCATTGTAAACGGGGACGTCTCCTTTTCATTCCTCGTGACTTGGGAATAAATACATGTTTTCTTCGTAACTTGGGAACACTACCCATCCTTGCACCAACAACCGCATGTCACATGAACCTCCCTATACCAAGGCTCATATCTATGAGGTCTGGAGAATGAGACACCAAGGAATGATATTACAGGGCTCATGGGACGCCTCCATCCTAAAACTTCCGTCTGTGTTTTGCAGGTTGTCTCCGCTTCATGGCGCCGTCTGTTGGGGCCATTCTGGCCGCCTACGTTGTCGTTGCTGCGGCCGTAAGCGACCTTCCCCCACCGGTGTGGGACCGACTAGCTTGTACTGCAGCACGGAGGAGGTCCTCCTATCATACTATCCCTAGGACCTCTGCGTTGGAATGACGCTCAATACACGCCGACCATGGAGCTTTACTTTGCTCCACGTTGCCTACTGTGGGATCCTCTCGGCCAGTACATTCACATGCACCCCAACGGCATTCTGTGCCCGCAGCATGGCACTCGGTTGCAGGAGGGCCGGTGGCATTCGACCCCGACCTGCCGGCCACGGTGGATGTACGATGAGGCTGGAGCCATCCTCCTCATTGCAAGGACGTACATCTGCCCCTCCGCCAACAACAGACACTCCTTCTCCTCGGCGGAGGTGCTCATCACAAGCCAACTACCACAGTGCTTGGCACCTCCCTTCCGGCTGACACACCGCGCGGGATACACCGTGGCATTCGAGTAGGGCATCTTAACCAAGTAAGTTCCGCTCCCCTTCAACCTAATGGTAACTCTAGGGCTTCATTATTGGCACCACACCTCGTCATCGCAGGCTGGCGCCTCCAGCCGGGAGGTGCGGTATTGACGGTATTGGCATGCGCTAAAGTACGTAATACAACGGTGCTACACTCCAATATGCTGCCACTCTCTGCCTTCGATTTACTCCGGTAGGGCTCCATTATATCTCTGTTGTCGCCTACGTCCTCAATGCATTTTCACACTCGCTCACCAGGGCGGCGCTGCGCAAATTGATACGAAAAATGCCTCGCGTATTGCCATACGTTAGTGCTGTGACCCACCCTAAGCCTAATAACACATGGAATCAGATGCTGAGAAATAAACATTCTGTCATAATTATAACTTTCTACAAAGGATACAAAATGTTTTTGCCTGTGTTCAATAAACACAAACCTCCTTACTGTTATGTTTTATTCTTGCAAAGTATCATCAGTATACGAAATTACAGCTCATTTGACCGTCTTTCAAGACTCTTCAAATTTGACCCCGGCCGACAGCAGCGGTAAAAGCCAGCTTGCATAGCGCCACCGTGCGGGGAGCTTTATATCCGGCATCGCCTAAATTCCCTCGTGCCATGATTTGTCCACTAATGCCTCGCCGATGCATCCAGGTTACGTTGCACACATGTGCGAGACTCTGATGCACAGGCCATGCGGCTTACCTAGTACACCGTCTTTCACTGCTTATTGTCCTATTGTCTTTCCAGCTTCATGGACGGTCTCCATGGTTGGCAGATGGAAAGCCGCTTTCGCCAAGCCGCCATGGCCCGGTACAGCGACGGCCGCCGGGCCTTCTGCCAAGACGTGGAACACCTGGTTGTGAGTGGCCGCACCTCCACCCACACCCACCTTCAAGATTTCCCGCCATTCCCGGAGTACGTGCGTACATACGATCCCATCCCTTCGGACAACCTCGTCGTCGATCTCATGGTCCATCATGTCGAGTCCATGGCACCTCTCTATGACGCGGCCATGTCGACCCTTCCAGCTACCCGTCTGTCTTCCGACCACACCTTCAAGGTGTCCGTGAACGTCGGAGGCAACCGCAGCGGCGACAACAAATGGGTCAAGCTGTACCGCACCCTCTCCCTAGTGATGAACGAACTGGGCCAAGTCCTTGGCTTCGCTTTCACCAGCAGCACCGGTTTTGAAGAGGTCCGCCCTGTTCTGCGCAACGTCGCGGAGAATCTTCGTACCCTGGGATGTGCCGTGGATTCTTTCGCCATAGACAACTGTTGCAGTTGGCGCAGCGCCCTTCAAACGGTCTTTCCCCGGGCTCGTGTCCTGCTGGATGTCATCCATGCAATTTGCCGGGTGACATCTACACTGCCGAAGTCGGAGGGGAACCGTGGGCGGAAAGTACAAGATATCCGCGGGTTTGTCAGGGCCCAGGGAGACCACGGTGTCACCCGCACTGCCCCCACGGCCAGCGCCCCCGAAATGCTCAAAGCGTTGGACGCGTTTCAGGACAAGTGGCAGTCCAGGGACATACCCGCCTCCGCCCATCTCACACGGGAAACGCTGCACGCGTGCAAGAACCTCAGGACGCACGTCAATCGCGGCTGTCTTAGTAACATTCCAGTCGGGGCAGGTACCAATAGGAACGAGCGCCTCCACCAGCTGCTCAATAACTCCGCTCTTGCCGTTGGTCGCCTTAGTCCGCGCGTGGCCATAGCGCTGCTTATGCTCATCCTGTATCGGTGGAATGCGAAGCAGAAAGACAGCAATGAACCGGCCACCCCTGTCTGGGCATACACTCCCACCGCCCGCTCCTTCTGCCTCTATGAGTCGCCCTCTGTACAGGCGATCCTCCACCCACCACCAAACGATGTGGTCACTGCCACATGCCTCACCACCCCTGTGCCGCCGACCAAAGAAGATGCCCCGAATCTTCCGTCCACTCCGCGCCCCGCTTCGGCTAGCAGCCCCCTGGTCGAGGCCCTTAACCTCGCCCATGCGCTGTCTGCCCTCGACACCAGGCTACCATCCGTCGACAAGGACGCATTCCTATGGCTCAACTGCTCCTCCCGACAACAGCTTAACCCAGTCTCTACGACACCGGGCGTTCAGTGGACGTGGGATTTGGAAGCACGCGTGTGTGCACTCGGCTTACGTGTCGTGCCGGCCCCACCTGATGGCAACTGCCTCTTTCATGCGGCCGTAACAGCGTTGACCGTCGGCAGCAGCGCGGCCCCCAAGACGGGTATGCAGATTCTTCCTCCTTGGACGCATGGAACTTTACGGCAAGCAGCGGTCGACGACATTGTCAGACATCCACTCCACTATGAACCATTCCTCACAGCCAGCAGCTCCCCGGACATGGAGTATTATAGGCAGGACGGCGCCTTCTGTGGTGAAGGCGGAGATCTCCTGGTCGTGGGATTGGCGTCCGTTTTTCGTCGCCCCATTCTCATTATCCAGGCCGTCGGGGTGTCTCCGTTCCTGCTAGTCCAGCCGCGGGAGCCAGCACTGACATTCCAGCCGATGACGCTCCTCAGGCAGGATGACCACTACGACGGTCTAGTACCACTGGACGGCCCCGAACCATCCCCTGACGTGGACTGCACTGCTGCCGTGAATTCCCCCGGCTGCTGCCGCTGCGGCTTGTCCACCATGGACTGGACAAATCGCACCTTCTGCACCAAAAACCGCTGTCCATGCTTCGCAAAAGGATCAGGATGCGAAGGATGCTCCTGCAAAAATTGTGAGAATCCAAAGGGGAAGAACACGTCCAGGAAAAGGCAAGCGAATGGGTGTCAGTCACGAATTAGGCGTCCTGTCTATACCACCCTTCGACGCCGAAGAGCCTGCGACCCCGCCAACACTGCGCCTCCAACTGCAGCCCAGGGACCTTGGTCCGACCTGGAAACAGCCCTCTTGTACTGCTTCCACCGAGCCATTTGTCAAACCCAACGCCTCCGCATGCATGACCTTCTCACTCTGTACAACCACGAAGTGGCAGCCGCCGCTTCGTACTTACCCCTGCTGCAGCCCACCCCCACGTGGCCTCTTCGTCGAAAGTCTCTCTGTCAAATAGTGGCTAAGATGTCTCACATGCGACCTTCGTGGGCCACCTTCGCAGGTTCACAGCCTACCACGCAGTGAAGTAATGCAAAGACGCTGTGGTATCGGCGCTGCCGCTACGGTCCCATGTTACTGTCAACGGAGTTCATCCCTTCCATGATAAAATGTGTCTGTGAAAGGCTTTCTTGTCACGACCAGCTTGCACTTGACGTTTCAATTATGTAGCACTTAAGCGGAAATGTAATTATCGCTAAATAAGAACCGAACGAATAATTGTTTTTGCATAAAGGAATCTTGTTTGAACAAAAAGGCCGTGTTCCATCATCATTACACAAATTGCAAACATCCACCGCACACTAAGCAACCACATGCACGCTGTTTCTCGTCGCGTTGCATCTACGCAATTTTACGGTCACGTTCTTTCCAGTCATGCGGACCTAACCCTTTCCGTCATGCGACCACGGGCGCCTGAAAAACCCGCCCAGCACGTGGGGGGCAGGCGTCCAGTCGTACCTCCATCCCTGCCTCACAACACTCACGTCTCCTGACGTTGGTTGGCCCTGCTGGACGCATTGTCACGACGGGGAAGTATTCGTAAATTTATGGAGAGGAATATATGACAAATGCATTTCGGACCTTGAATGGCATCAACAACACTATTTGCACCAAAGAATAGCCAATTTATCATTGTAATTTAAGTTTTTCGCCTCACACGGTGGACGCTAAACCGCATACCCCGAGGCACGCTTGTAGACGATAACAATTATTGCAGTTGCAGCGAAGAGATTGCATACAAATATAAACGCTCCATTCTATTCTTACGTTATTCATGTATAACGAGGAAAAAGGCACATCAAATTGCACAACACAATAACGCTTTGAATTTTAAGTTCGCGCTTCATTCCCCTGTCCTTGCGTTTTACTTACACTACAACGTGAAACCAACACGAGTCAATGCCAATCACCGGAACCAAACAATTTCACCGCCCATACCTCCACGCGGCCCGCCTGCGTGTCACAGGGAATGTCTACGTCTGCCACCGTTAGACACGGCCCCGCCCATGCCTCGGAGGATGCGACGTAACCCTCCGTGAATGAAAACCAAAAAGCGAATGTCCATGGCTATAAATGTCAGAACGGCCCCGCCCATGCCTCCAAGGATGCGAGGTAGCCCCCTCCGTGAATTAAACCCAGAAAAGGAATATCCATGGCTACAACTGTCAGAACGGCCCCGCCCATGCCTCGGAGGAGGCGATTTCACCACACCACCCCCAACCCCCCTTAGTTCTCATTACAAAGCGAATGTCTCCCTACAACTGTCGAAACGGCCCCCCCCCCATGCCTCGGAGTCTGTGATTTAGCCCCCTCCATGAATTACAATTAAGAAGCGAATGTCTGCCTCCAACTCTTGGAACGGCCCCGCCCATGCATCGGAGTATGTGATTTAGCCCCCTCCATGAATTAAAATTAAAAAGCGAATGTCAATGCCTACAACTGTCGGAACTGACCTGCTCATGTTTCGGAGTATGTCATTTAGCCCCCTGCGTGAATTATACTTAAAAAGAGAATGTCTATGACTTCAACTGTCGGAACAGCCCCGCCCATGCCTCCGAGTATGTCATTTAGCCCCTCCGCCAATTATAATGAAAAAGCGAATGCCTATGGGTTAACCGGTCGGAACGGCCTCGTCCATGCCTCGGACAAGGCGACTTAGTCCCCTCCGTCAACCATCTATATAGTTTATTCAGAAACGCGGCCAAAACTGTCTACGTACTACCTACAATATGTACATCGAGTCAAAACAGGGACAGCTACCAGGAGTGATTAGCGGCAGGCGGGCGGACGCTCTCGGATAGGGGAGGGGATACGCTCAAAGTTGCGCCAAGGTGGGGGCATAAAGTACTCGGTCGGAGGGAGGGGGGGAGGGGATGGGCGTAAAGGGAAAAAAGATAAAGGGGAACAAATACGAAATAGGGTGAACAAAGGGAATGAAAATGAAGAAAAAGGAGACAAGGAACGAACAAGAAGGGGAAAGGAAGACAAAAACGGAAAGAAACGAGTGAATAGAGGCACACGGCGTCAATTAGTAAATTATGTAACTTCATTACTTACCATTGTCTCCATTGTACATTATATTACCCATATTCGTTTCCTCCCCAGTCAATGACACTTCTAATCCCCCTCCGTCCTTCCACTCGCTTCCACTCAACTTACATAAATGACAAACAACCTTATTCAGTGTGCTCATGAGGCGATGACTTTATTTCCGTGACAATATATGGCAAGGCATGGTAACACTTATCACGTGGGGTTCACCACACAGGCAGATACACGTCACCACACAGGCAGTAGGCACGGCAGGAGCGAGGCCGGCACCCACTCACTCACGGGTCAACGCGAAGCAGGTTGGTTTCTAATTACTTAACATCACAATACACAGAGTTCAAAAAGGGGTTACGTAGGCCATTGCTACATGGCGAAGGATTGCGCGGCATAGCCTTACAAGTTTACAAGATCATCGATACCATTGGGCCCAGTTACCTTTATGTCATGCATACATTCAACGAATGCAATTACGTGATTAATATAGACCAACCAAAGGTATGCCACATGTTAAGACAACACATTATGCTGTAGTAGAGTGCCGATGGGTGGCGCGGGGTGGCAAGCGGCTACACTCGGAAGACCTGGACGCACCATTTGGTGGGAGACGGGGGTTGGTTTGGGTTGGTTAATTAGGACGCTTTCACCTCTTTCGGCCATATCGCGTCAATGGGAGAATCTTCATCCGGCGACCACACAGACATGACGACAGCGGGGCGCCAACCACCCATCCACGTGACGTTAGGCTTTCAGGTGGCCAAAGCACTCAAGGCGAGCGCTCTACCCCACTGAGCTATCGCGCCGGCCCCGGGGACGGGGGTTGCAGTCACCCTCGGAGAGTACCAATGGCAGGTAAAGCGGTGTGGGCCACCGGGTCATAAACGGGGGTGAAAACAGGGGCAGCTACCAGGAGTGATAAGCGGCAGGCGGGCGGACGCTCTCGGATAGGGGAGGGGATACGCTCAAAGTTGCGCCAAGGTGGGGGCAGAAAGTACTCGGTCGGAGGGAGGGGGGGGGGAGGGGATGGGCGTAAAGGGAAAAAAAATAAAGGGGAACAGGTACGAAATAGGGTGAACAAAGGGAATGAAAATGAAGAGAAAGGAGAGAAGGAACGAACAAGAAGAGGAAAGGAAGACAAAAACGGAAAGAAACGACGGAATAGAGGCACACGGCGTCAATTAGTAAATTATGTAAGCCTAATTAGTTACCATTGTCTCCATTGTACATTATATTACCCATATTCGTTTCCTCCCCAGTCAATGACACATTTAATCCCCCTCCGCTCTTCCACTCGTTTCCACTCAACTTACATAAATGACAAACAACCTTATTCAGTGTGCTCATGAGGCGATGACTTTATTTACAGGACAATATATGGCAAGGCATGGAAACACTTATCACGTGGGGTTCACCACACAGGCAGTAGGCAGGGCAGGAGCGAGGCAGGCACCCACTCACTCACTCACGGGGTAGTACGGTATCAACAAGAAGTGTCTGGTATGGACAAGAAGAGTAAGGTATCAACTAGAAGTGTATGGTAGGGACCAGAAAAGTCTGGTATGGACAAGAAAAGTCTTGTATGGACATAAATTGTATGGTATCGACAAGAAGACAATGGCCTGGACATAAAGTGTATGGTATGGACCAGAAAAGTCTGGTATGCACAAGAATAGTAGGGTATCAACAAGAAGTGTCTGGTATGGACAAGAAGAGTAAGGTATCAACTAGAAGTGTATGGTAGGGACCAGAAAAGTCTGGTATGGACAAGAAAACGCGAAGGTGCCCCAGTGGACACACGCCAGGACACAGGCAGTAGGAACGAAGAAAGACTAAGCATTCGAGACAAGTAGGGAAAAGGAATGTAGGACAATAATGCTGTATCATGGAGGCAGGGTCATTATACACCAAAGGCAAACAAAACCGTCCTTCCAAACGACTTCGACAAGAAAGAAATATACACATCAAGGACAAAACGACAGTGGCGACTACGCCCCGCGAGGCAGCCCTACCGGCTTGCACACGAACGCTGAAACATGAGGCATTACAAACGATATTAACACGAACTAAATCATACGCTTTCATCGCTCCCCCGATACACACCAGGTGTATCTAGCGGACGGGTGCGTTTCACACGACTTCAAAAAGAAGGAAATAAAGACATTAATGACAAAGCGACAATAACAACTACAGTGACCTTCAACCATTGGCGGCTCTCCTTCCATCGTCGTCGCAGCTACATAACGTCAAACTGGAGGACATCGGGCGCCGACGTACACACCAGTAGATTAGCATCCTGGGATACATTGAAGGAAATGGTATAAAACGTTACCTCGGCTTCTGCCGTGCGTTCTATTGCTCATGCAGGCCTCGTCCCAAAAGTTCTTACGCAGGTGGTTGAACACCACACTGTTCGTACATAATGACCGATTCCACTGAGACACCAGCTGGTGGACACTGCAATGATCACTTGTGAGGCCACAAAACCTAGTACACGTATCCCAGGATGCTCATCTTCTCACACGACATATACCGTTCGGCAACACTTTCATGCATCAGGTACAGCATAGGATGAAGGCCCTAGAGGACCCAAGAAACTGGGGATGGGAAAACGTTCTTTCCACCGGGATTTCGTCGGCACAAGAACTGTATGGTATAGACATAAAGGCTATGGTATGGACAAGAAGGGTATGGTCTGGACATTAAGTGTATGGTATGGACAAGAAGAGTATGGTGTGAACATAAAGTGTATGGTGTGGACAAGGCGAGTATGGCGTGGACATAAAGTGTATGGTATGGACAACAATGGTATGGTGTCAACATAAAGTGTATGGTGTGGACAAAGCGAGTATGGTGTGGACATAAAGTGTATGGTATGGACAAGAAGAGTATGGTATGGACAAGAAAAGTCTTGTATGGACCTAAATTTTACGGTATGGACAAGAAGACAATGGCCTGGACATAAAGTGTATGGTATGGACCAGAAAAGTCTGGTATGCACAAGAATAGTAGGGTATCAACAAGAAGTGTCTGGTATGGACAAGAAGAGTAAGGTATCAAGTACAAGTGTATGGTAGGGACCAGAATAGTCTGGTATGGACAAGAATAGTACGGTATCAACAACAAGTGTGTGGTATGGACAAGAAGATTAAGGTATCAACTAGAAGTGTATGGTAGGGACCAGAAAAGTCTGGTATGGACAAGAAAAGTCTTGTATGGACATAAATTGTATGGTATGGACAAGAAGACAATGGCCTGGACATAAAGTGTATGGTATGGACCAGAAAAGTCTGGTATGCACAAGAATAGTAGGGTATCAACAAGAAGTGTCTGGTATGGACAAGAAGAGTAAGGTATCAACTACAAGTGTATGGTAGGGACCAGAATAGTCTGGTATGGACAAGAATAGTACGGCATCAACAAGAAGTGTGTGGTATGGACAAGAAGATTAAGGTATCAACTAGAAGTGTATGGTAGGGACCAGAAAAGTCTGGTATGGACAAGAAAAGTCTTGTATGGACATAAATTTTATGGTATGGACAAGAAGACAATGGCCTGGACATAAAGTGTATGGTATGGACCAGAAAAGTCTGGTATGCACAAGAATAGTAGGGTATCAACAAGAAGTGTGTGGTATGGACAAGAAGATTAAGGTATCAACTAGAAGTGTATGGTAGGGACCAGAAAAGTCTGGTATGGACAAGAATAGTAGGGTATCAACAAGAAGTCTGTGGTATGGACAAAAAGATTAAGGTATCAACTAGAAGTGTATGGTAGGGACCAGAAAAGTCTGGTATGGACAAGAAAAGTCTTGTATGGACATAAATTTTACGTTATGGACAAGAAGACAATGGCCTGGACATAAAGTGTATGGTATGGACCAGAAAAGTCTGGTATGCACAAGAATAGTAGGGTATCAACAAGAAGTGTCTGGTATGGAGAAGAAGAGTATGGTGTGAACATAAAGTGTATGGTGTGGACAAGGCCAGTATGGTGTGGACATAAAGTGTATGGTATGGACCAGAAAAGTCTGGTATGGACAAGAATAGTAGGGTATCAACAAGAAGTGTCTGGTATGGACAAGAAGAGTAAGGTATCAACTAGAAGTGTATGGTATAGACCAGAAAAGTCTGGTATGGACAAGAATAGTAGGGTATCAACAAGAAGTGTCTGGTATGGACAAGAAGAGTAAGGTATCAACTAGAAGTGTTTGGTAGGGACCAGAAAAGTCTGGTATGGACAAGAATAGTAGGTTATCAACAAGAAGTGTCTGGTAGAGATTAGAGTATTGTATGGACAAGGAGTGTTGTAGTACAGTCAGGGGCGGATCTAGTGGGGGGGGGGGGTACGGGGGTTGCAACCCTTCCCTTGGGAATCTGAACATAGGAGTACCCCCCCCCCCACCCCACTCGCAAGTTTTCCGAGACCAACCCCCCTCGCAAGTTTTCGGAGACCACCCCCCCACCCCTTGGGATCCTCAACATACACTGTTAAAGTCGGCTTTTCCGAGCATCTCCTCCCTCCCCCCCGCCCCCCCTCCCTACTTTTCCACTTTTCGAAGAGCAATGCTTCCGGCAATAATCTCATCCCACATCCCCTAGCCACTTTCGAATACCAAACCACTCTGGAACGTGCACGAGTGCCGCAAGACGATTTGCCTAGAAAGGAAGGAACACAAAGCATTCAAGACGATTGCACCAAGAAGTGCAGGACAATAATGCTGTTTCATGGAGGCAGGGCCAAACCAAACAAAGCAGTCCTTGAAAACGACTTGGACGAGATGGATACACACACATCAATGACAAAGCGAAAGTGGCGACTACTAACCGCGCCTCACCGCTAGCGGCTTGTACAGGAACGCTGAAACAAGGCATTAAAGACGATTTCAACAAGTCAATCAGACGCTTGCTGGCTGCCCCATTATACACCCGGTGTAGCGGGCTGAGGCGTCTCACACGACTTGAGAGAAAGGGAAGAAATGCATCAGTGACAAAGCGACAGTTACGACTACAATGACATACAACCATTGGCGGCTCCCCGTTCGTCGCCCTAAGGAAACCTTTCTACCACTTTTCCACCCGAGGTCTATGAAGTGGCAAAAGTGTAGTCTGCAATAGCCCACTTTGTCCAGGAGATGACTGGCGCTGGAACCAGAGCACTTAAGGATTGTAACTATAACAAGAGAGAGACCGAAGAGGCCGACAGCGGCAGTGGGGGACGAACAAGACGAGCGATTCAAGACGACACTAGCTAGCGGGAGAAGACACGAGTAACGCAAGCCGATTTGTACACGGAGAAAGAAAGACCAGGCTTCCAGTACGACTTTGGGCCACAAAATTACGCCCGTCCGAACCGGTACTCCAAGATGACTTCGACACGAAAGAAACCAGAGGAATTCGTACACACACCCGCACATCCACATCCAGTAGCATCCACTTGCTGCTGCTACGCCGTGAGTCACTATGAAGGCAAGACGCTGGCACTCCCAGCCACTTCAGTCGCTCCCCTCAGCGTCCTCAGGTAGGCAGTGGCTTCTTGGCGGGCGGGGTGCCGGGCCAAAAGCGCCGTCACGCCGAGTGCGTTGTCCGACGCTGGCAACGACAGGCTCTCCTGGTAGGTCCTCACGCTGACTCCAAACATCGCCAGCCCGGGCTCGGGTAGGCTGCCGGGTAGCGTCTTGTAGAAGACAGCCATGCCGCGTGGGAACATGACGATCTTCCCCAGGGCCCGCCGTTCCAAGTGCTGGAAGGTCTCATCCACGGCCCCGGCGCTGCACCGCTTCTTCCGCATCAGTTGGCGGCGGGTGACAGCCAGGCCGCCGGTGACAAGGGCATCGCGCGCAAGGCGGTCGGTGGCCCCAGCACCCACACCGTCCATCGGCACCTGGCGTTTCCCCTGCCGCACGTCTTCCACGCCCTACAGTAAGACACATAACCAATACATTAACCACCCTGATCATAACTATTGTTTGGGGCAACGGCAAGCCAGTACATATTGCAAGACACATAACCAATACATTAACCACCCTGATCATACCTAGTGTTTGGGGCAACGGCAACCCAGTACAAATTGCTCCCTCGTCCCCGAACCCAATAAATACACTGTCCATATCGCTACACGAAGCATATAGTCTACGCTCGCCCGGGGCAATTACCCTTGAATTCAATCCACCACAGGACGCTACCTGAAGGAACGTGCGTACAATCCCAAACTTCCCTCCACCGTTCCCAAGCCCCCTTTGCCACACACACTAGCCACAATGATGCGGATACGCTCAAACGCATGGCACGGCCGTCGCCGTCTCTTCACGCTCCATTCATATTCCCCACACAACCCTTACCTCCAAGTACGTCTCCGTCGCGTGGAGACAGTACCGAACGAAGACAGCCGCCCTCTTGATGGTATCCGCATCGATCTGCGGCGTCACGGCGAATGGAGCTCCGTTTCCCTGGAGCAGAGCCTCCATCGCCGCATACAACACATGCATGTTGAGAGCCACCTTCACGATGTGGTCCGTCAGCTTCGTGCCGGCCTTCGTCCTAATCGGTACGGTCGGCTGAGACCCGGGCGGGCTGGCAGACGCCTCGTCCTCATCTTCGGTGTCGGAGTAGGCGGCGGGGACGATCACTTCGTCCTTCTGGCCGAGGCGCACTCCATCGTCCCACTCGTCCAAGAGGGCGGCGGCTGCTGGCGAAATCTCATATGTCATGTCGGTGCCATGGACTTGGCATATCAACCGCAGCAGGCCGACCAGGTTCCACAGTGAGCCGGGGTACTCCGCCTCACCCGCCGTCGAGGCCGCCGCCACGCCCCTCTTACTGATGTCCGGCACCCGGACCGGACAGAAGAGGAGTCGCTCGTACAGGCCGTCCCGGTTGCATGGGCCCACCTCCTCCATAACCTCCACCCACTGGGACGGTTGGGTGAAGCCGCCGACCGTCAGGGTGGCCCTCTCGATCTTGACGCCCTCTTTTGTCGCGAACTTGGTTGTCAGACTGCATCCATCCCACGCATCCAGCAGCAGATCCCTCTCACCTGAGGAGCTCTCCCCTTTGCTCCCCCGTTGTAGCATGGTGAGCAAGGGGCCAGCCACTTCGCCCGAGCCGATCACAATCGACCCCTTGTTGCGGTCCATTTCCTTCAGCATGGCCGGGCCCGTGAACTGCCGCAACATCTCGAGTCTGGGCTCGCTCTCTGCGAGCTCCCGCAGCGGATCGCCGGCGGCCCATGTCCAGGCCGCTGTCTTGCCACAGCCGGGCACGCCCACTCCTGCAAAAAGTACATATCGTCATTTTCGGTGTCATAGGCATGAAGCAATTTTATTACGACGGCTCACGTCTCGTTGGCGATGGGGGGCTGGCCCGGGGGGGGTGCGGGGGGGGGTGGAAGGTCGCCATATTTCGATCACTTTGTGACGAGGCGATCTCTCAGTGGGGACTGCAGCAACGCATCACTACAAACTAAGCAGTACATATTTCAGTCTAGAGTCGCCTTCGCTTCAGTGCCGCCCTCTAGCGAATATACCGTAAGTCTGAATGTCAGTGGCGGTTTTCAAAGGCCATGCAAATCCGGCTAAATTCGATGATAGGCGGGTAAAGTCGATCACATCGGCGGGTAACTTCGATCACTCGGTATTTTTTTTACACAATTCCTCATTGTAGGTGTATTTCTATGAAGAAAAGTCCTATTATTGTTCTATTATGAAACTCACGGGGGAGTCGACAACGCTGAAAACGCGAGAGACGGGGTAGGTCCCTCAACCCCCGTCCTGCGCTCTCCGTCTAGCTTAGCCCTTATGCATAGCCCTCCCGACCTCAACCCTAACGATCCCTAACGGGGGTGTAAGGGCCCCTTCCGCCTATCACCTTGTTGTCAGAATGGTTCAGTTGACTGGGCTACGTCTAGCTGTGCTATCCCATTGCATGCACATATGTAGATCAGGGCTAGGTTATGTGGCTGATCGATATTGCCCGACCGACTGATCGAATTGACACACAGCGCACAATTTTTGGAGTCTAAATTAAATAATTGTATTTTCCTTCATATCGCATAAAAATAGATGTTCTTTTCGTATTTAACACTTTTCACAAATTCTCTGTCCCTTACACTTCATAAAATTGTATTGCTTCGAAAAATAAATGCTGCTGTAGGGAGATCATAACTACAGCTTATGGATGGGTATGTGGGCGTATCTGTGGTGGGGGGCGTCCCAGCCAAAAAAGAGAGCGCGTCGAGTTAAGTTAAGGTCGAGAGCGGGTGGGGGGTCAAAAATTATTCGGCCACAGATTTGTTAAATTTTTCCTCCAGATAAGTATCATGTATGGATCTACCTAAAAATCGAAAAAATTATATATGTCACTTCACTAAAAAAAAATTGGGGGCATTTCTGTAAAAAAAATCTGGTAGTATTAAGTGTGCCCTGTGACATCCATGCAGCACTTCATGAACATGAATTCCTTGTTTGAGAATTGTTTATATGCATAACTTAGTAATTTGTGGATGGCAATGTCATTTTTTCTAATCCTGTGCACAATTGTGCTTTGACTAGCTAGAGGCAGTATACTTGGAATATAGCATACATATTATGTAATGTTATTCAGCCAAACTTTCTGATAATCTGTATGTCAATCCTGCAGGCATCTTTGCTTATTATGTCTCAAACATAGCAGTTATGTGCCCGTCTATTAGATTAATATCGATAAAGTATCTATTCATTTTCATGATTTAACTTTGTATTTATTTTATAATGGGCCTATATCAGGCCATATCTATCAATAAACTATCCTGTTTACCTTACCTGCTTTGCTATTCTCTGATTTCACACATACTTAGCAGTATTATATTTATAGGTAGCTTCTTAAGTTCATTAGGATGTTTAAATTCAAAGAAATGTTGAATCTAAGAAATTGAATCATTTGGATATTCAGAAATACTTTCTTTTTATACATAAAATTCCTCTGTTCGATGTATATGTATATTGACGTATACAATTTATGATGAATGCACTCAAAGTTTACTGAACACAGTTCAAGTTTAGGTTCAAGATTCCCTACTTGCGGTTAAAGATATTCTTGTTAGAAATTCTCAATAAATAAGTTAATATATAGCCTAGCTGATTCTGAGCCACCACTAAATTGTCCTTTTTAGTTCAATTATGTTGGTTTCAGTTGGCTGACCTATAGTACCTAGCAATATTTCAATCAATAGCCCATATTGCCGAAAGTGCCTTCACATTTTCGGAGAAGCTATTCCTTTATAACTGCCTGTCCCATAGATCTATCTATATTCTTCTCTTTAAACGCTTTACAAATATTTGCCCAGATGCGTCCCGAGTACAAAAAGATCATTATAATATTCTGCACTCAAACATTATATCAATTTGTATGGCCGCCGTTGTTTCACGCACGGACGTGTTGACTTCAATATGTGCAAGCGTAGATGAAGTGCCCGGGTGGGCGCTAATAGGCCTAATTGCACTAAAATCGACTTTCGTGTCCCGTAAAGGCTCACCGAAGTCATAATTGCCCGCAATTATATGTTTCAGTGTCCATATGTCATCAACAATGTTAATCTGCGCGTCAATTGGCATGCAAATGCTGATCAGAATATATCCAAGTTTTATGCATCGGGAGTCTAACTGTACACAATGCCTGTCCTGGCGATTTCCACCGACACTTCAAGTGAGCAATACGGCTTTATAAACGGGAGAGCTCTGGGAAGCTATTCCGGAATTTGATAGAGTAGTCTTTTATGATGTATTTCATGCTTTTAACAAGCTGGGTTCGTCTTCATAAATTTCAAATACTTTCAATTGCAACAAATGGCCATGTTTGTTTACTTATTCGCAGTCCTTTTTTAGTCCAGTTAGCCTGGAAAATACTTTTCGCAGAGGGTCAAGCGAAAGCATCTAAAGAAACTTTTTGGATAATCGGTCTTCTGTTAACCATTCCCCAAAAGAAGTTTTCAAATGTGGCTACCTTAGTGGAAATATAAGCAAGAAGTCAACACCAAGGAAAACCAAGTCATCGAAGCGAGCACGTGTACGGCGAAAAAATTTAAACACGCATGCGCATGCGTCGAGTCTTTCAACCCCCCCTGCAACGCCCAAAACTAATCAAACGCACTGGAATAACTCCGACGTCACATACGCGGCATAGCCACCCCACCCCATCCGCTCACGATGACCTTCTGTAGCCTGGTTCCGCGGCCCCAAAGTGTATACTGGTACCAGGTTACAGTTTCTCAGATTGGGGCTTGTATAATTGCAGACGAGCAACGGACGGGCTATATTAGCAAGCGACTCCATAGTCTAAAGCAGAAACATATGCGTTTGAATAATAAGATATGACTTTCATTTTAATGCAGCAATGTGCATGTTGTGAACTTTTTCATCTGACGGATGTCTTACCCGGTGATTAGGACATCGTTAATCGAACAGTAAGTAGTTCCGATGGGCGCGGAGGAAGCGGAGGCAGTTTAATTTCAATTCTAGGTTTAACTTCATCGGGCCTATGGATCACACTATGTCGCACTAGCCTATATTATTATAAAACTTACGCGTGGAACCAGCCATCCCAATTCTAGGACACCACAACGGGGGTTCGCGATTAGTAAAGTGCTGCCACCTTGTGTGGTCTCTTGCAGACAGCGGCCCCTCGCTGCCTGGCCTCGTGTCTCCAGGGGCAATCGGGCGGGCCGCCGGGAATATACGGTACACCGAGGGGGCTTAAGTTCAATTAATGCATACTTGTTTCCTCGGATTCGTGTTTTGCCGGTAAGGACCTGCGGACCGTGAGCAAGAGGTCATTATTGTACCAAAGCGGGTCATTATTGTGACGGAACTATAATGACCCGCTTTGGTACAATAATAACTTCCTGCTCACATACGTCATGCCATCGCCGCCTCCTCGGAGGAAACAATAGAAGTAGGCATTAAGCCAGATAAGGAATGAGTTGTAGGTCATTATTGGGATCTCACAACTTATCGGCTACGCCTCGAAGTTCTTCGATCCCAATAATGACCTACAACTCATTCCTTATCTAATACCTCACAACTTCTCGGCTACGCCTCGAAGTTCTTCGATCCCAATAATGACCTACAACTCATTCCTTATCTAATACCTCACAACTTCTCGGCTACGCCTCGAAGTTCTTCGATCCCAATAATGACCTACAACTCATTCCTTATCTAATACGTCACAACTTCTCGGCTACGCCTCGAAGTTCTTCGATCCCAATAATGACCTACAACTCAAACCTTATCTAATACATACCCTCTTCAAGGTCAGTTAAGGTGAGTTCAGATGAGCTAAGGTGAGGTAAACGCCCCATCCAAACAGATATTGGGAGGGGACAAAGGGGGCCTTCACCGCTTATCCCCCTTCCCCCAACCCAGCATTGTACTAATTACCCCCCAGCTTGCCTATCAGCGGGAAACGTACAGTGATAGTGCAAATGTGACGAGAACTTCATTTGAGATCAGCGTTGTCAGTTGTTTACATGACTAGCTGCTTGGATCAGCAGAGTCTAATTGTTTCACGTAGGCATTACGTGCCTGTTGATTGTTCGGAAACTGTACTGATATAAATACTAGCTTCAATGCAATGAACCATGCAAACATAAATAATCAGGTACTTACAAGTCCCCCCTCCCCTAATCTACACCGCTTCGGAACTACGCTCCGATCTGAATTCACACTGTCTTGGTGGCCAAGAATGATCGATTGATGTATAGGCATTATGACAGTGCGCCTAGCTTGACCTGCAATTTCATTAATTGCGATTTCACTTCCACACTCTATATAGCAACGCATGTATTGGCAAATGGCCAGAATCAGCGGGCAGCTTGACCATATACTGGACAAACTGCTGTAGAGGTGAATACTGGCTTTGCACAAATGAAGCCAAATATTCAGCGTATTGAGGCATCTTGTAACTCATCAGAAATCATGCTAACACCTAACGTAGATTTCTGATAAATATATCGCTATTACGCGATCAGTATAGCCACCTAACCAAACTTCTCCCACACCATCAACAAGTTTGAAGTGCAACGCTCGGTTGGCCAGCGGGTTAGCACCGAATTTACCACTCTGCCCGCAGAGGGCGCTCGTTCCTCACATCACCTCTGCCCCACGTCACCGCCCACCTCACGGTTGACCCCAACGGTCCTGGGGTCACGAATGGTTTCAGAGGGTTTTTCAGATTGAGTATTGAACTTTCGATGCACAATTTGAAACAATATAGACATTTCGTTGTCAAATGGTCACAATGCAACAGTTAAGCGAAAGATCATTTGAAAATAGCACTGGGTCAAAGTTCTAAACGCTTCATGCCTTTGACCTCGACCGCACTGGAAAATATAGTTCGTAAGGAACATGGCTTCAAATTAATAAAACTCAAATGCATTCGTCAGGTATGGTACCAGTGGCACAGTAAATGCTAAACAGCGGTGCATTTGATGCCAAACTGCGAATATATCCATTAGATTCATTTCTATTGGCGCTTATGAAGGCTAATTCTGATGGTTAAAGTTGACCTGGGGCAGAGGGACTATGACGCAAACGTAACGCCCTCTGCCGGGAGATCGAGAATTTAAAAGACTCCTATCTGTTAACCGGGTGAGGGGAGGGGGGGGGGGGCTTGGGTACTACATACAATTTGCTTCGCCAAGGGCGCGCACCCAGGGACAGAGTAACATGTCACTTAGCCCTAGGATGCAACAGTCGTCACCCTCTTTTGATAGCTAGAACCGTAATGCCACGAAACTTTGCCCGCCCTTTTTGGTTTTCGCCCCGTATGCATGGCGTGTGGGTGATTACCGTCAAGGAGTACTTCCGTGGGGGCTATCTCGGCGCCCATTCATCATGGTCAACGAACGCTACCCATCGCGAGTCGACGGATCCCAAGTCCTGTCATCGAACCCCCATACCAGTGATCCCGATTGCAACACTACCACTTCTACCCTTCCGATTACGACCCCCACGATTGAGCGGATTCCTCCAGGTGTCCTGGGTGACGCCTTCCACAGGCGCATCCAGTGGGGGGGGGGGGGGGGGACCGGCCCCGGCCCCCCGTTAAGGGTCGAAATTATTCCATTCAACATGAAAACCGAATGTATAGCGAATCCGCCCAGCCCCCCCCCCCCACATCAAGCATATCTGAATACTGCCCTAAAACCGCCCCCCCCCCTATCCGGAATTTCTGGATCCCCCCCTGCCTTCTTCGGACTTGTTCACAACATTCATGTCAAGGATTGCGTGGTGGAATTAGTAAAACCACTAAGTCAGTTGCCCCGATAAATTCCTACATGAATGGCCACAAAAACGGAGGTAAACACCACTTCCGCACAGGAAACTCTCCTTATGGTGGGTGCGGTGGCGGTCTATAGGGTTAGGGTGGGGGGGGGGGGGGTGCGTCCAGCTGCCAGCCGGATTCATTACCGATGCGGGTGTGTAGCCTGCTAGATTAGCGGGCCGTGTCCATTATGGATAAATGGAGTCACAGCCCGCAACCGGGGTAGGGGGGTGCTCATATCAAATCCCGGGCGGGTCCAAGGGGGCTGCGGGGGGGGGGGGGCTCTTTGGGTCCTTTGTACATTCAACTCCAAGGGGCGTGCATGGCTCAGGGAATGTCACAGTTAACATTTCCTGCCCCCCCACCCCACCCTTGAAAATGCATTGCCGGACAAGTTCAGTTAGCGTCCCCCGACCCCCCCCCCCCCCGTCATGACGTCAGGACGTCAGGACGTCAGCACATTTAGCTCTTACTAATCTAGGTCAGGTTTATCTACCGCTGTGACCACAGCCAGCTCAAGTTGTCATAAAGCGTAAGAACTATATAAACCCAGGGACTCAACCCCTACCATTTAGTACAATCTCCATTATTGTCAGTAATTAATATGCATTCAAATGTAGTGCTGTCACTCTGGCCAATGGTTAAGACCACCTATATGGTTAGGCGCAATTCACTTACCGATCAGATACAGGTTGGCCGTTCCAAGTCTCCCTCGGTCCTTCCGCACCCTGACTCCATTTCCCAGTATGGCCGAGACAGCGACTAGCAGCGCCGACACCAAGGACAGGGCAGCTGTCTTCAGCGACTTCCCTCGGCGGATGAGGAACAGGGCCACGTCCTTCGGCGCCACGTCCCTACTGGACGGGTACTCCGCGCTGTGCAGCACATCGTTCAGCACCTCAAGCGTTGTTGAGAAGTGCTGGGCGGTGAGAAGGCGCTTCGACGAAGTAGACATAACCCCAATCGGGTCAGTCCCTAGCAACTTCCGCGAACTGACACCCAACAAACGGCCGTCACTTGCCGGTTGATTTGTACACAACTGCAATTCCTACTACAGTATTCAATTTAAGCAGGGCTGCGTCAAGTGCTTGATTCAGTGAGCTCCGTATCAATGTAATCGCACACCAAGAGTAATCCCACTTGGCACTCGCATCTCTTTATAAGGCCGTTCCCCCCTGGATCCAAGGTGACGTTATTGCCCGCTGAGGGTTGATTGGCTGCCTTAGACCCAATAGGATCACCCCACAGGTGCTTTAGGACGGCTACGACCATAACGCCACCCATGCCCATTGCCCTGAAGCGTGACCGCAAAATCCCGGCAGGTGGCCCATCTGATTGACAACAATGGCAACAGGGTAGCAGGCGCAGGGACCTGCTGAGGCTATCAGGACCCAACCCCCCTTCTGCCCCCATCCTCCACAGATATGCTCTCGGTGTATATGGAAGACACAAGAAAGACTTATTGAACGATAGGATAGATGTAGATATCGTCTTGGATATGGTTCATTATTTCTTTGTCCAAACAACACCGAGCGATACCGGGTGCCAGTATGGGCGACGGTAATGAGTTGTGGAAACCTAGCTTTCCCTGTTGCCTTTCATGCGTTTGCCAAACACACCTAAGCGGATTAACAACACACTTATCCCATGGCGTGTAAACCCTTCCGCCGGCGAGGGTCATAGGCCACACGAACAGCTCCGGGGTCTGCAGTCACCAGCTTTCGTGCCCAATCCCGCTGCTCCGGAAACGCATGGTATGACAAGGATGAAAGCGGCATTAAGGACCCCATAAACATGTCCTATTAACAGGGCACTATTGAATGACATAACCGCAACATGACTTATTGTTGGTCTAATATGTCCGTAACAAACACTGATAACATTTGGGTACGTAGCACCGGGCCGACAGACGATGTCCACGTAATCAGCAACGCATGAGGTACGGGTTGTACGGTTAACAGTCATATCCCCAGTCATGGCGCTCTGAGGGTGTGTAGCTATTACCAATTTCAAGTGGACGATCTTTGATCTGGTTATCACAATGTAATACATTTATGCTACAGGCTAAGAATGGCCAGCATGGAACAAGCCACAGGCCCGTCACAGCCAACGGCTGGCCAGTAATCGCATTTGGACAAGGTGGCAATCCCCATCCACTTCAATTGAGTGGCCGCCCATTCCTTAACACAAACCAGCAATCGGGTACAATAGTTCGCTGATGATTGCTATTTTTCAGAACTCATGGTAAAGATCTAAAGTTTGCACCTGATGGATCTGTTCTTACTTGCTTATTAACACGCATCAACAAAGAATAAGTATACGTTGAGGCTCCTGTCAGGAGGTGAGGTAAAAGCCGCCCTATTCCCCGTTAACATGGCGGCCTATGGCATTTCCCGGCTATGTGCACTTAGTTGCAATTTTCACAAAAGAACGACACGATCCAACATCGTTTGACTGACGAGCGTTTTTCCGGAACGAGTACTAATATATGCGGACAATGATATAACCTTCACCTTCATGGTGTTCGCACTAGTTTCGTTGCAACGTCACCTTGAACCGCTCCACCCGCAACACAGGAAATCACCATTGTCACTTCCGGGAATTCGGGGAATCGCCCAAATTACACTGAAAAAAATAGTACCAAAAGCAGTGATTTCCAATCGAACAAAGGTGCATAAGGAGATAGTGGTCGCCAGTGGTGCTGGGCCCGACGGGGGATCTAGGCTGCCTGGATGGATACGTTCCGACGGGTAACAATGGGGCCGGGTGGGCGGGGGGGGGGGCTCTGGTCGATTTAGCCGAGTACATACATCTACGATGATCCGTATGGCGCACACGTACGATAGAAAACAATTACCACACTTGCGACCGAGGGGTGGGTGGTGGGGGTGGAAACGTGCGTTCCTAGAGCGGGTTGCCTATAGAATAGACCCTTTATCAAGGGATTTGGGCGGTAAAACACACCGACCGAAGGGCTTTTGCCGGTAAAAAAGGGCTTTACCGGGGAACAACCACAACCCGCCTTCTCATCAAATACCCCCTCCACATCAACCCCCCCATCGCCCCCCCCCCCTCCCCCGATCCGTGACCACGTTGACACGTGGCTGCAGTGTAGTTCTGGCCTGTAGCCATAGAGACCGTCTTTTCGTTAGCGAGACGCCATCCGAAGTACTAGGGCCATCCTGCGATAAAACGTTGCCCTTGAAGTAGCACTGGTCGTCTTATGGTATATTTTGAGTTATTCATTCGTACTGCGTGAGTCCCAATTCAAGTAACTTCTTGGTGCGTTTTCCTTATTTCCTCCGGCTGTTTTGTCACCTTCATTCTTTACATTTGTTATAACTTTGGGTCAGAGTCAAATGCCTTCTTGTTCACCCGTCTCTGTCCATGCATCGTCGATGTCAAATTGTCTCGAAGAAACCCCACAAGTTGGCAGCAATTTACTAATCGAGAACCCCACTTGGGGTCCCCTAGAATAGGACTGCGTGGTTCGTCGCTGGAAAACGCCCATGTAAGAATACAATCTTGAAAACGAATTACAAGGCGCAAGCCGAGTACATATCTTTTGAAACAAGTGTGATTCACGAGAAAGAAAATGATGTCTTGTGTGATTATAGGATTGAGGGAAATGTCGGTATGTATTTTGCATATGAATTACATATGATCTCCAATTCAGTTTCTACAAGTTGATTTTGTGCTCTGCGGTTGTTTTGAGGACAAATTTGTATCTGTTTTTGCTGGGGCTTTCCATCGGGCGTCCTGCTTTCACTTCATCATCCATTGCGCTTGTCACTTGTTTCATTTGCCTGCGATTGTCGATTTCGTAACACAACGACGATTGTGGAACATAAAATTTGTTTCGTCCCCTTCAGTCAATCGCAATTTATCACCTCGCTAAAACAGTACATTCGTGAACATTAATGTACAATTTAGACAATGGCTTACAATCAGGTGTAATTGAAGTAGCGCAAGATATTGCGATGGTCAGTTGTAGTGAACTGACAAGAAGCAAATAAATTGCGCTTCCGCGCTGGTCCGAGGTACTCGCCAAACTCGCTAAGGTGTATACTCATATGTGCCAAAACATGCCATTGTTGCAAGCCATTCTGCAGTTGGCAACAGTATAACCTTTGTATGTCAAAAGTATGGGTTGGACAAGTTCCATTTCAGTCGCACGCCTGATGTCAAGTATAAGCTCTATGATGAGATCGATACTACGCACTTAGAAACAGCTAACTCCATTCGCGAATTTGCACTATTTAGGGATTCAAGGTATATTCATGGGCAACAAGATGCAAATTTTGCTGCTTTACGAGAAATAATTAATGTGTTGTGCACTAGTTAAACAGGCATCCATCCATGAATGTATATACCTGAGCTTGTATTGTTCTATTGCTTAGTTACAATCGTTTCTATTGTTTCAGTGTTTAGTTAAAATCGTTCATTGTTCAGGCGGACGGCATTGTTCAGCCTAACTTGCTCATTCCATGTCTATATGTGTCCCTCGAGTACGAATACAGATATAATGGCCCAACGGCATCACGGCCCAAGGATTTAACGGGGGTGTGGGTTAGGGTGTGGGCTTCCGGGGGGGGGGGCGGTTGGAGCCGCAGGCGAGCGGATTAGTCTGCGCCACGACGATTGCGCGGCGGCCGGGTTCTGGGGGTGGGAGGGTGTCGCCTCGGCTTCCTGCCCCGTAATGAGCATCAAATGTCGACAAATGTTAGGGAATCTCGTGCGGCTCGCCCCGTAACGACCATGGACAACGGAGTTCTAATTTCCCGCGTAATGACCATCACTGACTTTTGGGGAATATCTTCGCGCCCCGCAATGAGCATGGATAATGCACACGGCCACTTCTCGGCTTAATTTCGGAGTTTGAGCATGTTGCAAATTTTCACACGACTCCAATTCGGATTTCACAACAGTTCTTCTATGAATGCAATTCACGTGACATTTCTCGTCTTCGCCCACTGACTGGGGGCTAACTGGCCTAGTAATGGCCAAATGAGAAAACGGCATTAAGACAATCCGCAACACCGCGCCACATGTACAGCCTGGGATAACTATCAATTCGCTACGACGTCTCTGCCTTGATTTCGTTCCTTCTGAAACTGGTTCCTTGGCTAACTTTTCTGACTCCATAGTCAAATTGGCAAGTAATCACATCCTGGCTTCTTCTTTGGGGCCCAACCCAGCAAACACACCACGTTCGGCCAACGCTGGCTTTTGGTTGTAATTACGTCATGTCAAAGTAGCCCTCAGGACAACGTAGTTACTACTTTTCTCACAAACAGCCACAAATATTTAGCTATTATGGTGTCTTGCCTATATTCCATGAAAATTACATTTTTGCCATGTGTAGTGACTAGTACACTAATTTCGCTGCGTGTAGCAGTTCTTATCAATACAAAACGGTGGGATGTTGCGAGTGGCACAATTCTAATACGGCACTGAATATCTGACAATTTTGTCTGAAAACGTTCGGGTAACGTGGCAAAAAACTTAAATTTTAAAGTGCTTACCACGTTTTCGCAACAAACAATAACGTTGTGTCCACATTGTCATGACATCGATTTCTTTGCTGTGAAGTCTTGTTTACCGGCAGTAAGCGTCTGCCTGCGCGCGTGGTCTCCCCACACGACCGCCCCGTCACCCGCCCTCTCCAAGACCCAGCTCCAGATGCGGATTCATAGCAGTATATATATATATAATTTGTCGCCAGTTCTCTTTAGCTGCCTAATTACCAATCAACGGCACGAAGGAAAACCTTTGAAAACAACTCCACAATAGCCTCGGGGTCACTCTGGCCAGACGGGGCCCAACAGCAACAAGGGACAGCCCCATTGCCGACGCGACGAGTAATCCTCTCGCGGCTGAACCAACAACGACCCTCCCTCCCCTTCCCCCTGGGGTAGGGTGGGTGAGAGATAATAATTGCTTTCCCTTCTTTCTTCCCTTTTCACAATGAAGGCTGCTGGTAGAAAGGACTTTCACCGGGGTGAAGAAAATATCCTCCTCCCGTGGTCATACTTGCCAGCCCTGCTACATGGACACATTTCGTTTCAGCACGGTGATATTTCTTCCCTTCTTCTTCCAAACGCATGTTTATTTCAGGTTGATATCAAGCAAGTCTAGGTTTCTTTTTAAAGTTTACCTCGTTCTATTTACTGATCGAGTGACTGTCATTGAGTGGTGCAAAATGGCAGTATGTACACCAAAGGTAAGTGATGTCAGCAGGTTTGGTGACAAAATGGTGGTGGCGGTGGGGGGGGGGGGGGGCGCCCAGGCCATAGCATGGGTATCCAGAATGACAGGTTATTCTTTGGTGGATATTTCGAGAAATGTCAAACATGACATAGTAAAATAGACAATGCAAGTCCTGGGGAACTATACAGAGGTTACTTCTTTGAGCACTTTCAACGGATTACTTCCAGTTGGAAGACTTCCACTTGGACGACACCCCATTTTGGTACTTCCAGTTGGACGACTTCCAGTTAGACGACATTATATGTTATATATAGACTGAGAGGTGGGGCTTAGTGCAGATGACCGCGTGTGGACTAATAATGAACGAAGAAGTTAAAGTTGCATGTCGAGCTCTTTCCCGCCAAAACTAAAGAGGTCAAAATACAAATATAAATCCGTCCTTGAATCATTCAAGACTTCTTTTGTCTATACTCCACCCATGCCAGACTGCCAAATAGTGTCTCCTAGCCTTGCCCGTTATATCAATTTACCACAAGTTTCCATTTTAGTGGTAAACGTCATCAGTTTGTGTGCTTCGAGATGCTTTGTTATAAGTAGCAGTACCGCGACCGAGTTCTGTGATGTCCCGGGATAGACACGTTTGCCACACCATAGCCGAAACGGCGATGTTATCAGGTTTTTGAATTTATAGAATAAAACAATCGAGTTTTCTGCAAATTTTGATATAAATTTCGCCTAGGCTTAGTTTTGGCGGGAAAGAACTCGACATGCAACTTTAAGCGCTCGTGGGTGTGACCGGCCTCTCGCAAATGAAAACTTTAAGGCCGATTCGCCTCTTTTAAAGTCGACCTCTTCCGGAAGAGTACATGTGGATTGTTTTGCCTCTTCTACTTCGAGATGCCCTCTACTATCGCAAGCCGTTTTAATAAAAAATCACCTATTATACATATCTTTAATGCAATGCCACATATACTTATTACAATTTTAGATATCTTTAATTCAATTTTAGATATCTTTAATTCAATTTTAGATATCTTTAATTCAATTTCAGATATCTGTAATTCAATTTTAGATATCTTTAATTTCATTTTAGATATCTTTAATTCAATTTTAGATATCTTTAAATAGTTACCACATCTCCATATTTCGTTTATATTTAGATATCTGAAATAGTATTCAAGATATCTAAAATTGAATTAAAGATATCTGAAAAGCTGACACTATTTTGCTTATTTTGAAATGAAATTAAGATATCTTGAATACAATTTTAGATATCTTGAATACAATTCTAGATATCTTAAATACAATTTTAGATATCTAAATAGAGGGCGCCACCATGTGTTTCTGTAATTACCGGAAAAAAGAATCCGTCCTTAACCTTCACTCTTATCATGGCTGCGCGAAGTACGGAGTCTGGAACTGGGGGTGTTTATGATAGTGTTGCGGTCGCTGCAGGAGGCGCAGCGCAGTTTAATAATATTGAATTTTAGATATCTAGAATTGTATTTCAGATATCAATAATTCCTTTTAAGATATCTTTAAAGGTGGCATTTATACATATCTTTAAAAGAATTTAAGATATCTGAATTGTTAATTTGGATATGTAGAAATCCCACCTATTTAAGTTGAGAAAAAATAGATGCGTCACATATCCATAATTGCACATGAGATATCCATAATTGAATTTGACATATCTATCGCAAGCCGTTTTAATAAAAAATCACCAATTTAAGATATCTTTAAATAATTAAAGATATCCTTAAATAATTAAAGATATCTTTAAATGAATTTAAGATATCTGAATTGTTAATGTGGATATGTAGAAATCTCATCAATTTATGTTGAGAAAAAATACATGAGTCCGGGTTGGTACATTAACTCCGCGTCCACAAGACAATTAAAGGTGTAAATTGCTCTTTTGAATTACCTGAGGTGAGAAAAAAGGTGTCAAGTGCTCAATTGAATTACCTCAGGTGTTGCCATCGCTTACAAAAGGTAACAGCTGCTCAATTGAATTACCTGGTGAGGTGTTGGCATTGCTCACAAAAGGTATCCCTGGGACATATTCCTTGCCCCCCCCCCCTCCCCCCTATCATAATGGCACCGTACACACGCATGGAAAAATCTCAATCTCAATACCATATACAAACTCATGGAACAATGTCAATCACAACATCATGTATTCTATACAAGGGAAATACTTTGTCCTCTATTTCTTTGAAACAGCGCTACGGTTTATGGAATTGTGTATAACATGTGCTATCGCCTCGTGGCCAGTGAAAGAGTAAATTTGTAAATTTGTAAACAAACAAGATGGCGCATGCATTCGCAGTTTGAGCCACTTCCGCAGACAGAAGACAGGCATATCTGCTATTACGGGCAATAAATACAATGAATATTAGACGTATATATCTGTTGACTAATGCTACATCAAGATCATATGTGTCTTCAACATGCTAGCGACTTGGTTTTGGTATATTTATGCCGGTTTTGGTCGGTTTCGGCCGGTTTTGGTCCGTTTCGGTATAACTTTGTACCGGCCTAGAGCGGCTCCCAGCATACTGTTTCGGACAGGCAGGCTGGTTCCCAGCGAAAGTACAGACTAGACAAGCACGGTGGCGCTACGCCCCGTAGGACGGCGGCGCTAAGCAAGCTACTTTTTACATAACGGAGCCCTAGCGGAGTGAGTAGAAGGCAGAGAGTGGAGACCAGATAGCCGGTAAGCATTTACAACCAATGAGAACCCTCGAGAATGCTCACTGCGCTACGCCTGGTGATAAACAGAAACGAACTTATGGCGCACAGACTAGGCAAACTCGCGATGGAAATCCCATAGAGCTGCCGGACAAAACGCCTTCAAGCAGCGATGTCCAAATGTCTTTCCAGTCGATTGCGTGATAATTTGGTGACTGAAGTGTTGCAGCAGTGAAGGTAATGTCTAGATCTACTGAGGAAACCGCAGTCGTGGCACGACTTGCCAGGGTTGGTGTCAACTGTCACGACATTAACGTCTGATTTTCAGGCTAGGTTTCGAACTGTCGTGTGCCGTGTCCTTGCCAGTGTTGGCTTTCGAACTGTCATGTCGTGTCGCTTCAGATGCAGGAAAAGGTTGGGTTCTGAACTGTCGTGTCCTATCATTTCCTTGCCAGAGTTGGCTTCCGACCTGTCACGTCATGTCCTTGCCAGGGCTGGGTTTCAAACTGTCGTGTCCGGTCGTGTCCTTGTCAGGGTTGGGTTTCGAACTGTCGTGTCCTGTCGTGTCCTTGCCAGGGTTGGCTTTCGAACTGTCATGTCGTGTCGCTTCAGATGCAGGAAGAGGTTAGCTTCTGAATTGTCATATCCTGTCCTTTCCTGGCCAGAGTTGGCTTCCGACCTGTCACGTCATGTCGTATTCTTGCCAGGGTTGGGTTTCGAACTGTCGTGTCCTGGCCAGGGTTGGCTTTTGAACTGTCATGTCGTGTCGCTTCAGATGCAGGAAAAGGTTGGGTTCTGAACTGTTGTGTCCTGTCATTTTCTGGCCAGAGTTGGCTTCCGACCTGTCACGTCATGTCGGGTTCTTGCTAGGGTTGGGTTCCGCACTGTCGTGTCCTGTCGTTTCCTTGCCAGGGTTGCCTTTCGAACTGTTATGTCGTGTCGCTCCAGATGCAGGAAAAGGTGGGGTTCTGAACTGTCGTGTCCTGCCATTTCCTTGCCAGAGTTGGCTTCAGACCTGTCACGTCATGTCATGTTCTTGCCAGGGTTGGGTTTCGAACTTTCGC
The DNA here is from genome assembly GCA_964019135.1 of Arenicola marina. Lineage (NCBI taxonomy): Eukaryota > Metazoa > Annelida > Polychaeta > Arenicolidae > Arenicola > Arenicola marina. The sequence goes on from OZ025253.1 coordinate 15,079,319, forward strand.
ATCCTGTCGTGTCCTTGCTAGGGTTGGGTTTCACACTGTCGTGTCCTGTCGCGTCCTTGCCAGGGTTGGCTTTCGAACTGTCATGTCGTGTCGCTTCATATGCAGGAACACGTTGGGTTCTGAACTGTCGTTTCCTCTCATTTCCGGGCCAGAGTTGGCTTCAGACTTGTCACGTCATGTCGTGTTCCTGCCAGGATTGGGTTTCCAACTGTCATGTCATGTCGCTTCAGACTGAGGGAGCGGTTGGGTCTCAAACTGTCGTGTCGCTTCACATTCAGAGAAAGGTGGTGTTTCGAACTGTCGTGTCGCTTCACATTCAGAGCAAGGTTGGGTTTCGAACTGTCACTTCATGTCGCTTCCTTGCCAGGGTTGGCTTTCGAACTGTCACGTCATGTCATTTCCTTGCCAAGGTTGGATTTCGTACTGTCATGTCATGTCGCTTCAGATGCAGGAAAAGGTTGGGTTCTGAACTGTCGTGTCCTGTCATTTCCTTGCCAGAGTTGGCTTCCGACCTGTCACGTCATGTCGTGTTCTTGCCAGGATTGGGTTTCGAACTGTCATGTCATGCCGCTTCAGACTGAGGGAAAGGTTGGGTCTCAAACTGTCATGTCGCCTCACATTCAGAGAATGGTGGTGTTTCGAACTGTCGTGTCGCTTCACATTCAGAGAAAGGTTGGGTTTCGAACTGTCATGTCATGTCGCTTCCTTGCCAGGGTTGGCTTTCGAACTGTCACATCATGTCATTTCCTTGCCAAGGTTGGATTTCGAACTGTCATGTCATGTCGCTTCAGACTGAGGGAAAGGTTGAGTCTCAAACTGTCATGTCGCTTCACAATCAGAGAATGGTGGTGTTTCGAACTGTCGTGTCGCTTCAACTTCAAAGAAAGGTTGGGTTTCGAACTGTCACGTCATGTCGTTTCCTTGGCAGGGTTGAGTTTTCGAACTGTCATGTCGCTCCGGATGCGGAGAAAGGTTGGCCTCGCCAGGATTGTTCAAAACTGCCATGTTGTATCCCTCGGGCTTGTGTGCCATGCGCTGTTCGTCTGTGACTGCACACTTTGTGCAGTGTCCTGCTGTCCATACATCTATCTGCGCCGTACGCCGCCGTATGTCCTGTGCGCGATCAGCCGTTCCGGCATTGAGTGTACACTGCTTGCCCACTGAAGTGCACACTCTTTTCCGTGACTGTTTGGGATCACGAAAACGGCGGCTGCCCGGTTCCCCCATTCCCCATCATTGCGCCGTCCCCGTGACGGCTTACATGGAAGAACGACCCTTTTTCATCCGCCGCCTCACCTCCCTTGTGGATAAGGGCCGCCCGCTCTTTTAAGCCATATCATTACCATCTTTAGGGTTCAGGCGTAGGGTGTACATTGCATTCAGGGTTGGGTTGGAGTCAGGGTGAGGTACCCTCTGGACCCGCCGCCTCAACTGCATTTCGGGTGAGGGCCGCCCGCTCTGTCGAGGCCACATGAGTACTATCTTTAGGGTTCAGGCGCAGGGTGTCAACTACGGTCAGGGTTGGGTTGGGGTCAGGGTTAGGTACCCTTTTTTCACCCGCAGCCTAACCTGCATTCGGGTAAGGGCCGCCCACTCTGTCAATGCCACATCAGTACTATCCTTAGGGTTTAGGTACAGGGGGTAGATTGCGCTCGAGGTCGGGTTGGGGTCAGGGTTAGGTACCCTCTTTTTCACCCGCCGCCTCACCTCCCTTGTGGATAAGGGCCGCCCGCTCTCTTAAGCCACATCATTACCATCTTTAGGGTTCAGGCGTAGGGTGTACATTGCATTCAGCGTTGGGTTGGGGTCAGGGTTAGGTACCCACTGGACCCGCCCCCTCAACTGCACTTCGGGTGAGGGCCGCCCGCTCTGTCATAGCCACATGAGTACTAACTTTAGGGTTCAGGCGTAGGGTGTCGACTACGGTCAGGGTTGGGTTGGGGTCAGGGTTAGGTTCCCTCTTTTTCACCCGCAGCCTAACCTGCCTTTAGGGTAAGGGCCGCCCGCTCTGTCAATGCCACATCAGTACTATCCTTAGGGTTTAGATACAGGGGGTAGATAGCGCTCGGGGTCGGGTTGGGGACAGGGTTAGGTACCTTCTTTTTCGCCCGCAGCCTAACCTGCATTCGGGTAAGGGCCGCCCGCTCTGTCAATGCCACATCAGTACTATCCTTAGGGTTTAGTTAAAGAGGGTAGATTGCGCTCGGGGTCGGGTTGGGGTCAGGGTTAGGTACCCTCTTTTTCACCCGCCGCCTCACCTCCTATGTGGATAAGGGCCACCCGCTCTCTTAAGCCACATCATTACCATCTTTAGGGTTCAGACGTAGGGTGTACAGTGCATTCAGGGTTGGGTTGGGGTCAGGGTTGGGTACCCTCTGGGCCCGCCGCCTCAACTGCATTTCGGGTGAGGGCCGCCCGCTCTGTCAAGGCCACATGAGTACTATCTTTAGGGTTCAGGCGTAGGGTGTCGACTACGGTCAGGGTTGGGTTGGGGTCAGGGTTACGTACCTGCTTTTTCACCCGCAGCCTAACCTGCCTTTCAGGGTAAAGGCCGCCCGCTCTTTCAATGCCACATCAGTACTATCCTTAGGGTTTAGGTACAGGGGGTAGATTGCGCTCGGGGTCGGGTTGGGGTCAGGGTTAGGTACCCTCTTTTTCACCCGCCACTACACCTGCATTTCGGGTAAGGGCCGCCCGCTCTGTCAAGGCCACATGAGTACCATATTTAGGGTTCCGGCGAAGGGTGTAGATTGCGCTCAGGGTTAGGTTCGGGGCAGGGTTAAGTACCCTCTTTTTCACCCGCAGCCTATCCTGCATTCGGGTAAGGGCCGGCCGCTTTGTCAATGCCACATCAGCACTATCCTTAGGGTTTAGGTACAGGGGGTAGATTGCGCTCGGGGTCGGGTTGGGATCAGCGTTAGGTACCCTCTTTTCACCCGCCGCCTCACCTCCCTTGTGGATATGGGCCGCCCGCTCTCTTCAGCCACATCATTACCACCTTTAGGGTTCAGGCGTAGGGTGTACATTGCATTCAGGGTTGGGTTGGGGTCAGGGTTAGGTACCCTCTTCACCCGCCGCCTCCCCTGCCTTTCGGGTAACGGCCGCCCGCTCTGTCAATGCCACATCAGTACTATCTTTAGGGTTTAGGTACAGAGGGTAGATTGCGCTCGGGGTCGTGTTGGGGTCAGGGTTAGGTACCCTCTGTTTTACCCGCAGCCTAACCTGCCTTTCGGGTTACGGCCGCCCACTCTGTCAATGCCACATCAGTACTATCCTTAGGGTTTAGGTACAGGGGGTAGATTGCGCTCGGGGTCGGGTTGGGGTCAGGGTTAGGTACCCTCTTTTTCACCCGCCGCCTCACCTCCTATGTGGAAAAGGGCCGCCCGCTCTCTTAAGCCACATCATTACCATCTTTAGGGTTCAGGCGTAGGGTGTACATTGCATTCAGGGTTGGGTTGGGGTCAGGGTTGGGTACCCTCTAGACCCGCCGTCTCAACTGCATTTCGGGTGAGGGCCGCCCACCCTGTCAAGGCCACATGAGTACTATCTTTAGGGTTCAGGCGTAGGGCGTCGACTACGGTCAGGGTTGGGTTGGGGTCAGGGTTAGGTACCCTCTTTTTCGCCCGCCACTACACCTGCATTTCGGGTAAGGGCCGCCCGCTCTGTCAAGGCCACATGAGTACCATCTTTAGGGTTCCGGCGAAGGGTGTAGATTGCGCTCAGGGTTGTTTTGGGGGCAGGGTCAAGTACCCTCTTTTTCACCCGCAGCCTAACCTGCATTCAGGTAAGGGCCGGCCACTCTGTCAATGCCACATCAGTACTATCCTTAGGGTTTCGGTACAGGGGGTAGATTGCGCTCGGGGTCGGGTTGGGATCAGCGTTAGGTACCCTCTTTTTCACCCGCCGCCTCACCTCCCTTGTGGATAAGGGCCACCCGCTCCCTTAAGTCACATCATTACCATCTTTAGGGTTCAGGCGTAGGGTGTACATTGCATTCAGGGTTGGGTTGGGGTCAGGGTTAGGTACCCTCTTCACCCGCCGCCTCCCCTGCCTTTCGGGTAACCGCCGCCCGCTCTGTCAATGCCACAGCAGTACTATCCTTAGGGTTTAGGTACAGAGGGTAGATAGCGCTCGGGGTCGTGTTGGGGTCAGGGTTAGGTACCCTCTGTTTTAACCGCAGCCTAACCTGCCTTTCGGGTTACGGCCGCCCGCTCTGTCAATGCCATATCAGTACTATCCTTAGGGTTTAGGTACAGGGGGTAGATTGCGCTCGGGGTCGAGTTGGGGTCAGGGTTAGGTACCCTCTTTTTCACCCGCTGCCTCACCTCCTATGTGGATAAGGGCCGCCCGCTCTCTTAAGCCACATCATTACCACCTTTAGGGTTCAGGCGAAGGGTGTCGACTACGGTCAGGGTTGGGTTGGGATCAGGGTTAGGTACCCTCTTTTTCACCCGCAGCCTAACCTGCCTTTAGGGTAAGGGCCGTCCGCTCTGTCAATGCCACATCAGTACTATCCTTAGGGTTTAGGTACAGGGGGTAGATTGCGCTCGGGGTCGGGTTGGGGTCAGGGTTAGGTACCCTCTTTTTCACCCGCCACTACACCTGCATTTCGGGTAAGGGCCGCCCGCTCTGTCAAGGCTACATGAGTACCATATTTAGGGTTCCGGCGAAGGGTGTAGATTGCGCTCAGGGTTGGGTTGCGGGCAGGGTTAAGTACCCTCTTGTTCACCCGCCGCCTCACCTCCTATGTGGATAAGGGCCGCCCGCTCTCTAAAGCCACATCATTGCCATCTTTAGGATTCAGGCGTAGGGTGTACAGGGCATTCAGGGTTGGGTTGGGGTCATGGTTAGGTACCCTCTGGACCCGCTGCCTCAACTGCATTTCGGGTGAGGGCCGCCCGCTCTGTCAAGGCCACATGAGTACTATCTTAAGGGTTCAGGCGTACGGTGTCGACTACGGTCAGGGTTGGGTTGGGGTCAGGGCTAGGTACCCTCTTTTTCGCCCGCAGCCTAACCTGCTTTTAGGGTAAGGGCCGCCCGCTCTGTCAATGCCACATCAGTACTATCCTTAGGGTTTAGATACAGGGGGTAGATTGCGCTCGGGGTCGGGTTGGGGTCAGGGTTAGCTACCATCTCGTGTCGCAGGCGCCGGCGCGCGCCAGTGTCGCTTGGGGATGCTCCTCCCAGGCCTCGGCCCTACCATCTCGTGTCGCAGGCGCCGGCGCGCGCCACTGTCGCTTGGGGATGCCCCGCCCAGGCCTCGGCCCTACCATCTCGTATCGCAGGCACCAGTGTCGCTTGGGGATGCCCCTCCCAGGCCTCGGCCCTACCATCTCGTGTCGCAGGCGCCGGCGCGCGCCACTGTCGCTTGGGGATGCCCCGCCCAGGCCTCGGCCCTACCGTCTCGTGTCGCAGGCGCCGGCGCGCGCCAGTGTCGCTTGGGGATGCTCCTCCCAGGCCTCGGCCCTATCCATCTGTTGTCGCAGGCGCCGGCGCGCACCAGTGTCGCTTGGGGATGCCCCTCCCAGGCCTCGGCCCTACCATCTCTTGTCGCAGGCGCCGGCGTGGACCAGTGTCGCTTGGTGCTGACCCTCCCAGGCCTCGGCCCTACCATCTCTTGTCGCAGGCGCCGGCGCGCACCAGTGTCGCTTGGGGATGCCCCTCCCAGGCCTCGGCCCTACCATCTCGTGTCGCAGGCGCCGGCACGCGCCACTGTCGCTTGGGGATGCCCCTCCCAGGCCTCGGCCCTACCATCTCTTGTCGCAGGCGCCGGCGCTCGCCACTGTCGCTTGGGGATGCCCCTCCCAGGCCTCGGCCCTACCATCTCTTGTCGCAGGCGCCGGCGCGCGCCAGTGTCGCTTGGGATGCCCCTCCCAGGCCTCGGCCCTACCATCTCGTGTCGCAGGCGCCGGCGCGCGCCACTGTCGCTTGGGGATGCCCCTCCCAGGCCTCGGCCCTACCCTCTCTTGTCGCAGGCGCCGGCGCGCACCAGTGTCGCTTGGCGCTGCCCCTCCCAGGCCTCGGCCCTACCATCTCTTGTCGCAGGCGCCGGCGCGCACCAGTGTCGCTTGGGGATGCCCCTCCCAGGCCTCGGCCCTACCATCTCTTGTCGCAGGCGCCGGCGCGCACCAGTGTCGCTTGGGGATGCCGCTCCCAGGCCTCGGCCCTACCATCTCGTGTCGCAGGCGCCGGCGTGCACCAGTGTCGCTGGGTGCTGCCCCTCCCAGGCCTCGGCCCTACCATCTCGTGTCGCAGGCGCCGGCGCGCACCAGTGTCGCTTGGGGAGGTCCTTCCCAGGCCTCGGCCCTACCATCTCGTGTCGCAGGCGCCGGCGCGCGCCACTGTCGCTTGGGGATGCCCCTCCCAGGCCTCGGCCCGATCCATCTCTTGTCGCAGGCGCCGGCGCGCACCAGTGTCGCTTGGGGATGCCCCTCCCAGGCCTCGGCCCTACCATCTCGTGTCGCAGGCGCCGGCGCGCGCCACTGTCGCTTGGGGATGCCCCTCCCAGACCTCGGCCCTATCCATCTCTTGTCGCAGGCGCCGGCGCGCACCAGTGTCGCTTGGGGATGCCCCTCCCAGGCCTCGGCCCTACCATCTCGTGTCGCAGGCGCCGGCGCGCGCCACTGTCTCTTGGGGATGCCCCGCCCAGGCCTCGGCCCTACCATCTCGTGTCGCAGGCGCCGGCGCGCGCCAGTGTCGCTTGGGGATGCTCCTCCCAGGCCTCGGCCCTACCATCTCGTGTCGCCGGCGCCGGCGCGCGCCACTGTCGCTTGGGGATGCCCCGCCCAGGCCTCGGCCCTACCATCTCGTGTCGCAGGCGCCAGTGTCGCTTGGGGATGCTCCTCCCAGGCCTCGGCCCTATCCATCTGTTGTCGCAGGCGCCGGCGTGCACCAGTGTCGCTTGATGCTGCCCCTCCCAGGCCTCGGCCCTACCATCTCGTGTCGCAGGCGCCGGCGCGCACCAGTGTCGCTTGGGGATGCCCCTCCCAGGCCTCGGCCCTACCATCTCTTGTCGCAGGCGCCGGCACCCGCCACTGTCGCTTGGGGATGCCCCTCCCAGGCCTCGGCCCTACCATCTCTTGTCGCAGGCGCCGGCGCGCGCCAGTGTCGCTTGGGGATGCCCCTCCCAGGCCTCGGCCCTACCATCTCGTGTCGCAGGCGCCGGCGCGCGCCACTGTCGCTTGGGGATGCCCCTCCCAGGCCTCGGCCCTACCATCTCTTGTCGCAGGCGCCGGCGCGCGCCACTGTCGCTTGGTGCTGCTCCTCCCACGCCTCGGCCCTATCCATATCTTGTCGCAGGCGCCGGCGCGCACCAGTGTCGCTTGGGGATGCCCCTCTCCGGCCTCGACCCTATGCTTCAGGCCGGTGGCTTTTTCGAGACTTTCTCCTATACTTTAACATGGGCCACATCCCCAAAAAGGCCAATCGCGCGGTTTCCTCGGGTGTCCTGGGGCAGTAGCTGTCAGTCTGAATCACGCTGAATATTGCAGGTTGTTCCATTTATGGCACTTCTGCTCAAGTGCTGGTATCGTACCAACCGCTGCCACCGGCGCCCCCCCCCCCCGCCCCCAGACACACACAAACACATTATGTCCTGGCGGTGATATCTCGTTAAGCACAAATGGCAGCAGAAAAGACATTTGCTTCGATACAGACGTCGCCTGCCACCGTGCCTGTGGCTGTCGTATTCAGCTTGTATCCGCGTGATTAAATTTGGAGCTACACCTAACGACATTATTGAGATTTCCCTGTTCGTTGAAAACATTCTAAATCCTGTTTGTAACGTACCTTAATAACTTGGAATATAAAAATGCTGAGAGCAAGTGAAATTCAGTGAGTGCACCAGCTTTCCGCGTTGTGTCACAATTTCCGACTTGTGGGGCGTTGACTAGAGACAGGCGTGTTAAATGGACTGATCGAGTCCAAGAGTCCACGGCGACCCCGATGGCCGGGTGATAACGTCACTTTATTACATATACCGCTCTTCTTATAGCCAAGCAATACATGATACCCCTCTAGGTACTTATTGACGATTGATCAGTAAGCCCTGGCGATTAAATAATATATGGATCATAATGCAGCCTAGCGTTATGTAATATATGCTGGAGGCAAATTGAAGAACCGTAAAAATACTTCAATCGATTGTTATTGTAGTTTTGTCCATCCCGTTATTTCTCCTTAGCACAAGGCATCAACAGACATCCAGCAACATAAACACCAGACCGCATGGCTGATATACCAGAAGGCATAGTTATACAGTAAAGCATATACTCTATGAAAGCTTACACATTTACATGTGTATAACTGTTGTTTTGTTCGTTCACCGCTCTTAAATTTTTATTGTCGTCAATGGACCAGTTTTTGACTAGAGACATATCTGTTAAATGGACTGATCTAGTCCAAGAGTCCACGACGACCCCGATGGCCGGGTGATAACGTCACTTTATTACATCGACCCCTTTCCATATAGGCAAGTAATACAGGATACCCCTTTTGGTACTTATTGACCATTGATCATTTAACCCTGGCGATTAAATAAGATACAGATCGTAATGTATCCAAGCCAACATTAGAGGGAGGGGGGTGGGGGTGCATCCGGCAAATTTCAAGAAAAGTGACAAATTGTCAAATTAGATGTTGTTGCGCTTCACTTTATCATAACACAGAGCATCACAATAAATGCGAAACATAAGCACAACACAGCATCATTTATATATCAGAAAAAATAATCCTTGTAAGCTTTTACATCATTTTTCATTCGGACCATATATTCTTGGTTAGTTTCACACATATATATATATATATATATTTCCTGAAAGAATGTTACGAAAACCAGAGTTGACACCGGCGATTCCCCAAGACATCTGACCCGTGGGTTAATTGTACGTTTCTATCGCCCCCCAAATGGCACTAACCTTTGGTAAGTAGCTACGGTTACTGATACAAAGCCATGAATCAGCCTCTACTCGCTGCCGTAATAACTGTCTTACGATAATAATCGAATTTCTTGTCAGTCAAAAGAAAAGCGTTCGATTGGGGCGGATTCACTTTTACAGAATAAAGATGTCATGATTGGACTACAGTAAGGCGTCATTGATACAGTGGATTTGAGGCTAAAATTATAAAGCAAGGAAGTTACATAAAACATGCCTTCTTGATACGATTAGTTACTCAATGTATGTTTTTAAATGGCGATAACTGCGAACTGTTATTCTCGTCACCAAATACCGTATGAGATTAGGCATAAGCTTGGTCCCGACCGTGATTTGCATAGTATCTTTCTATCAGTTAGTGATGCGGTCGACCGCATCACACATACATAACATCATGACAAAGGATGGCATACGTGGTAATTTTGGTCAACATGGGTCATGTCACGAAATAGTAAGAGAAATATTCTAACCCGGACCGTGGTGCGCCTGCGTATTAGTGCTTTGCGCATGCGCAGCCAGTCACAAAGAGGCGCACTTATAATGCGATGCCTACTTTTTTGCATGTTTACGTAATATTCCGCAAACACATTAAAACGCTGAGATATATAATAGGCGGGTATTACTACGCCAATATTGACCTGATATAGCCTGTGCTACTGACACTGTGCCATGTAATATTTTCAGGTTCGTATTTTAGTCGCCCACTGTGACATATCAAACACATCTGAGACGACGTGATGTATTTCCCGGTGCAATGATCAGTACTGATCTACTTCCATCGCGGAAACCGCTGCCATTAACATATGTCCCACCAACAGCCTGAAGGGCTTGTCTGATCAGTGGGGATATTTTAGCCTACGGGCAATTTACACCAAAACCTCCCCCCAGTGTGAGGTGCCAGCAGGGGTACTACAATGGGAAAAGGTGTTTCACACCACATTGGACCCGGACGTAAACTTTGAGACCATTTATCCAAAATCCTTAGACCGTAAACTGTCTGACTTCCAATGGAAAATATGTCACCAAACAATAAACACTAATAAATACCTGACGCAATGTAGAATTAAAAATACTCCCGATTGCCCTTTCTGCCAGGATTCAGTAGAATCGATTTATCACTGCTTTACCAAGTGTAAAAAAATCTAAAGTCGAAAGCCCCTTTTAAGAAGTTTTTTAAACAACTCGTTAACATCAGAAATCCACTGAACTCTTTTACGCTGTGTTTTGGTTTTACAAACACAGAACATGCATTAGCACCCCATAATGTGGTTACATACCTTTTAAACTTATATAAACATTCAGAATGGCTCTCGCGCAAATTAGAAACGGAAGGTCGGGAGTCCCCAACATGGGTTATATTCAATAATATCCTACATAGGAAGATAAAGAACGAGCATTTTTGTACTAGTAATACAATGTACGCGAGGATACTATTTAAGGATAAATGGGGCCGGAACAACTTTCTATGCGAGGTAGATGAACAATGTAAAATCGTCCAACTAGCCTCAGTAACACCCTATGAACCCCCATGAAGGGGAAACACCCCCTCCCCACATACGACGAAAGAATTGATCCCCGTGAGACCACACCATCCAAAAGTAGCACCCTCCCTCCCCACCCCCATGAATACCAGAATCAATTAACCCCCGGTCCTCCATTCCAGCCACCAACAGTCCTCCGAAACACTAATAAGTGTACAAAGCATATTGGCCATAGGCCCTGAGACCGTGAAAAACCAGGTGTGTACCCAGAAAGTGCTCCCCCCCACCCCCAATCTTCTAAACTCAATTAATTCCCACTTTCTCCAACCCAACCCCCAACAGTCCTCCGATTTATAAAGAAATTATATAACAAGTACTCCCCCAGTATATGAATTTTCTTTCAGATATACGACCTACCATTATACATTTCAGTTCAACTTTAACCTTATATAATACCATATATTACCCCCTGTACTGCCATTTCGATGTATCCATCTTTACAATTGTTATATGTCGTTATGTATCGGTTGTTGTGTTTTGGAACGAATAAATATAAAAAAAAAAAAAAAAAAAATCAATAAAGTTGGTACTCGTGGGATATTTGATGAGATTTTGTCGAAGTAATTTTCTTCTAGACATCGAATATAAGGGACAAATCATAACAAAATGCTATTCATCTTCAGCAGCAGGTTCACCGATTTTAGCACAATATTTGCAACACCTGTCTTCTCTGTCTAATTTCTTGTGTCTCCCGCTCTCTATCTCTAAATCGTGAGCAGAACATCCCAACCTTGCTATAGTTCTGGTTCTAGCAAGGATTTAAATTGCGCTAACATATCAAGTTGACTGCACTTTGTCAATTCACTTAGCCACACTTGATGAGCCACATCATTTAATCTCTGCCTAATTTCACTAATAAACATTTCAACAGATCCCACCTCCTGAGTTATCCAACTAATACCAAAACCTAGTCCATAGAGAGTGTTTTTAACGCCGGTAGCCCATGTAATTCTTCCAGCCTTATTAAGGTTATACAACATCTCATAACAAACTTTCGGTAATCTGGAGTCATCCATTCTTAACAATTTACACCAATATATAATAACTCTCCATACAGCTTCCACCAAAAACACAGTGAGTCGACTGTTGATAATGACGTTAACACCCTTTTGAAATACGGCCTTGCACCTGGCGTGGTCATGATGTTTACTTAGAGTGGGGACCTGTTGGTCCTTAGAGGCGCTGGCATCAACAAATTAAATCGGATACACGCTTTCGGGCGAGACACCAATAAATGACGAGTCAGTCCGTCAAAAAGAGTTTCAAAGTCCCCAGCCAGGTATTACACGAGCCATCTTCTTGCGTATCTCATTGCTTTCTCCGCAAAAACATTATAAGTCATCTGTCTGCTTTATAGCTTTTACGTTTGATAACCATTGTAAGACTAATGAACCGATACCAATATACCGTGGCTCCCTTCGACAGACATAGGTTAGGTTAATGCAGAACGTGGACACGGCTATCACTGGGGTAGCTGGTGAAGTACACGGTGTTGTCGTCCACAGTGATGTGAACGGGCGCGATGTCCCCGGTGTCCATGGTCGTCAGGGTCTCACCGCTGGGTGAGATCACGTAGATACATCTGTCGACGTAGTCCCCAACCAAAAAGTTCACCCCGTCCTCGCCCAGACCCCGGGGTTGCTTTAGTCCTGTGGGTCTGATCACGTGGCCTGAGGTGTCTCCCTCGGTGTAGACCACAACGGTTTTGTCTTTCTCGTAGTTCACCATTACAGTGGAGCCAATGATCGCCACCCTTGTTGGACGACTCGTCATCCCCGATAGACGAGTGAGAGTGGTGACCACGGTGTCGGTTGTGAGCGACACTTTGTGTACGCCTTCATTACAGGCCACATACACGTGTTCCTTGTCACGTGGGTCCAGCGCCATGTGATGCGGACCTGATAACCTACCCCAGGCCGTCAGCTTCCCGACCACACGAAGGCCCTCTGCGTGTGCCCTCTTCACTATTGCAATGCTGTTACCTAGGGTGCTGCACACGTAGACCGTTCCTGTGTCCTTGTCACTCACACAATGGTATGGGTCGTTAATGTCGACATGAGACACGTAGGAGTGTCTGGCGGCAGGCTCCGGGCGACGGAAGGCCGCCAGTCGGTCACTTCCAGCCACCAGGACGAGGTCGCCGAGGACACAGGCGGCGTAGGGAATCCTCACAAGTCCCGCGCCCTCTGCGTCTCCCACTGGAGAAGTCTCTCTCAGACTTTCGTAGAATGCCTTGATCTGAATCACAATAATAGGTACACACAAGATTGTGTAACATATTCCACACATACACTTACACAATGAACTTAAATAACCAGGACTAGTTAATACAAGTAAAGGAAACACCGATATTAAATTTACATCAGACCCCTGACTAACCAGGTCATTGGTTTACACAGCGCCTAACAGTTATATTACCCTTCTTCAATACTTCTGTTTCAGGTCATCACTTTTTAATTAGTCGAGGTTTGTCTTAACTTTAGTTTACATACAGACAGGCGTGATATACATGCCGAACCGCGACGAAATAATGCATCGTCTGAGATCAACAGATCAACACATCTGTAGTGTCTACACTGTATGCACCAGATCGACACATCTGTAGGGCCTACACTGTGTGTACCAGAACGACACATTTGTAAGGCCTACATGGCCGGCACCAGATCGACACATTTGTAAGGCTTACACTGTCTGCACCAGATCAACACATCCGTAGGGCCTATATTGTCTGCACTAGGTCTCCGCATCTGTAAGGCTTGCACTGTTTGCACCAGATCAACACATCTGTTTGGACCAGATTAACACATCTGTAGGGCCTACCCTGTCTGCACCAGATCAACACATAGGGCCTACACTGTCTCTACTGGACTAATACATAAGGCTTACGCTGTGCACTAGACCAACACACATGGCCTACACTGTCCGCACCAGACCAACACATAGGGCCCACGCTGTGCACCAGGCCCACATATAGGACCTACACTGTCTCTACCGGACTAATACATAGGGTTTACGCTGTGCACCGGACCAATGCACAGGCCCACGCGGTCTGCCCCAGACCATCACACAGAGCCTACACTGCACTGGGGATATTTTATACATGGGTGTCAGACAAGAGATCAAACCCAAATTTTCCGGAGAAATCTTTGCGAGAGTCACATTTGTTCCAAAGCTACCGATATTTGGAAAGTCGCGTGGATGTCCTGGTACCGCCATCCATGACATATAAGGTTCTACGTGTGGACAGACCTCCCTCGATAATGCTCGGGGCGTAGGGGACGGACATGTAATGGGTTACACAATGCATTCTATCAAGAGGCATTACTTACCTGCGTCGTTCGCCTTTTAAACATGGTCGGTCGGTCCTTCCGAATGGAATCCAAGCTCCCGGGTTCTTTCTTCAAAAGCTGGCTTAAAATGTTTAAAGCACCCAAGTCTCTGGATAAGAAAACAACTTCAAGACCATCGACGAGGGTATCAGTCTTCACCAGTCCGAGGCGGCAAGACTTGATGACGTCAGCAGTGTGGGCGAGGTTACTCTCAGAATAGCGTAACCATGACAATACAACTTTAAACACAGTATTTTCATCTCTGACTTTCAGACGATCATCCTGCAATAGTCGGAGTAACGTATCAACATCCATCAGCCGTTGAAACTCCTCATTGCCACTGAGTTCTTCAAAATGGCTGACGATTTGATTAACGCATGTCTCGTACACACCCGTAATGTTATAATTCTTCGCTGCGTGCAACACGGTCAATATCTCCCCTCCGATTGAAGCGCTCAAGGTCCTAACGAAGTACTTTTCCAACAAAGACACCACAAAGTCCATCTGCAGGCAGCGCGCGCACATTATGACGTTACAAAGGTTCTTTGCTGTCACCTTGCATTCACCTCTGTAGATGCAATCCAATATATCGCTGAATGCAGTCTTTGTCATGTGACCGCCCGTCAGTGATACGAGCCTTATACCTAAACAATCCTGGTGTTGGTCGTGCGCATGCCCAGGACTCTGACACAGAAGATCCTCTGAGACAGGAAGTGATTCTCTTGAATCCCAATCCACGCCGTCCTCCTGGACACGGGTACTCGGCCCGGTCTCGGTCTCTGTACTCGATAAACTCACCGCACCTTCTACACCAGGTGACGCCTCATCTTGAGAGCCAGGCCGCAGGGCATCCTCGTATGACCTTGGGGCATCCTGCGTCTCGTCGGTGGGAGACACGTCAAGTCTCGCGCTGCCTTCGCCTTGCAGAATGCGACTCTCAACGTACCCACTCCAGCCGAACAGGACGGCCTTGTGACAGCGGAAGGCTTCCCCGTCAACCATCACCGTGACGTCAGTAGAGTCCGGTCACGTGTCTCCAAGGGTGACGTAGGCGTCCTGCCAGATGTCGCTATAGAGCTCATGAATGTTAGGCTGGGGTACGCTTATTACTCTGAAAGGAAGGATATGTCATGCTATGATAGGCTAATACCTGTATGTGCGATGGTGATGTTATAGCTTGAAGCCATTATTGTATACTAGCATTGAATCTTCAGTGGTAGCCAAAGGGTGGATACGGGAGCGTCACTGTCGTGAGCGAGCGTCACTATAGTGGACGAGCGTTACTGCAGCTGGCAGGCGTCACGCCAGTGATCGAACGTCACTGATGTAGGCGAGCGTCACTGCAGTGTTCCAGCGTAACTGCGGTGGGCATCCGTCACTGTAGTGGGCGAGTGTCACTAGTGGAAGAGCGTCATTACAGTGGGCGATCATCACTGCGGTGGGCGAGCGTCACTGCGGTGGGCGACCGTCACTGCCGTGGGCGAGCGTCATTACAGTGGGCGAGCGTCACTGCGGTGGACGAGCGTCAATGCAGTGTGCGAGTGTCACTGCGGTGGGGCGCGAGTCATCGTTCACTCATCTGTCTGAATTATTACCGTGTGCGTTAACATGATTGTTTTCATTTCGGAGAAGCATAATTCGACGGAGTAAATATCTGAAGATACCATCATCACTGCCTCAGTCTTACTTTGCTTTACCACGCGGCGAGTACGTCCTGCCAAGGAACATCTCCAAATGGTTTTTCTGTAGTTGCTCCAGACTCTTCTTGTCGGACTCCAGCGCCGCCAGAGCATCCAGAAGAATGTCACAACACTCACTGTTGATAGACAGGATCTTAATGTCCAGGGCATTTCTGATTGTCCCGGCACTAACCACACCAACTCTCAGTGACTTCACGATATCATGTAAATAATTCAGACGATCGTCACTGTGGTGAAGCCAGACAAAAGCCGCGCTGAAAACGATGTCCTCACTACGAGCATGCAGCTCATCCACACGGATCAGCCCACGCAAATCGTCTGCCTGCAGCGCAAAGAAATCTTCCATTTCCGCCACCTCTTCAAAGTTCCTGGCCATCCCTTCCAGAGCAATATCTCTCACGGCCGGCATTCCACAACTGTGGGCCAGACTGAGGTGATCGAACATACGACTCACAGGAACACCGCGTGAGTAGTGAAACCTCAAGCAGTCCGTCATCATGTCCACTGTGT
The DNA here is from genome assembly GCA_964019135.1 of Arenicola marina. Taxonomy (NCBI): domain Eukaryota; kingdom Metazoa; phylum Annelida; class Polychaeta; family Arenicolidae; genus Arenicola; species Arenicola marina. The sequence continues at coordinate 15,095,332 of OZ025253.1, forward strand.
TGTCCATCTGCAGATAGAAAGCCGTTGGTAGAATAAATTCCACTGTTTCCAGTGACAGGCTCAGTTCTCCCAGGTACATCCACTTGCGAAGCACAGAAAATGCCTCCCGTGATAGCATGTGCCACTCAGGCAAAGTCACGTGACTGGCTTGTTTCTCGGTGAAGTCGCTGCCGAACATAGACCGGAAATAGCCGCTCCAAGCCGCCAGAAGAGCCTTGTGGCAGGGGAAGGCCACATCGCCCACAATCACTGTGACGTCAGCCAGCGCTCCGGTAGCGTCGAGCTTTTGTTGGCTGCTTTTATCCCATCGTCGTGCTCTCGGCGTAGGGCCGAGGCATCCATCTTGTTGGTGTGAGAGTAATCTACAAGTACGGTCAAAGGTTCAGACAAAGAAGATCAGGACATAAAGTACTACGGTTAAGTGTGTCATACGGACAGTGTATATTTATATATATGACGAATTACCAAATGTTTCATATGCAAATATTCAATACAGTATTATATTGCATAGTACGGAACACTACGCTCTCGTATTCAATAGTATTATATTTTTGTATCACAGCAAATGCCGTCTGGGATTGGCAGGGGGCCTATTTTGGATTGCTGGGGGCAGTCCGGGAAAGGTCTAGACAGTCTGGGTTAGGTATGTGCAATCTGAAATTGATCTGAGGCAGTCTAGAATCGGTGGGAGAAGGTTTGAATTAATATTACGTAGGAAGTCACTCTGGGATTAGTGGGGACAGTCTAGGATTTGAGGGGTGCAGTCTTGGATTGACAGACGGTATAAGGTCACTCTAGGATGGTGGAGGCAGTCTAATATTCGTGTGTGTGTGGGGGGGGGGGCAGTAAGGGATTGGTAGGAAGGAAGAAGTCAGCCAGGGATGGGTTATATAGTCCAATAGTCCACGACGACCCCGATGGCCGGCTGATAACGTCACTTTATTACATCGACCCCTCTCCATATAGCCAAGCAATACGCGATACCCCCTCTAGGTACTTATTGACTATTGATCAGTAAGCCCGGGCGATTAAATAAGACATGGATCATAATGCAGCCTAGCATTATATAATATATGCTGGAGGCAAATTGAAGAACCGTAAAAATACTTCAATAAATTGTTATTTTAGTTTTGTCCATCTCTTTATTTCACCTGAGCCCAAGGCATCAACAGACATCCAGCAGCATAAACACCAGGCCACATGGCTGATATACCAGAAGGTATAATTATATAGTAAAGCAGATACTCTATGTAAGCTTTCCCATTGACATGGGTATAACTGTTGTTTTGTTAGTTCGCCGCTCTTAAATTTTTATTGTCGTCAATGGACCACCTTTTGACTAGAGACATGCCTGTTGAATGGACTGGTCGAGTCCAAGAGTCCACGACGACCCCGATGGCCGGGTGATAACGTCACTTTATTACATTGACCCACCCATCTTCATATAGCCAAGCAATAACGATACCCCTCTAGGTACTTATTGACCATTGAGCAGTAAGCCCTGGCGATTATATAAGAAATGCAAAGCATGATTTATATATCAGAAGGTTCATAGTGAAGAAAATAATCCCGTAAGTAAGTGGACATTATTTTACTATCCGACCATTTATTCTTAGTTAGGTTCACAAGTATATATATATATATATATATATATATATATATATTTACTGGAAGAATGGTACGAAAACCAGGGTTGACACTGATCATTTCCCCTGACATCTGACTCTTGGGCTATGAGTTAATTGCACGTATATATCACCCCCAAATGGAACTAACATTAGGTAAGTATCTACTGATACACTGATACAGGTCCACGAATCAGCCTCTACTTGCTGCCGTAATAACCGTTTTAACTGACTACGGTAAGGCGCCATTAATACAGTGTATTTGTGGGTAAAATGTGTGGGACGTTATATGAAACATTCACAAAGGCCGAAGCCGAATACTATACGTTTGTGTATGAATGCAAGTAACAAACTTTGCTTTCTTGATACGGTTAGTTACTCAATGTATCATTTTGAAATGGCGAAAACTGCGAACTGTTTTTTTTTCGTCACCAAATACCGTATGAGATTAGGCATAAGCTTGGTCCCGACCGTACTTTGCATAGTATCTTTCTATCAGTTAGTGATGCGGTCGACCGCACCACACATACTAAACATCATGACAAAGGATGACATACGTGGTAAGCTTGCTCAACACGGGTCATGTCACGAAATAGTGACAGAAATATTCTATCCCGAACCGTGGTGCTCCTACGTTTTAGTGCTTTGCGCAAACGCCGCCAGTGATATGGAGGCGCACTTATACTGCGATGCTTACTCTTTTGCATGTTTAGGCATCATTCGGCAAACACATTAAAACACTAAGATATACAACAGGCGAATATTGCTACGCGAATATTGACCTGGTATAGTCTGTGCGACTGACACTGTGGGATGTGATATTGTCGGGTTCGTATTTTAGTCGTCCGCTGCGACATATGAGACACACCTGAGACGACGTGATGTATTTTCCGGTGCAATGATCAGTACTGATCTACTTCCATATCGGCAATCACGGCCATTAACATGTGTCCCACCCACAGCCTGACTGGCTTGTCTGATCAGTGGGGACTAACTTCATACCGCCGATCACTGCCATTAACATGTGTCCCACCCACAGCCTGACTGGCTTGTCTGATCAGTGGGGACCAACTTCATACCGCCGATCACTGCCATTAACATGTGTCCCATCCACAGCCTGAATGGCTTGTCTGATCAGTGGGGACCAACTTCATACCGCCGATCACTGCCATTAACATGTGTCCCACCCACAGCCTGACTGGCTTGTCTGATCAGTGGGGACCAACTTCATACCGCCGATCACTGCCATTAGCAAGTGGGGCTATCATGGGCGTAGCTGCGGCGTAGTCCACCGAGTGACTAGTACAAAGTAACATTACTGACCTCGAAATCGTTCTCTCCCATGATATCTATGTACATATATGTATATGGAATTGTTCACATTACAGCAGATCAGATACAGCCCTCCATGGCGACGATTGTCGGTTATTTTCTCGCCGATACAAAAGATGAGTTAAAATATAATATGCACATCATTACACTATGGACACTCGATTCTAGTGTTATGCGCATATAACTAACATTGCTCTATACCTGAACGCTTTCCTCAGCAATACAACTCGTGGTAGTAAATATATCATATCCCATATCCAATGATATCAGTTCTTGCTTGCGATCAACAGCTTTTCACATAATATGACCGTTGGTTTCTCTTGCCGGTGCCTGATCATTGATACTGATACTACTTTGATAGAAGGCAGGAACTATCAGTAATTCAGGTGAGGAACGCTTGTTGCTAAGTTCACATCAGCCATATCAGCCTTACCCAATGGAGCACAAAGCGAATTACATTAGAAGGAGAACAGGGGGGTTCGACAAACTTACGACCGTGAGGGGGTGGGTTGTATGGCTGCTTGTAATAAACCATGAGGCTAAAAAGGAAGGAAGGGTAGTTCAGACACATAGTTCTGCGCTGCGACTGTGGAATCGCTAAGAACGTTGACAGTGTATCTAATTGATTCGTTTCCTGGTTCTGTGTGATGTGTTCCGTGTCCACATGGACTGATTCACGGGCTTAACGCAGTCGTTCGTCTTTAGTCGGTGGGACATGACCTCACGCTGGCCGGCCTTTAGTCTGTGGAGCATGGCCTCACGCTGGCCGGCCTTTAGTCTGTGGGCACGGTATCACGCTGGCCAGCCTTCAGTCTATGGGACATGACCTCACGCTGGCCAGCCTTTAGTCTGTGGGGCACGGTACCACGCTGGTCATCCTCTGTATTCCGCGCCGGCGGACGGCTGGGAAAGTGATAATGGAAACATAATCATACCACTCACACAATGTTTATTCCGGAAAGAATTTATTTTTAATTCTGGACAACTGACAGGTTGAGTAGCGCAAAGAAACTGCTTAAATGCTTAACGTCACAGGAAGTATTGAACTGAAGTCAAGTAGTCAAGGCTCAGTAATGCGAGCACATTTTCAAAGTTTGAATCACATAATCGCGAGCATTTGCAGGGTGCTCTTTCCCTACATGATCCCCAGTGTACAACCATACGTGTGTTATTGCTTGCTGCGAATAGTTACCTATGTGCGCTATGGCTTCCTTGCCCGATCATCATTGTATTGCTAATGGACCGATAGCAATATACCGTGGCTCTCTTCGATAGACATAGGTATGATCCGATACCAATATACCGTGGCTCTCTTTGACAGACATAGGTTAATGCAGAACGTGGACACGACCATCGCCGCAGGTAGTTGTGAAGTACACGGTTTCGTCTTCCACAGTGATGTGAAGGGGCGCAATGTTCCCGGTATTCACGGTCGTCAGGGTCTCACCGCTGGGTGAGATCACATAGATGCATCTGTCGACATAGTCCCCAACCAAAAAGTTCACTCCGTCCTCGCCGATACCCCCAGGTTCCTTTAGTCCGGTGGGTCTGATCACGTGACCTGAGGTGTCTCCCTCAGCGTGGATCACGAGGGTGTTGTCTTTCTTGTAGCTTACCATTAGAGTGGAGTCGATGATCGCCACCCTTGCTGGACGAAACGTAATCCACGACGGACGACGTAGAGTTGTGACCACGGTGTCTGTTGTAAGTGACACTTTGTGCACGCCATCATTACAGGCCACATGCACGTGTTCCTTGTCATGAGGGTCCAGCGCCATGTGGGTGGGTCCAGACAACTTACCCCCGGCCGTCAGCTTCCCGACCACACGAAGACTCCCTGCGTGTGTCCACTTCAGTTTTGTAATGTTGTCATCCCGCCAGCTGCACACGTAGACCGTGTCTGTGTCTTTGTCACTGACACAATGCCACGGGCGACCAATGTCGACATGAGACACGTAGGAGTGTTTGGCGGCAGGCTCCGGGCGACTGAAGACCACCAGTCGACCACTTCCCCAGTCAGCCACCAGGACGAGGCCGCCGAGGACACTAGCTGCGAAAGGATTCGCCAGACGTCCCTCGCCGTCTGTTTCTCCCACTGGAGAAGTCTCCCTAAGGCTGTCGTAGAATGTCTTGGTCTGAATCACCACAATGTACACACAACATTGAGTAACGTATTCCACACGGCCAATGACCGACACTTCTAAAGAAAGTTATTTACTGAGATCATCAGTGAGACTAACACATAACGTCACTACACTCGGTACAAGACCAACACATAGGGCCACACTGTATCAGACCAACACATAGGGCCACACTGTATCAGACCAACACATAGGGCCACACTGTATCAGACCAACAGATAGGGCCACACTGTATCAGACCAACACATAGGGCCATACTGTATCAGAAAAAAACATAGAGTCACACTGTATCAGACCAACACATAGGGACACACTGTATCAGACCAACACAGAGGGCCACACTGTACCAGACCAACACAAAGGGTCCCACTGTATCAGACCAACATATAGGGCCACACTGCATCAGACCAACACATAGGGCCACACTGTGTCAGACCAACACATAGGGCCACACTGTCAGTACCAGACCGACACATAGGGTCACACTGTATCAGACCAACACAAAGGGCCACACTGTATCCGACCAACACATAGGGCCACACTGTACCAGACCAACACATAGGGCCACACTGTACCAGGCCAACACATAGGGCCACACTGTATTAGACTAACATTTAGGGCCACACTTTACCAGACCAACACATAGGGTCACACTGTATCAGACCAACACATAGGACCACACTGTATCAGACCAACACATAAGGCCACACTGTCAGTACCAGACCGACACATAGGGTCACACTTTATCAGACCAACACATAGGGCCACACTGTCAGTACCAGACCAACTCATAGGGCCACACTGTATCAGACCAACACATAAGGCCACACTGTCAGTACCAGACCGACACATAGGGTCACACTGTATCAGACCAACACATAGGGGCCACACTGTATCAGACCAACACATAGGACCACACTGTATCAGACCAACACATAGGGCCACACTGTATCAGGCCAACACCTAGGGCCACACTGTATCAGACCAACACATAGGGCTACACTGTATCAGACCAACACATAGGGCCACACTGTATCAGGCCAACACATAGGGCCACACCGTATCAGGCCAACACATAGGGCCACACTGTATCAGACCAACACAATGGGCCACACTGTATCAGACCAACACATAGGGCCACACTGTATCAGACCAACACATAGGGCCACACTGTATCAGACCAACACATAGGGCCACACTGTATCAGGCCAACACATAGGGCCACACTGTATTAGACTAACATCTAGGGCCACACTTTATCAGACCAACACATAGGGTCACACTGTATCAGGCCAACACATAGGGCCACACTGTATCAGACCAACACATAGTGCCACACTGTATCAGACCAATACATAGGGCCACACTGTATTAGACTAATATCTAGGGCCACACTTTATCAGACAAACACAAAGGGTCACACTGTATCAGACCAACACAGAAGGCCACACTGTATTAGGCCAACAAATAGACCTACACTGTACCAGACCAACACATAGGGCCACACTGTATCAGGCCAACACATAGGGCCACACTGTATCAGACCAACACATAGGGCCACACTGTCAGTACCAGACCAACACATAGGGCCACCTGTATCAGACTAACACATAGGGCCACACTGTATCAGACCAACACATAAGGCCACACTGTCAGTACCAGACCGACACATAGGGTCACACTGTATCAGACCAACACATAGGGCCACACTGTATCAGACCAACACATGGGGTCACACTGTATCAGACCAACACATAGGGCCACACTGTATCAGGCCAACACAAAGGACCACACAATATTAGACTAACATCTAGGGCCACACTTTATCAGACCAACACATAGGGTCACACTGTATCAGACCAACACATAGGGCCACACTGTATCAGACCAACACATAGTGCCACACTGTATCAGACCAATACATAGGGCCACACCGTATTAGACTAATATCTAGGGCCACACTTTATCAAAACAACACAATGGGTCACACTGTATCAGACCAACACATAGGGTCACATTGTCTCAGACCAACACATAGGGCCACACTGTATCAGACCAACAAATAGGGCCACACTGTATTAGGCGAACAGATAGACATACACTGTATCAAACCAACACCTTGGGCCACACTGCCAGTACCAGACCAACACCTAGGGCCACACTGTATCTCCCTAAGGCTGTCGTAGAATGTCTTGGTCTGAATCACCACAATGTACACACAACATTGAGTAACGTATTCCACACGGCCAATGACCGACACTTCTAAAGAAAGTTATTTACTGAGATCATCAGTGAGACTAACACATAACGTCACTACACTCGGTACAAGACCAACACATAGGGCCACACTGTATCAGACCAACACATAGGGCCACACTGTATTAGACTAACATCTAGGGCCACACTGTAACAGACCAACAAATAGGGCCACACTGTATCAGACCAACACATAGGGTCACACTGTATCAAACCAACACATAGGGCCACACTGTGTCTGAACAACACAATGGGCCACACTGTATCAGACCAACACATAGGGCCACACTGTATCAGACCAACAGATAGGGCCACACTGTATCAGAACAGCACAATGGGCCACACTGTATCAGACCGACACATAGGGCCACACTGTATCAGACCAACAGATAGGGCCACACTGTATCAGACCAACAGATAGGGCCACACTGTATCAGACCAACACATAGGGCCACACTGTATTAGACTAACATCTAGGGCCACACTGTAACAGACCAACAAATAGGGCCACACTGTATCAGACCAACACATAGGGTCACACTGCATCAGACCAACACATAGGGCCACACTGTATCAGGACGCATAGGCATCCATCCGTTAACAGACCTCCCTTGATACTGCTAGGGGAGTGGGGTATGGACATGTAATGCGTCATACAATGCATTCTGCCCAGAGGCGTTCAAGATTACCAGAGAAAACACACAAAATGTCCTTAAATGTCATACGGTAGGCAAACATACCTTTGCACAAGTTTGTAAGCTCAGGTCCATAACTTATGGCATAGGATCATTTATTCCGAATTAATCACATTAGGATATTAATAACCATATAAGACAGCGACTTCATAATCTGCCAAATATTAGTACTAAATGAGAATAAAAAATTACCAAAATGGGATTATAGCTTCTGAAATTGCCTGAGTTTACCCTGATTTTTTCATGAAAATGAAATTCCCTGATCTTTCCGTGCAGGAAATCAGTTTCAATCATTTCGGATGTTTTCCCTGACCTGTGGCAGCCCTGGCATTACTTACCCGAGTCGTTCGCCTTCTAAACATGGCCGGCCGATCCTGCCGAAGGGAATCCAAGCTACCCGCGGTTTTCTTCGACGCCTGGCTTAAAATGTTTAAAGCATCCAAGTCTCTGGATAAGAAAACAACTTCAAAACCATCGATGAGGTTATCTGTCTCCACCAGCCCGAGGCGGCATGACTTGATGACGTCACCAGTGTGGGCGAGGTTGCTCTCGGAATGGCGTAACCATGACAATGCGACCTTAAACACAGTATTTTCATCTCTGACGTTCAGACGATCATCTTGCAATAGGCGGAGTAATGTATCAACATCCAGCAGCCGATTGAACTCCTCACTGTCACTGAGTTCTTCAAAACGGCGGACGATGTGATTAACGCAGGTTTCATACACATCCCTAATGTTATAATTCTTCGCTGTGTGCAACACGGCCAATATTTCTCCTCCGACTAAAGCGCGCAAGTCGCTATCGAAGTACTTTTCCACAAACGACAGCACACCGTCCATCTGTAGGCAACACGCGCAAACTATGACGTCACAAAGGTTCTTAGCCGTCACCTTGCATTCACCTCTGTAGATCCAATTCAATACAACGTTGAAGGCAGTCTTTGTCATGTTAAGGCCCGTCAGTGATATATGCTTCCTACCTGAAGACTCCTGGCGTTTGTAGTGCGCCTGCGCAGGACTGGGAGGCAGAAGTTCATCTTGGACTGGCAGTGAGTCTCTTGAATCCCAATCGACGCCGTCCACCTCGGCACGGGTACTCGGCCCGGTCTCGGTCCCTGTACTCGTTGGGCCTACCCCACCATGTCCTCCTACACCAGGCGGCGCCTCACCTTGAGAGCCAGTCGGAAGGTCATCCTCGTATGACCTTGGAGCATCCTGCGTCTCGCCGGTGGGCGACACGACAAGTCTCGCGCGGCCTTCGCCATGCAGAAAGCGTCTCTCAAAATACCTACTCCAGCCGAACAGGATGGCCTTGTGACAGTGAAAGGCTTCCCCGCCAAACGTCACCGTGACGTCAGTAGAGTTCGGGCACGTGTCTCCAAGTGTGACGTAGGCGTCCCGCCAGATGTCGCTATAGAGCGCATGTATGTCAGGCTGGGGTACGCTTCTTACTCTGAAAGATAGAATATGTCACGCTATCACAAGCTCACACCTGTATGTGTGGTGGCGATGTTATAGCTTAAAGCAGTTATTGTATATGGGCTCGAACCGATGGCTTCTCAATCAATATGGTCAATGAGGAGTTTCCTAATGGGACAAAGGCAAAAGAAGATTCAACGAAAATGGGCGAACGTCACTGCGGTGAACAAGCGTCACTGCGGTGGGAAAGCGTCACGGCCTTGGGCGATGGTCACTGCAGTGGATGATGGTCTCTTTAGTAGACGAGGGTCATTGCAGTGGGCGAGGGTCACTACACTAGCCGTGCGTCACAGGGGTTGGCGAGCGTCACTGCAGTGGGCGCGCGTCAATGACAGCGTCACTGCAGCTGGCAAGCGTCACTTCAGTGGGCGATCATCACTGTAGTGAGTGCGCGTGACTGCCGTGAGCGAGCGTCACTGCCGTGAGCAAGCGTCACTGCCGTGAGCGAGGGTCACTGTCGTACGCGAGCGTCACTGCCGTGAGCGCGCATCACTGCCATGGGCAAGCGTCACTGGTGTGGGCGAGCGTCACTAGAGTGGGCGAGCGTCACTGCCGTGAGCGAGCGTCACTGCCGTGAGCGAGCATCACTGCCGTGGGCGACGGTCACTGCAATGAGCGAGCGCCACTGCTGTGGACGAGCGTCACTTTGATAGGTGAACGCCACTGCAGTGGGTGAGCGTTACTTTAGGGGGCGAGCATCACGGTAATGGTCGACCATAATCATTCACTCATTTGTCTCGATTATTAACGTGAGCGTTAAGATTAATTTCGAGATGGAGAAGTATAATTCGTCGGAGTAAATATCTGAAGATACCATCATCAATGCTTCAGTCTTACCTTGCTTTACCTGGTGGCGAGGTCGTCCTGTCAAGGAACATCTCGCAATGGTCCTTCTTTAATTGCTCCAGACTCTTCTTATCGGACTTCCGCGCCGCCAGAGCATCCAGAAGAACGTCACAACACGCACTGTTGATAGACATTATCTTGATGTCCAGGGCCTTCCGGATTGTCCCTGCACTGACCAGACCAACTCTCAGTGACGTCACGACATCATGTAAATAAGTCAGACGATCGGCACTGTAGTGAAGCCACGCAAAAGCCGCACTGAAGACGATGTCTTCACTACGAGCCTGCAGATAATCCACACGAATCAGCCCAACCAAGTCGTCTGCCTTCAGCTCAAGGAAATCTTCCATTTCCGCCGCCTCTTCAAAGTTCCTGGCCATCCCTTCCAGAGCAATATCTCTCACGGCCGGCACTCCACAACTGTGGGCCAGACAGAGGTGATCGAACATACGACTCACAGGAACACCGCGTGAGTACTGATACCGCATGTGGTCGGTCAGCATGTCCACGGTTTTGTCCATCTGCAGATAGAAGGCAGTTGGTAGAATGACTTCGACTGTTTCCAGTGACAGACTCAGATCTCCCAGGTACATCCACTTGTGGAGCACGCAAAATGCCTCCGGTGACAGCATGTGCCACTCAGGTAAAGTCACTTGACTGGCTTGTCTCTCGGTGAAGTCGCTGCTGAACATAGACCGGAAGTAGCCGCTCCAAGCCGCCAGGAGAGCCTTGTGGCAGGGGAAGGCCAAATCGCCCACAGTCACCGTGACGTCAGCCAGCGCTCCTGTATCGTGAAGCTTCCTGTTGGCTTCTGTTATCCCCTTGACGTGCTCTCGGCGTAGGGCTGCGGCATCCATCTTATTGGTGTGAAAGTAATCTACAAGTACAGTCAAAGGCTATAACCGTCAGACAAAATAATATATCAGTACTTGCTTTCATGTACAAAACGAGCACAATGTTAGATATGACATCCATTCTACATTATAGTATTGTATTGCAGAGTACAGAATACTACGCTATCGTATTCTATAGAATTATATCGGATTAGGTGGGCACTCTTATATTGACAGGGGGCAGTCTGGGATTGGCTACGGGTAGTGTCGGATTGGTAGGTAGCCGTTTTAGAATGTGGAAGTTGTTTTAGATTGGTGGTGGCAGTGGGTTTGTCAAGGTTTACTATGGTACTGTTGGGATCGGGGGTGGTGGGGGGTTGTGGCAGTCCGGGACTAGGGGTGAGTAGTATGGGTGAGTACATGGCACATACTGACCATGAATAATAAAATTTAGAAAATGAGCAGTTTTTTCTTGTTCTCGTTAGCGTTCAGATATGAGGGCGGGGTGGGGGGGGGGGAGATCACTGTTGACATTTTTAATTATGTGATACCGGAGTAAGACTATGTAGGCCAGTGCACATTGTCACTGATCATAGCAGGCAGGTGTGGCAGAGCGTACTGATGTAGTGGTATATGTTTGGTATTTGGCGGTTTGCTGTGTCTTGCTGTTACCATGTTTTTGCTGTGACATACTATTATCATTCACGTGACATCATCATTCACGCTGAATACAACAGGTTGTTCCAATCATGGCAGTTCTGCCTCAAGTGCTCGTATCATACACATATGTTGTCACGACTGTAATATCGCCTTAAGCACAAAGAAGTTAAAACATGCCACAATCCAGGTCTGGCAGCAGAGAAGACATTTGCTTTGTTGCAGACGTCGCCTAATACTGTCTGTGGCGGTGGTATTCAGCCTGTACCTGCGTGGTTAAATATGGAACTTCAGCGACAACTAACGCCATGATTGGGATGCACCTGTTTATTAAGAACATTCTAAATCCTGTCTGTTACTTACCTTAATCACTTGGAATATATTCACTGAGAACAGGTAAAATTCAGAAAGTTGCACCAGCTGGATACACGAATGTTGAATGGACTGAGTCCAAGAGTCCACGTCGACACCGATGGCCGGGTGATAACGTCACTTTCTTACATGTACCACTCTTCATATAGCCAAGAAATGCATGATACCCCTCTAGGTACTTATTGCCCATTGATTAGTAATCACTGGTGATTAAATAAGATATGGATCATAATACAGCATAGCCAACATTAAAGGGGGGGGGGGGCAAATTTCAAGAAAAGTGACAAATTGTCAAAGTAGATGTTATTGTGGCTCTTTAGTTTATCATAACACAGAGCATCACAATTAATCCGCAGAATAAGCACCACACAGCGTGATTTATGTATCAGAAGGTTCATTGTGAAGAAAATAATAACCGTAAGTTTGCACATTATTTTACATTCGAACCATTTATTCTTGCTTAGCTCCACACGTATATATATACATATATATATATCCTGAAAGAATGGTACGAAAATCCAACTTGACATTGACCATTCCCCCAGACATCCGACTCGTGGGCTATGAGTTAATTGCAGGTATCTATCACCGCCCAAATGGCACTAACATTAGGTAAGTAGCTACTGTTACTGATACAAAGCCACGGATCAGCCTCTACTCGCTGCCGTAATAACTGTGTTACGATAATAATCAAATTTCTTGTCAGTCCCAAGAAAAACGTTTGATTGGCGCGGATTCACTTTTACCAAATAAAGATATCATGATCGGACTACAGTAATGCGTCATTGATACAGTTGATTTTTGACTAAAATTTGTCGGTATTAAGCAAAGACGTTACAAATTTCATAATATGACAGCATTACAAAAGCTGAAGCCGAAGAATATAAGTAACCAACCTTGCCTTCTTGATACAGTAAGTTACTTAATGTATCATTTTGAAATGGCGATAACTGCGAACTGTTTTTTTTCCGTTCACCACATACCGTATGAGATTAGGTATAAGCTTGGTTCAGACTGTAGTTTGCATAGCATCTTTCTATCAGCTAGTGATACGGTCGACCGCACCACACATACAAAACATCATGACAAAGGATACAAACGTGGTAATTTTGCTCAACCTGGGTCATGTCACGTAATAGTGACAGAAATATTCTATCCCGAACCGTGGTGCTCCCACGTTTTAGTGCTTCGCGCAAGCGCCGCCAGTGATATAGAGGCGCACTTATACTGCGATGCTTACTCTTTTGCATGTTTAGGCATCATTCGCCAAACGCGTTAAAACACTAGGATATACAACAGGCCGGTATTGCTACGCGAATATTATCCTGGTATACTCGGTGCGACTGACACAGTGGGATGTGATATTGTCGGGTTCGTATTTTAGTCGCCCACTGTGACATATCAGACACACCTGAGACGACGTGATGTATTTCCCGGTGCAATGATCAGTACTGATCTACTTCCATAGCGGCAATCACTGCCATTAACATGTGTCCCACCCACAGCCTGACTGGCTTGTCTGATCAGTGGGGATCAACTTCATACCGCCGACCACTGCCATTAACATGTGTCCCACCCACAGCCTGGCCGGCTTGTCTGATCAGTGGGGATCAACTTCATACCGACGATCGCTGTCATCAACATGTGCCCCACCCACAGCCTGAATGGCATGTCTGATCAGTGGGGATCAACTTCATACCGCCGATCACTGTCATTAAACATGTGCCTCACCCACAGCCTGACTGGCTTTTCTGATCAGTGGGGACCAACTTCATACTGCCGATCAATGCCATTAAACATGTGCCCTACCCATAGCCAGACCTATAGATATATGTGCCAAATACAATCTGACTAGCCCGTCTGATCTGGAGCGTGAGGTGGGGAGGGGAACTTTCATACCACCCATGACTGCACTGAATATATATCCCAGGCACATAACGAGTGACGTGACGTTTAATGGGGCATTTTCTCGCATTAGAGGTGAACCACTCTATGCGACCTCTGCATCGCCTCCCCCCCCCCCCCTCACCCCCCGCCCGATATTTTTGTTTTGCAGAGCGCTGCATTATAACGCATCATGGCGCCTCAATCATCGGGAAATGCAGTGACACGTTCACATGGTGGACGCAAACTCCTATATAATTGTGCATGCCACAGCGATAACATGCAACCTTCCATTGGCTGGGCAATGTACATGCATTTAAAATCTGTGCTTTTCGTAAATGTGCATAACTTATAAATGGTGATACAAACAACCGAAAGCGCTACCTTACCAGACGTTCCCATAACCAATTACATTTGTCTAATATGGCGTCTAATATGAATATTTTAGATTACTTTGGCGCGGATAATTTTTTTTTACCCTTAATATAGACTGGACCTTCAATATCGACTACATTCCTCTTACAAACTCCAATTTCAATGTTGGACTCTCCCACAACAGTCATTGGGTGCATTAACATGAAGAACTTTTCCACGCTGATTTTCTATCCTTTATCAAAACTAATTATGTTTTTTTTTCTGTCCTAAGTAGCAGAATTTGGTGATTATCAGATGCATATATCAGCGTATCTCGATTCTGGCATTACGCGCAGGAATTAACATTTGCTGTCTGAACGTTTTCTTTAGCGAGATAATTCGTCATACCGAATCTCTCTCAATCCCTATCTATTAAGACCAGTCCTTCCATTCGACCAAGAGGTTTTCACATTCAACTTTTTACACGGGGATTTGTATGTGCTTGATAGACTCAGACCGACATATAGGGCAGTCTCTTGCGTACAGCGCTCCAAGTAGGAATCTACATTGACGACACGAAACGTCGAATGGTCGCCTCTGACTATTGTTTGATATTTTAACGAGTCATGTGAAATAACGGTAAATAATGTTAATAGTGACCCCGAATAACATTAAAGGTTATTCTAGTTTGATAGATCGATATATTGGGATGCTTGAAAGAAGTCCCTTTGGACCTAAGAGCAAGAATGTAAATTTTCCGGATGTAATTGAGATAAATTCATTGGCATGTAAATCTATACATCATATGCCATTGACTTGGAAATATTTGATATATCCCATGTTTCGGAGAAATCGTTGTGCCAATCACACTAAATCCAATATGGCGGATACATGTAATGTGTCGTACAAGGCATTTTACCCCGAGGCAGTACCTAGCCGAGTCGCTCGCCTTCGAAACATGGTCGGTAGGTCCTATCGCAGGGAATCCAAGCTTCCTGTTGCTTTCTGCATCACTTGGCTTAAAATGTTTAAAGCATCCAAGTCTTGGGAGAAGTAGACAACTTCAAGACCATCATTGATGATATATGTCTCCACCAGTAAGATGCGGCATGACTTGATGACGTCACCAGTGTGTGCGCAGTTGCTCTCGGAATAGCGTAGCCATAACAATGCAGATTTAAACACAGTATTTTCTTCTCTGACTTTAGGGCGATCATCTTGCTATAGCCGGAGTAATGTATCAACATCCAGCAGCCGATTAAACTCATCACTGTCACTGAGTTCTTCAAAATGGCGGACGATTTAATTAACGTAGGTCTCATACACATCCGTAATGTTATAATCCTTCGCTGCTTGCAACAAGGTCATTATCTGCCCCCCGATTGAAACGTTCAATGTGCTATCGAAGTACTTTTCCACAAACGACACCACGCCGTCCATCTGTAAGCATCTCGCGCATATTATGTCACAAAAGTTCTTAGCCGTCACCTTGCATTCACCACTATAGATCCAATCCAATACAACGCTGAAGTCTTTGTCATGTGACCGCCCGTCAGTGATGCCTGATTTATACCTGAAGAATTCGGGTCTTGGTCGTGCACCTGCGCAGGACTCGGACACAGAAGTTCCTCTGGGAAAGGAAGCCAGTCCCTTGAATCCCAAACGACGCCGTCCTCCTCGGCACGGGTACTCGGCCCGGTCTCGGTCTCTGTACTCGGTGAAATCGCCGCACCTTTTACACCAGGCGGCGCCTCACCTTGAGCACCTGGCATCAGGTCATCCTTATGTGACCTGGGGCCTTCCTCGTATGACCTTGGGTCATCCTCGTATGACCTTGGGACATCCCGCGTCTTGCCGATGGGCGACTCGGCAAGTCTCGCGATGCCTTCGCCATACAGAAAGCGCCTCTCAAAGTACCCATTCCAGCCGCACAGGACGGCTTGTAGTCCCGGAACGTGTCTCCAAGGGTGACGTAGATATCCCGCCAGATGTCCCTATAGAGCTCCTGTATGTGTGGCTGCGGAAAGATTCTTCTAGAAGATAGAATATGTCATGATATCACACGCCCATATATTCAGCATAATTTCAATTATAATTGTACACTACTGGTAATACCAATAGGTAGTGACGGGAAGCTCCTTGCTCGAATCGATGGTTTCCCAGTGGTCAATGCAGAGATTCCTCCTAACTGCATGGATACGCTCAAAATAAAGCGCGAGCGCGCATTTTTTGAGCGTCACTACAGTAGGCGACTGTCACTGTAGTGAGTGAGCGTCACTGCGATGGGCAAGCGTCATAATTCACTCATCTGTCTGAATAATTTCCAAAACTTCACTGCCGACATCTTACCTTGCTTTGGCAAGTGCCGAGTTCTTCCTCTCAAAGAACATCACGGGATGGTCTTTCCCCAGTTGCTCCAAACTCTTCTGGTCGGACTCCCGCGCCGCCAGAGCATCCAGAAGAATGCTACAACACTCACTGTTTATAGATGGGATCTGGATATTCAGGGCTTTCCGGATTGTCCCGGCACTGACCAAACCAAGTCTGAGTGACTTCACGATATCGTGTAAATAGGCCAGACGACCACTGTGGTGAAGCTATGCCAAAGCCGCACTGAAGACGATGTCTTCACTCCGAGCCTGCATCTGATGATTACGGATCAGTCCAAGCAAGTAGTCAGACTGCAGCGCAAGCAACTGTTCTGTGTTCGCCACCTCGTCAAAGTTCTTGGCCATTCCATCCAGTGTAATATATCTCACGCCTGGCAACTGTAAGCCAGACTGAGGTGATCGAACATACGACTCACAGGAACGCCACGTGAGTAATGATACCTCATGCAGTCTGTCAACATGTCTACCGTGTTGTCCATCTGTAAATAGAAGGCAGTTGGCAGAATATACTCAACAATGTCCAGTGACAGGTTCAGTTCCCCGCGGTACATCCACATGTGAAGCATAGAAAATGCCCCCGCCGACACCATTAACTACTCAGGCAAGGTCACGTGACCGCCTTGTTTCTCGGTAAAATCATATCTGAACACAGACCGGAAGTAACCACTCCAAGCCGCCAGGGGAGCCTTGTGGCAGGGGAAGGCGAGATCGCCCACAATCACCGTGACGTCAGCCAGCGCTCCTGTATCACGGAGATTCCTGTTGACTGAAGTTATCCCCTCGGCGTGCGCTCGGTGTAGGGCGGCGGCATCCATCTTACTAGAGTGAGACATTCAACAAGTAATATCAACGACTATGAATATCAGACAAGGAATATCAGGACCTATAATACCCCGATTTAGGCCATGTGCCAGAATACTATGGTACATTCTGCAGTATATTAAGGAATCGTGTATTAAATGCGCGCGCTTTGGACTGTTCTAAGAATGCGATAGTGTACTCCATAATATACGATACAATTGCACAAAAATAGTAGTTCTACATGACTTTCTAGACACATGATAACATATACTATATTACAGTTTTTAGTAAAGATTCGTATACAATTGAACATAATGATGAAAGTCTGTAGTATGGAAAATGCTACGACATACTCTAGTTTTATCTGACTTTCGTAGTATTGTTAGTTACTATATAACTAATTCTATACTAGTAACTTATAGCGAGCGCAAGCGAGCTTTTTAGGTAACGCGCATGCATATTCAAAGTATATTTGGAGCATAGGCTTAGGAGAATTTTGCGTAACAGTCCCCACGGGACGTTTTCGGAGTAAATATCAGCTGTACATCAATATACTCAAGCAAAGAAAAGTGATAGTCTATTATGTCATGTCATTAATAATTGAATCAGTTGCCCCAAAAAGTTAACGAATACATTAATGTTAGTACTGAATGTATACTTAAAATTACAATTAAATTTATCAGCGACGCGCCAATCTCCAAGCAGACCGCTCTTGGTGATCGCTTGTCGATCGGTTGCTAGACCGGAGCCCTGCGTAAGCGGACCTTTCTGGATCCGTCCTGACTGACTGCTTGGTTCCCGCATCCAAAGCGCTATCTTGCGAATGGTTTCGCACAGTTATACACGTTTCGAGCGTTTGTTTGGGCGTCTGACGGTTAGCCTTAGCTTACCGAATTCTAATCATCCTTTCCAACGCAAAACAAATACTGCTAAGCTACCAGATGGGCCTTTGGGTGCGCTATATCTAGCTACTACTCATGAAACATGATCCCAGTTAGTTTTCAGTGAAGAACTAACTACCCACTAGGGACTAGCTCAGAGGTTACTGTGTACATTTGTACCAGCTATGTGCAGACGTGCAGAAACACAAAATGGGCCTTTTAGGTATTCGTTCACAGAATGAAACTGCTACCGGGTGCAGGTAAATTCGTTCCGTATTGATATAGTTTCTCATAACAGTTTCATCTGACGCTCAAATAAGTCGACACATGACGTTACTTTACGCATACGGCAATGTGGACTGTGGCAAAAAGCCGATTTTCCCTATGTTCCCTGAATTGTGGAATACAATGAGCAAGCCGAGTGTAACAGAGGTAAAGCCGCCGTTCAACACTGTTGTACATTTCTCTTAGACTTGGAATGCGTAATGACTATGACGGTAAGCAAAATAAGCGGTAAGGGTGAAAAGGGGGGTGGGGGGGGGTAGAGGGGACCGTAATTACCGTAGCAGGTATATATTGGACCGTAATGTCCTTCGTGATGACAGGCAGGTTGTTTTGTATCATAACGTGCCATTATATGTTTATGCTGAGCGACATGTTGTTATATGCGTTACATGACTGCATGTGACTGTTTATATTCGCGTGTTTGTCGGGAGGGGGGGTGGGGGGGCATATGGTCTGTGGGGCACCGAGAGCACGTGCTTCACAACGCCAAGCTCGAGGCACATCCATATGGAGATAACATTAAGATAAGCTGACCATGGTGTGTGACTCATTAAGAGACCCAAGAACCGGTTACGCCCCACCCACCCCCCACCCCTATATCCCCCAAAACACACACACATGTATTTGTACTTGACCGGCATTTTTTATGGCAGCTGTGATGTCAAGTCAAGCATAAAGAACTACAAACAAGAACGACACAATCTATGTCTGGAAGCAGATCGAGAAGACAGGCGCTTTGTTACAGACATCGCCGGTCACTATGTCTGTGTGACGGTGACATTTACGATGTACCTGTGCGGTACTTCATCGGCACATCGTGACGTCATTGCCAGTCGTAGCTTTAAACTTACCTTAATTAGCTGGAACATAAAAATACAGAGAACAAGAGGTATGCAAAAAGTTCTACCCGCGTTCCGCATTGTGTCGCCCCAAGCGGGTTGTGGGGCAGAAACTAGAGGCACGCTGCGCCGTTTGAATGGACTGATTGAGTCCGCGAGTCCGCGACGACCCGATGGCCGGGTGATAACGTCACTTTATTACATATAGCTTTCTTCGCATAGCCAAGTAATACATGATACCCCTCTAGGTACTTATTGACGATTGATCAGTAACCCATGACGATTATATCAGAAATTAATGCATGCAATCCAACGCTATAGGCCGGGGGCAAATTTGAAGAAAGGTGAAAACGCTCAATCAAATCGTATTGCTTGTTTTCATTTCTTTATTTCACCATTTAATGGTCATAACCGTTAAAAAAATACGTATTAAGTATCAAGAATTAAGAATGAAGCATGTATTATTAAGAATTGTTTCTATAATTTACAGATAATTTCAGACAGTACTACTATTTGTAAATTATGATTAATTGGTTAGTGGGTTGTAATACATGTATATTGAAATGGACACCACCAACTTAATATTTCTTCGCAGTATAAATGTATCCAACAGATTGTTCACATCCTAGCCAACTAAGATTTCGCGCCAACGTACCCTAATAATCTTGGGCGAGCCCAAGCGGGGATGGGGTGTGGTGGGGTTTATTTAATGCATTGCCCAGTTTGTCAGGGTTCCCCCAAAACGCACCCTCTCCCCTCCCGCACCCCCCCCCCCAACCCCCCACCCGCCTCTTAACATAAAAAAGAGGGTGTATTATTAAATGTATTAATCAGCCAATTTGCCACCAAATACCAATGTGCGTCCTGCACTTGGTGTAGTCAAGATGTTCCAGGGTCACCTTAATCTTTAGATGCACTAGCGCCAACAAATGTAATCAGCTACAAGCTCGCAGGTGCCACACCAGTAATTGGCAAGTCAGTCCGTCAGAGTTTAAAAAGTCCCCAGGCAGGTACATCTAGTACACGAGCTATCTTCTTACATATCTCAATGCTTTCTCCGAACAACATTGTAAGTCATACGTGTGCATTATGTCTTCTACGTTCGATAATCATTGTATGGCTAATGGACCGATACCAATATACCGTGATTCCCTTCGACAGACATAGCTTAATGCAGAACGTGGACACGACCAACACTGGTGTCGGCAGTGAAGTACACGGTGTCGTCGTCCACAGTGATGTGAAGGGGCGCAATGTTCCCGGTGTTGACGGTCGTCAGGGTCTCACCACTGGGTGAGATCACATAGATACATCTGTCGACCATGTCCCCAACCAAGAAGTTCACCCCGTCCTCGCCGAGACCCCCGGGTTGCTTTAGTCCTGGAGGTCTAATCACGTGACCCGAGGTGTCTCCCTCGGTGTAGAGCACGAGGGTTTTGTCTCCCTCGTAGTTGACCATTAGTATGGAGCCGATGATCGCCACCCTTGTTGGACGACCCGTAGCCCACAATGGACGACTTAGAGTGGTGCCCACCGTGTATGGTGTAAGTGACGCTTTGTGTACGCCCTCCTTATAGGTCACATACACGTGTTCCTTGTCACGTGGGTCCAGCGCCATGTGAGTGGGTCCGGACAATTTACCCCAAGTCCTCAGCTCCCCGACCACATGAAGACCCACTGCTTGTGTCCACTTCACTATTGTAATGCTGTGACACACCAAGCTGCACACATAGACCGTGTCTGTGTCCTTGTCACTCACACAGTGATGTGGGTGCAGAATGCCGACATGAGACACGTAGGAGTGTTTGGCGGCAGGCTCCGGGCGCCTGAAGGCCACCAGTCGGTTACTCCAGCAGTCAGCCACCAGGAGGAGATCACCGAGGACACAGGCCGCGAAGGCAACCCTCAGAAGTCCCGCACCCTCTGTGTCTCCCACTGGAGAAGTCTCCCTCAGACTGTCGTAGAATGCCTTGTTCTGAATGACAACAATGTACACAAAACACTGCGCAACATATTCAACACAATCACTAACATAATAAACATAAATAGTCACGACCGGCTACTGTAAGTGAAGAAGACACCAGATACGCAATTTAAATCAGACTCGCAGACCAACTAGGTCGTTGGTTCACACAACGCCTAACAGACCACACAGTATCAGACCAACACATATAGCCACACTGTATCAGACCAACACAAAGGGCCACACTGCATCAGATCAACACATATAGCCACACTGTATCAGACCAACACATAGGGCCACACTGTATCAGACCAACACATAGGGCCACACTGTATCAGACCAACACATAGGGCCACACTGTATTAGACCAACACATAGGGCCACACTGTATCAGACCAACACATAGGGTCACACTGTATCAGACCAACACATAGGGCCAAACTGTATTAGATCAACACATACGGCCACACTGTATCAGACCAACACATAGGACCACACTATATCAGATCAATACATAGGACCGCACTGCATCAGCCCAACATTTAAAACCACACTGTATCAGACCAACACAGAACCACACTGCATCAGACCCAGACGTACGGTTACATTGTCTCAGACCGACACGTATGGCCACACTGTATCAGACCAACACATAGGGCCACACTGTATCAGACCAAGACGTAGGGCCACACTGTATCAGACCAACACATAGAGCCACACTGTATCAGACCAACACATAGAGCCACGCTGTATCAGACCAACACATAGGGCCACACTGTATCAGACCAACACACAAGGCCACACTGTATCAGATCAGCACATAGGGCCACACTGTATCAGACCAACACACAGGGCCACACTGTATCAGATCGGCACATAGGGCCTTCAGTATATGTGTCAGACCAACGGAAACGGTTTGCACTGTCTGTATCATGCTAACACGTTGGTCCTACACTGTCAGCACCAGACCAGCACATAGGGCCTAGACTGTCAGCACCAGACCAGCACATAGGGCCTACACTGTCTGCACCATACCAGCACATAGGGCCTACACCGTCTGCACCAGACCAGCACATAGGGCCTACACTGTCTGCACCAGACCAGCACATCGGGTCTACACTGTCTGCACCAGACCAGTACATAGGTCCTACACCGTCTGCACCAGACCAGCACATAGGGCTTACACTGTCTGCACCAGACCACCACATAGGGCCTACACTGTCTGCACCAGACCAGCACATAGGGCCTACACCGTCTGCACCAGACCAGCACATAGGGCCTACACTGTCTGCGCCAGACCAGCACATAGGGCCTACACCGTCTGCACCAGACCAGCACATAGGGCCTACACTGTCTGCACCAGACCACCACATCGGGTCTACACTGTTAGCACCAGACCAACACATAGGGACTACACTGTCTGCACCAGACCACCACATCGGGTATACACTGTCTGCACCAGACCAGCACATAGGGCATACACTGCCTGTACCAGACCACCACATCGGGTCTACACTGTTAGCACCAGACCAGCACATAGGGCCTACACTGTCTGCACCAGACCAGCACATAGGGCCTACACTGTCTGCACCAGACCAGCACATAGGGCCTACACTGCCTGTACCAGACCAGCACATCGGGTCTACACTGCTTGTATAAAACCAACACATAGGAAATACACTGTCTGCACCAGAACAAAACATAGGGCCTGCACTGTCTGCATAAGATAACACATCGGGCCTACACTGTATGTACCAGACCAACACATAGAGGCTACGCTGTATGTCCCAAATCATCACATAGCGCCTGCAAGTTTAAACATCACATGCTATAAACTTTTAAACATATTTTATATATGTGTCTGAAAAAAGATAAAGACCCAAATTTGCCGAGGATATCTTTTCGCCAGTCATTCCATTTCGAAGATGGTTGATATTTGCGTGGAGGTCCTTATACGGCCATCCATGATATATAGGGTTCCACGCGTTAACATATATCCATTGATGGCGCTGGGGGAGAGGGGGGAGGGGGGAGACATGTAATGCGTCATACAATGCATTCTACCCAGAGGCAGTCAGGGTTCCCACAGGAAACACAAAAAATGCCCTTCAATGTCATAGCCATACATACCATTGCACAAGTGTTTAAGCTCAGGCCCATAACTATGACATAGGATCATTCACTAATAACCATATAAGACAGCGACTTCATAATCTGCCAGATATTAGTACTACATGGGATTGAAAAATGACTAAAATGTGATCATAGCTTCTGAAATTCTGAAGAGTTCTGATTTTTTTCTTCAAAATGCAATTCCCCGAATATCATACGATAGTCATACATACCATTGCACAAGTGTTTAAGCTCAGGCCCATAACTATGACATAGGATCATTCACTAATAACCATATAAGACAGCGACTTCATAATCTGCCAGATATTAGTACTACATGGGATTGAAAAATGACTAAAATGTGATCATAGCTTCTGAAATTCTGAAATTCCCCGATTTTTCCCTGCATGGAATTTATTTTCGGCATTTTCCCTGACCTGTGGGAACCCTGCCATTACTTACCCGAGCCGTTCGCCCTCTAAACATGGCCGGCCGATCCTGCCGAAGGGAATCCAAGCTACCGGGGGTTTTCTTCGACGCCTGGCTTAAAATGTTTAAAGCACCCAAGTCTCTGGATAAGAAAACAACTTCAAAACCATCGATGAGGTTATCTGTCTCTACCAGCCCGAGGCGGCATGACTTGATGACGTCACCAGTGTGGGTGAGGTTACTCTCGGAATAGCGTAACCATGACAATGCAACCTTAAACACAGTATTTTCATTTCTGACTTCCAGACGATCATCTTGCAATAGTCGGAGTAATGTATCAACATGGGGGTTGTATGGGTTAGGTTGCGGAAGTCTGTGTTAGGTAGAGAGCAGTCTACAATTAGCTGTAGGCAGACTGTGATAGGATGGGGCAGTCTGGAACCGGTAGGGCAGTCTGGCATTGGTAGGGACAGTCTGGGATTGAAGAGGGCCCTCTGGGTTTGTTGGGGGCAGTCTGCGATTGGTGGGGGCAGTCTGTGATTGATGGGGGCAGTCTGGGGTTGGTGGTGACAGTCTGGGAGTGGTGGAGGCAGTCTGGGATTGGTGGAGGCAGTCTGGGAATGGTGGAGGCAGTCTAGGATTGGTGGGAGCAGTCTGGAATTGGCGAGGGTAGTCTGGGATTGGCGGGGGCACTTTGAGATTGGTGGGGACAGACTGGGATTGGTTGGGGCAGTCTGGGATTGGTGGGGGCAGTCTGGCATACGTGGGGGCAGTCTGGGATTGGTGGGGGCAGTCTGGATTGGTGGGGGCAGTCTGGGATTGGTGGGGGCAGTCTGGGATTGGTGGGGGCAGTCTGGGATTAGTGGGGGCCATCTGGGATTGGCGAGGGTAGTCTGGGATTGATGGGGGCAGTCTGGGATTGGCGGGGGCACTTTGAGATTGGTGGGGACAGACTGGGATTGGTTGGGTCAATCTGGGTAAGGTTGTGTCAGTCTGCCACTAGTAGGGGCACTGTGGGATCGTTCGGGTAGTCTGGGCTTTGTTGGAGGGGGCAGTCTGATGTTGGAGGGGGCAGTCTGATGTTGGAGGGGGCAGTCTGATGTTGGTGGGGGCAGTCTGATGTTGGTGGGGAACAGCATGGATTTGGTTTCAGCCGACTGGGATTGGTGACTTTAGACTGGGATTGATGGGGGCAATCTGTGATTGGTGGGGGCAATCTGTGATTGGTTGGGGCAAACTGGGATTGGTTGGGGCACTCTGGGTTAAGTAGAGGTCAATCTGGCATTGGTGGAGGCAGTCTGTGATTCACGAGGACAGTCTGAAATTGGTGGGCGGCAGTCTGGGATTTATGAGGGCATTCAGGAATTGGTGGGGGCAGTCTGAGATTGGTGGGGGTGCAGTCTGGGATTGGTGGAGGCAGTCTGTGATTCATGAGGACAGTCTGAAATTGGTGGAAGCAGTCTGGGATTTATGAGGGCATTCAGGAATTGGTGGGGGCAGTCTGAGATTGGTGGGGGTGCAGTCTGGGATTGGTGGGGGCAAACTGGGATTGGTTGGGGCACGGGTGAGCTCAATGTTGGGCAGGGGAAGGGGCGGGGGGCGGGTGGGTGCGGGGGAGGAGGTATGTACGTCTGGCTGTAGGGGCGGGGGGACACAGGGGTGGTAACGCAGATTGACACCATGGATACCTACCGTATACTTGATTGAAAGTCCAGGTACAGTAAAATAGCAGTGGCCTAATATGGATTTTCATTGTATGGATATTTTACCCATTGCTTACAGCCAATAGCATACATCCTAGATTTATTTTGACATTTCACATTTTTTACCTCAATCTTATGCATATCCTATATTTGTCTTTACAACATATGTGTAATTCAATTTTATTACTCTGTATTCATTTTTACCACATCACACTTTTTGTCTCTCCTCTAAAATTTCTCCTCTCCCACATTTTTGGCACCCAGGCTATTTTAGTTTTTGGAAAATAGTTGTCAAAATGAATATTCAACATATAAAATTAGGATTAAAAATATGAGTTGTTGATAAAATAACTGTAAGATACATGTATATATGAGATAGGACCACTATTTTACAAAAACAGAAATATCCTCATACCATGCATACCATGCAACCATACTTATCTATGATAAATAATTTTAAGTTAAGACATGTGCTTGCCAAGTTTAGATGTTGTGTATCCCCGAAGAAGAGATGTTACAGTGATGATGGTGAGATGTGCAATGCCTCATCCAGAAAACAACTTACATGGTTTTGAACCACTTTCGCATTGTAATGACTGGTCCTTTATATAGTGAAATGAAATGTTGGTGTTTTAGGCCACTTTTGTGCACATACAGGCTAAATTGGGCCAAGGAACCTCCCGGGACGATGAAGGATGAAGGAATGAAACATGCCCCCGATTAGGTGCCCGGGCCCGGATTTGAACCCAGGACCTATTGATCTGCGGTCTAGTGCGCTAACCACTACACCAGGGAGGCCCCCCCTTTATATAGTAAAATCAGGGGAAAGTACCTGCCCAACAATCACGTCTTGTACAATGATTATGCAGAATTTATTAACCTTATGTCCTAGTGTGATGCCAATTATGCAACTTACAAACTTGTAATATTGTGAAACTTGCCTATCAAAAGTGCAGTGGGTTATATGCAAACCAGCAACCTAATGCTAACCCATAAATATCAGTTTCAGAGGCATAAATCTGTTAAATTATCAGACAACACGGTATAATTATTACCAGTTCTGCTCATTTGTTTACCAGTTAAATTGTTTGTTTTGTTCTGTTACATGCAATTGCTTTTGTGTAATTGTACCTGGGGCCTGAAGCCTAGAAGTACCAAATAAAATTACAACAACGACATTGATGAAAATTTTCATAATTGCTTAAACATTGTTAAGTTGCCCTGATTCTTTGGGAAAATAGGTTTCCTTGAATTTGACAGAAAAACATACTGATTTCTAGATCAAGCTGTATTACTCTTATCTCATGAGATTTTACAAACCAAACATGGATGAATATTTTAATAATTACTCCATTGCAGATTCTATATGGTAGTCTTTGACATATATTTTACACATTCCACCTGTTACAGGTTGATTACAGGTTGGAATATAATTTTATTTATGGTTTGTTATGACGGGAAGTCCATGAGGAGCTGGAGAAGACTCATGCAAGTCATGGAGCAGAATAAAACTAATACAGGAGAAAGTAAATGTCATGTCATTGGTCAGAATGCATATTGAAACATTATCATTTACATTTTTTCAGTGAATTTCCCCATTCCTCATTTGTTGTCGCTAAATTCTTACCTCTTACTTAATTGCTGATACATAATTAGAAGCAAACCATAGGCTGAAGCAAATTAATAACCTGCATTTTGGGAAAATAAATTATCTCTTGCCCTAGATATGTGTAGATTGTAAAAAATCATCTTGTTAAACTTTTGTTTAAACTCTTAACTTAAATCAAGTCGACAGAAATATATATATTAATATATATTAATATATATATGTATGCATTAATCTTATATATATTATTATTATAATATTATATATACTTATATATATATACATAAAAACCTTGGTTTTCCTGGCAAGTTGATTTTTTCTGGCATCTCAGACCTCAGTATAGCCCAAATCTCATAGGTAGTGCTATGTAAGGCTAGATGAGGGCAACCAATAAAGAGAGAAATATAACGCAACGCATGCAAACAATGGACCACATGAGTTTCTTTTCATCTGCACTTGGTGTGGTGCGTATACCAAACACACTTTTTGTATATGCTGTAGTGCCCCTTACCCCCCACCCCTCCACCCCCCATCTTCTACTCATGTACTGTGCCTGTGCCTATTCTGCTATAGATATAGTCTATAGTATAGGCCGTGTAGGGCTTGTTAATTGTAGCCTCAGGAGTCCCACCCCGGCTCCAGAGGCTGAAACTTCAGCGACAGCTAACGACATGATGGATTTCTCTGTTTATTAAGAACATGTTAAGTCCTTGTTTGTCACTTACCTTAATCAGTTGGCAGATATCAATACTGACAACAAGATGAATTCAGAAAAGTGGTACCAACTTTAAGCGTTGTGTCGCCTTTTCCGGGTTGTGGGGAATTCCCCGATATGTTGCACACCAGTAACCATCAATCGCCATTCGCCAGGTGGCGCTCCGCTTAGACCGCTGCTGTCATCCGTGTATGACACGCAGTTTGAAATGACTCATTGAATCCGATAGTCCACGACTGAATCCCACGGTCGGATGTTCAAGTCACTTTACTACGTCGACCTCACTTCATATAGCCAAGCAATACATGACACCCATATGTTCCCATTGCTCAGCAACCCCTGGCGATTAAATAAGAAATCAATCATCATGCAACCGTGTCAGCATTATAGGCAGCGGAAACATTTCAAAAACGGCTCAAATATATATAACAGCATGCTCATTGTTAGCAGAACAATCTCGGTAAGTTTTCATATTTATGTTTGTGCCGCAGCGTTTGGTTAGCTCCACGCGTTTTACATTTCCCGATACAATGAATCAATTTCAACATACGAAAACTATGGCTAACACAGACTTTTGCCTAATACATCAGGCTCTATAAATATATATAACAGTCCCAAGAAAGTTGTTCGTTTCGGCTCACTTTTACAAATATAACACAAAATGACTTCAATAGTGCGCAATTGATACATTTGGGTGCAAAATTAATTGTAACATTTGATATTGAAAACTGACAGAAACAATGTCTCTCGTACCTTGAAATAGTCTTATAGTTAGGTGGTAATATTTAGTTCTACAGTCAATTTCCTAATTCAACTTGACTGTTGCGCTATGTTTAATTTTAAATGCTTCGTACATAAGTTTTTGTGTACTCATTTTCTTGGGATAACTTATATAACAAGCGTTAAGTGTCGTGTATTTCGCTGCCGAAGTTGTTAATCACATCAAGAAAGTTATACATATAAAGATGCACGTCGCCGGTGCCCCCGGCGCCGGTCCAGTGATGGCATCCAGCACTGGCCCAGACACCGGCGTGCAAATCGGCGCAACGCTGGACGGATCCTGGCTTGCCCGAGCAAAACCCACGCTTGCCAGCACTGGCCCAGACGCCGTCCTCTACCATGGATCGTCACAGGCCCAGCGCCGGCTAGCTTGAACCCACTCACATTTTGTCAGCAATTTAATTGATCCACGTTTATTGATCTGAACATCAGTTATGTATTGTGACATAAACTGTCGGTCTCTGAAAAATGTGACAAAAATACATGTTGCGCGCGCTGTATATTTCCCAGGTATTTCACAGGTGCCTGTTCAAAGTACGTACTGCTTCCTTGCTGCAGCCTAATTGAAGTAAAGCCTACATAATGTCCATACAATTAAGATTAGGAACCATAGTCAGAAACTGATATTCTTGCTGCCCGTCTGTCTCACTGTCACCGTCCAGGTCACATTTCAATCCAGGCTGTGTGACAGTTCGATTCAAAGTTCCGATACCATTCACAGTATGACTAAAGTGAAGTACGCGATCAGATTATGCCATTACAGTAAGCAATTAGAGTCACAGATAATATGTCAGTGACAGTCAGTTTTCAAATCAATCAAACATAAACACACCAAACTGTCACATTCTGAGTAAAAAGTAACAAGATGGCGTCTAAAGTGAAGCGCAAAGAAAAACAGTCAGATGTACTTCAACCCCAAACGAAATCAAAAAGTGTCGGCAGCGGCGCAGTATCAGACGAAAGTTTTCATATATCCCTCAGATCGATTAAAACTAATGATATTTGATATTTCGAGGATGTCAAACGTTCAACTATCATGTTGCGTAGTGTTAAATTCATAGTATCGAAAATCGTATTTTAACCTGCAATGTTGTGTTGCGGAGTTTTTTTTACAAAGGAAGTAGCATGACTGCCAGTCTCATGCGTGCAGCGCCTCAAATGGGAACCTAATTTTACGTCACGAAACGCGTCATGTATATAGGACAATGGTTAATAATTTATTAGTGTTCCCGAATAACATTAAAGGTTCATTACTCTATGTTGATAGAGCGATATATTGCAATGCTTTAAAGTCGCTTTGGACATAGGAGCAGATCTTTTGCATGTAATTGAGATAAATTCATTGGCATGTAAATCTATACATCATATGCAATTGACTTGGAACTATTTGACATATCCCTTATTTCGTCATACAACGCATTCTTCTCCGAGGCAGTACTTACCCGAGTCTCTCGCCTGCGAAACATGGCCGGTCGGTCCTTCCGGAGGGACTCCAAGCTTCCGGGTGCTGTCTGCATCACTTGGCCTAAAATGTTTAAAGCATCCAAGTCTTGGGATAAGTAGACAATGTCAAGACCATCGCTGATAATATCTGTCTCCACCAGCCCGAGACGGCATGACTTGATGACGTCACCAGTGTGGGCGAGGTTGCTCTTGGAATAGCGTAACCATGACAATGCAGCTTTTAATACCGTATTTTCATCCGTGACTTTTAGACGATCATCTTGCCATAGCCAGAGTAATGTATCAACATTCAGCAGCCGATTAAACTCCTCACTTACTGAGTTCTTCCAAATGGCGGGCGATTTGATTAACGCAGGTCTCATACGCATCCATAATGTTATAATTCTGCGCTGTGTGCAACACGGTCATTATCTCCTCCCCGACTGAAGTACTTTCCCACAAACGACACCACACCGTCCATCTGTAGGCATTGCGCGCATCTTATGATGTAACAAACGTTCTTAGCCGTCACCTTGCATTCACCTGTATATCCAATCCAATACAACGCTGAAGGCAGTCTTGGACATGTGACCGTCCGTCAGTGATACGTGCTTTATACCTGTAGCATCCTGGTCTTGATCATGCGCCTGTGCAGGGCGCGGACACAGAAGTTCCTCTGGGACAGGAAGTCAGTCTCTTGAACCCCAATCGACGCCGCCCGCCCTCCTCGGCACTGGTACTGGACACGGTCTCTGTCTCTGCACTCGGTGAACTCACCGCATCGTGTTCTCCTACACCAGGCGGCGCCCCACCTTGAGAGCCAGGCGGCAGGTCAACCTCGTATGACCTTGGGGCATCCCGCGTCTCGTCGGTGGGCGACGCGTCAAGTCTCGCGATGCCTTCGCCATACAGAAAGCGCCTCTCAAAGTACCAACTCCAGCCGCACAGGACGGCTTTTTGACAGTGGAAGGCTTCCCCTTCAACCGTCACCGCGACGTCTGTAGAGTCGGGACACTCCTGTATAGAACTCCTGTATGTGTGGCTGCGGAAAGTTTCTTCTGGAAGATAAAATATGTCATGATATCACACGACCGTATATCATTGTAAAATTATAATTGTATGCTAATGGTAATACTAATGGGCGGTGACAGGAAGCTACTTGCTCGAATCGATGATTTCACAGTCAACGTCGTCAAGGTAGAGATTCTTCCTAGCTGGACGAGCTCAAAAAGGAGTTTAAGCGCATATGGGCGAACGTTACTACAATAGGCGACTGTCACTGTAGTGAGCGAGCGTCATTGCGATAGACGGGGGTCACTGCAGTGGGCGAACGTCGCTGTGGTGGGCGAGCATCATAATTCACTCATCGGTCTAAATAATTGCCATGAACGTTATTACCCTATGGTAACGTACAATTCATATCAATTGCGTCACGGAGAAACGTCTTCGACAGAGCAAATGCATGAAAAAAAACTGCCGACATCTTACCCTTCTTTGAGGTGGCCGTTGATATGTGTACTCGCTATCGGTAAACTCGTTAAATAAATAGTTTATGCAAAAAAATATCTTACCCTGCTTTGGCAAGTGCCGAGTTCTTCCTCTCAAAGAACATTTGAATTCATTTTTGAATTGTCTTTTTTCAGTTGCTCCAGACTCTGCTTGTCGGACTCCCGCGCCGCCAGAGCATCAAGAAGAATGCTGCTACACTTGTAGTATTTCTGGTCCCAGGCCCGAATGGACGCCGAAAGTTACTACCCGCCCCTGGCGGGATTCGAACCATCAACCTTCGCATCCAGAGCGAACACCTTACGCATTAGACCAAAGGGGACTTGCCATTTGGCCGGAGGCGCTTGGTGTCTTTCATCCACTGGGCCTGGGCCGAGATATCACACTCCACCCTATTCCCCAATCGACTGCGACCTCGCAGTGACCGCCACCATGCACCAGCCGTCAAACCGGACGCTGGCCATATCCTGGTCACGGCACCAAATGTAGTACCCGCCCCTGGCGGGATTCGAACCATCAACCTTCGCATCCAGAGCGAACACCTCATGCATTAGACCAAAGGGAACTTCCCAATTGGCCCGAGGCGCTTGGTGTCTTTCATCCACTGGGCCTGGGCCGAGATATCACACTCTGACTGTTGATGGACAGTGATATTTAGGATATTTAGGGCTTTCCGGATTGTCCCGGCACTGACCGAACCAATTCCCAATGACTTCACAATATCATGTAAATAAGTCAGACAATCGTCACTATGGTGAAGCCAAGAAAAAGCGGCACTAAAGAAGATGTCTTCACTCCGCGCCTTCAGTTGATCCGTACGGATCGGCACAATAAATCGTCTGCCTTCAGCGCAAGGTAATTTTCCATTTCCGCCACCCTGTCAAAGTTCCTGGCCATCCCATCCAGAGTAATATCTCTCACGGCCGGCACTCCACAACTGTGGGCCAGACTGAGGTGATCGAACATACGAATTACAGGAACACTTTGTGAGAACTGAAATTCAATTCGTCTGTCAGCACGTCCACTCTTTTGTCCATCTGCAGATAGAAGGCAGTTGGTAGAATGACTACGACTGTTTCCAGTGACAGGTTCAGTTCCCCGCGGTACATCAACTTGTGAAGCACAGAAAATGCCTCCGCCGACACCATGAGCCACTCAGGCAAGGTCACGTGACTGGCTTGTTTCTCGGTGAAGTCGCTGCCGAACATAGACCGGAAGTAGCCGCTCCAAGCGGCCAGGAAATATTTGTGGCAGGGGAAGGCCACATCGCCTAACGTCACTGTGACGTCAGGCAGCGATCCTGTATCGTGGAGCTTCCTGTTGGCTGCTGTTATTCCTTCGTCATGCTCTCGCCGTAGGGCTGCGGCATCCATCTTGTTGGTGTGAGACAAATCAACAAGTACTGTCAAATATTATCGGACTATTAACTATCGGACAAAGATTATCAGGACACATATTACCCCAATTAATGTCATATGGACAGCGTTTTGCATAATATTATAGTACATTCTGCAGTATATTTTTGAAAAGTGGAGTAAAAACGCACACTATGGAATGTTCTACGCATGCGATGGTGTATTCCATAATATACTATACAATTCCGCAAAAATACCGGATTTTCAAGAGAACAGGATAACATATACCGGTATACTATATTACAGTGTCCAGGAATTTAGAACGTTCGTATACTATTTAATCATATAGCGAAAGTTTGTAGCATGGAAAATGTTGCTATTTTTAGTTACTATGATGTTAATGCTATACTAGTAATTAGTTATAGCCAGTGCACGCAAGCTCTTAAGGTAATATGCATGCATATTCAAAGTGTCCTTCAAATGGGGGAGGGGGGCAGATGGCCTGTGAGGCACTGAGAGCACGTGCTTCGAAACGCCAAGATCGAGTAACGTCCCTGTGGAGATAAGATTAAGATAAGCCGACCGCGGTGTGACTCATTAGAAGACCCAAAAATCTGTCTACTGGCAAGCAGAATAAAATAAAGGTTTTAATTTTAATTTTTTTGAAATGGTACAAGATGTGTTTTGCTGTATTAAATACGCAAAGCCCGTTATCTTTATGTTTTATTCTTGAAAATTATATTGTTGCAAGAAATTGCAGCTGATTTGACAGTTTTTCAAGAATCTTGAAATCTACCCCAGGCCGGCAGCAACGGTAAAAGCTAGCTTGCGTAGCGCCACCGTGCTGGTGGCTTGACAATCTAGGTCTGGAAGCAAATCGAGAAGAGATTCGCTTCGTTACAGACGTCGCCTGGCATTGTGTCTCTGGCGGTGGTTTCAGCCTGTATACCTGTGTGGTGAAGTTTGAAACTTCAAGAGCAGATCACGACGTCATTGCCAGTCGTAGCTTGGGACTTACCTTAATGAGATGGAACGTAATATACAGAGAACAAGAGGAATGCAAAATGTTCTACCAGCTTTCCGCGTTCTGTTGCCCTAAGTGGGTTGTGGGGCAGAAAGAGAAACGCCGATCGCCCAGAGATAACGTCACTTTATTACATCGACTCCTCTTGATATAGCAAAGCAATACATGATACCCCTCTAGGTACTGATGGATCATTGATCAGTAACCCAATGGCGATTAAATAAGATGTTAGCCACAATACGGTTGTGGGGGCAAATTTGAAGAACGGTGGAAAAGGGTCAACCATATCGTATTGTTTGCTTTCATTGCAATAAGTGGCGAGGTGAGCCTGGCGGATCAGTCAAGGTCATGTACAGACGGAACATGGGAAAGAATCGAGGTAGGTTTCGGTGTTAACTCACTGTTATAAATTCAATATTTTTCAATTTTCATAGAGTGCTGCTACAAGCAAATTATGATTAAGGTAGTTCGCGGCATTGCATGACGTACGGTAAACAGTTCTGATTTTTCACCAGACATAGCTTGTTGGCAGCAAAATCAATGATGTCTCCAGGCTCGTGTTTCTAGGAATCTGACGTTGAATATCACCACCCCTATACAAATGAAGTCCTGATTTCAGTATATAATATTATTTGCTGTTATTTACATTGGATTAATATTCAGATATCAAGAGGACAAAATACGCGCGAGATGAAGAAGCGGTGACATATATATAATACTCGCTAGGTGACGCCACTGTTGTCCCGCGGACTGCCCGTAATTGGTTAGTGGATTTCACACAACAGGTGTCCTGCTGCATTCATGGGAAGAACCATATTTGGTGACCAATCTTTCGACAGCGTATGTTGTCTCACCGCGGAAGTTCGCCGTGAGCGTTGGTCATATAAAACTCGGCCATAGTCTGGTGTGAAAAAGCCTCTCCCCCGTCCCCCCCACCCATCGTTCCAACGTGAAATGATGTACATTTCTTTCGAAATATAAAATCCCGCTTGTTGCTCAAATAAAGCACACAAAAAAAAGTCTATGACGATGCGTCTAGTATCAGGTTGGTATATGTGCAAATTTATTTCAAATTCCTAGATAAAAAAACAACTTGGTGTTTCTTTATACGAAAAGAGTCAATTGCTCTTTAATTGACCGAAAAATTCGTATACGTATGTGAGAACCCGTTTGATATATATTTGTTGGTCAAGTAAGGGGGTCGGGGGCATCTCGCAGCGTTGCTTAATATTTATATGTTACAATTAATAAAGTAAACTTCTAAAAACGCTTACATTTAGCCTTTAGTCCGGAGCTGATTTAAATCCAATTTTCACTTTCCGATGTTTCAGTTGATTGCAATTTCCATTCCTTGGGCGGACTCCTCTAACCCACCCCGAAGATTACTCGATTACCTTTCCTTGCCAGATAGCTTGACATGCTTCAGTCCAAGTTCTAGGTCACTATCATATACCCTACCCACATAATTGTGAAGTCCGTTAGTACAAGTAACTCGTCAGTTACAAAGCCAAAGTGACAGATGGACGAAAGCTCACAGCATACCTGTATCTACTAGACTGTTCACATCCTAGTCAGATACATCTCTGGCTGTTCGGACTTACATCCTACTAAACAGCTGCATGATACGATGCTCTCTCCGTACACAAGTAGGTGGTGACAGCGGCTCGTCCGTCAAACCTACTTCTTACTGCAATACAAACCATCAAATTATGTGTGACTTCGAGGCGGCATATACACATACATAGCTTAGGCGTAAATGCATATATATCGCTGCAAACCCGAAAGATGACGTCACTGTGACGTCACAGCTCTTGCTCTAATAACAACAACCGTATGATTTCTTTAGTCTCAATATAGCCCATTCAAACTCAAGATCATTGGATCTCAGCTTCCGGTCTTTCATCCCACGAGTGAATCATGAAATGTATATGCACCTGTCAATAGCTCTCCATACAGCTTCCAGCAAATACTGTTGGTAGTGACGTTAAAACTCTCAGGTGAGACACCAGTAATTTACCAGTCAGTCTGCAAATAAAAGTTTCAAAGTCCGCAGCCAGGCATTACACGATACCTGCGTATATCTTACGTATCTCATTGCTTCATCCGAAAAACATAAAACGTAAGTCATCTATGTTCTTTATGGCTTCCACGTTCGATAATCATTGTATGGCTACTGGACCAATATCAATATACCGTGGCTGACTTTGATAGACATGGCTTAATGCAGAACGTGAACACGACCATCACTGGGGTACACAGTGAAGTACACGGTGTTGTCGTCCACAGTGATGTGAAAAGGCGCAATGTTCCCGGTGTTAACGGTCGTCAGGGTCTCACCGCTGGGTGAGATAACACAGATACATCTGTCGACATAGTCCCCAACCAAAAAGTTCACCCGGTCCTCGCCCAGACCCCAGGGTTCCTTTAATCCTGTGGGTTTGATCACGTGGCCCGTTCTGTCTCCCTCAGCGTGTAGCACGATGGTGTTGTCTTCCTTGTAGTTGATCATTAGAGTGGAGCCGATGATCGCCACCCTTGTTGGGCGACACGTAACTCCCGATGGACGACTTAGAGTGGTGACCACGGTGTCTGTTGTAAGTGACAATTTGTGTACCCCGTCCTTACAGGCAACATACACGTGTTCTTTGTTATGAGGGTCCTGCGCCATATGGGTGGGTCTCGACCACTTACCCCTGGCCGTCAGCTTCCCGCTCACACGAAGACCCTCTGCTTGTATCCACTTCACTATTGTAATGTTGTTACCCCACACGCTGCAAACGTAGACCGTGTCTGTGTCCTTGTCACTCACACAATGACATGTGCCCCTGATGTCGACATGGGACACGTAGGAGTGTTTGGCGGCAGGCTCCTGCCGCCTGAAGGCCACCAGTCGGTTACTTCCCCAGTCAACCACCAGGACGAGGTCGCCGAGGACACAGGCCGCGGGGGGACTCCTCAAACATCCCGCGCCCTCTGTGCCTTCCATTTGGGAAGTCTCACTCCGAGAGTCGTAGAATGCCTTGGACTGGATCACAAAAATTTACGCACAATATTGTGTAATATATACCACAAATATTGTTGCCCGTGGCCGAATTACAACTGAACAAGCGGATAAACCATAATTAGCTCTAATGGGGAAACATAAGTTTGCTTTGGGCAGCTATATTTTTTTTAATTAGGTAATTCTTGAACGCATATTCCATATGTGTTAGCATCATACTAAGTGATGCACATGTATGATTTTATAATCAGATATGATTGAGCCGCTTGCGAAATTTTGTTATTTTATTTTACCAAGACTAACTTATTTGATTATATTTGGTCCCAATGAATTCCTCCAGGCTTTGACAAATTATAACTAAGTTTATTTTTAATAAGGTATCGAATATGAACATCAGGGCTCTGATGCTGGACCCCGCCAGGCAGGAGGCTGCCCATGTGACCTCTGCCTTTCGCTTCAAGGACACGTGCCCATCGCAAGAAACAACAGAAGGATGGCAGGACGACGGAGCTCATGGAGCGGGGCGTCACCTTCGGTACCTGATGCGGCGTCACCAGCTTGACAGCGTCGCCATATTCCTTACAATATCAACGAACAGCGCACAGCTAGGACAAAGCGGCTTCAAGCTGATTGAGTCATCATTGGAAGGCTTGGTCTGAAGACCCTCTACGTAATTAGCCAGCCTTTCCAATTACGATCCCTTCCCAAATTAGACTCTGACGTGAAAAACTCCGCTTGAGTTAAAGCGGTTCTTTCAAGTGGTATTCCAACAACTGTTGAAATGGTAGCCACTTACCTGAAATTAACTACTGCGTCAAGTCGCAGCTGACAGCATGTTAGCGACATAATCACTGCCAACAGTTGGGTGACACCGCGAGGGGTCCATTTCCATTTTCATTTTCTTTCCTTCCTTTCTTCCCTGTTTTCGCTTCTGTTTGTTTTGACCGTGAGCTTCTACCCGTAGCCGCACGAAATGTACATAGGGTTAAAGAGTTGTACTTGCATATCACTGCTTCTCGCCCGCACATCGCCTGGTTTTAACACCTGCTATATTTTCTCGCGTTCTCGTTTTGTTTTTCTTTGCAATCAACTTAAATTTCATACATGTACATTCACGAAGCGACCTACCGATGTCCTGTTACTATGTACTGCTGTATTTTACTCTCTCGTGTTCAACTCGATTTAGTTTTCTGCTCCTTATTTTTCCTTAGACTATGTGCGAGATGCCCGATGTAATGTGTCCGACCCAATGTGAGAAGCTGCTGGAACACGTGTCCTCTGTAAAAACGCGATTATGTTCGGGCGATATTGCCATGAATCCTGGTCCCTCCCCAGGTCGGGGTCCCAGAGTCCAGTCTGTCAGAGCTGTTTCTGTGTGTCATGCGAACGTGAACGGCTTGCACGACGATGAAATGAACTATATTACTGCGAACTTTGTTGGTAGCCACGATATTATTTGCATAACTGAAACGCACTTAAATCCGGCTTCTATTGTCGATTTTAGTCTTTCAGGTTACCAACAGCCCTTTCGCCGAGATCGAATAGCAGGGACCTGGGGCGGAGTTTTCGTATGGGTCTCTTATGGTATACTGGCCACACGTAGAACTGATCTTGAGGCAGGGGATATCGAGAGCATTTGGTTAGAATGTCTCATAGGCAATAACAAGTTCTTATTTTGTGGGTCTTACAGACCACCAAGTTCTCCTGTCGGGTTTTGGGACACACTTCAAATCAACGTTGACAACGCCAAGAGCTATCTCGACTGTAACATTCTATTGACAGGTGATCTTAATGCAGACGAAGTAACAAACCCAAGTCATCATTTGCATATGCTCACTTTGGCAAACAATAATCACATGAAGATCCATGTAGACAAGCCTACGCGCGTTACCGCTCGTTCAAAGTCCATTTTAGACCAGTTTTTAAGCACCCCTACTGACCTGGTAAAGAATGTTGACATTCTCACACCAGTCACCACTAGTGACCACTCTGTGATTGTTTGTGAACTCAGTTTTAAATCGCATACGACTAAATGTTACAAACGCAAGGTTTGGTATTATGACAAAGCCGACTTTGATCAGTTTCGTGAAGCTCTGTCACATACGGACTGGAGCGAATGCTTTCTGTCCGGGGACCCAGATACTATGTGTGAGGCGTGGACGTCGCGGTTTCTTAGCTTCTGTACAGATTTCATTCCAAACAAGGTAGTTACTATTCGTCCGAAGGATAAACCTTTTTTTAATAAGGAACTTAGATGTAAAAAGAGGGCTCTTGACAGGCTTCATGGTAAAGCACGGAAGTCCAGTAGAGACACGGACTGGGCCGAGTACAGAAGACAGCGTAACGAATATATCACAAACTTAAGGGAGGCAAAAGCTACCTACTTGTATGATTTAGAATGTGTATTGAACGAATCAAGCTCTGTGACGCCAAAGAAATGGTGGCGCATCTCCAAACAAATGCTTGGCATAAATGATAGTTGCGGGTACCCAGTCTTACAGGCTGATGGTCGAGCTGAGTCCAATCCTCACACTAAAGCATCTATGTTTTATAACTACTTTTTATCCCATTCAACTCTCGATGTAAGTGAGCGCGTCAGCCTAGACACAGACGGTGATTGTATGCTCACGGGTTTAAATAACATCTCTGTTACACAGGACGAAGTAGTCGATCTGCTTAAATGCATAGATATAAAGAAAGCCTGTGGTCCTGATGGGATTAGCCCTCGAATGTTACGCGAAGCCGGCTCTTGTATAAGCGAGCCGCTCATGATATTGTTTAATGAATGCCTGAAGGATTGCAAGATGCCTCGTCTGTGGAAGCAAGCAAGCGTTATCCCCATATTCAAAAAAGGTAGTAGAAGCCTAGTCGACAACTATAGGCCAGCCTCGCTACTAAGCTGTACCGGGAAGCTGTTCGAAAGGATTATATTTAAACATACGTTTAACTATCTGCGTGACAATGAAATACTCTCTAGACTTCAGTCTGGGTTTATACCAGGCGACAGCACGGTTAACCAACTTGTCCATCTATATCATATATTTAGTGAGGCTTTAGACAAACGCAAGATTGTCCGTGTTGTGTTCTGCGATATATCAAAGGCATTTGATCGTGTTTGGCACGTTGGTCTTATCCACAAACTTAAGCGTATTGGAATTACTGGCAGACTTCTGGACTGGTTTAAAAACTACCTCGATGACAGGTATCAGAGTGTGGTGATTGATGGCGCAGCGTCTCCTCTGGGTCATATCCAAGCGGGGGTTCCAGAGGGATCAGTCCTGGGTCCTCTTTTATTTTTAGTTTATATCAACGATATCGTCGACGGGTTACAGTCAAAAATTAGACTCTTCGCTGACGACACAACTGTATATGTCATTGTAGACGATGATGATCAATTGGATGATGGAACTGATATGTTAAACTGTGATTTGCAAAAAATGGAGTCCTGGGCCTCGCAGTGGTTTGTAACGTTTAGCGCACCTAAGACAAAGTCTATGACCATATCCAATAAACCCATAGCTGATTTACCGCCATTGCAAATGGGAGGCGAAGTTTTACAAAATACTACCCAACATAAACATCTTGGCGTAACCTTGAACTCTAAACTCACATGGTCATCTCATATCAGTGAAATGTGTCTTAAGGCGAGTAGAAGGGTCGATTTGTTGTCCAGACTGCGTTACAAGTTAAACCGAGGTACGCTAGATTTAATGTATAAAACCTTCGTGCGTCCCACTATGGAATATGCATGTGTCCTTTGGGATGGTTGCACACAGGCGGACGCTGACAGGCTAAAAGCCGTTCAGCTGAGAGCAGGCCGTCTTGTATCCGGGGCGATTAAACACGCTAGTCACTCGCTTATCTATCAAGAACTCGGTTGGGAAACATTGAGTGCTCGTCGTAAAGGATTTTAATTGTTACTGTTTCACAAGATGTTTTATGGGAACGCCCCAAGTTATTTATGCGATATTTTACCTCAAAATGTAACACAAAGAACACACTACGCGCTTCGTAATGCTCTGCTTTGAACGTCACGACCGTTAAGGCGCGACTTTCTTCTTATTACAACTCGTTTCTACCAAGTGTGATAAGGCTCTGGAATGAACTACCTATCAATATAAGATCCATGTGCGACCATAAAACTTTCAAACAGGCCTTAGTGAATAAGGATATTTGTCATAAGAGGGAGACCTCCAAGTTATTTAACTTTGGCCGGCGCGGCACGAACGTTGTACACTCGCGACTGAGAATGAATTGTAGTAAGTTAAGGGCTCATCTTTTTGATATGTGTATAATTAATGATCAACAATGTAATTGTGGCGCACCTCGTGAAGATACCACTCACTACTTTTTAGAATGCCCGATGTATACTATCATACGCGACAGATTATTGCAAAATGTAATGAAAATTACAAGTTTTACACTCGGAACCATTTTATTCGGGAATGCCAACTTAACTTTGCAAGAAAATTTAGAAATATTTAAAGCTGTACATGTGTATATTGAAAAAACAAGGCGTTTTAACACCTAGTTTCGCTTGTTGGAAAACTCTCTTTCCTTTTGCCATACTACGACGCACAGAGAGAGCCAACAAATTCCATCGCAGTGTGTCATTTAGTGAACTAATTCTACAAGTTTATTAAGTTGTTTGCCTGTAATATATGCTTCTTATTTTTCAAGTAATATAT
This sequence comes from Arenicola marina, assembly GCA_964019135.1. NCBI lineage: Eukaryota > Metazoa > Annelida > Polychaeta > Arenicolidae > Arenicola > Arenicola marina. The sequence continues at coordinate 15,137,329 of OZ025253.1, forward strand.
GTTTCTTATTTTTCAAGCAAGAGGAATTTGTATAGGCTTTGCCTGCTTTCCAATTGCCAAATAAAAATATGTTTAAACCAATCCTGTGGGTTTGATCACGTGGCCCGTTCTGTCTCCCTCAGCGTGTAGCACGATGGTGTTGTCTTCCTTGTAGTTGATCATTAGAGTGGAGTCGATGATCGCCACCCTTGTTGGGCGACACGTAACTCCCGATGGACGACTTAGAGTGGTGACCACGGTGTCTGTTGTAAGTGACAATTTGTGTACCCCGTCCTTACAGGCAACATACACGTGTTCTTTGTTATGAGGGTCCTGCGCCATATGGGTGGGTCTCGACCACTTACCCCTGGCCGTCAGCTTCCCGCTCACACGAAGACCCTCTGCTTGTATCCACTTCACTATTGTAATGTTGTTACCCCACACGCTGCAAACGTAGACCGTGTCTGTGTCCTTGTCACTCACACAATGACATGTGCCCCTGATGTCGACATGGGACACGTAGGAGTGTTTGGCGGCAGGCTCCTGCCGCCTGAAGGCCACCAGTCGGTTACTTCCCCAGTCAACCACCAGGACGAGGTCGCCGAGGACACAGGCCGCGCGGGGACTCCTCAAACATCCCGCGCCCTCTGTGCCTCCCACTTGGGAAGTCTCACTCCGAGAGTCGTAGAATGCCTTGGACTGGATCACAAAAATTTACGCACAATATTGTGTAATATATACCACAAATATTGTTGCCCGTGGCCGAATTACAACTGAACAAGCGGATAAACCATAATTAGCTCTAATGGGGAAACAAGTTTGCTTTGGGCAGCTATATTTTTTTTAATTAGGTAATTCTTGAACGCATATTCCATATGTGTTAGCATCATACTAAGTGATGCACATGTATGATTTTATAATCAGATATGATTGAGCCGCTTGCGAAATTTTGTTATTTTATTTTACCAAGACTAACTTATTTGATTATATTTGGTCCCAATGAATTCCTCCAGGCTTTGACAAATTATAACTAAGTTTATTTTTAATAAGGTATCGAATATGAACATGTCCTTTTGATTCAGCCAATCTTTAAGCTTAGTAATAAATAACTTGTATCTACGAATTTATAAATAATTATATTGGAATGGATTTTCCTTCAAGTAACTAGTCAAATGGACATGGCAACCGAACATATATATATAGATTAGACATCAGTAGCACGCAGACGAAAAGGTCAATTATATATATGAGGAGATGAGAAAGTTAACAACTGACAATAAACCATGGAAAGACGCACTATTTAAAGAAAATTGTATCACTTTGCAACTGTCATGAACAGTGTTTGTCATTACAGATAGACTGAATTTAGAATAAGGTTGCTGATTATTATATCCTACTAAACCGCAATGTCCCGCATTAATTTAGAAAGTATGTGTTAGTCGCTTAATCAATTAAATCAGTGGAACGCATTTTAATAAGCAGCTACTGAACAGAAGTTTAAATACAATTATTATGCGACACAGGTGTATTTATTACAGCACTTATGATATAATACTAAAGAAACATATCTTGGTCAGGCCTTGTCATTACTATGCTGGAATGCTGGAGGAGGGCAAAAATTGACATAACAGTAACAAAATTAAAAATATATATTAATGATCCTTTTATTTTCTAATATTGTAGAACAAAAGTAACATGAAGAGGCGTAATGTAATTGAATCAAAATCAAGTTGGACAACCTTAATTAAAAGACAATGTCACCATAAAAGGCATGCAGAATTATAGCTACCACTAAGCTGAACTTAGATCCATCAGCTATTACTTTATTATTTTATTATATTATATTTTTATTATATTATTTTTTGTTTTCAAAACACGTTTCCAGTTACACTTTGTTGCTTATTCTTTTGCTTATAAACTAAGATTTAATTTTATTATAATCCAGAGCTAATCATAGATTATCTATCTATGCCAGCATATGTGAAAAGACACATTCAAATAAGGGATGACTGAGGCTAACTGCATGCATGTATGCACTTCTTGGATAGTAAGTAAGCCGCCCCTCTTTAAGCTTCTTCTGCGCAAGTACAAAAGTGACAGTACTGGTCTTACTGTGATTTGTGAGAAACTGCTTGTCAAACCGATGAAAACTATTAATGCAAAATAAATGAAGCAATGTAGAAAGAAATATCAAGTATCGTTTCTTCCAAAATGTTACTGTTGCATTGATGATTGGGAAATTAATTTTGGCGGTGATGGCCGCAGATACTTGTTACCCAATCGCTTCAGATCGGTGTTTACATTGGGAAAACATCCAATTGGTGTGCGCCCAGCTTACTTACTCACCCCTTGCTAGCCGCACCGGCCGCGCAGATTGACTGGTGCCACGTTCCATATCCCAACCCTCTGTATCAGATATTCGCTAAGTATTATCAAGGTCATTATAGGGCTATCCATGGCATATCCACCGATTGACAGACCTCCTTCGGTATCTGCTCGGGGCGCGGGAAACGCATATGCAATGCATTATACAATGCATACTACAAAGAGTCAATACTTACCCTTCGCTTTCTAAACATGGCCGGTTGGTCCTTCCGAAGGGAATCCAAGCCCCCGGGTTCTGTATTCATCGCTCGCTTTAAAGTGTTTAAGGCATCTAAGTCTCGGGATAAGAAAACAACTTCAAGGCCATCGTGGAGGATTTTTGTCTCCACCACCCCGAGGCGGCATGACTTGATGACGTCACCAGTGTGGGTGAGGTTACTGTCGGAATAACGCAACCATGACAATGCAGCTTTAAACACCGTATTTTCATCTCTGACTTCCAGACGATCATCTTGCAATAGTCGCAGAAATGTATCAACATCCAGCAGCTGCTGGAAATCCTCACTGCAACTGAGTTCTTCAAAATGGCGGACAATTTGATTAACGCAGGTCTCATACATATCCTTAATGTTATAACCCCTTGCTGGCTGTAACATGGTCACTATCTCTCTTCCGACAGAAGCGCTCAAGTTTCCTTGGAAGTATTTTACCAGCAACGACACCACAACGTCCATTCGTAAGCAGCGCGCGCACATTATGACGTCACACAGGTTCTTAAACGTCGGCTTGCATTCACCTCTGTAGATCCATTCCAATAAAACGCTGAAGGCAGTCTTTGTCATGTGACCGCCCGTCAGTGATATGTGCTTTATACCAGAAGAATGCCGATGTCGGCCGTGCGCCTGCGCAGGACTCGTACCCAGCAGGTCTTCTGTCACAGGAACCGAGTCGCTTAAAGCCAAATGGACGCCGTCCTCCTCGGCATTGGTTCTCGGCTCCGTCTCGGTCTCTGTGCTCCATGAACTCACTACACCAAGTTCTCCTACACCAGGCAGCGCCTCGCCTTGAGAATCCGGCGACAAAATATCCTCGTATGACTTTGGCACCTTCTGCGTATCGTCGGTGGGCAAGCTGTCAGGTTTCGTAACGTCTTCGCCATGCAGAAAGCGCCTTTTAAAGTACCCACTCCAGCCGAACAAGACGGCCTTGTGACAGTGGAAGGCTTCCCCGTCAACTGTCACCGTGACGTCAGTAAATTCTGGATACGTGTCTCTAATGGTGACGTAGGCGTCCCGCCAGATGTCGCTAAATATTTATGTATGTTAGGTTGGGGTTCGTTTCTTACTCTGTAAGGCAGAATAGATCATGTTAGCACGAACTCAAGCTTGTCATTATATAGTTTACATTGATGACAGCTGCTTTGATCTTTTATGTTAATATTGGTATGGCATAAAAATGCATGTTGCCTTTATAAATGCAAAAAATGGGGTTGTCACCTTTTTTCCTAACGGGGACAATTTGAGAGAGATTGTGGCTATAGGTGAGGCTCGCCGATAGAAATAACTAGACTAGACTGCAGAGGCGACACGAACAATGTGTCGCATTTGGGCGACCACATTATTTGTAGTCTTTAAATCTAATTTATTTCTGAACAGTGGGTCATGGGTCAAACAATATATATTACATCTATATGAAATATGATGATGCAATTACCAAATATTATTATGACAAGAAAACAGCTATGCCTATGACAGCAAACGGGGCTACAGAACCGGGCAACAAGTAGGTATATCCCGTATCGTTGTATATGGTTCCGTAGACGCGGCTGCAGAAATGATGCAAGAAAACGGGTTTTAGGCAGATACGTTTTTTTGATAAGGTACATCTGAATCAACGGGGGCGTTTGAAGCCAGTATATCAGTCTGAATAAGAGGCTTTTAACGCGAGGACATTTGAAAAAATGTAGTCTTTCCCGCGACATTTATGTTTCTAACGACGCCCCCCAACCCGTGTCCCCCGCCACTCCCGGGCTACTACCTCTCCCATCATTAAAACATTTTTTTAGACGATTCCTATTCAACTGTACTTTTCTTTCTTTGACGATCAATTATTTCTAAAATATATAGCAAAATATTGCACACGATGAAACATTGTTCATCGCAAACGTTAGAGGAGTTCTGGTCGGACCGGTGGCACAGTGGCGCCACCACGCGAATGCGGAACGTGGGCGAGCGTCACTGCAATGGGGAAGCGTCACTGCAGTGGGCGAGCGTCACAGCAGTGGGCGAGCGTCACTGCAGTGGGCGAACGTTACAGCTGTGGGTAATATAATGAATATCCGAAGATACCATCATCTCTGCCGAAGCATTACCTTGATTTACCAAGTGGCGAGGTTGTCCGGTCAAGAAATATCTCGGAATGGTTGTTCTGCAGTTGATCCAGACTCTTCTTGTCGGACTCCCGCGCTGCCAGAGAATCCAGAAGAATATCGCAACACTCACTGTTGATAGACAAGATCTGGATGTCCAGGGCTTTTCGGATTGTCCCGGCACTGACCAGACCCAATCTCAGTGACTTCACGATATCATGTAAATAAATCAGACGATCGTCACTGTGGTGAAGCCAAGCAAAAGCCGCACTGAAGACGATGTCTTCACTCCGCGCCTTCAGTTGATCCATACGGATCAGCTCAAGAAAATCGTCTGCCTTCAGCGCAAGGAAATCTTCCATTTCCGCCACTTCGTCAAAGTTCCTCGCCATCCCATGCAGAGTAATATCTCTCACGGCTGGCGCTCCACAACTGTTGGCCAGACTGAGGTGATCGAACATAGGAATTACAGGAACACCGCATGAGTACTGAAACCTCAATTCGTCTATCAGCATGTCCACCGTTTTGTCCATCTGCAGATAGAAGGCAGTTGGCAGAATGACTAGGACTGTCTCCAGTGACAGGTTCAGTTCCCCGCGGTACATCAACTTGTGAAGCACAGAAAATGCCTCAGCCGACACCATGTGCCACTCAGGCAAGTCACGTGACTGGCTTGTTTCTCGGTAAAGTCGCTGCTGAACATAGACCGGAAGTAGCCGCTCCAAGCGGCCAGGAAAGATTTGTGGCAGGGGAAGGCCACATCGCCTACAGTCACCGTGACGTCAGCCAGCGCTCCTGTATCGTGGAGCTTCCTGTTGGCTGCTTTTATCCCTTCGTCGTGCTCTCCGCATAGGGCTGCAGCATCCATCTTGTTGGTGTGAGACAAATCAACAAGTACTGTCAAATATTATCGGACTAACGTATTAACTATCGGACAAAGAATATCAGGACACATATTACCCCGATTAATGTCATATGGACAGCGTTTTGCAGAGTATTGCGGCACATTCTACAGTATATTAAGGAATAGTGAAGTAAAAGGCGTGCTATGGAATGTTCTAGGAATGCGATAGTGTATTCCATAATATACTATACAATTCCGCAAAAATACCGGATTCTCAAGAAAACATGATAACATATACCGGTATACTATATTACAGCGTCCAGGAATCGTATACTATTTAATCATATAGCGAAAGTTTGTAGCATAGAAAATGTTCGTTCTATTTTTAGTTACTATATAATACTAATTATATACTTGTAAGTAGTTATAGCGAGTGCACGCGAGCTCTTAAGGTAATATTCATGCATATTCAAAGTCCGTTTTAAGCACAGGCTTAAGACTTTGCGTAACAGCCCCCATGAGACGTTTTCGAATTCAGAGTAAATATCACTCTATGCATATAGTATAATTTATAATATGATATAGTTGAGCAAAGAGGTCCTACCTAATAAAGTTTATATTGGACGGTATTGTCACTGTTCATGACAAGCAGGTTGTTTTGTATCATAACGTGCCATTATATGTTTATGCTGAGCGACATGTTGTTATACGCGCCTCATGTGTCGGCCTATTGTGACATGACTGTATGTGACTGTCTATATTCAAGTGATCAGGTGTTTGTCTCGGGATGGGTGGGTGGCAAAAAAAGACTTGTGAAACGGCCTGTGAGGCACTGAGAGCATGTGCTTCGAAACGTCAAGGTCGAGTAACGTCCCTGTAAAGATAAGGTTAACATAAGCCCACTGTGGTGTGACTCATTAGACCAAACATCTATACTGGCAAGCAGAATAGAATAAAGGTTACGCCCCCCCACCCCATTCCCCCTACACACACACAGATATGTTTTGGCTTGACCGGCATTATGTTGTGGCAACTGTGATGTCACGTTAAGCACAAAGAACCACAAACAACAACGACACAATCTAGGCCTGGAAGCAAATCGAGAAGACATTCGCTTCGTTACAGACGTCCCCCCGCCCCCACCACCCCATTCCCCCTACACACACACAGATATGTTTTGGCTTGACCGGCATTATGTTGTGGCAGCTGTGATGTCACGTTAAGCACAAAGAACCACAAACAACAACGACACAATCTAGGCCTGGAAGCAAATCGAGAAGACATTCGCTTCGTTACAGACGTCGCCTGTCATTGTGTCGGTGGCGGGGGTTTCAGCCTGTATACCTGTGTGGTGAAGTTTAAACCTTCATGAGCACATCACGACGCCATTGCGAGTCGTAGCTTGGGACTTACCTTAATCAGATGGAACATAACATAGAGAGAACAAGAGGAATGCAAAAAGTTCTACCAGCTTTCCGCGTTGTGTCTCCCTAAGTGGGTTGTGGGGCAGAAAGAGACACGCCGCGTTGGTTGAATGGAGTGATTGAGCCCGGGAGTCCACGACGACCCCGATGGCCGGGTGATAACGTCACTGTATTACATCGACCCCTCTCCGTATAGCCAAGCACTACATGATACCCCTCTAGGTACTTATTGACCATTGATCAGTGACCCCATGGCGATCAAATAAGATGTTAACCGCAATAGGTGTGTAATCCAACATTAGAGACCGTTGACAAATTTGAAGAACGGTGGAAAAGGGTCAATCATATAGTATTGTTTTCTTTCGTTTCATTATTTTTCCATAACTTAAAGCATCAACATAATCCAAAACAGCACACAGCATGATTAATATATCGCACGGCTCATTGAGGAGCAAATAATCTCCGTGAGCTTTCACTTTTACATAATGCATATTTTCACGCGCCTGTATATATCCCGATACAATAGAACTGTTTCAAAAGCACAAAAACAGCTCCGTTCTTCCGCACATACCGTAGACAGTGGTGTATGAGGGGTCATTTGGGTCACATTGGAATTTTGATATTGAACGCGTGATAGATAGCTTACGCGCGTAAGCGACTGGGTTACGCGCGTCAGCGACTGGGTTACGCACGTAAGCGACTGGGTTACGCGCGTAAGTGACTGGGTTACGTGCGTAAGCGACTGGGTGACCCCTAAGTGACTGGCCATTCAAACCCATTCAAACTCAATATTATTGGATGAGCGTGGACGTGGACTCGACCATCACTGGGATAGACAATGAAGTGCACAGTGTCGTCGGCCACAGTGATATGATAGGGCGCAATGTTCCCGGTGGTCACGGTCGTCAGGGTCTCACCGCTGGGGGAGTTCACATAGATACATTTGTCGACATAGTCCCCAACCAAAACGTTCACCCGGCCGTCGCCGAGACCCTCGGGTTGCTTCAGTCCTAGAGGTCTGATCACGTGACCCGAGGTGTCTCCTTCGGTATAGAGCACGAGGGTTTTGTCTCCCACGTAGTTGACCATTAGAGTGGAGCCGGTCATCGCTACCCTTGTTCGGCGAAATGTGACTCCCGATGGACGGCTTAGAGTGATGACCACCGTGTCTGTTGTAATTGACACTTTGTGTACACCATCCTGACAGGCTACATACACGTGTTCCTTGTCACGTGGGTCCAGCGCCATGTGATAGCCCGGCTAACACATAACGTTTTCATGACATTCTCAAAACATTTTTTTTAGGTTCTGATGAAAACGTTATTGTTATAACGTTTTATAAACGTTTTCAAAACGTTAACTTCGCGCACGAGGAAAGCCTTTTTGCCACAACCTTTTTGAGACTTTTTAACAACTATTTCATTTGACATCGGTTAACGTCGGACGAACGCACTCCCCCACCCCCCTCCCCCGCCCCTGTGGATAACGTGGGTGGGGGAGGGCACCCCAAATGTGGGGGTTGCTCTCTGAAGAACTTGCGACCGGGGGAGGGGGGCGCTGCTCGCAGAAGCCGACTTTAACAGTGTATGTTCAGGTTCCCAAAGGGGGGAGTTGCAACTCCCCTAACCCCCCCCCCCCCCGCCCACCCCTGGATCCGCCCCTGCTGATGTACCGGTTCCAGGAGACCCATTTCTTCAGATCCGCCAGATCTTTTCGTAAAAACATCGTCATTATGTGTGGTTCCGTAGCCCTGCCCCAGCCAGCATGGCATTATCGGCCCAACATATTGTTTTTAGGTAGGCAACGCAACCGTTTGCTAGTATACATAGGCGCAACGTAATACCGACCGTCATCTGCGCTCTGCACCCAACCGTTGGCAATGGAATGTCGGCCCAACATTGTGCCTACGTACCCGCGTACTGCCGTTAGCGCAAAACACAGCGCCATCTAGCGAGTTTTTGAAGCGACACTTCCATGCGGCAATTTTCCAAGTGACTGTAAGTTATCGTGAATTTTGAGATTTTGATTCATTTGGCACATTATTATTGTCTTGTCGGTCTGCGTTATAGTATCGGATTATGTAATTTATGTACTGACTTAATTAGAAATGTAATATAATGGTACAGCGGAAGAAAACGATCACTGAGTATGCAGTTTCTGATCTTTCCTGTATTATCGCTCACACGAGTGCCTAGCTCTTTTGGAGCTCTTTTCTTAAAATCAAACACTGTCAAACCAGTGCAAAACCTTCAGCCATGGGCAGGTGAAGGCTTGAGTAGCACTTCAAACGATTTACTTTAATCTTACCACAGTGTTTGACTAGCTGGCCTGCCTCTGGCTGAAGGTCTTGATGTTAAGAGCCATTAAACTTATTAGGGATGGGGCAAGGGGTAGTTCCGTTCCTCGGGAATGGGTCTTTCATTTCACTGTGAACCGGGAATGAGGAAAATAATTCTTCGTGAACTGGGAATGGGATATTAGCCGACAGCCGTGATAGAGTATTTTCATTAATCGTGAACTGGGAATTTTAATCTTAAATAACTCTGAATTGGGGGGAAATGGCCAATTTATATCATGTCTCCACCCCTTATTACACAAGGCACATAATTATGGAAAATATAAATGGATTATTCCTATTGGTCCAAAAGAAGAAGTGTGCAGACAAATATAGAGAACACGTATCTGGGTGGGTGGTCAGAACCATATATCTGCCGATGCATTCTGAACTTTTATGTTGATGTGAATTATTTTCTCGTGGAACTAAAGAGATAATTTTATTTAGTTAGGCCAAGTGGTTATAGTGTTACCTATAACAATATGCTGTTCACATTTTGTTTTACAGTCTGTTTAAATTTCATTGACAGTGACAGAGTATGATATTGCCCTCCTGCACGCTTTGGAGCGCGTGCAACAGCAGCAGGAGCACAATGGTGTGATGCTTGGCAAAATTTGCCAGCATCTCAACATGACTTGCACGCCAACCCCTCCGCCAGATGGAGTGCCCTTCCCCATCCTGACCTAAGACGTCCTACACACATTGGACAAGGTCCCCGCTAATGACAAGACCGTGTGGAAAACGGTATGCTGTAATATTTAAGGATTAATGTTTTTTGCTGTTAAAGCCTGGCCACACAAGACACAGCTATATATAAGTCTCAGAGAACCCCCTTAGTCTATTGGTCAGTGTACTGGACTAGAGATCAAGGCGTCCATGGTTTAGTGGACTCTCCCCATATGGGGCATATTTCATTCATCATCATTTCGTTGCCCCGAAAGCTTCCACTGGCCCAATTTTAGTCAAGTATGCACGAATAAGATACCAGCATTTTCAGTTTTCATAGGTTTGTCCATGTTTTTGTATTGCTTTGTGTAATTTAATTTATGTCTATTCTATCTTCAGTTTGACTCTTTATTTTGCATATGTCCAATTAGATCAGCAGCATCACCTTGATGGGCGTATCCACTGTCGACAAGACAGTGCAGCGTTTGATGGACTAAGTGCTGTCAAACAGTGTGGCAAAGCAAATACATTGGCAATGGAAGAGTGGGAAAGTGCAATTCCCTAGCCTAAACTTATGCCCAGGTGGTGTATGGTAAGTGTGGCTGTATTCTTCTGATAAGATAAGGATTTCCACTTTTCCCACTGTCTACTTAACTCATTTGCGTTACCTATTCAACATGATATGACAGATCTGTCAAAAAATCCTGCGAACTGCAAATTATGAACAGTATCATTACTTTGTATGTGGCTACCACTGTATTGCCTTTAACAGGGTTCCAGAAATATTAAGCTAACAAAAAGCATGTGTTAAGTATACCAGTATAGGTAAATGTTATTCATGCATATTATCGGACCAGCATGATATTTTAAACAGCTTTGCCATTGAGTCTACTTTGATTTAATTCAGGGGGTACTCGCAGCAACCCGACTACCAGTTGCGCCATAAATTCAGAGGTGGTGAAGAAGTGGCTGCGATTTGCTGGGGAGCGGGATGGCGGGCGACGAGAGCGTGACACAGCTGGCAAACGCAAGAATCAGGAATGAGTGGAAGCGACCGCATCTACGAGCGACCACCTCTATGAGTGGCCATGCACCTGTATGAGCGGTCACGAGCGATTTTTTTCAGACATTACGCGTCATGTACACCTAGTAAGAATTCATGTATTGCACTTTTTAAGGTTTGTGTCAATAAATTAGTGAACAACATTTGCAGTGGTTCAATAGTGGATCAATATCGGTAGAACGTCGGCGGCGCACATTGGCCCACTGTTGGCCTATGATTGGGCCATCGTTGGCAGCCAATGTTGGCACAAGGTTGGCAGATGGTTGGGCCATTGTTGGCAGACAACGTTGAAACAACCATTCCCCAATGAGCACTCGTTGGCCCAATAATCTTTGCCAACATTGAGCCAACATTGCCGACAACGTTGTTTCACGGTTGGCAGATGGTTGCCATGCTTGCTGGGGCGTTTGCTGACTTCAAATGATTTGTTATGTGAAAAATCCTCTCAATTCCCCAAAAAGCTACGAATTTGCGATATATTCGATACAAAGACTTTTTTTCAATCTGATTTAAGTTTTGGGGTTTTATAGCCGAATGTCATTCGGGGCGAAGTCATAAGGGTGGGGAGGGGGGGAGGGGGGTTCCAAAACGTTTTTCAATGTCGTTAAAACGTTGCCAAAACCTTTTGTTTATATCTTCATAACGTTTTTAAAATGTTGTGGCAAGTCATTTTTAAACATTTAAAAAAATTTCCATATCGATGTTTTTAAAACATTTCCCAAAAATGTTTTCACAACTTAAAAATAACGTTTTTAAAACATTTTAAAAACCACTTTTTGTTAGCTGGGAAGGCCCCGACAACTTACCCCCGGCCTTCAGCATCCCGACCACACGAAGGCCCTCTGATTGTGTCCACTTCACCATTGTAATATCGTTACACAAGAAGCTGCACAGGTAGACCGTGTCTATGTCCTTGTCACTCACACAATAATAGGGTCTATTGATGTCGACGTGTGACACGTAGGAGTGTTTGGCGGCAGGCTCCGCGCGACGTGAGGCCACCAGTCGGCCGCTTCTCCAGTCAACCACCAGGACGAGCTCGCCGACGACACTAGCTGCGAAAGGATAATCCAGACGTCCCTCGCCATCTGTGTCTCCCATTAGAGAAATCTCCCCCAGACTGTCGTAGAATGCCTTGTTCTGAATCCAACATTGAATGCACAACGTGCGCTGTCTGCGCCAGGCCAACACCTAAGGTGAGACACCGTAAGGGAGTCTTAAATATTCTGCATGTAAGTGAGACAAACTCATTGATATGCAACTCATACGCAAAGTTGGATTAAACGAGAATGTTCAAACTTTCCACGCCAGGCACGCTATATCCAAGATGGCGGGTATTAATGCAGTCGGATGGAGGTCCTACATTCATACATTCTACCCTGACGCAGTACTTACCTTTCGCCTTCTAAACATGTCCGGTCGGTTCTTCCGAAGGGAATCCAAGCTAGAGGGTTCCTTCTTCATCACATGGCTTAACATGTTGAAGGGATCTGATTCTCTGGATAACAAAGCAACTTCAAGACCATCGTTTAGGATATTGGTCTCCACCAGCCCGAGGCCGCATGACATAATGACGTCACCAGTGTATATGAGGTGGCTCTCAGAATAGCGTAACCATGACAATGCAACTCTAACAAAAGTATTTTCATCTGACATTCAGACATCCCTTTTTAAATAGTCGGAGCAATTTATCAACATCCAGCAGACGTTTGCACTCTTCACTGCTACTGATTTTTTCAATATGGCTGACGATGTGATTAACGCATGTCTTACCCACATTCTTTGTTATAATTCTTCGCTGTGTGGAACATGGTCATTATCTCCTCCCCAACAGAAGCGCTCAAGGTTCTATGGCAATACGTTTCGATCAACGACACCACAGTCCATCTGCAGGCAGCGCGCACATTATGACGTGACATACGTTCTTAGCCGTCACCTCTGTAGATCCAATCAAATACAACGATGAAGGCAGTCAAGAATTCGCTCGGGAGGAGAAATTTTTCATTGACCCTAACCCCCCCACCACCACCAGATGTGTATAATAGCGAGCGAAGCGAGCTTTTATAGCAACGCACACGTATAAATACATTTTTTTTTAAATTTCGTATGTCCATGCGATTGAAAAACCGTAGACACATGAGCGATAATACCGGTCCCTCAGGTCGATTTTTCGGACTGTGTCGGACTCGATCTATGATTGGCTTAAATTTAACCTGAATTAAACACTCTCGCAGGTAGGCGGCGCGTCAATTCGAACTGCCGGGTGGGAAGTAACGCTTCGTCCGCACAATTATGACACTTCGAATCCGATTTAGATGACTGTGAGAAACAACCGATTGGGCGAATGTTTCAACGACTACGTGATTAAACCATATCATCTTCAGAAAACTGCCTAAGATACGAATAGAACAAACGCCTTCTTGAACGAAAGGTACCGTCCGCTTTTCGATTGGCATCGTGGGGTATTATCGCCCACCTTGCAGTGACACTGACAGTGTTATGTTTTGAAGTTTTGTAAACAAAGTTCTGTGCTTTTGTTCGAACTTTCCCAGGTTTTCCGAACTTAATTGTCCTTGACAAATTAACTGCTGGTTCGATTACCAGGCTTTGTATATTTACATTGTCTGGTCCGGGTAGCATGAGTAGCCTTTTTCGGATTGAACAATTGAATTGTCAGTCAACAGGCTAAGTTTCACTGACATTTCGAGTGTTTAAATTGGCCTAACGAGTGATGGATACGGCGTCAGCTCCAAAGGTGAAATAGGTAGGTTAACATTAAATAACACACTTGCCATACACAGAATTAAATAACACACTATTTTTCACTGGTACCTTTTGACAGTCATCGCAGCACACAGCCCTGTTACACAAGCACCAGATGATAGATCTGCCAAGGTACAACTTACTGTCAATGTTTTAAATTTCAAGCTTCCTGTGTCTATGACTATGTAAAGTATGTTATTAGAAAAAAAATGTATATGACTTATAGACATACGCACATGACAAGTTCTTCTATTTACATATCACGAAAAAATTAACAAATTTGTCGAAGAAAACACTGATAGAGCTAGGGCAGATCCAGGGAGGGTAAGGTTCTAGGGGGTCCAGACCCCCCGCCCCCACCACCTTTTTGAGGATGAATGCCATTTTTTAATGCATTTTTTAATGTATGGCCCCCCCCCCCCACGTTTCTGGGGAAGAATGCTATATGAGGTGGCATGGACCCCCCACATGCAGTGACAAGTTTGGACACCTCCCCCCTTTTCAAATTCTGTGTATGGCAAGAACAAAAATAGTCCCAACCTAAGATGTAAATTTTTGAACAAAAATGGTGGTGTCAAAACATTCTTTCTGATTTGTTTATCAAGAATCAAGAAGGTTTTTTTTCCTTGGTCGGTTCACTTCACTTTAAAACCCAGCTAGCGTAGACTAGAATTGTTTTCCTTTGGTTGGTTAGCCTTTCGCTGTGTTTTTTTTAAGCCTGACAAGCTAAAAAGAAAATAAAACGAAAAAAATATAACCAAAGAAAAGGTAATTCACCAAAATCCTACCCAATATATAGGGAGATACTGAGTCTTCTTTTGTTATAAAAACATTAACTGAGAAGAAAACAAGCCAATTCACGAAGCCCAAAAAACAGAAAAGGGCCATTCATTGGGTAAAGCTAGTCAACAAAAAAAGCGCAATTAATCAAGACAAGCGCCATCAATTGAGGAAAAGTCTAGGCAAAAATTATTGCACTTGCAGAATTTTCTGCTTTGTTGGACTAGAATTTATTTTCATGATTGCGGTCACTTTGCACAGTTTTAAAATCAATACTTTGTTTAACAAAAATATTAAGACTCAGATCGAGTGCGTCGCGCTAATATTAAACAATTGATTTTTCCAAAAATGAAAGAAAAAAAAGTGTGAAGAAACAAACGATTGCACAGTTGAAACCAAAAAGTACACAAACAGGATATGGAAGCAAAAAAACCCATTAATTCGGGAAAAGTCGATAAAAACAAACAATTACATTTGCAGAATTTATTTGCCTAAACACATGCATGTTGATAAAATATTGAATTCTCTATCAACGCTTTTTTCAAAGTCAGAGGGCATGCATGCTTTCGTGTATTTTTTCATTGACCAGTTACTTTTTGTAGTTACAGAAACAAAACAACTGATAGACTAATGAAACAAATAAGTTTAGCTGAAAGCTGAAAAGCAAAAAGTTGGCAGTTTACAATGAAATGAAATATAACTTTGTGAAGAAAAGCTATTGAAGCCAAAATATGTCCAAAAAAGGGCACTGAAGCAAAAAAAAACATTTTCTGAAGAACAGTCAAGAAAAAAAAACTTGTTTCAGCATTAGATTTAACCAGATTTTAGCTGCATTTGTTGTGAACTAACTGTCAACCTTTCAAAGGTAGACATGCTGTGATTACCTCAAATAAAGGGCAGTGTATGTTCCAGAAAAGAAGCTCAAACTCATCACTTAAATACATGCATAGATCTAGTTTATATTACTGATCTACATCTGATATTTCAATGTAAAACGAACAATGTACCACATTTTTGCAGTAGCCCTAGATCAATTAACTGTGTTCAGTCACCTCTATGTTTAAGAAATTAAAAAGTTTGAGTGATTTTCAATTAGTGATCTGGCTAATGCAAAAAGAGAATCGGTGGGCCACTTTAAACTGTCATTTATAAACTATATATTTGGATTAATCTTAAAATAACTGAATATACACAGGGGGGGGGGGGGGGGGTAGGGGAGGGCACCACATTTTTCAGCCAAACTAAAGATAGCTGCTTTTACTAAATACACTCTACTGCCAAATTTGTTTAACCCAGCTTATCCAATATCTATGTTGATTTATAGTAACTTTGAACTCAACATATACCACAGCATAGGCATAAATGCATTCCTTCCTGATATATATGTTGAACGATTGCGCTGCATATCATTAGAAGTTTACAAGAGTATCAACAAGATTGGGCCTAGTTATCTTCATGACATGTATAACGTGAAGGAAAACAATTACATTTTAAAAAATGGGCCAAATATATGTATGCCACGCGTTAAGACAACAGCTTATGGCCATTCATTGAAGTATCAAGGTAGCAAGCTATGGAACATGCTCAACAAGGAAACGAAGTTAGCCAAATCTGCCAAGGAATTTAAAACAACGCTGTCAACCTCGGATGTGTCCTTGTGTCACTGTAATTCGTGCACATTATGTAACATAGCTAATGGGTAAGGTTTTATGAGATGCAAAGGTTGTTATATTTTCATTGTCATATGTATATATATCTCATCCGCTCATGTCATTTTATCATTGTCGGTCAATAGCACGTGTGCTAATGTTTATTGTTGACTTTTACATACCGAAGTTAAATAAAACTTTATCTTATCTTATCTTGTCTTATATATTATGTAATATTAAAAATATTTTCTTACATCTGATGATCTAACTTCACTCGCAATTTAGGTGACGCCTATACATATTAGCGCCCCTCCCCGCCCCCTCTGAGTTTTCATGTCAAACTAGGCCGTAAGCCTACCCGTTGTGTATGTACGACAGTAAAGATGTGCAAATCATCAAACATATAAGTAACGTTACACCAAGATAGGTCATACGGCGATTTTCCTTGTAATCGCTCTCCGGCGACGCTGTTGAGCGCGTAGTTGCAGTTGCATCAACTTCAAGTTTGTTCTGCCATAAATTGCGCGAATTCACGAAAGAAATGTCAACGAAAGCAATTCTTCAGTTTCCCCAAGGAAAAAGAAAGGTAAGGCATGCTTCTTGCTTTAATTTATCGGTCATTGATATCGTGCATCGATAATTCTCTATTATCGCCCACGTCTAAGCGGCCTGATGCAAGTAAAAGCAGTCAAAATAAATTCGTTGCCAATTATTAATTATCATATGACAACAATCTTCAAGTGACTGCTAAGGCCTAACGAATGTGCAATCAGGTGTCCTGATCATTGCAATGTCCTGGGGTTCAAATCACAATTAAGTGAACTCAAACCATATAGTATATGATCATATATAGACCTATAGCTGCCATGGGTGTCCTGCTTCCAGTGTCTGGCTAGCTTTGTCAGCTTTGTCAAAATTAACCAAAGCCTTTGTCTGCATTTCTACTTAGCGCTTGTGCAGTCATATTTTTTTATGTTGATAGGCATTTTTAAAATGTTGTTTTTTATTATTTTTCAGATCCCAGAGATGGGTGGTCAATGCAAGAAGGAAAGACTCGTTGAATAAGTCCAGTATCCGCATCAGCTGAAGTAGTTTATATTCTTAAAGCTGCTCATGTCTCAGAGTTTCTGTAGAAACGAGTAATCTTGTTGATGTTTGTAGTTTTGTATAAAAAAAAATCAATTGGTTGCTTATTATTATTATTTAGGCTTAGAATATATATCACCGAACTTCGGGCGTCGTGGTTTGTTATAGGCCTACACTGGTTGGGAGCCTGTGCTTGCAGTAGGGGTGGGAGGGGGGGGGGGGTGGCAACGGGCGGTCGTGTTCCCAGATGAAGAAGAATAATTTTTTTTATTACCAGCTCACAAAGAATTAAAAGGATAACTACCAGTATACATAGGAAGGCGGACACATGATATAAATTAGCGATTTCCCGATTCACGGTTATTTAATATTGCAATATAGTTGTGTATTGTCTCTAGCAAGAAAGAATCAATCAGTGTGATTCAATCAATTGAATCAGTGTCAAGTCAGGTCAGGTAACTATGAATAATTAACGTTGTGCGGAAGTTATTTCCTGTTACACTGGTAGGCATCATTTGAAATGGAGAGAGAAACGAAGATGCATAATACTGTGTTGGTTTAAACATATTTTGATTTGGCAATTGGAAAACTATTTTACAGTTATTATTTCTTCCGGTTGGCAGCAACACACATACAGTCATACATGCATCTAATGCCGAAACCACATCAACAGCCATACTTTTATTTCGTTCTTTATCCACCCGTCTCAGCGTGCAGGCGGCATACTGTCAGACATACATCTAACATGTGTAATGCCAAAACCACATAGAGTGATAACAACACTAACTTCAGTGCAGTCATCAAGAGCCGCCCACAACAGCCACACACCAGTCTCAGTGTGTAGGCGTCTGAACATGCAGGTGTCGGTGAGTGGAGCAGCCATTTGTTATTGGGCCGGTGCCGTCTAGACGCGTCGCCCGGTCCGTCACACCCGTCTGACCATGCAGGCGTCTGGCCATGCAGGCGTCAGTGGGTGGTGGGTGGGGGAGCAGCCATTTGTTAATGGGCCGTCACCCGGTCCCCGCACACACACCCGTCTGGCTGTGCAGGCGTCTGGCCGTGCAGCTGCGCGCCCAGACGGGTAAGAACTTAGCCCCTTATGCAAGATAAATTACCCGGGAAGCCGATTACGGCATTGAGCGGATGAGACAAAGCCGGTAAGAGAGGAATTTGGGGTCTTGAAGCGAGGGTGGGTAGGCGCTCAGCGGGCTGAGTTGGACACCTTCTTGTTTATTTGTAGGCCGTGCGGACCCCCCTCCCCCCCCCCCCCCCCCTGTGTCAGTCGATTTACTGTGCCTGTGGTTGTGACCAGCAGCTGCTATAAGAGGTCCAGCTCCCGGCCTCATGCATCACTGTGCCACTGACATCAATCTAAAGAACGCCAGAGACCACTGACAGAAACCCACAGAAGAAATCACTGATATAGATTCAAAGCCGAGAAAACATATAGAGATCCACAGGAGCGTTTACAGAGATCTACAGCTGAGATCACAGAAAGAGATCCACACAAGAGACCACTGACAGTGAACCACAGAAGCCAGCGCCTTGAAGACCCGTGAAGATCATGCTGCGGCCGTGCGTGTTCGTGTCTGTGGTACTGCTGCTGCAGCTGCTGCTCCTGGCCCAGGTCCCTCCCATCACGTGCCGAGAGCGCCAGCAATGCCACTCGTGTAGGTGGACGGCGACTGAGGAAGATTGTAATGACAACGATGTGGCCCAGTGCCGGCCCGACCAGGTGTGTCGGACCCACGTCCTGCTGCACCAGAGCGGCCAGCTGACATTCTTTAAAGGGTGCATCAAGGAGTCGTCGTGCACCTACCCGGACACGGTCTTCTGCAACGGCATCTCCTGCTTCGAGTGCTGCACCGACGAGAGTCTCTGCAACGACGACGCCAGTGACATCATCGCGCTGATCCAGGTCAACGAGTGCGACCCCAACCCGTGCAACAACGGCGCCAAGTGCCGCGACCAGGCGGGTCGCTACCAGTGCGTGTGTGACGCGGGCTACACGGGGGGCACCTGCCAGACCGATATCGACGACTGCGCGGCTGCCCCGTGTCTCAATAGCGGTGTCTGCAATGACCAGGTCAACGGATATACCTGCACATGTGCTGCGGGTTATGCCGGCGACAACTGCCAGACAAATGTGGACGATTGCGCTGCTGCACCATGTGTGAACGGCGGAACCTGCACGGACCAGGCCAACGGGTTTACCTGTGCGTGCCCGGCCGCTTACACCGGGACGACATGCGAGACGAACAAGATCTGCACGGCGACCACCAGCCAGCAGCTGTCCAAGACTCAGAGCTACACGTCGTACTACACCTGCGGTTTCTGGGGTTGGAGTCGCTGCCGCCAGATAAGGTATCGAGTGGCGTACTACACCGGGTACAGTACAAACACGGCGTGCTGCGACGCCTCGCTGGTGCTGGTGGAAGGTCCCGCGGGGACGACCTGTCAGGCCCAGCCTCCTGCGTTGATCTCCCCGACGGCTTCTCCTACACTAGGGCCGCGGGGGGCCCCACGGGGTCGACGTGCGACACGAACATGATCTGCCAGGAGACGACCTCCGAGACGCTGTCCAGGGCACAGAGCTATATTCACTACACCAGCTGTGGGTCCTGGGGCTCGAGTAGATGTTCGCAGATGAGCTACAGGGTCGTGTACTATAACCAGGACACGACCGTTGACGTCTGCTGCGATCCCGCACTCACGCTGGTCGGCGGCACCTGCGTCGCCAGGTAAGCGTTCCCTGGCGGTGACTACCCAGATAGCATGCGAATATTAGCTTAGCTTCGAATTACCGTCCGCAGTAGCGTTAATGTAACGCTTTAGACAACGTTAAAAAAACGTGAATTCAGCACTTTTTGCACTTTCACTTGACGTTATATTAATGTTTACTAGTTAACGTTATATGCTAACCAGTATCTAACCAGGGTTGAACCTTATATCAATAACGTTACGTTAATGCTCACCCTTCAGCGTTTATTGGAAGCCATTAGTTGAACCGTTATACTACTAACATTATATTCACGGCAAAGTAACCTAATAAAGCATTACACTAACGTCTATATGCTATATGGGGTGCAGTCATCATTCAGGATAAATGATAACAGATTTTGGTATCAAACCCACACAATGCGTCTGCCACCGGACGAGGCACTTTTTGAGCCAAATCGAAAATTCCTTTGGCCGAAAAAACGTCATTGCTCAACTCAACTAAAGACCGAATACAGGGGACTTACCCTGGCGGTATGATCGGCAGATGCAGTCACGTGCCGCCGTCACGATATATAAAAGATATGCGACGTGTAAAGCCTATGTTGGCACATTTCCCGGCAGCGTCTGCCTCAAGATGTTATTGCTCTTTGTAGCATTATTGGCATGCCGAGATTTCGTTTTGTAATTACATGCTGCGATAGTCCGAAAAATTAGTTTCCTTCTATTTTGATTCGATGTTGAATACGTGTCCATGGTTACTGTACGTAAATCACTTATCTGGTAGGATAATGGACAATATAAAGCGCATAGTACACATAGTTTGCACATAGTTTCCTGCCAATTTATTGCCATGTGCCATGGTTTTTATGGAAATTTTTAGTGTTGCATTGATTAATATTGTGTGTTGTTATATTTTGTTGAATAAAATGGATGAACAAACTTATTTTCGCATTTTCTATTGAATTGCAAAAACTTATATCTGACTTGGACAACCTCGGTGATTAATGGTTTGGATTAGGTATTATTATAATAGTAATACGTCACTGGCTTCAAAACACGCACCAGACACGTTATAAGGCATGTGTAGGCATATAATGTTGCGCGTAGATATGCATGGGGGTCAAGCTCCTACGCTCTGGTTACCATGCAAACACGCACCAGACATGTGTAGACACATAATGTTGCGCGTAGATATACGTAGAGGTCAAGTTCCTACGCTCTGGTTACCATCAAAGTGATTACAATTAATACCACTCCGCGCTTGACTATGTATTCGGTATAATATATATTCTTCAATTAGATTTTTAATATATCTAGACAAAATAGACGCTAGAACGATCCTTATTTCAGCACTGAAGAACATCAGCAAACCGGGAATGTGACCACTTTCCTGCTACATGCAGCATAATACGCACAGCGCCTACCAGAATTTCACCTGGAACGGTCTACTATTACACTGTGCCATTATAGGCCCTACGATGTGCACTCGGCACCAACAATGTACATTTAGTACTGACTGTGACGGGCAATGTGCACGTGATGCCTGCCACCTACCTAGTGGCTTTACGCTTTGTCATGTGCACTAATAGCACTTGCTTTTGTTACGCGTGCAATCACGCACCTATTCAACTAAGCCAACCCCGGTGTCATCACACACAATAAGCCGCACATAAACACTAAGACCGTGCAACAATACAGCGGTTGGCAGAGCACCTGCAACCGCTAAACACCACAACAGATAACGAAGTGTCACATGTAGTTATAGTGTAAACAGTCCAATAACACACGGATTACCGCATGACACTTACCAACACAAGTCTACGCCAAAATACAATTCACACATGTCAATTCCCGGCCGCCGGTATCCACGGCACATCAACTACCACGAGGGTAGAAATAACATGTTGGCACTAACCGCCCGAAGCCATCATGGGCCACACTTGGTGGCGATTGACCAATAACAGCAACGGCATTTGCTATTGGTCAATCGTCGGGAATTAACTTCGTATAAATAAATGTGGAAGGCGAGCCTCGGGGAGGAGCTCAAGCCGACCACGGACACCCCAACTACAACAGTGCACATCTCTCAGCTTATTACAAGGTTGGTTACACTTTTGATGTCGATATTATATTTGTATATTGTACTTGTCCATATCCGCTATTATATTATTATTATTATTATTATTATTATTATTATTATTATTATCACCAATGAAACCCATCAGTATTATTATTATTATACACGGTCGTTAGAGTTGGCTTATGGAATCCGCACAGGTCGAATCGGTATCCTCCCGCCAAGCGAGTTCCCCATACATTAGCCTCTAGCTAAGCGAGAAGGGCAAGTTTAACACTTTATGCAATAGGTATTTAGTACATCGACTGAACGCTGGTGATGTGCACTCGGTGACTACAATATTCATTTGGTAATATAATAGGGCTGTGCTTCTCTAGTTATGGGGACCGTGTGACGTCATATTGTTATAGGAGTGATATGTAGCATTCTCCCGATAGATGTCGTTCTACTGACCCTCTCATCGCTGTGCCCTAGCACACATATAGCAACATTCCTAATACACGACAACTGAACAAGATTCTAAGTCAATCCGGTTGTAGTAATTCTACATCAAATACTTCAATCATGGCATTCACTGTTGTCGTGATTGATACATTTATTTACTTAGGATTATTTTGCCTTTTTCATTTCGTAAATTGTGATCTTTGTGAATATATATATATATATATATATATATATAACTGTTATGTTTTGTTTGTTTCTGTGAAACTGTAGAAATCTAAAATCGCATTGTTGGATGGCTCTAGCGTAAGCGACCTTTAAGCTCGAGTATCGCGGTTGGGTAACCCAACCCAGAATTAATGTTAAAGGTGAACCAAATCAGGCTCCTTCCCGAGCGACGGGATTTATTTTTCACAAATATATCGAAATATATATATTTGAATAACGTAGATGGAATAGAATTGCTCGCAGATGGCTGTAGTCTACACACTTAATAATCCAGATAACGTCAACATGTAGATGACAGGGGTACAAACTAGTCAATTTTAACGAAACGATCTCCTGGTGTTAAGTTCAGGTGGTTAAAAGCTATATCTTAAGCAAGCGCATGTCAAAGATTGCTGACCAGTCCAGTGGAGTGGGCGCACAATCCGGTAAGAAATAGCGAAAAATTATTAAAGAGAATAAATAACACTCTAACAACGTTATCCTCATTAATACCATTCATTTCCACATACATGTATAACATTTGTATGTTTTACACATGGCAAAAATAAAATTATAAATCGTTTCGATCCAAATGGAAGCTACATCATAATTAACGTGTACGGTTTTGATCGGTTTGGGAAAGAAAAAAATGACAAATGTGTCAAGACTGATCAGTATATACATGTATATCATAAACAAAAGTCGATTGGTGAGTAATAGTCGCCAAGTGATCCTCAGGGGACATGAACCTTGAACTTGGAGTATTTCACTTGGTCATCATGACCGTCATACATGGGGCTGAAACCTTCCTTCGTCCAGTGCTTCCAATAGTCAGTGGGCCATTGGCCAAATTCAGCATTGCTCTGCGCATAACGATCGAGAGACGGCATTGTATAACATGGACATATGTATGCCGAGTGGCACTTAAAGAAACTGATAACTGTAGCAATTTATTAGGTGAGGTTTCTGAGAATACTGTAGAAATGTAAATCTTTACGCATTTAGGGAGTTTCCACGAAGCCGTCAATTATAGTATAATTGCATAAAACATACCATTTTCTGTGTAACAGTCGATATACAAAAAAAACACATGCAAAATACTAGCCATATCGAAATGAATGGCCTATGAACAACTATTACATACTATATATCAATGAATCAATGTACAACAAATATATGGTTCTTTTCGTAATTAACCCATATGTAATATCCAAGACAGCCACATTTTTCACTATACCAAGTGAGTTATATTCAACTGTACTTTTGTGAACTAGGAATTTCATGTCTTCAATCTGAATGGTCAAAATCCAGCTGAGTATCCAATCAGGCCTCAAGGCAAGGACTATGCATGTTTTATTTTAAAAAAATAGCATACATGCAATAACGACCAATCATTTAAATCACTTCCCAGAGGAAGGCTCACCATACTGTATTAATGGGGCTCCTGAGGGGAGCTAGCCATGTCACATGTCGATTTAAGAAAAAGTCCATATCACATGTCGATTTTAAGGAGAAATGCATGTCGCATATCGATTTGAAGAAGAATTCCATGCCGCATGTCGATTTTAAGAAGGGGTCAATGTCGCGTGTCGATTTTAGGAGGTCCATGTCGCGTGTCGCTAAGTTTTGTGTCGCATGTCGATTTGTCGATTTTAAGAATCGCGCCGTGCTGCTATGTCGAAAAAAGCCCTCTTGAGGGGGGGGGGGGGGTCTTAATGCGCGTTCGACCCCACTGACCTGCCATTGTAAGTCCTGGGTGAAGGGAATGTTAGGTTCGAGTCCCGTGGTGGTGGGGAAGGAGTAGCAGCCAGGGTGGTCCGCCAGCTCTGAGGAAGGCATAGACGGGTACATCTTGTCCGGGTGGCTCGTGTCATACATCAGGCGACGACCGGAGGCTGTCGTCGTGATGTCCTTGAATGGGTCGATGTAATGTCCTGACGAAAACAATGAACTTATATCGCAAAGCTCCTATTGGGTCAAACCTCTGCTGTCCGTTAAAAATAAAACTAATTAGTAGCCTTGCGGATTTAATGCAGCGAAATATAACAAGCGTACAATTTTGAAGGTATGCTACAATTTGTTCACCTGATATAGTGGATGATTGCGTATAAGCCGGGTCCCCGACACCTATTTGCAAAAATGTGTTAAGGAATCACCCATGAGTAACCAGCACAACCGTCTGCCTGCTTTCGATATAGGAATTTCCGCAATCCATATTCTACCTATCTTACATCTTTGGCATGTAATTACCTCTCTCGTCTTTGCGGATGATGGTTTCTCTGAAGACGCTTGTGCAAATCTCGGAAGGGAAGGAGGAAGGATCACGTGATTGAGTCTCGAGATCTTGGGCCATGGCAGACTGTCCGGTGGCGCCACCTGTAAACCCCCAGCCCGTCTGGGTAACATAGAGAGAATTGATTATATTGCCAGTGTTCTGGCAAAGAAAAGGCGATTACTTTAAATAAAGAAGTCTGACTTTATTAAAGATCTTAGGTTTAATACGCTTATGGATCTGTAAAGTAATTCCAGAGTTGCATAATGTGGTGCAGCGCGTGGTATCTCTGTTCCATACACCGAACACATATCAATTATATGTTCTTGTAACATCGTCACTGATATTGAAGCTGGATTTGTAACCCAAAACGCCACTCACCGCAGCAACTGTATTGTCCCGTCCGTCCAATAGACCAGATGCTTGCATTGTGCTGTAAGGATGAATAACGTTTGTGACATACGTACATGTATGCTCAATCCTGCCAGGTTATACGCGTTCATCTATCGTCCGGCTATATCCCCCACAGGATGATATGCCTTTATAACCAATGTTGAGCAGCTTTAATGGTTAAGTGGTTGTCATGAACGCATGGACGCCAACTTGTGCCATCGTGGAAGATCTAGTTAAAGCATTGGTACCAACACGGGCTTTCCTTGGCGGATGTTATGTTTCTCCTTCCCCACTCACCCTCCTCTTCGAATCAGTAAAACACGTTCTGGGAATCAACGCCCACGCTGGTAAGGTACATTCTATTATTACTTCCCTCTTAACGATGATATTCTTGATATGAAAGGTTGAGAGGTTGAGGTGGCCGTCAAAAAGCCCATTCGTTATCGGTAACCTCGTTAAATTAATATAATTTATAAGAAAAAAACAAGTAAGAGAACCTTCTATGGTCTGACGGTAAGCGCGGACAAGTATCGATTGAGCTAAACCAAGCCAGATACTGTGCCACAGTTCGGGGGTTCGCGCCCTACGGTCTATGGAAGCCTAGTAAACCCAGACTGTACATAGGCTAGCGCACAAGTGTTCATTTACGGTCGAGGCCTCGCATACATCAACCCATTCACGCAGAACGCGTTTGGGGTATGAATGAAATTAGGAAGCCTACATATTAACGGGTAGTTAATCCAAGAACGATTCGCCCCGTACGCAATGATTAACCAGTTTACTAGTTAACTGCACAGTCTTTATGTAATGGTCCAAGATGGGGGTTTATATTACCACCGAAAGGCAGTGTACGACTTATCGCAGAATTAATATGATCCCGGTCTATAAACGCGCATCAGACCATATAATTCATAATCCCCAACCTTATTGGAAAGGCTAAGAGAAATGTTTCGTTTCGCAGCATTTCCACCGCAAGCCAAATACTGTGCAAAGCGCACCAGATATGACTACGGCTATATTAAACAAACACCGATGTTCGTGCATTTTGAGAAATTGCATTATTTAGCAAATTGAGTTATTTCTCAATTGCATGCACAAAAAGTTAAGTTCGTTTATTCAGAGCTCTTCATATTTATATAAATGTAAATATATATGCGTATGCGTATGCGTATGTATAAAGTTTTTTTGAATCACAAAGTCGTTCAGTACGGAAGCCGTTTGGTCCTATTTTCAAATAGTCAGAGATATATATGCGCATAACTTCAATTCCGTGTCACTTGAGTAGGTCGTGATTAGTTTATTAAAATTATTTTGAAATTCCTCAAAATTGAAATAGGCTGCTTTTTGTTACAAAGAGGCTTAAACGGTATCTTATCAAAGGAATCATGTCAACATGGTAGCCTTCCATCATGGCGATATGTGTCAAAAGTTTCGGCTCTTGTCGATTGGTTTGTGTTAAGTCAGTGCAAGCCGTGCGGGCGCTCCAGGTTTGACGTAATGCTAGACCGGTCATAATTAATATACAGATGTTGGTGCCTGGAGCAAAACGAACAGTTCCATTCCAACATGCGATCACCTCATATTTATCACCTCATAGCTAGTGCTTCCCTACTGTTCTCTACCACGCTCGCTTTAAGTACCCTTATAATTGCAAGACAAGCTGAGTGTAATATAAAAAAGAATGCAAAGGGCTTGCAACTGGACTTTGAGCTTGAACCATGGGCTGCTGGAAGCGGCATAAGATTTGATAATATGCTTGTCTTCTGTCATATCGGAGGCCGCCTCGATAGCTCAGTGGGTTGCAGCGCTCGCCTTGAGTACTCTGGCCACCTGCGAGCCTAACGGTACGTGGATCGGTGGTTCGAGCCCTGCTGTGGCCATGTCTGTGTGGTCGCAGGATAAAGAGATCATGTCGTTCTTCGCAAAGAATAGGGGATTATCCCGGAGATATGGTTCTCCTCTCCCTTCCTTCTCCCAATAACGCGATATGACTAAAAGCGGTTAAAGCGTTCCAAATATGCAACCAACCAGTCAGTCTGTCAAATAGATGCCTTTTTTGAAACTTCAAAATATTAACCTAGTCTTAATCTAGGAAATAATTTCTAAGTTACATCACGGGACTCACTCAATTCATATGAACTACGTTTTGGTTCTCATGCATTACGACAGATCTGGCATTACGTCAAACCCGGACCACAATAACTGTACTTTAGTTTTTTCTTCGAAAAAAACACAGATGTTGCATGTTGATGATGTGATTTGTTACAGCGTCCCAATCATGTCTTGCATCATAACGTGCTATCAAAGATTGTCTAGACAATATACCTCTACAAACGAAGAGTCTTATATGAAGAGTAGCAGCGGTTATTGGTAGATCTAACTACAAGCAGTGCTTTTCCATACCAGGAAGTTCACTTTCGAAGTTCCGTTTTCCCGGGTAAGTTTATTTAGTTTCTTTTTGCACCAAATTAAAGGCGTGTTATCCCACCAGATCACATACATTGCAGAATTATTATATCACTAGGCTTAAAGTTACAGAACTTGATAGTCATCTCTAATCCCCCCCCCCACCCATGGCCATAGGGCACAGAACGGGGCACAAGGGGGGGGGGGGTGCATAGATATAGGCCTATCTTAGAGTCTGAAGGGGGGTGGGGGGGGGCAAGTTCCCTCTGCGCATCCCCCCCCCCCCTGGTAAAGCCTATGATAAACTCGTACATAATATGAAGGACGATCGTTGGTACGCATACTGACCGGTAGGTGGCTGTGGCGTTGGCCTGGTCCCATCCGAAGTTGTCCGTGTATTCAGTGCCCCAGGCTTTTGTCCGGGGCTCCCCACCGCGTAGCATTTCACTCATGCTTCTTCAGCCGTTGTAACGCGAAATCCCGGGTCCAACGGCAAGCTGACCGGCTGTTGAGGGTACTACTTCGACAATGATTAATGGACCGGGTTTTCAATGTCAGGGTTATATTATCCCGTACTCAATGTGTAAAACCCAGTCAGTCACCAGTGTGTGGAATATTGTTGACGTGTGCCCGACCCTGGCTGTCGCCGGGGTGTTTGTTGACGCGTTGGCAAGGAGCAGGCGTTCGTAGTTCGTATTCCATTCGCAAGAGGGCCACAAATTACACTGCGGGTGCGTTATGACTGTTTTCTCCACTCACTTGGTTACGGCCCACTGTGACACCAGGTCCAGGGCGACATTTTCGAAAACAGTTTGTCACCACTCACAGTTAAATTTGACTAATGTTTGTGTGAGAACATGCAACTGTAATTGTTTCTCGTGCGAGATGGGTTTACCTTCGCCTAAAAGGCTCGAGCACGATATGGGAGACTTTGTGCCCAGATAAACCCATCTAGCACTCGAACCAATACCGTATGTATGCGTACCATGAAACCTGGACAGTTATGATCACATGCGCCTGAAACTATCAGTTACGTCAAAACGGCAAACGTGTGTGCTGATATTTATGTAGTACTAAAAGAACCGAAGCCTGAAGCATCCGTCTCATAGGAAACCAATGAACAGTCAACTTTCCCAATATTTATGACTTCACAAGGTCATGTTCCCTTGTGGGAACTATTTGATGTTTTCACGAGGGTCTTTGTATGATTGTATTAATGTATGGGAGCATGTTTGACGTCGTCACCCTGGCACCGTCTTTAGCGTATCTACCCAGTGACAATTTATTGACAGTGATTTATATATGGAGACCTCTGAGGCAAATATGTCGCTCACAGTGGCAGACAAAAGAAGATATCTTATCTTGAATGATGGCAAACGAGTAAATTACCAGGCCTGTCTCTAACTTATGCGTTGGAGACAGGCCTGGTAAACGAGTAAAGTACACGCGGCAAACACTTTATAAACTGGTACTACGATTGTATTACTATATAAAAACAACTTACGTTCTGTGTAGAACATATGATATAAACGGTAAACATTTTTATAGAGGTTTTGCCTCAAACAAATAATATTGAGTGTGACAAAAAATTCTGGCAAAACATTGGACCACACAATTTACCAATAGAAGACAATGCTTCCAAAAAATGGTACGTAAAAAGCATACGTCATTTATTCGTAAAAACTTTCACAGGTATATATTTTCTTAACAAACCAATACCTTCATTGACTAACATCTAATTAATAATGTTATCAATGGAAATGAGAAGGACCAAACAACGACTATAATAAATATATTGGTTATATTGGCATGCGTATATATGATTGGTATACAAAGTACAACACATCTGCGTCAATATATATATAAATAGAACTAAATGCACATCAATACATTTATAAGTAGTTCCGAGGAACGTTCCCTACAAACATACACAGCGCTGTCACTAATTTGGTTTTATAGGAATAAGTTGTTCTGCACTTAATTAAATTAATGCACAGATTAATGATTAATAGTCTGACCGTCGTCTTAGTGATCATGGTGATCAAGGACTTTATTTGGCATTTTTTCTAACAGTTCGCGGTTAAATGATATACACGTTATCAAAGTGTCAGTTCCTTGTATCTACAACGTGTGCGTTTGTATTAGCCTGGCCAATAGGTGGGTCTGTGGGGGGAACCCCTGAGGCTCCCCGCGGGGACCCCATCAGGCTCCCCGTGGGACCCCTCAGGCTTCCCGCGGGGACCCGATCAGGCTCCCCGTGGGACCCCCTCAGGCTCCCCGTGGGACCCCCTCAGGCTCCCCATTGAGACCCCTCAGGCTCCCCGTGGGACCCCCTCAGGCTCCCCGTGGGACCCCCTCAGGCTCCCCGTGGGACCCCCTCAGGCTCCCCGTGGGACCCCTCAGGCTCCCCGTGGGACCCCCTCAGGCTCCCCGTGAGACCCCTCAGGCTCCCCGTGGGACCCCCTCAGGCTCCCCGTGGGACCCCCTCAGGCTCCCCGTGGGACCCCTCAGGCTCCCCGTGGGACCCCCTCAGGCTCCCCGTGAGACCCCTCAGGCTCCCCGTGGGACCCCCTCAGGCTCCCCGTGGGACCCCCTCAGGCTCCCCGTGGGACCCCTCAGGCTCCCCGTGGGACCCCCTCAGGCTCCCCGTGGAACCCCCCTCAGGCTCCCCGTGGGACCCCTAAGATTCCCCGTGGGACCCCCTCAGGCTCCCCGTGGGACCCCCTCAGGCTCCCCGTGGGACCCCCTCAGACTCCCCGTTGGACCCGCTGAGACTCCCCGTGGGACCTCCTGAGGCTCCCCGTGGGATCCCCTGAGGCTCCCCGTGGGACCCCCTCAGGCTCCCCGTGGGACCCCCTCAGACTCCCCGTTGGACCCCCTAAGATTCCCCGTGGGACCCCCTCAGGCTCCCCGTGGGACCCTCTCAGGCTCCCCGTGGGACCCCCTCAGGCTTCCCGTGGGACCCCCTCAGACTCCCCGTGGGACCCCCTAAGACTCCCAGTGGGACCCCCTCAGGCTCCCCGTGGGACCCCCTCAGGCTCCCCGTGGGACCCCCTCAGACTCCCCGTTGGACCCCCTCAGACTCCCCGTGGGACCTCCTGAGGCTCCCCGTGGGATCCCCTGAGGCTCCCCGTGGGACCCCCTAAGATTCCCCGTGGTACCCCCTCAGGCTCCCCGTGGGACCCCCTCAGGCTCCCCGTGAGATCCCCTGATGCTCCCCGTGGGACCCCCTGCGGCTCCCTGTGAGACCCCTGCGACCCCCATTGTTGAGCGGGACGGCGACGGGTGGAGGCAGAGTACAGATCGTTGTTGACTGACAGACCAGCTGTCGGTGTGTATATCTACAATATTAGCAAGGAGCAGGAAACACCGGACCCGAGGTCTATCAGAGGCTACCACTTGCCAAAAGTGCACAACAGTGGCGCGGAAGTCCAAGTATAAACCGAAACTTGGAAGGCTATCTGGGCAGGTAATTGGGACATAAAAGCAAAGAGCACGGAAGGTATAGTTAACGTATAGTAATATCAACCACATTTCGCAACTTGAGATACTTCGACACCCACGTCTCCGAGGGTTTTTCGAAGTTAGCAAACAAGTATAACTGTTCACTAATTGACATGCTATCCAGCTGTCCTTGACGACTGCAGAGTTCACACGTTGTAACTGCATAGCGGGGTCCATACAGCAGCAGTATGTCACGTGATCCAGGATGGATGGGGCGGCACTGACCCCGAGCTGACCTCCTCATCTACCAATCACGATCCACCACGTGGTAACGAATCACAGTCACAATCCAATCACAGCGCGTGGTTCATTTCTCATCGTTGAATCGTTTAACTCCAGGATATGTCATGTCTAATGAAGTCAGCATTGACACCTTGTCGAATGGTAAGTGCTTTATATTTAACAGTCTCGGTCATCCGAAGGGCAGTTTGAGGATGCCTCCGTAGGTCGCTTTGACAATAGCCTGGGTTTGTTCCAAAATGAAACTGAAGCCAGACTTCCACTGACAAACTTCGCCTCTCGATCGCCAGATATTCCTGAAGAAAAAAGAAAAGGAGAAATATATTTAACTGCCGAGTTATATAAGTACATTCGTGGGAATTATTTGCGATAAATAACAAGGAGCAAGGTAGTCAGTAAATTGACAATGAATGACGCTTATCTCTATTAACCAATCAAGTTTTAGTAAATAAAATTGATAACAAGTGATGAAGGATGACGGTGGAAACCATATCTGTCATTACCATCTTCGCTAAGGTGAAAAATAGAATGAAAATACATCACGGGAAGCAGCCTTTACCTGTGTAAAAACTTGAGCAGTAAGTCCACCATTTCTAGATTCTTATCGTCCACGAGTTGAGAGAAGTACACAACAACACGCTCCACGTCATCCTCCTCGGGAACTGCGAAAACACAAACTCGGTATAACAACAGTCGGCAAAGTAAAACAAAGGTTACCCTAGAATTAAATTCATCAATAGTTAGTTAGGTCGATATTTCTGGAGGAGATGGTATGCTGAAAAATCATATCATTCTTTTAGCAACAAAATATATTTATGATTGTAGATGTTGGGGAAAATATATGTATATCGCAATATTTTGTACAATAATTCCTCAACAATAGTCGACAAAAATATGAATGCCGAGGAACCCATCGCTAACTTCATTTCGCATGATGTAGTGCTTAACATTTAACCTACCCTGCTTCACTAACACAATTATTGGGATAATATTGCGAGCTAATCATGTCAGGGTACACTATAATACAAACAAGACAATGCCAGAATTAGCCAGGGACATTTGCAACACACAACAAGCAAGATCAACAAACATTATATCTAACCCTCCGCGGAGCATATCCACTCAGACAGCAAATCCTTGACTTCTTTCAATGTCACAGCCCCGCAGAAATTGACCTTTGGCGGCGTCAGCGCTTGGCGCGCACTCGCCAAGCTTTTTTCGGTATTCTGTCGTGTCTCGTTGACCTCACTCGCCAAATGCCTCTAATGACGAAAAACGTACTTTATTGATTAAATGCAGTCCCCCCTGAACTTGTGCAACGTTTCGACACTGCATAATAATCACCACAGTTTCTCACCAAAATAACGACAGGGCTTGTGTTTTCCCTGTGTATCAAAGATATAATAGATACATATATTTACCTGTGTCTCAGAGAAATACTAGCCATATATTTTTACCTGTGTATCAGAGAAATATTGGGCACGTAGGTTTACCTGTGTATCAATAAATAGTGTACATGTTTTTACCTGGGTATCAGAGTCACGCGGCTTGACAAAGTTCAGCTTCTTGGGGCTAAGTTTCTTCTTTCTCCCCAGAGGGCGCCCCAGAGGTTTCTTGAAGAGTGGACTCTTCCGAGGTTTGGCCTTAGACGGAGATTTAGTGGGCGACACTTTGGATGGCGAATTCCGTATCTAAATAAATAACACGCATTAATCATTTGTAGTGTGAATCTTTGACTATCACAGTATACATATGGACATAACAACACGTTTACTTATGGAC
Source organism: Arenicola marina (assembly GCA_964019135.1). Lineage (NCBI taxonomy): Eukaryota > Metazoa > Annelida > Polychaeta > Arenicolidae > Arenicola > Arenicola marina. The sequence continues at coordinate 15,170,654 of OZ025253.1, forward strand.
CTTTAATAGGCAATCCGCCATTTGTTCATGTGTTTTCAACTTCATTCGAAATCTAAGAAAATATGGCGGCAGAAAAAGTAAGGGCAATAAGACACCCATAAAACCAAGATGGCCGCCAACAAGCTAGGTGAGTAAACCTGCTTAGAATATATATTTGATAAAGTAGTAGTTCGCATACAATTAATAAGACGTGTTAAATTTTCATGATGACAGATGTTAATGCAATTTACACAGTCAGAGGGGGCATTTGTTAATATTCATATAGGAGTGCCTGTGATGTTCTATCCGTTATCTACCAGTGCAACCTGTACTGGGACTTGCGACCTATCCAGCATCGGCTCCTAAGGGGGAAGAGCAAAGAGACTCGGTCCCAGTCGCCTTACTTCTGCTCGCATCAATGGGTGGAGGAGAGGCCAGGAACCAGTCGTCGTACCTCTGCTCTCATCAGTGGGTGAAGGAGAGGCCAGGAACCAGTCGTCGTACCTCTGCTCTCATCAGTGGGTGGAGGAGAGGCCAGGAACCAGTCGCCTTACCTCTGCTCTCATCAGTGGGTGGAGGAGAGGCCAGGAACCAGTCGCCTTACCTCTGCTCTCATCAGTGGGTGGAGGAGAGTCCAGGAACCAGTCGTCTTACCTCTGCTCTCATTAGTTGGTGGATGAGAGGCTGGGAACCAGTCGCCTTACCTCTGCTCTCATCAGTGGGTGGAGGAGAGGCCAGGACCCAGTCGCCCTACCTCTGCTCTCATCAGTGGGTGGAGGAGAGGCCAGGAACCAGTCGCCTTACCTCTGCTCTCATCAGTGGGTGTAGGAGAGGCCAGGAACCAGTCGCCCTACCTCTGCTCTCATCAGTGGGTGGAGGAGAGGCCAGGAACCAGTCGCCCTACCTCTGCTCTCATCAGTGGGTGGAGGAGAGGCCAGGAACCAGTCGCCCTACCTCTGCTCTCATCAGTGGGTGGAGGAGAGGCCAGGAACCAGTCGCCCTACCTCTGCTCTCACCAGTGGGTGGAGGAGAGGCCAGGAACCAGTCGCCTTACCTCTGCTCTCATCAGTGGGTGGAGGAGAGGCTAGGAACCAGTCGCCGTACCTCTGCGCTCATCAGTGGGTGGAGGAGGGGCTGGGAACCAGTCGCCTTACCTCTGCTCTCATCAGTGGGTTAAGGAGAGGCCAGGAACCAGTTGCCTTACCTCTGCGCTCATCAGTGGGTGGAGGAGAGGCCAGGAACCAGTCGCCTTACCTCTGCTCTCATCAGTGGGTGAAGGAGAGGCCAGGAACCAGTCGCCTTACCTCTGCTCTCATCAGTGGGTGGAGGAGAGGCCAGGAACCAGTCGCCTTACCTCTGCTCTCATCAGTGGGTGGAGGAGAGGCCAGGAACCAGTCGCCTTACCTCTGCTCTCATCAGTGGGTGGAGGAGAGGCCAGGAACCAGTCGCCTTACCTCTGCTCGCATCAGTGGGTGAAGGAGAGGCTCGGAAACAGGTGCCGCTTGTTCCATCTCCGGTAGATGGCGCTTATGTTCTCTGGCGCATGCGTGTTCGAGTTCGTCTCTTAATTCCTGAGGAAGTGCGTCCAAAAAGCTGGGATCTACCTACGACCGAAACACACATTAACCAAGGCATTTCAGAAATTAAAGTTTAGCGTCTATTGCCAGTATAAAGGATCAACACGTTACAACATGGGGCGAGAGTATATCACGACAGACTGTTGATACTTACTTGCGATAGGGACGGCAGAGCATCGAAGGCATCCGCCGAAGTTCCCGGAGAATCGCGAAAATCTACTTCCAGTTCCGGAGCTTCTATTTCTGGATCACATGACATTTCCGTCGCTTCAGTCATATCCTGAACGACCTTGGCCGTGGCTTGCGACCAGTGCGAACATCCGGGCACTTCATCGTCTAGAATCGCGGCATCACTCGGATTCTCAACCCCTGGACATACGTCACGACGCAGCGCATGACTGTTGCTAGGGAGCGCGCGTCCGTTGCTATGCGAAGCGTGTTTGGCCTTAGACTTGGCCGCCATCGCCTTCTCGATCTGCTCACGGATATCCTTGGGCAACTCCTTTAACACGGTAGTATCCACCTGAAGAAAAGACAATATGGTAAAATGCAAATTATGGTTATTTTTTAATATTCTTCCATTATGCATGCTCGGAGACTAATCATTAAACTAATCTTTACCATGATACAGAACAGATTGAATTTGGTGGTGTGTTTGGAAACGCATAACGGGATTATTAATGGCTTCAATAGATTTATTTTTTCGATACTGTCTGGGCTAATACGTCTTATGTCCGCCACAGAGAACGATCCATGTGTATTGGTTATATGTGGCAACCTGCTTCATGATATCCTGTTTACTAGCTCTGGCAATCAAATCTCCGTGACGTAAATATGTGTTTCAACAGCTCACGGGCGGTATATTATATCACCTCTCGAGTCATCTTCTTTTACAGCTTGAACTTCATCGCCGATTACCTATTAGTCACACAACGACGGCAACGAATTGAGCGAATCCTTCACCTCCTATTGTCGAAAACTAACTGTTTCCTTGGTGTTACAAGTGCGGGACTGTTGTTCCAAGAGTCAATGCTAACTCTCGAGTCACTTTCTTTTACAGCTTGGTCTTGATCGCCGATTATCTTTCACCTCCTCACTGTTTTCTTGGCGTTACAATATGTTTCAAGAGTGTTAACGATTCTGTACCTGGGAGGGGGAGGGTAAATATAGGTCGCCAAGGTCAACATAGCGGTCAGCGGTACTCACCTGGGAGGGTGAGGGTAAATAGAGGTCTTCAAGGTCAACATAGCGGTCAGCGGTGCTCACCTGGGAGGGTGAGGGTAAATATAGGTCTTCAAGGTCAACATGCCGGTCAGCGGTGCTCCTCACAGGGGTTGTCATTTGACCTCCGACCCCTCGCGGTGTCCTACTTAACAGCTCCGAGAAGGACGTCTCTGGGCTTGATAGTTCGGGTAGCATAGGTAATGGTGGCGGACTGGCCCGTCGCCTGGCTCTGCCAAAGTATAACAGACACATATACAAACAAAAATATAAACGTCGATAAATACTGGATTGGGGCGATCCGGGACAATACAATATCCGTTAAATTAACGATAATCAGGCGGTTTTCTGAGAGGTCATCTTGAACAAGAACAGCGGCCAGAACTACCGAGAGAAGTGCGATCCCAGACACTGCCATAGCCGTTAACTCGACCGCACCAATCGCCAGTTTCCGAACGGTATGTCGAGATTTTTCTCCAATAATGTTTTTTTTCTGTAAATGAGCTGTACAATATAGCAGCCTATATACGCTGACTGTTGTAATACTGGCTGTGGAAAACCGGTGAAAGATGAACTGTGATAGATGTGCCCGTGTGGCTCGATGAGACTTGTTCGGTAGGTCCTCGGCCATACACTGGTTCCCGGTTCCACCGTTGCAATAACAACGTAACGTGGAAACGACCTTTACAAAACGGTATATATATTTTAGAATATTCGACGCGTTTGAATGAATGAAGGAATGAATTGGTGGCGGCTTCTGCGCACACAAGGGTTTAATTGTACCAAGGAACCTCCGACGGAACAATGAAGGATAAAACACGCCCCAAATCCGGGCCAGGATTCGTACCCAGGACCAATTGATCTGTGGTCTAGTGCATTAACCACTACACCCCTCCATTTTGTTCGAATATCACGATGACAAATTCACACCTATGAATAGATGAACTGGATGATAACAACAACACGAAAGGAGAATACATCGTTCTGATAATGGATTAACTTAATCCCAGCCAGTTCATGCCAGAAACCAGATTTGTAATTTTCCTCATTTCTAACAAGAATACAGAGAAGAAATATCATCCACCACATAACGCGCTTTCCCAAGAATAATCTTGTGTAGATCACGTCTTCTTTCCAAGTATTACCCCGAAGATGTTAAGATGTACACCCTATAGATCTATCACTTTTTTAGAGCAAATTTCGAAGAAATTTAGAGTAAAATTTCGATTATTTATCATTCGAGATCCCGATGCATGGCTAGGAATCCGGAACTCGCACCTCGCTTCCACCATAGCGGACATCTCGACGCCTTCCGGACTATCCGGAACGACGTCTACATCTTCCGGATCAGTCAGCGCTGGTCTCTCCGGCGTATCCAGCACCGTGCTGTCCGCCAGGGCATCCGTGCCTGGACTCCCGCGCGCAGGGTGGGTGGCTTTGCCATGGCTACCCGGTGTCCTCGGTAGTGTGGCGGCGGAGGAAGGAATGACAAGAGGCTGGACGCGGGCGAAGTTCAGGATGCTCTGGTTACCGGTTTGAGCGCCGGATGGCCCCAAGGGGGACTCCAGGCGGCTCATCTGGATACCAATCTGTAGGTATAGCATGTATACGAATGACCAAATTGAAATAAAAAAAGTAAAACTAAGTATTTGTTGTGTATTTGTAACCTTCCAATATTGATGAAAACACACTCTATTTATGACATATAACGATTTTCCGTATCAGCTAGTGGACATGTTTTCTTTGAAATTTCTACATAGTAATAAATGTTATACTTGATGCGAAATCATCACCCTTGATATAATTCCGTATGCCAAGAGATCTGCGTTGATTTTACGTAGTCTGCGTGTACTAGCCACCTTACATAGCGGACTGAGCTGACTCACTCACCCCTCGAAAGTCACAGGCGAGGATCTTCAATGGTCGCAGTATGGCCATGCACTCCTTGGCTATGATCTTCCCGGTATCTGTTGCCAAGGGTAACGTGGCAGACTTGGTGACGCTATCACAAATGCCGTGACCTACCGAAAAGCAGACAACGGGTTATACACAAGGACGTTACCAAGGGGTTACACACATGGGCGTTAACAACGGGTTACACACATGGACGTTAACAACGGGTTACACACGCGGGCGTTAACAACGGGTTACACACATGGACGTTAACAACGGGTTACACACATGGACGTTAACAACTGGTTATACAGATGGACGTTAACAATTGGTTACACACATGGACGTTAACAACTGGTTACACACATGGACGTTAACAACTGGTTACACACAATGACGTTAACAACTGGTTACACACAATAACGTTAACAACTGGTTACACACATGGACGTTAACAACTGGTTATGCACAAGGACGTTGACAACGGGTTAAAATAACACCGTAGAACACGTAAATTATACTCCTGCATTACTTTCAGGGATCTATATTAAGTGAATGTCACATTTTTTCTATTTAAGTAATAGAACACAAGGTTAATATCTCCAACAATTATCAGATGAGATACAAGGGAACGACCTTACATTGAAAACACGTGTTACGCATAGTGGTTTATTTCATTTGTCTCCCCTATTTGGTTTTGTTTGGTTAATTAAAGAAACGAAACTCCGCTAATTGTATAATAGTTGAAAATTAAGAACCCACGAACGGCAGACCAAAGCTCACCTAGATACTTGGCTGTTTCCATGGGGGCGTTCTTCTCTCTGACCTTCAGCTTCAAGGTGATCGTTTTGCCCTTGAAATGTAACTTCTGCAGTCGATTTGCCACCTCGTCTGCTAACTCACCAATGAACTTGTCCACTTCCCACTCCTAAAAAAATTCATGCAATAGAGATTATGTAGATTATGTGGTACAAACACCATCGGTGATAAGTTAATTGTATATTATTATTATTCGTTTGTCCATTATCAACTTTTAGGTCTTGTTCTTATAAGATTCCTGGTAGGAATAGAACAACCAGTCAGCAGCGAGGCTCGCCAGTACCCGTTATCTGTATGTATATACATAAATATGTACCCCATCTATCAATTTGAATTTTTTTGGCAATAAATATATTATACATAATATATATATATATTATATATATATATAATATAATGTTTTTTCTTTAAATAGGATCACGTAAAGCATAGTATGACAATACCAAGTTTCGCCCTACAACATACCATATGCCGACTGGTTTGATAGCATTACGTATCGACTGGATTTAATATTAGTCACGGTGCAAATGCAATGGCGATACCTGTGTAAATCGTATTCCGTAGTTTATCTCCGCTGACACAGATTTCCTCTCCTTCTCCATTTTGATTTGTCGTTCATCTATTCCGCGACAAAAGTTGTACAGTGATTGGCCAGTTTTGGGGCCGAGGTCCTTTTGGAGGGTTGCCAAGGAAACCTGCTGTAAGTCGCGGCACGTGTTTATATGTTTAGCCTTAAGCTTTTTGGTTTGTACCCAACCAACACCTGGAAAATAAAATTATCCTCAAACTAAGCAGATATTGTTACACGCAATACTCAGTCCGTGTCATATTAAGAAGCATCGTATCGTATTGGCATTGTACACCAATAATTAAGTTACTAATGACGCCATATAAGAAACGCATGCGGTTTCCAGGCATATTAATACTAATGTTAACGGTGACGTCATGTAACAAACGCGTGTCGAGACAAACCGAGTCAATGACAGTCATATCGTAGCCTCAAACCGTTAAAGCGACACATGATCAACACGTTGAGGATTTAAGGGGTCCTACCCACCGGGAAGCTGAGAGACAGGCTTGTCCAGGATAAACGTCGTGACCTGGTCCCCAGTCACGTGACATTGGCCGTTGGGCTTAGCGACGCGCGTTGCTAGGCGTGCTATCAGGATACTGGGCCCTGCCGGAAGTCATAGACATTGAAAGTAGGTCAGCGGATTGCTGGGAGATTAAACTAATTCAGTTGAGACAGTAAATTTATAATCAATACGTATTATCTTTATACGTAATTTATTATCTTTTTTTAAAGCATTACAAAAGCCATTAAGTTTTTTCAATCGAGGCACTATTGGAAAACAATAGACATTATGATTATCAGCAAATAAGAATGTTTTGCTTGTCGTATACATAATGAACAGCTAAAGTACACTTAATAATCTCTTGGTAGGTAATAATCACTAGATCACTTAATACATAGATCACTTAATAATCTCTTGGTAGGTAATAATCAGGTTGGTTATTCAAGACGCTTTAACCACTTTTGGTCATATCGCGTCAATGGCAGAAGAAAGGGAGAGTGGAGCCGTGTCCCCGGGGGTAACCCCCTACTCTTTACGAAGAAGGACATGGGATCGTTATCCTGCGACCACATAGACATGGCCGCAGCAGGGCTCGAACCACCGACCCACGTGCCGTTAGGCTCTCAGGTGACCAGAGCACGCAATGCGAGCGCTCTAACCCACTGAACTATCGCGCCGGCACCTAATAATCTCTTGGAGTCCATCGTTGTGCAGTTACCGCACGACTCGAATACATCCTTAGTGATTAGGCGTTATTACCTACTATAGTACCGCTACCATTACATGTAAATCACTTTAACTAGGGACTACATAATGGCCTAACAAGCAGCGCTCTCGATACGTGGTTCGATTCCCACGCGTGCATATATCTATGCAAGTGCAAGTTAAAGATCCCATTTCTTTATCGCAAAGAGAAGAGGGTTTATCCCAAGGACATGAACCCTCACCTCCTTTATCCTTCCACTTGTCGCGATCTGACGTACAGAGGTTAAATCGTTCTACACAAAGCCAAATACAAGTCTAAAGAAGATGACGCGCAGATAACCGATTAAATGATGACGTCATCACGGAGGCCTCACCCATTCCAGTAGATGCGTTGCATTGTGTCTTGTCGGCAATTTCCTGGCGCAGCAGGGAGGCGAAGTCCCTGGGGAGAGCGCCGGTATCGGCCAGGAGGTCGGTGCAGTCTATCAGCATCTCGTCACAGCTCACGGCCTCGATGTCATGGGTATAGCTACCAGGGACATGAAACAAGTGTGCAATGATATGGGGGACTTTAATGTCCAAAGTCAATGACACGAATGTTCTAAACTTAAATCTATTGTGTAAAACTCATATCGGTAGTCCGCCTGTCGACCATTGAGTGGCCCCAATGAAAGCGATCGCACAGGTCTTGATGTGGGTCTGCTGGTCAAGTCGCTATATGTTATTTTAAATAGACCCCATGTTACATACTGTATTACTGTACTTGACCATAAGAACGACACTGATTCTGATTCGTATTCTTCATTTATTCGCTAATCACATTTCCGTTTCAGGTGTAAGACACGTTTTGTACAGGAAAAGTCATCTTAAATAACTGAAATGAAACGAAATATACCGATTTTAAGACGATGGAAAACCTCCATCAAGAACATTACGAATAGTGTTATAAGACTGTGAATATTTCAACTGAACATGAGTCCAGATCATTTTAAGCCTTCTTGAGGAAGATAAAAAAACTGTTGTGACCTTACAGACATAAGTTAAAGCAATCCATGGTGTTGGCAAGTAATATCGCCCAGGCGATACCAGACTATTAGAAACCCTCTGCCCAGGCGATACAACACTATTAGAACCCCGCTGCCCAGGCGTTACCACACTATTAGAACCCCTCTGTCCAGGCGTTACCACCCTACCAGGCGTGACCACACTATTAGAACCCCTCTGCCCAGGCGATATAACACTATTAGAACCCCTCTACCCAGGCGATACCACACTATTAGAACCCCTCTGCCCAGGCGATACAACACTATTAGAACCCCTCTGCCCAGGCGATACAACACTATTAGAACCCCTCTGCCCAGGCGATGCCACACTACTAGAACCCCTCTGCCCAGGCGATACCACACTATTAGAACCCCTCTGCCCAGGCGATACAACACTATTATAACCCCTCTACCCAGGCGATACCACACTATTAGAACCCCTCTGCCCAGGCGATATCACACTATTAGAACCCCTCTGCCCAGGCGATGCCACACTATTAGAACCCCTCTGCTCAGGCGATACCACACTATTAGAACCCCTCTGCGCAGGCGATACCACACTATTAGAACCCCTCTGCCCAGGCGATACAACACTATTAGAACCCTTCTGCCCAGGCGATACCACACTTTCAGAACACCTCTGCCCAGGCGATACAACACTATGAGAACCCCTCTGCGCAGGCGATACCACACTATTAGAACCCCTCTGCCCAGGCGATACAACACTATTAGAACCCCTCTGCCCAGGCGATACCACACTATTAGAACCCATCTGCCCAGGCGATACAACACTATTAGAATCCCGCTGCCCAGGCGATACCACACTATTAGAACCCCTCTGCCCAGGCGATACCACACTATTAGAACCCATCTGCCCAGGCGATACAACACTATTAGAACCCCGCTGCCCAGGCGATACCACACTATTAGAACCCCTCTGCCCAGGCCATACCACACTATTGGAACCCCTCTGTCCAGGCGATGCCACACTATTAGAACCCATCTGCCCAGGCGATAACACACTATTAGAAACCCTCTGCCCAGGCGATACCACACTATTAGAACCCCTCTGCCCAGGCGATACAACACTATTAGAACCCCTCTGCGCAGGCAATACCACACTATTAGAACCCCGCTGCCCAGGCGATACCACACTATAAGAACCCCTCTGCCCAGGCGATACCACACTATTAGAACCCCTCTGCCCAGGCGATACAACACTATTAGAACCCCTCTGCCCGGGCGATACCACACTATTAGAACCCCTCTGCCCAGGCGATACCACACTATTAGAACCCCTCTGCCCAGGCGATACAACACTATTAGAACCCCTCTGCCCAGGCGATACCACACTATTAGAACCCCTCTGCTCAGGCGATACCACACTACTAGAACCCCTCTGCCCAGGCGATACCACACAATTAGAACCCCTCTGCCCAGACGATACCACACTATTAGAACCCCTCTGCTCAGGCAATACCACACTATTAGAACCCCTCTGCCCAGGCGATACAACACTATTAGAACCCCTCTGCCCAGGCGATATCACACTATTAGAACCCCTCTGCTCAGGCGATACCACACTACTAGAACCCCTCTGCCCAGGCGATACCACACTATTAGAAACCCTCTGCCCAGGCGATACAACACTATTAGAACCCCTCTGCCCAGGCGATATCACACTATTAGGACCCCTCTGCTCAGGCGATACCACACTACTAGAACCCCTCTGCCCAGGCGATACCACACTATTAGAACCCCGCTGCCCAGGCGATACAACACTATTAGAACCCCTCTGCGCAGGCGATACCACACTATTAGAACCCCTCTGCCCAGACGATGCCACACTATTAGAACCCCTCTACCCAGGCGATACCACACTATTAGAACCCCTCTGCCCAGACGATACCACGCTATTAGAACCCCTCTGCTCAGGCGATACCACACTATTAGAACCCCTCTACCCAGGCGATACCACACTATTAGAACCCCGCTGCCCAGGCGATACAACACTATTAGAACCCCTCTGCGCAGGCGATACCACACTATTAGAACCCCTCTGCGCAGGCGATACAACACTATTAGAACCCCTCTACCCAGGCGATACCACACTATTAGAACCCCTCTGCCCAGACGATACCACGCTATTAGAACCCTTCTGCTCAGGCGATACCACACTATTAGAAGCCCTGTGCCCAGGCGATACCACACTATTAGAACCCCTCTGCCCAGGCGATACCACACTATTAAAACCCCTCTGCCCAGGCGATACCACACTATTAGAACCCCTCTGCCCAGGCGATACAACACTATTAGAACCCCTCTGCCCAGGCGATACAACACTATTAGAACCCCTCTGCCCAGGCGATACCACACTATTAGAACCCCTCTGCTCAGGCGATACCACACTACTAGAACCCCTCTGCCCAGGCGATACCACACTATTAGAACCCCGCTGCCCAGGTGATACAACACTATTAGAACCCCTCTGCGCAGGCGATACCACACTATTAGAACCCCTCTGCCCAGACGATGCCACACTATTAGAACCCCTCTACCCAGGCGATACCACACTATTAGAACCCCTCTGCCCAGACGATACCACGCTATTAGAACCCCTCTGCTCAGGCGATACCACACTATTAGAAGCCCTGTGCCCAGGCGATACAACACTATTAGAAGCCCTGTGCCCAGGCGATACCACACTATTAGAACACCTCTGCCCAGGCGATACCACACTATTAGAACCCCTCTGCCCTAAACCAATCTAACAACATGCTTGACATGGAGCCGCAGTGTGGACATCTCTTGAACGTCTTCCTACCTGGCTACGGTATCGTACAGAATCTTGGACACCTGGCTGTAGCCATCGAAGTCATAAGGGATGGTCCTCAGCGAGGGGCAGAGCTTCCTGGCGGGACCCATCAACATCCCGTTCTTCACGCCCGCCTGCAATGCCACAGCAAATGGGACAAATCAACGGCGCATCCAGGTAAGAAGTTAATCTGCGCCAGCGTTATTGGGGAATCCATATTAGATTGTATTTTCATTTTCCTTGTGTTCCTTGTCAACATTTTGACGCGACATCGCAGAATCGCTCTGATACTATTTTCACCTATTTTTAGCAATAAGTCACGTGATGTAATCATCACAATGGATGCGTGATTCTTGCAGTGATATGTAAATGAAACAAATATGTAGATTAAAGGATTATTCTGAGCTGTAAGGTTCACATGATTATTTTCATAATTCTCGTACTTTCCGCGCCTCATAGCTGCATGAAGCAATCTCAGCCATAGAGACGAAGACTTCCTCGACAGACGGCAGCACATGTTCCTCCTCCTCCTCCCCTTGCCCGCTATCGACAGCTCTCTCCTCGACCTCGGGGGTTTCCTCCTCATCAAAGTCACCTACAGAGATGTCTGACGCCGTCTTTGTCTTCTGGTCCTTGCCCAGTTTCTTTTGAAGCCAGCGGGCTTTCTCATAGGCCGGGTCTGCGCCCGGTCTCTCCTTGGCTGACCTTTGACCCTTGGAATGTGTTACCGCCACGGGCTGCCCTGGGGGGGGGGGGGGCATCACAAATTTAAAAAATGGCGTTTCATGCCACCTTTGTGCGCATGAAGGGTAAACTAAGTTTGCGTTGGAAGTAACTGGGAAACATGGCCCAGCTGTGGGCGCCGGGGCGCAAACCCACGACCTGTTGATGTCAGTCCGCTTACCAAATGCGCCTGGGAGGCTCCCTCAAACAAATGGTCCATCTGGCCTAAAAGCGCCTTGTGCAATATTACTCATGCTAGAGAAAAAATAACTGAATGCAAAAATTTTCAAATCTATCTTAATGCAAGCGAATACGTTCCTTGGCTTCTATTTATTATTATTCCTCCCGCGCAATCAGTAACTAGACCGAAGGGTAACCACTTAATAGGGTTACAAAACTGATGATACGTCTGCATGTCTAAAGGCTATAGAGACATCCGGAAATCACCCGTTTCTGTATCGGTATGTTTACCATTGATCGGCGGGGAAATTCCACGTGAATAACCAGAAAGTCCTCGCCTTCGACATCACCTAAAGCTTGTCATATACATCCAGATGAGAGCAACACACACTCACCTTTGAGGTCCGGTCTGTCGCGGAGACCGACGGACACGAAGAAGCAGTCCATGTCGATATGCATGATGACTCTCTCCGGCTTGCCGCTACGGCGTCGCGTCGCTGCACCATTCCCCGGAGAGGTAGCGCCCAAACAACCCTTATTATCGCCCAACCTCGCGGGACTAGACTCTCTCTCTGTGACGATCCGCCGCAGTTTGTCTCGCCCGGGGAAGCTGGCGCCTGCCTGGGCCTGCAGCTCATTGACGTAAGCGCGGAATTCCGCGCCCCACGTGGACAGGTGGTGGAGTCGCGAGTTGTTGTAGAACTCGGAGACGAACTGCGGGTCACTCGTCTTCGATGGCGACCGATGTTTAGAGTCCATGCCTGGCGGTGACGGTCTCTTAGTCGCTGGGAGCCCTCGCGCGACGTCAGGAGAGGGGCGTTTGGAAGCCCGAGGACCGGCCGGCTGGGCCGATAAATGCGAAACATCGCTTCTTGTCGGGGTTTTGTCTGTAGAGTTAATGGGTGTCTTATCGCCCACCCGTTTAGAGTCCCTGCCGGGGGCTTTGAGTAGACTAGTTTCACGGTTCTTACCAGAAGCGCCAGGCGGCGCATCCGGGTTCCGAGTTAGCGATGTCGCAGACGAGACGCTGTCCCGTGAATTAGCGTTCGTGCCCGTCGCCGCTGATGACGTCACAGGTGGGATGCTGGGTGCGTCCTGCACTGCGTCGAATCTGATCCCGGCTTGGTTCTTGTTACGCGCTGTGTAGAGTAGGTAGTCGTGGAACGGAAGCAGCTTCCCGGCTTCCACGCTAGACAAAGGCAAAATAAAATAACAATTTCAACGCCAACATGCATGGTCGTAAGTATAAAGCCAGATATCTATGTTATCCTGTATGTGACGCAAAATCGAAGCAAAAGATTTGCGTTCATGCGAAAGACATATATATATAGGTGTATATCTAATGACGATACATTTGGATATTTTAATTATATATACTAGATCTCATCACATTCAAAGCGGTTAAGCCACAATTATACTATTGAAAAAGTAAGATATACATAAAGAGTCCAACTAAAATAAACAATGCAATGTATAACGCATCCAGCGGTACAAGAAGACGCCTAGCTGGGTACTCACTCCTATGACATCCCATGATTGTCGGTTGCCACGCGCTACATCAAGCAGCGATTAAAGTGCATAACTTGATTAGGAGTTTCTGTTGGTTGTTTGGTTTTAGGAGGATACTTAATTCATTAAGCGCGGAGCGGAGCAATGTGGTGGGGATAACCCCCTACTCTTTACGAGAGGTCATAAAATATACATTCGCACTGTGGGTCGAAAAAAAAACTTTATGTAACCATGCAGTGTAACAATAACATTACAAAAGTGAAGAATCCAGTTCAACAGACAAACCTGTCCGTGATCCACGATGGGTGGCACACCTTCTTGTCCGTCAGGTTGTCCACCTTGCTGTTGGGGAGATTGGTGGCGATGATGTGCGTGACTTTGGACCTGGAGTAATAGTGGTGGAACTCGCCGCCATGTTTCTGCATCAGCCGCTTGATGACGTCAGGTGCAGGCTCTGGCGGAAGTAGATCATACAACAATAGGGGGATTTTGTCAGAAGTACAGACATCACCGTGTGTTCCTTGGAAATGAAATGTTGGTGTTTTAGGCCACTTTTGTGCACATGCAGGCTAAATTGGGCCAAGGAACCTCCCGGGACGATGAAGGATGAAGGAATGAAACATGCCCCAGATTAGGTGCCCGAGCCCGAATTCGAACCCAGGACCTATTGATCTGCGGTCTAGTGCGCTAACCACTACACCAGGGAGGCCCCCGTATGTTCCTTGGAAGCCACATGTCTCTGTGTGAAATGATGGATTCGTTCACAGCTTGTTTTGTTGCAATATTATTTTCCCTGATTTGTTATGAAACACATACATCTATCATCTTCAGCCTGTCAGGTGATGCCTTCGGGCCACTCATTGTGGTTGTACTGTTCAGCTATTTGTGCATATTTGCACAAGAACAGTGTTTAATGCAGGGAATGGGCTTCTACAAGTGTCTTTTCTCTTTTTCCATACATTTTTGCCTTGGTCTGTCAAGGCATTCTCCAGAATGTTATTCAGCTATTCAGTTGTAATTCTCAAGCTGGCTAAAAATGCAAAGTTACTTTTTAATATGTGGTATATGGTTTGCATACCTTATACAAGTTAATTGCCCTTTTGAGCTAAATGTGGATGTACTTTTTGATGAATCATGTATTGCACCACCAAACAAACTGGCACAGACTATACAGTCATTCTACCCTGTCATTTGGACAATTAAAGGGCCTCATTTCTATGTATACTGAACAAATAAATCTTGTTAAGTTTGTTAGGTATTAATAACTGAATTAATAAATAAATGCTGTATGTCACTTGTAAGTAGATATATTAAGCTTCAACCTTTGCATTAAGTAGAAACCTACATAATATTTATTCTGATTAAGTAAATGAATTAATTTGATAATAAATATTAAATATTTAATTCTTGTAAAGTAAGGAAAACCAATAATTAAAAGCAGATATTTACTTGTATATCCATTAACATGGATGGCAATACCACTGAAGATATCAGATTCCCTTTGATCTTCCTTGGGAGCATCAACCTTGAATTGGTGTTCTAACTTTTGAATCTTTGCATTCATATAACCTCCCTGCAATGAGAAAAAGAAAAGTCAAATGGTGTCTTAATTATAACAGTATATATATGTGGTGGTGAAACCCTTGTTTTGCATAAACACAGATCCTCTTTACCAAATTGCAAATTGCAAAGATGCATCACTAAACTTTTGTATGCATACTGCAATGTGGCTGTGATTTCCAGTGTTCTAACGCTGGAAAATGCGCAGGTAACTGTAATGTAGCTTAAAGTTGCATATCAAGCTCTTTCTCACCAAACTAAACCCAGACCACATATATAATCACAATTTGCAGAAAACATGATTGTTTCATTCTATTAATTCAGCAACCTAATAAACTTTGCCATTTCAGCTGTGATATATGGCAAACGTATCTATCCCAAGACACTGCAGAACTCACAACCAATAAGTTTAGTTTTATTTATTGACTTTGAGTTGCAATTTTATATCAACTTTATACCAAAATTTATTCCAACTGGACTAAAGTAGATTATATCAACTTTATACCAAAATTTATACCAACTGCTCAGTAATTAAGTAAAAGTGAGTATATTAGATTTCTTCAGATAACATATTTGTAATATGAGTTCTGTATCTTTTAACCTTTAAACAATATCTTGACACAAATAATCTAACCAAAACAACCTTTTCCCCAGAGGTGGGGAATAAGTATGGTATAGCCCTGTCATTATTGAGCAGAGATATGATGACCCTCACCTCAGCTGTTTATTTACATATCAAACTGTCAACAATGAAGTCTGGTTTTGGATACTTTACTGTCTCCTTGATGCATGATTAAGACTTAATTCTACTGATTACTGATTATAAATGATATCTGAAAAATATACTGACATATTATTGCATAAAAGTAGGTGTAGCTGCTTATACTATTAGTTATAACAGTTAACAAATTGCTGATGGTTTATAGCTATGGCTATACACAATGTCAGAGATTTCAGCTACAAATGATATAGCTGGAAATATATTGTATAAATTATGCAAAATGTAATAGAAATCAATTCCTGTAGGAATAAATGTACTATGACATATACTTTCTTCTCAAAATATCTATTTTCAATTTTCCTACCTACTCTAACCCCTTTGGCCAGGTTGGTATTCTAGCTGAAGTATCTATACTGAAGTTTATGCAGTAACACCCATTGCAGCTTCCGACTTCAAGCATTTTGTCGGTGTAAGCTTACTATATAATTGGATAGGATATATCAAAGGGGTCTATATGCGCTGTAGCCACACTTTAACCTGGCCGCCGATTAAGTTGGCCACAGGGGAAGGTGGCTGCGAAAGGGAAGGGGGAGGGATGGAAGAGTACACCATCACAGGCACCATAAATCAGTGGGGAATGGTACCCCTATTAAACTACTGTTTATATAGGGACCCTTACCAGGGAATCTGCACCCCCCCACCTTCCCTGCCCCTGCTGATTGATGGTGCTGGTGGGTTATATATAAATCTTGAATTTAAAGGCCTAAAATGGAATTTGGTAGCAATGAGGTTGCCGCAAATCCATGGCTATGGTTGTAGCCTAAGGTTTTGGTCTAGCGATGATGTCAGAAACTGCCTGATTACCCAACCAAGTTTGTGGCCAGAGCAAGACTTGTCATCCCTACCCCACCCTCCCTGAGTCCTGTAATTTGCTCCCCTCTGGTTCCATAGATGTAACGTAGTCCACTCTGATATGGGTCCAGTCACGGTAGTCACGGTGCTCGCAGGACTAGCTCCCCCCGGCCCTCCACCCCTAGCCCCCCCGGCTCCCGCTAAGTTACTGTGCCTGTGCTGAGGCACTGGTCTCAATAGCCTCAATGTTCAGACGTTACTGTTTGACAGTCTGTAGCCTGAATGTTCAGACGTTACAGCCTTGACACTTGTTCTTGTGCTCTATAGACAGAACAGCCGTACTACCAAAACGGCCGTATGGTGGGGGAGGTGGTGGGGGCTAAGAGGTTTAAATTGCATTCCTCAGATACCAGAAGGGAATGATTTGTAAATGTATATAAAATATTGCTTTGAAAAATCCTCGGATCATCTTTTTTGGGTAGAGTTGTTTTCAAAGAATGCCAATTAGTCCATTTTGACGCGTCACCCTAGCCCAGTGAACTTGACCCTTCTGACAACAAGCTGATAATTAGGGTTGAGGTCGTGAGGGCCATGCATCAGGGCTAGCGTCACCCCAGTGTAAGCCTCCCCTGCCTCAACCCCCCCACTGCACACTATGCATATGGCCCGCCAATCAACCCTGGCTGCTAGCTTTACATACCACCCCTCCCCACACCCTCATAGACCACTACCCCACCCACACTAACTCAAACGGCCGTTCTGGTAATACCGCCATTCTGTCCATACATCGTTCTTGTGACTGTAACGACTTTACAGTCACAAGAACAAGTGTCAAGACTGTAACGTCTGAACATTCAGGCTAGACAGTCTGATGCTTACTGTCACAAGGACAAGTGTCATTGAGACCGTACCGTCTGAACATTCATGCTGTGGTCTCACCCGTTCTTCCCACCCGTCGTCTGCTGCAGGCCGACGGTTTCTGCCTCTGCCTCTTCGGCTCATCTTGTCTCGCTGTTCAGACTGTCAGTCAACAGAAATCAAACCCGCCATACATGACGCCTGTAAAGACTGCAGCACTGACAGTTCTGCATAGTATAGTTGCTGACCAAGTAGCTAATCAGCAAACGCAGCAGTTTTCACAACTCAAATCTCAACAGGGTCAGGGAGGAGCAGTTTACAGCAGACCGGATGTAAACAAACACATCAGATTTTGTACCTGAAGTTTGGCCCGAGGCTCAATTAGTCAACGGCATGGTCTCGTCTGTAGATTTCATACAGGCGCAGTAAATCGACGGACGTGGAATGGACGCAGGCATGGTGGTGGGGGGGGGGGGGGCGGGGGTAGGGGACTAAGTTGCTAAGTTGTGCGCACCTCCCACCGGTTGTTGAGGACGAGGGCGGTAACGCTGGTAACGGAGGGTGAGGAGGAGGGCGAGGACGGTGGGTGTGGAGGGCGGTGACGGTGGGTGAGGAGGGCGGTGACGGTGGGTGAGCCAGGAGGAGGGCGGTGATGGTGGGTGAGGAGCAAGGCGGTGACGGAGGGTGAGGAGGAGGGCGGTGACGGTGGGTGAGGAGGAGGGCGGTGACGGTGGGTGAGGAGTAGGGCGGTGACGGTGGGTAAGGAGGGCGGTGACGGTGGGTGAGGGGGGCGTTGAAGGTGGGTGAGGAGGAGGGCGGTGATGTGGGGTGAGGAGGGCGGTGACGGTGGGTGAGGAGGAGGGCGGTGACGGTGGGTGAGGAGGAAGGCGGTGACAGCGGGTGAGGGGGGCGGTGACGATGGGTGAGAAGGAGGGCGGTGACGGTGGGTGAGTAGGGCGGTGACGGTGGGTGAGGGGGGCGGTGACGTGGGGTGAGGAGGGCGGTGACGGTGGGTGAGGAGGAGGGCGGTGACGGTGGGTGAGGAGGAGGGCGGTGACGTGGGGTGAGGAGGGCGGTGACGGTGGGTGAGGAGGAGGGCGGTGACGTGGAGTGAGGAGGGCGGTGACGGTGGGTGTGGAAGGCGTTGACGGTGGGTGAGGTGGAGGGCGGTGATGGTGGGTGAGGCGGAATTAAGGCGGTGACAGTGGGTGAGGGGGGCGGTGACGGTGGGTGAGGAGGAGGGCGGTGACGGTGGGTGAGGAGGGCGGTGATGGTGGGTGGGGAGGAGGTCGGTGACGGTGGGTGAGGAGGAGGGCGGTGACGGTGGGTGAGGAGGGCGGTGATGGTGGGTGGGGGGGGGAGGTCGGTGACGGTGGGTGAGAAGGAGGATGGTGACCGTGGGTGAGGAGGGCGGTGACGGTGGGTGAGGAGGAGGGCGGTGACGGTGGGTGAGGAGGGCGGTGACGGTGGGTAAGGAGGGCGGTGACGGTGGGTGAAGAGGGCGGTGACGGTGGGTGAGGAGGAGGGCGGTGACGGTGGGTGAGGAGGAGGGCGGTGGCGGGGGGTGAGGAGGGCGGTGACGGTGGGTGAGGAGGAGGGCGGTGATGGTGGGTGAGGAGGAGAGCGGTGACGGTGGGTGAGGAGGGCGGTGATGGTGGGTGAGGAGGAGGGCGGTGACGGTGGGTGAGGAGGAGGGCGGTGGCGGGGAGTGAGGAGGGCGGTGACGGTGGGTGAGGAGGGCGGTGATGGTGGGTGAGGAGGAGGGCGGTGACGGTGGGTGAGAAGGAGAGCGGTAACGGTGAGTGAGGAGGAGGGCGGTGACGGTGGGTGAGGAGGAGGGCGGTGGCGGGGAGTGAGGAGGGCGGTGACGGTGGGTGAGGAGGGCGGTGATGGTGGGTGAGGAGGAGGGCGGTGACGGTGGGTGAGGAGGAGGGCGGTGGCGGGGAGTGAGGAGGGCGGTGACGGTGGGTGAGGAGGGCGGTGATGGTGGGTGAGGAGGAGGGCGGTGACGGTGGGTGAGAAGGAGAGCGGTGACGGTGGGTGAGGAGGAGGGCGGTAACGGTGGGTGAGGAGGAGGGCGGTGACAGTGGCTGAGGAGGAGGGCGGTGACAGTGGGTGAGGAGGAGGGCGGTGACAGTGGGTGAGGAGGAGGGCGGTGACGGTGGGTGAGGAGGAGGGCGGTGGCGGGGGGTGAGGAGGGCGGTGACGGTGGGTGAGGAGGAGGGCGGTGATGATGGGTGAGGAGGAGGGCGGTGACGGTGGGTGAGGAGGAGGGCGGTGGCGGTGGGTGAGGAGGGCGGTGACGGTGGGTGAGAAGGAGGGCGGTGACGGTGAGTGAAGAGGGTGGTGACGGTGGGTGAGGAGGAGGGCGGTGACGGTGGGTGAGGAGGAGGGCGGTGACGGTGGGTGAGAAGGAGGGCGGTGACGGTGAGTGAGGAGGAGGGCGCTGACGGTGGGTGAGGAGGGCGGTGACGGTGGGTGAGGAGGAGGGCGGTGACGGTGGGTGAGGAGGAGGGCGGTGGCGGGGGGTTAGGAGGGTGGCCGGTGACGGTGGGTGAGGAGGAGGGCGGTGATGGTGGGTGAGGAGGAGGGCGGTGACGGTAGGGTGAGGAGGAGGGCGGTGACGGTGGGTGAGGAGGAGGGCGGTGGCGGGGGGTGAGGAGGGTGGTGACGGTGGGTGAGGAGGAGGACGGTGACGGTGGGTGAGAAGGAGGGCGGTGACGGTGAGTGAGGAGGAGGGCGGTGACGGTGGGTGAGGAGGAGGGCGGTGACGGTGGCTGAGGAGGAGGACGGTGACGGTGTGTGAGGAGGGCGGTGACGGTGGGTGAGGAGGAGGGCGGTGACGGTGAGTGAGGAGGAGGGCGGTGACGGTGGGTGAGAAGGAGGGCGGTGACGGTGAGTGAGGAGGAGAGCGCTGACGGTGGGTGAGGAGGGCGGTGACGGTGGGTGAGGAGGAAGGCGGTGCATGACGGTGAGTGAGGAGGAGGGCGGTGACGGTGGGTGAGGAGGAGGGTGGTGACGGTGAGTGAGGAGAAGGGCGGTGACGGTGGGTGTGGAGGAGAGAGGTGACGGTGAGCGAGGAGGGCGATTTTTCTCTTGCATGGGGTTGGCAGTGTGGGTTTTTTCATTACTTATCATGGGGATGTTTTCTATAGATGTGTAACCTGAATAGTCATGACCAAAGCAGGAGCCAAACTCTTATTCGCTCCTATTAGATAACGTGTGTTGAGCGGAAACTGATTTACAAGCAAGCTAACAAAGAAAGAAACCTTCGATTTCTTTATTTTCCTTTGGTCGGATTCGTACGTCAAAGTCACTCATCCAGTCAAGTTAGAGTTTGCGTGGCGGCGTCGCGAATTTCTGCCTCCAAGTGGTCAATATTATAACAATAGCATTAGTTAGCCGGGCGTTAAGCACTTTTATTGGCCCGACACCACGTTGTAGTTGCCCGCCAAATTTCATTATCCGCCCGAAGCCCGCGAGCCCGAGGGCGGATAATGAAAATGAAAGCCTGCTACAGGTTGATGAAGGGCCAATAAAATGTCTAACGCCATGCAAATCTAGCACTATTACTATTATTACGAGTTTAATTTAAATACTAGTTTACCTCACATATCATATGTGCTGATCTTTAACATATGTCTCCTCGCTGCTTTGGTTTAACTTTCGCATACAACGTTCGAAGTAAAATGTTTAGCGCTTACAAGCTTTTCCAGATCTTGTGAGCCAGGTTGTCTTCAGACTTCGTACAAGTTGTTATACTGCACTCTTTGAGCCAGTCGCCTTCTTTACACCATATCCCAATCTCGATCCCAGAGTTCCTTGCGCTAGGGCGAGAGCTTGCTTAACAAGGTACTCTGTACGGAGATTGTTATATATCCGTATATCGTGACCAAGAAACGACACGCGCAGCTAGGACAATATAGGCACTAGGCCTAGTAAGCAGCGAGGCGGGCCATTTACATTCATAACCACAGTTCTTTTGTGTGTGACGTCATGTTTCATTGTTCTACGCCATGTAACTATGGCAACGATTGTTGAAGGGGCCGCAGGGCGGTTTGCGTGAGATTGCGCTAGGGCGATAGTTTGCCTCTACTGTACGCAGATTGTAAATACCGTAGTTGCGCGATTAAGCGCCCCTGTTTGAAGAAAGCGCCAGGTCAATGAGAGACAAAAAATAAATAAGCGCCCGAACTGGAATAAGCGCCTGGGCTTGAATAAGCGCCCGGGCTTGAATAAGCGCCTGGGCTTGAATAAGCGCCCGGGCTTGAATAAGCGCCCGGGCTTGAATAAGCGCCCGGGCTTGAATAAGCGCCCGGGCTTGAATAAGCGCCCGGGCTTGAATAATTAAGCGCCTGGGCTTGAATAACCGCCTGGGCTTGAATAAGCGCCCGGGCTTGAATAAGCGTCTGGGCTTGAATAAGCGCCCGGGCTTGAATAAGCGCCCGGGCTTGAATAAGCGCCGGGGTGTATCCGTCGTGACCAAGAAACGACACACGCAGCTAGGCAACCAGGCACTAGTAGGCAGCGAGGCGGGCCAATTTTTGTGTGTGACGTCATGTTTCGTGGTTCTACGCCATGTAACTATGGCAACGATTGTTCATTGAACATCGATAACCACAGGGCAGTTTGGGTGAGATTAGAGGAGTTTAGCGGCCTTCAGATTTAAGGTCGAGAGCCCGTGGGGGAGTAAAAAAATAAATTCGTCGCGGAATGTTTTACTTTTTTCTCTAATTAAGTATCGTGTATGGATTCCCTTGAAAATGTTATAAAAAATATATGCTACTTTACTAAATAAAAACGTGCTGTTTTTTTTTGTCAAATTGCCCTTAACATGGCGGTCAATGGGAAAATGCTTTAAAATGTTTTGTGTTTTAGCTTTTAAAAAACTGGTCGAGAAACGTCACCAAAAAAACTGCCTGCTGAAGCCTAGCGTGATGTTAAATACATAAATACCCTAATAAACATATGTTACTGAACTAAATTTTGGGTATATAAGGTCGATTGTACCAAATTAGGTTATCAAATAGGCCGAAAATGCTGAATTTTCCCCCTTTTGCCGTTCGGTGCATATATGCAATTACTGAATTGTTGTGTCTTTGCTTGTAATACATAACATATAGGCAAATCTGCCGGCGGAACTAATATTTTATGCGACAAAGCTCGATATTGTTTGTCATTGAAACCTCAGAATGCCAAAACAAATGTTTGTATTTGTTTCTCAAAAAAATCCGCTAAGCGACACCCGTTCTCGGCCTTAATGTTACTGTACTAGAAGGATGCCAACCTTCCATAATATTAGTTAACACGACCGTCAACTCGTAATTATGTAACAATATCGCGAGTTAGCGGGGCGTTAGGCAATTTTATTGGCCCGACATCAAGCTGTAGCACCCCGCCAGTTTTCATTATCCGCCCGAGGCCGTTTTTCTCGCCGCACACTAGGCGTCCGGTTTGAATATAATTAGAGTGGCGGTCCTCCTGATTGGCCAATCGCGGACACACCTCCAGAAAGAAATCGTGGCTGGCGGTCAATTCTAAATTTAATTATCACCGAGTTATTATCAGTAAATATTTTACTGGGAATGACGGATGTTCCAAATAGTAACTTGTTAAATCATTTTGTGCTCATTATTAAGAGACACATATTTGTATCAATATGGAGAAATACAATTACAACTTTCCAAGTTTTACACGGAAAGGTATATTGCTCAGAGTAACGGCTGGAATCACATAAGGAAATTTCAGACTAATTAAGTGGTGACCCATCCGACAATTTTTGATATACGATATACAAATTTAATGTTATGTACATTGTGCATGATGTAATTTAAAATATGTGTTTTAGTTGAAATAAAAAGAAAAGAAAAACAAGATATTATGAGCTGTAGACAGGGCTGAAAATTATGTAATTTGGAGTATAGACAATTGGGTATAATATGAATCGGTAAAGCAGCGTTAGAGGCCAGGCTGGCGGCTTCGTTTAACCCTTGCAGATCATACCGCGATAATGGGAAGCAGCCATATTTCCCGGTGTAACCCCCTACTATTTGAGAAAACCAACATGGGATCTTTATCTTGCACAATTTGGGCTCGAACCCAGGTAATAAAGTTGAACCATGGACGTAATAAACAAACCATGGTAACCCAGTCAGGGAATCGCCAGAAATGACTCTCGTTGGAGATGAAAATGTCACAGCAAACTTCAGGCGCAAGATAAATAAATCCACTGTGTCGCCACAAAAAAATAGGCATTGTGTTAATAGTAAGGCCAAACGAGTAATACTTGATAACTGGTGTAGCTAGGCTTCTTCTTATCGATTCTTGCAATAAAGGGGTTTAAACAAATTCGCAGAGTGTAAAGCGTTGTCTCCAGGGCTGATTAATTAGACCATGTCCAGTTTAGTTTTTATCTCGTGCGTTATTACCTGGTGCATTCTCAAAGCGTTTGATATATAAGACATTATCCTGCAGTTGTTTTGATGAATGCTATACGGTGTTACTTCTACAAGTTGTTCTACATATATTACTTCAAGGACTGCAAACACCTGTTCTTAAGCGGTCCAACATACCCACTGGATCAGTAGTATGTTTGTTACGACAGACCGCCGGAGTTTGCTAAGTATTTGAGACTCACAATAATGAGCATAGGCCTTCTTCTCAAACAATGGATTTGGAAAGGGAAAAAAACAACCACGAGTAGGAATGTGAATAGCTGTGATCGAGAAGGCAGCATTTAAGTTCCCTATCCATCTGTGCAATGGGTTATGGATCACAACGTCAGCGTCCACCTAGAATTATCCTGTGTCGAGGTCATTCCATCAATCGATCATATACCTGAAGACAAATCAATGGGTTAAATTATCCCACACGAGGCGGTTCTTGCTGTATGGACATATATTTACCCGACATCTCGAGGTAACCATAAATCCTTGTTATGATGACAAGCCATGGCAACAGGTGGCACGTACAGAACCGACGCCGAGATTTATCGGTTTTAAAACTGCATCGACATGGGACTGCCGTCCGTTGTTCCGGCCATATATACCGTGTCACAAACGGCAGCCTTGCACGCCAACATCTGTCTTAATTAAAAAGGAACTTACAGCTTAATACTCCTTCGTTCGTTCTATAACAAGACGGATAGCCATAAAGTAACGGGGAAAAGAAATCTAAAAAAAATCAATGTGCCTATATAAAATTCTAATGGCTTTTGTATTTCTTGTCCTTCGGAAAACGATCGTGCGGCGCGTACACCTACATATGTCAGAATTTTACGCACGATTGATCCGATAGCTTAGTTATATGCGCTTCAGACAATCAAGTAACGATTTATACTATAATATGCTTGCATGACGATGCCTTCCTTGCAATTCATCAAGTTTTATTCCTCGCAATTTCGCTTCGCAGCTGTCTGTTTTGCTTTAAGGATGGATGATGTATCTTCTCCCGTGGGACGGTGTCTGCCAGGACAAGGCGGGGAAAACGACAGAATATTAACGACGTGTCCTGACATGTGTCGGCTTCAACACTACATGCAGCAAGTTGCCATATAATTGATAATTACTCAGACATCGCCATTCCGGTGAATATACGCCTAGCTTTACGGTTAATCTATGTCCTCTGTCATTAATAATATATAACGTACGACTTCCTCGGCTGCAAGGATGTGAAGCTGTAAAAAGTATAAATTCGCCTCGTAATCGGGGAAGTGTACAATGTTCCTGGTCCAGCCCAGAGACTTCCATTCAGAGTTACAGCAGCAACTTCATGATGGCACGCATCTTCTTGGCCCTGGCGGTAATCCTGTCTGTCAGCTTCAGCATCCATGGTAACGTACATAATTTACTTTTACTCATACAACAATGTTTCTTCTGACAAACCTTTTGAAATGAAGTGATATATTTAGATCTGTATTGCAAAAATACAAATATGCAATGTAAAAATGCATGTTGCAAGGGCTGTTTTGCCAGAGGGGTGTGGAAAAGTGTGGCTTTCACGAAAAACTAATCTTTGCTGCCGTAATTGTCATAAAATGTGAGGTTGAAGTTGCTAATTGAATGCAATCTGAATGGAATCTTTTCTCTAAGAGCTGGTACTTTCAGTATCTGACAATATGTCCAGTACGTGTTTAACAACATATGTTGATAATACAAGTGGAACATTGCTATACAAGCAGCTTCTGCCTTGTATTTTTGGGTTGGAGACGGGGGTGGTGCGCGATGTTTTTTTTTCGCATAACATACATTTGTCATTTAGTGCCAGGGCTTTATGGCTGACATTGTTTTTGCCCTGTTACATGTCATTGCCCTGTTACATGTCATTGCCCTGTTACATGTCATTGCCCTGTTACATGTCATTGCCCTGTGACATGTCATTGCCCTGTTACATGTCATTGCCCTGTTACATGTCATTGCCCTGTTACATGTCATTGCCCTGTTACATGTCCTTGCCCTGTTACATGTCATTTCCCTTTCTTAGAGTTACGTGTAGCACATCGAATAAAATGGTTTTTTTTTCATTATTATTTTTTTTATTATCATTTCGGTTATATTTACAATTAAACATTGTCGCACGATATAGAAGTCCACACGCATTAAGTCTACATTAAGGCACCTGTCTGGACATTAATGCTCAGATATTCAGAGGTCATTATTGACTTTTGTTCTTTTTGTTGCATAATCGTGAACTCGGTGATGTTTTGTAACAATTTTGTTTAACAAAATACATACAATGAGAGCCTGTCACACGGGCATGCATTCAGCGCACCAGCTCTCAAATAATGACCAATACTTTTAATATGGCTCCCAAATAAACTAAACGGGTAGGTTATTTCGATGGCGTAATATATGGGGCTGGATATATTGAAAGTCCCATTGGAACTAGCAGCTGGAGTTTAACCATTTAATCTCAACACAAGGTAAAACTATTCTAATCATTCAATTTAAAGAAACAAAACCAAACTCTGGGATTTAAAACAGTTAAATTAAACCGCCGCCAAATCATTTTACGTACCCGGCCATACTGTCGTGATAATTATTACTCCATTTTTGGATATTATTATTATTATTGCAGTAACACATAGAAATGGACGAACATGGCCGTATTCAATGGGATAATTTATGTATTAATTATGGGAAAATTGTGTATGTGTTCTTTGCGAGTTATGTGTGTTTTTGCTTGCCCCTGTTTAGCCGGACAGACGTGTACTGACACAACAGGCGGGGACTGCACGTGCAGCTGTGTCTGCGAACCATGTAAGTAGTAAAACACTTAACGAAACAGCGAAATGATAATCAAAATAATAATGGTAACAATAACAATTATAATCAGTGATAATAATGGGTAATAATAATGAATGACAATATTATAATAGCACGAGTTAGCGGAGCGTTAGACCTTTTATTGGCCCGACATCAAGCTGTAACAGCCCGCCAATTGTTATTATCCGCCATGTACGGGTGCAAAGGAAAATAAAGGATTGCTACAGGTAGACCAAGGGACAATAAAATGTCTAACGTCATGCAAAATTCGCCCTTTTACTATTACTACGAGTTGAATTGACATTCTAGTTTGCCTCACGTATGTGCTGGGTTTTAACATGTCTCTTTGCACCATATCAGTGTATATCAGTATATCGTGACCAAGAAACGGCACGCACAGCCAGGCAACTTAGCAGCCCAGCGGGTCATTTAAATCTATAACCACAATGCCTTTCCGCGTGATGTCATGTTTCATTGTTCCACGCCATGTAACTAAGGCAACGATTGATTATTGAGCGGG
Source organism: Arenicola marina (assembly GCA_964019135.1). Taxonomy (NCBI): domain Eukaryota; kingdom Metazoa; phylum Annelida; class Polychaeta; family Arenicolidae; genus Arenicola; species Arenicola marina. The sequence continues at coordinate 15,197,968 of OZ025253.1, forward strand.
CCACAGGGCGGTTTGGGTCAGATATGAGGATTTTAGCGGCCTTCAGATTTTGTACTATAGTAGTTAATGCGACAATCAACTCGTCATAGTAATGATAATAATAATCAATGTAATTGTAGTAATAATAGCTAATATCAGAATTAGAATAAGTAATAAATTAATATTAATATATTATTAGTAATAATGCAAAAAATAATAGAACAACAGTAATAGCTAAATATATTATACATATATATACACATATATGTATATCAATTGAATGTCACATACATGTACAATAATATAACATATGCTATATAATTGATACCAATTATCTTGTTGCCATCCCCAGTCTGCTTTGCGGAGTGTACTTCCGGTTTCGGTGCTCCTAACGAGGTGGTAGGATTTGACGGCAGTGTCAGTTACATGGGCTACGACTCCAAGTACCTCATCGCAACCAAAAACCCCTATGAGGACGATGTGTGCAAGGTTGGTAACACCCAAAATGTTACCTTCAGATCCAGTAGTAGTAGTTTATTCGGCACTAGGCGGCTGACCGGCCTCCAGCCCTGGATACACGTATAAGTACAAAAGTCAAAGAAACAGACAGAACAAACAGAGCTAACATCAATTTTTTTTTAATGCATCATATCGGAACAGTCAACACTGGCATTTACGCGCCAAGTGACTTGGATGCAAGTTTCGATTTAATTGTTGATCATGTTGATCAGATGAATGCAGATGAATCAGTATTTTTTTTGATAAATGTGGTAACCAGTATCAGTTCGATGTGACATTCCTGTCAAGTAACGTCAAATGATCGCCTCTGGCTGTTTGTTGGCGTTTTAAATCGTTTTAAGGGATGTATTCGAGCCAACATATTGGCACGAAAATGCAATACTATAAATCGTTGCCTTTATAGCAACGACTCATTTTGGTCTGTGCACTGTATTTTCGGCGTTGATGCAGTAAAATAGCCCATATATGACTTGATAGAACCATGCCTTCTCTAGTTGCTATACTAATGACATTGCTTAATCCGCGTTTTCTTTCAAATGACTTGGATTCTAACGTAGCAGTTTACGAAACAAATAAACATATAGTATCTAGTGTAAGCTATGCAAATCACATCAATGCCTGGTGTCCTATGTGTATGTGTCTCTTATATGTCTCTCATGGCCGTTCCACTCGCTACGATGCGCCGAACCGAGTACTTTAACCCATCTAATGGACTAATGTGACAGCAAGCTTGATTTCTTATTCTTCTAGGGATTTTTGAGGTCACACAATTGTTGAGAGAATTGCAAAATTTCCCCCCGTTTTGTGTTTAACGACATAATGCAGGGTCGCTGGTTATTATAACTATTGATTCGCCAAGAACCTTATCAATAATACATGTAGAAATCCACCATTTTTTCCCCGAGTGACGTACATGTTTTAACCCAATTGATTCAGCCCGAGTGTGCAGACAACATCCAGTCATCACTGTCATGAGACTCATTTAAAGCAGGTGAAAACGCTAAAATAATCGTGAGGCCTTAGTAATGTTTTAGACCTAAAAGCAGCTTTGCAAAACACGACACGTCTTAGAGAACAACGGGTTGAAAGAAAGACATTTTTAATCCTGTCCACAGTAAATTCAAGCCCCGCGCCATTTTGCAACAGAGCGTGACGTCATGGATGGTCATACATGCGTCGCCCACATGCGGTGGAAATTGGGTTTATCTCGCTTGTTCAGGGGCGAGCGGAAACGCGTGAAATGATATACCGTGGCCTCGCCTCGCACTGGAATTGTTACAATTCCAATCCGCACTGTACACCATCTCTTGTAGAAATTAGGCTCGAGAACCACTTTCGATTTAGCAATTAAAAATAAAGATTGTATCCGTATAATATGAGTACTTAGACTATTAACTGCGTTTTTTATAGTGTGTTGGGTATGAGCGAAGTTAGGTAAACATCGCCCGTTTCGCTATTTCGGGTTTGGGTCTCGCTCTCTGATTGGCAAGTGCCAGCCAGGCCCACTGAGAGGGCTGCGCCCGGTAAAGCTGCGCTTTCTCGACATGCGGTCACTTCAAAAAATTATTGCGACCAACTGGGGTGTCACAAAAATCTGCGCTTTTGAGGGTTGACGCAGCGTTAGCAAATAAACGCTTGGGTCAGCTACAAGAGCTAATATTTTTATTTCCTTTAATGCACGTCTATCCAACATACATAGGCACCATGAATTAATAACTTCTTTAATTGGTCAACCAGTTCCGCGTCCACATCGACACTGATGACTCAAGTGGACCCGTCAAGGTCGACTGGGTGGGTTTCGCCTTTGGCATTCACGCGGCAAATACCGACAAGATGGAGCGGAACTTCAGGATGTCCTTGACGCAGGGACAAATCGAGGTTCGAGGCCGTGGCTACAATGTAAGTAAATTGAAAACACTGATAATCATTTATGATGATGTTTGATCACCCCAGTATATTAGCCAATGGTCTGGTAATGACCACCTTCGAAGTCATTACTAGTCTCAGTAACCCCCAATGTCATGGTAATTATTGGCGGTTCAGTTCTCACAGTCATATTCTGATATCGTCGATCCCCTCATAACATTTTTCTTTGACGCTCATCCATCCCGTCATTACTTATCTTTAGGTTCATCCATCCCGCATGATATTTTTCTTTGATTTTCATTCATCTCGTCATTATTATTACCTTTGATGTCAGCCACCGAGTCACTACATAAAAACACTCACCCACAAGTTGCTTCACCTACATTTGCAGCCGCCAGGGCCACTGGTCTTCGGGCCGGCCAAGCAATGCTTCCAGACGGGCGAGGATTGGTATTTCTGCGTGGAGAAGGTATCCGAGGGTGTCTACCAGGCTACGGCCGGCAGGGACGACGGCTCTTGCTGGGTCACGGTTGACTACTTTGAAGACGCCGCCACCAACGACAAGGTCGTGGTGACGGTCTCCGACCACTACATGGGCCAACTGGAGGGGAAGTGCGGCAACTGGGACGGCATAGAAAGCAACGACGATCAGTTCTGTGGGATTGCTGACCCAGGAAGCCCAGAGCCATGCATCGACGGCACACACCTGGAAAACTGAGGATCAAAGCGAACGGCTGGATGAAGACCCTGTTTGAAACGATCTTCTCTTCTTCTATGGCTATAATTCACGATTTTTGAGGCTAAATGTAGGCGTGAGTAACACGTATGCAACATTAAAAACAATCGGACGAGGTCATAGAGAAATGACCTGCTTTGTTTTGTTAGGTCAAAGGCGAACCATAAATAACTGTAGTGCCTAAATAAAGCAATAGATAAAGTCATATCTTCGGTTTTGTATTCTTTCCTATTCTTTTGTATCTCATTATGTGCGAATCTTTTGTGGAGCTTATCAAGAGCCCATAGTTCATACTTCACATATACGGTCATTACAGACATTCGTTGCATAATATTCTGTCCATCGACTCCCATAGCCAAACATTAAATATGCCGAACGAAATCGTTATACGGTGTTACTTCCAAACATTACTACACACGTTACTTCAAGGACTGCAAGCAAACGTTCTTATAAGGGGTTTAATATTATGGAACGATATTAGGGCCAAATTCCAGATTCTTCATTTTACATTTTATGAATACTTCAACTCAAACAGAGTCGGTAAGATCACCGCTATGGCTGCCATAGCAACTAAAGTATGAAGACCTAGATTATATACCGTATTCCTCCTTCATTGAAACGTTCGCCCTCGCGCGAATATGCACCCAAATAAAAACAATATGGCAGTGAACATGAAATATTACTAACCCAAATTAAATATGATATTGAATAACGTGGAAAAAATCGTAATGACCACATATATTAAGTAAGATTATATCAGTGTCGAGACCAAAGCAAAACACACACAAAATTTCTCCGAACACACGGTAGAAATAATAGTTCAGGGATCGTTGTGGGATGTTGCAGACATTGTCCCTTAGGCGGCATAGCCGTTTCTGGCAAAGTCCGTACCATACCACGACGTCGATGTGTAAGTCACCGGGCCACCGGGAACCGACAGCTTCGTACTGGACAGTGGTAGCATGCATGACCGTAGCTCATGGTCCAGGTAGGTGGCTGTTCATTGCCACCGTCCCGTCCGTGCCTCATCCCCGTCGCGATGTTGCCGACCGCGCAGGGAACCCTCGACGGCGCGTCCGGGCCTTAAGCCATGCCACAGTGCCACCGCCAGTAACGCCGTCCGGGCCTTAAGCCATGCCACAGTGCCACCGCCAGTAACGCCGTCCGGGCCTTAAGCCATGCCACAGTTCCACCGCCAGTAACGCCGTCCGGGCCTTAAGCCATGCCACAGTCCCACCGCCAGTAACGCCGTCCGGGCCTTAAGCCATTCCACAGTCCCACCGCCAGTAACGCCGTCCGGGCCTTAAGCCATGCCACAGTCCCACCGCCAGTAACGCCGTCCGGGCCTTAAGCCATGCCACAGTGCCACCGCCAGTAACGCCGTCCGGGCCTTAAGCCATTCCACAGTGCCACCGCCAGTAACGCCGTCCGGGCCTTAAGCCATGCCACAGTCCCACCGCCAGTAACGCCGTCCGGGCCTTAAGCCATGCCACAGTCCCACCGCCAGTAACGCCGTCCGGGCCTTAAGCCATGCCACAGTCCCACCGCCAGTAACGCCGTCCGGGCCTTAAGCCATGCCACAGTCCCACCGCCAGTAACGCCGTCCGGGCCTTAAGCCATGCCACAGTTCCACCGCCAGTAACGCCGTCCGGGCCTTAAGCCATGCCACAGTCCCACCGCCAGTAACGCCGTCCGGGCCTTAAGCCATGCCACAGTCCCACCGCCAGTAACGCCGTCCGGGCCTTAAGCCATGCCACAGTCCCACCGCCAGTAACGCCGTCCGGGCCTTAAGCCATGCCACAGTGCCACCGCCAGTAACGCCGTCCGGGCCTTAAGCCATTCCACAGTGCCACCGCCAGTAAGGCCGTCCGGGCCTTAAGCCATGCCACAGTCCCACCGCCAGTAACGCCGTCCGGGCCTTAAGCCATGCCACAGTGCCACCGCCAGTAACGCCGTCCGGGCCTTAAGCCATTCCACAGTCCCACCGCCAGTAACGCCGTCCGGGCCTTAAGCCATGCCACAGTCCCACCGCCAGTAACGCCGTCCGGGCCTTAAGCCATGCCACAGTCCCACCGCCAGTAACGCCGTCCGGGCCTTAAGCCATTCCACAGTCCCACCGCCAGTAACGCCGTCCGGGCCTTAAGCCATGCCACAGTCCCACCGCCAGTAACGCCGTCCGGGCCTTAAGCCATGCCACAGTCCCACCGCCAGTAACGCCGTCCGGGCCTTAAGCCATGCCACAGTCCCACCGCCAGTAACGCCGTCCGGGCCTTAAGCCATGCCACAGTGCCACCGCCAGTAACGCCGTCCGGGCCTTAAGCCATTCCACAGTCCCACCGCCAGTAACGCCGTCCGGGCCTTAAGCCATGCCACAGTCCCACCGCCAGTAACGCCGTCCGGGCCTTAAGCCATTCCACAGTGCCACCGCCAGTAACGCCGTCCGGGCCTTAAGCCATTCCACAGTCCCACCGCCAGTAACGCCGTCCGGGCCTTAAGCCATGCCACAGTCCCACCGCCAGTAACGCCGTCCGGGCCTTAAGCCATGCCACAGTGCCACCGCCAGTAACGCCGTCCGGGCCTTAAGCCATGCCACAGTGCCACCGCCAGTAACGCCGTCCGGGCCTTAAGCCATGCCACAGTCCCACCGCCAGTAACGCCGTCCGGGCCTTAAGCCATGCCACAGTGCCACCGCCAGTAACGCCGTCCGGGCCTTAAGCCATGCCACAGTGCCACCGCCAGTAACGCCGTCCGGGCCTTAAGCCATGCCACAGTCCCACCGCCAGTAACGCCGTCCGGGCCTTAAGCCATGCCACAGTGCCACCGCCAGTAACGCCGTCCGGGCCTTAAGCCATGCCACAGTCCCACCGCCAGTAACGCCGTCCGGGCCTTAAGCCATGCCACAGTCCCACCGCCAGTAAGGCCGTCCGGGCCTTAAGCCATGCCACAGTGCCACCGCCAGTAACGCCGTCCGGGCCTTAAGCCATGCCACAGTGCCACCGCCAGTAACGCCGTCCGGGCCTTAAGCCATGCCACAGTGCCACCGCCAGTAACGCCGTCCGGGCCTCAAGCCATGCCACAGTCCCACCGCCAGTAACGCCGTCCGGGCCTTAAGCCATGCCACAGTGCCACCGCCAGTAACGCCGTCCGGGCCTTAAGCCATGCCACAGTCCCACCGCCAGTAACGCCGTCCGGGTCTTAAGCCATGCCACAGTCCCACCGCCAGTAACGCGACCTGCGAGGTCAAATCTGTCCAAATCTACACGGACGCGCTCGAAGTTCAGCGTCGGCTGCCGACGGCAGCCAGGATGCTTGTTGTTGTAGCCACCTGGGATAGCGACCAGGGTTAGCGACCTGGGATAGCGACCTGGGATAGCGAGCAGGGTTAGCGACCTGGGTTAGCGACCAGGGTTAGCGACCTGGGATAGCGACCAGGGTTAGCGACCTGGGATAGCGACCAGGGTTAGCGACTAGGGTTAGCGACCTGGGATAGCGACCAATGCAAACGACGTCATGGATCATGGGTGTCGTCGTTATCCTGGGAGCTCTTGACTTTCGCCGTGGCAGTCCAAACTGCAACCACAGAAGATATAGCTGCAGTGGATGCTACCGCGGATGTTGATGATATCGCGGATTTCGATGATACTGCGGACACCGATGATACCGCGGACACTGATATGATACCGCGTACACCGATGATACTGCGGACACCAATGATACTGTGGACGTCGATGATACCGCAGGCGCCGATGATACCGCGGACGCCGATGATACCGGGGACGCCGATGATACCGCGGACGTCGATGATACCGCGGACGCCGATGATACCGCGGACGCCGATGATACCGCGGACGTCGATGATACCGCGGACGCCGATGATACCGCGGACGCCGATGATCCCGCGGACGTCGATAATACCGCGGACGCCGATGATACCGCGGACGCCGATGATCCCGCGGACGCCGATGATACCGCGGACGTCGATAATACCGCGGACGCCGATGATACCGCGGACGTCGATAATACCGCGGACGTCGATGATACCGCGGACGTCGATAATACCGCGGACGTCGATAATACCGCGGACGCTATAACGTTATAACACCCTTTAATCTGGTCGTCAGACACTTTGCTAATATTTTATAATCCACATTAACTTAAACTGTGTTAAGCTAATAGTGCTCCAGTTTCCTAGATTGTTCCGCTTTCATTTACCTTTATACAGTAGCATCAATACACATTTTCCTTGTGAATGAGACCCCAAAATATCGGTATCATTCGGCAGTTAAACCATCCGAAACAGCACTCACCTTTAACTTCTTTGGGACCAATATCCAGTTCATGTTCTGTAATATCACCTACCAAGCTATGCTGTTCTTCATCGCATGTTGTTGGTAGATTTACGTTGCACGAGTAATTATTTAATTCAGCTCGACTCAGTTCAACTCGTTTCTTATACAATTCCTTACCAGACATGTCTGTAATTCTGTGTCGCCCTCAGTGCGTAGGATCTGGGCCTTAGCCTCTTTACTTGCACAATGTACTACCTTCAACACGTCACACCTGTTACATCTTCCATACATCACACCTGTTACACCGTCCACACTTCACACCTGTCACATCGTCCACACTTCACACCTGTCACACCTTCCATACGTCTCACAAGTCACACTTTCCACACGTCACACCTGTTACACTTTCCACACGTCACACCTGTTACACCTTTCACACGTCACACCTGTTACACCGTCCACATGTCACACCTGTCACATCGTCCACACGTCACACCTGTCACACGTCACGCCTGAAACACCTGCCACACGTCACATCTGTTACACCGTCCACACGTCACACGTGTTACGCATTCAACACGTCACACCTGTCACGCCTTCCACACGTCATTCCTGAAACACCTTCCACACGTCACACCTGTTACACCTTTCACACGTCACACATATCACACCTGTTACACCTTCCACACGTCACACATGTTACACCTTCCACACGTCACACCTGTTACACCTTCCACACGTCACACCTGTTACACCTTCCATACGTCACAGCTGTTACACCATCGACACGTCACACATGTCACACTTTCCATACGTCACACCTGTTACACCTTCCACACGTCACACAAGTTACACCTTCCATACGTCACACCTGTTACACCTTCCACACGTCACACCTGTTACACCTTCCACACGTCACACCTGTTACACCTTCCACACGTCACACCTGTTACACCTTCCACACGTCACACAAGTTACACCTTCCACACGTCACACCTGTTACACCTTCCACACGTCACACCTGTTACACCTTCCACACGTCACACCTGTCACACCTTCTACACGTCACACCTGTTACACCTTCCACACGTCACACAAGTTACACCTTCCATACGTCACACCTGTTACACCATCCACACGTCACACGTGTCACATCGTCCACACGTCACACCTGTTACACCTTCCACACGTCACACAAGTTACACCTTCCATACCTCACACCTGTTACACCTTCCACACGTCACACAAGTTACACCTTCCATACGTCACACCTGTTACACCATCCACACGTCACACATGTCGCATCGTCCACACGTCACACCTGTCACACCTTCTACACATCATTTCCGTAACGCATGGTCCCCCAGTTCACAGACATCCTCACAGGCTCAACCGCTTTGAGTCCACGTTCACATTCTAGATACACCCTGCAACAGTCAAATCAACGTAAATTAAACAAAGGTTACGCAAATTCATACTTATTACGAGTATATAGTACACCAAGGAACATTTTAATCTATGCAATAGGTATCGTCCTGTACAATTAAATAATGATTTAGTTAATAAGATTACCTTTTAGTTAATTTACTTTATAAGCTAAACAGTTTATTGCAACTGTGTGGACATAATTTCGCAGTGTGCAATGGCGGCGTAAAAACCGGTCTGAAGTTACAATTTAACTTATACATTCAGTTCATAAGGTCACTAATGGATCACATAGTAGGTACGCGTGCAAGGTTGGAACCCTTTTGTAACCTCGATAAAGGACACGCCCCGCTGGTTAACCGCAGGCGTATCACACTGGTATCAAGTGTGCCTCTGCAGGCTCGACCCAGTAATATCCGATTCTGAATTAATAGTTATTCGGTAATCACATTATAGCAGCCCAAGCTATTTACCTCCATCACTATGTTCGCTTCCTTATCAGATAAGGAGATAGATTATAAGGTTGGCGCCCGACCAACATTCCGTTCTAACACTACGATAACCCAAGCAACTTGGGAGCAACACTACAATGCTGGGGTAAATAATCAAATAATATCTGGACATTAGTCCTAGACTTATGTACAAATTAAAGTACGCCTAAAATAAATATTGATCATAACGTCCCACAAAGTCCGGCGACGTTATGACAATAACGGTTACGCTCCGAAATACACCAGTTTTATGCCGGCTGGATACTCGGGGACACCAACCCCCGCCTCAAACCCAGCATTTTATTAAGTACCGCCTCCCCCCCCCCCCCCCCGACCCCCCGGTCCCCCGGCTGGATATCTGAACTCACATCATGCATTTCTCATAAATTATAGCGTCACTACGGTGATAATGTAACAACAGGGTTCTATATACAGTCTCACTGACCAGTCGGTTCATCAAGGCAAATGGCTGACAGGGGTCAGTCTATCCCCATGATAGTGTTAAATCACCCTGGCCACTGTTGTGTACAGGACACAACAGTGGCCAGGGTGATTTAGCACTATCCCCACGACTAAACTTATACATGCAACTCAAGTCAGACGGCAATATCCACCTATCCACATATCTGTAGCTCACCTGTGCATAGCTTATAGGTCTCCCAATCATGGCAATAGCTAGATAAACCTAACTACGTGTATAAATAAATAATAATTCTTAACAGTAAATAATAACAACCAACAGTCCACGCAGCACTAACATTGCTGGAGTCCATTTAACCCTTCCATCTTCTCACCCAGGTTTCGTTATTGTGACAAATAAGTGCACTAATCAGGTTTAATCCTCGATTCCAAATGTTGTGGCCTCAGACACGCCGATTAATTATACTGGTAGAAAACGGATTCAACCACAGATTTAACTAAAATCCGTACGCTTAATTTCTGTTCTGGCGGGGTTGTATCCCACCACCCCGGCCGATCAATTCATTATCTGATGTTACATACAGGCACAACAGATTTCTCACTGGTATCTGTGTTTGTAAGACGTCTATGAAGTCCCAACGTCTAACACAGACGCCATATTTGTTTTTGGCGTAAGCTGGTATTTGCTCCATGCCGTTTGGCACTAATCCTTACACTAACCCTAACCCAAACGTGCCTCGAATGATAAAGTCTAGCCCGTCGGAACGTTTCTTTTTCGTTGACCCTATGTCGCTCTCGTTTTTCACGGCAAACCCGCTCGAATTACCATTTTTTGTCACGGACAATCCGCTCTGTGAATACACATTAATTTTCATGCCATACCGTGACTTTATATCGTCTGCCATGCCCTCTCACGTTTATTACAAACCAAAGATTCACATCGTCTGCAAAAACATTCATGATTATGACATATCAAACATTCGCACCGCCTGGTGTGCCCTCTCACGCTCATAACAACCAAGCATTCATACCGTCTGCAACGCTCACTCACGGTTCGATAAACCAAAACATTAAAACCGGCTGCTTAGCCCACTCACGGTCATGACAAACCAAGTATTCACATCGTCTGCCAAACCTTCTCATGATAAAGACAAAGCAAGCATTTACATAGTTTTACACTTTACTATAACTTGTACGCAAACGCTGACAATGAAAAAACGGCTGATTTTATACCTTCTTTTTCAAAGCCCGCGAATATCGCGCGATTAACTGCGCAACAAACTGCATTGCGCGAAGGAAATATCACTCTGGAGGAGGTTAAAGTGGTCGTGAGAGGAACGAATAATATCAAGTCTCCAGGTCCTGATGGCGTCGGTCCCGATGGATTTCTATATATATATTTGTTCTATGTGTTTTCCTGCTTAGAAGTTTACAACATACGTATAGCACTGAAGTCAATTGCACCAAAAGAGGGGGTTATCACATGCTTAGCCAAAGACGACACGCCACATGTAGCCATGAAAAAGGGTTTTCTGAAATGTAGATTCATCGGGGAAAATATCCAGATTAGTTTACCACACAATGCATTACCTCTTCTTAGTAATAATAAGGCTGGTATGATACTCCTGGGAGATTTTTAGAAGACTTTTGTCACTTTAAATTGAGCTGCGATTAAACAAGTAAGGTTTTGGAAGCATATGGAACCAAATAGTTGTATTATTAACAACGGTATTATGTCTGAATGTTTTATATAGTAGCCATGAAGCATTTAGCGATGTTCCTAAAATATGAGAGTTGGTTGGGAGTGGGAGGAGCTCCTCTATAGTTAGACTGCAGTGACAAGTTTACGTGTATGACTCTGGCAACACAGTGTGACGTTCGTTTGGAAATTGTAATCATCAGAAGTAATCATGACTACTATTACATTAGCTATGTAATCGATTGCGATTAAACCAATACAATCGATTACGATTACTGATTATGATTTCCCTATGTCTGTTAAGAACATAGAATACATTATTGGTTAGTATATACCGATGATACATTTTGGATGCTGGACGGTAGTGCGGAATCTCCAAGACTGGTGTTAAAAATTATGGAGGAATTTAAAAATTGTTCCTGGTTGCTCTTGAACGACAATGAAACAAAAGCCATGTACTGGAGTGGGTTGAGGACTTTGTTCTCTTTAGCATTCAGTTTAGTGCTCATTTAGACAATATGATTGCTCTAAATTATGATAAGAAAATCGAAGATTTTAATTTAATTTTCAAAGTATATGGAAAAGTAAGTTGTCTCTTATAGGGGTAGGGTGACAGTTGTAAAATCACTGGCTGTACCAAAGCTTGTACATTTAATGTCAACGCTTCCTGCACCAGGCCAAGCTTATATTGATAAGCTTACTAGAGCTATCCGCAAGCTTGTCTGGGTAAGTACGAAACCTAAGATTTCTATGGGTAGAATGCGCTAAATAGACTCCTAAAGTATGGGTCTCACCCGTGTCCCGTCGTTTATAAAACATATTGAAGATCGCATGGATTGATCGATTAGTAGACGCCTGTGGTATATGGCAAGATTTATAGATTTTTTGTGTGAAACGATTTGCGAAGAAAAGAAATTATGTTGAGAAATAGACCTCTAGCCTATTAAACTTTTCCATAATGTCGCAAACCCATTTCGGGCTGATGTCTTCAACGCCTAACATTATTATCAAAAATCGGATGGTATTTCTGAGACTGAGGTATTAAGGTACCCAATATATGGAACACATTTCGTGACGAATACGCTACTGATAAATTTATATAAATGGCAGGCAAAATTAAACATCTGAAATTTTGGTCTTTAATATCATTCCATACAACAAACCCACTGGATCAGTAGTGTATTTGTTACGACGGACGGTCGGGGATGGCTGCATGGGACTTAATTCACACATCACATTAATGAGCATATGCTTCTTCACAAACAATTGATTTGGCCGGAAAGGCAAATAAAAAACCGCCACGAATAGAAATATGAATCGTTGTGAGGAGCCCGGAGGGGGGGGGGGGGCTGGGGGTGGGATGAGGATATTTCTTCGTGGCAACACTCTCTGTGAACGCCTATTTTATGTCCCTTATGTGTCTGTTTAATGGGTCATGGGTCACATTGTACGACAGCCTCCACCTATTTAACCTGTGTCGAAGTCAGTCCATCAATCATATACCTGACGACAAATCAATGGGTTAATGGTTATCCCACACGGGGCGCTGGCACGGGGCGGTTCTTGGTGTACGGATATATATCTACCCGACATCTCGAGGTAACTATAAATCCTTGTTACGATGACAAGCCATGGCAACGGCTGGTACGTGCAGAACCGACGCCGATATGTATCGGTTTTTAAACTGCTCCAACATCGTACTTCCGTCCCTTGTGGCAGGCGTATGCCGTGTCACATACCGCAACATTGCACACCAACATCTGTCTAAATTATTACTTTAATACACGTTCGTACGTCCCATATGTAACACAATGGATAACCGTAAACTAGCGAGCAAAATAAATCTCACAAAAAATCAATGTGCTTATACAATTCTAATGGCTTTCTTATTTCGTGACCTTCGGAAATCGATTGGGCGACGCGTGGTCCTACATATAATATATATGATGTTTACGTCAAAGCGTGTTCCGCCAAGTAGGTTAGGTACGTACTACTAAGATGCTAAACGACCAAGTAACGATTTCTACCAACATATGCTTGCACGACTTCCTTGCAAGACATCAATTTTTTGTTGCAATCAATTTCGTGTTTTTCCGTTCGCAGTTGTCATTTCCGCTCTTAGGATGATGTATCGTCTCCCGTGTGGGGAGATGTCTGCAGCGACTAGGCGGGAAGACGACGGAATTTTAACGATGTATCCTGACAAGAAAAATGTTTCGGCGTCAACACACTATATAGTACGTTTCCATATAGTTGATAATGACCCATACATCACCATTGCGGCCGATTATAGCGGCCGCCTTTTTTTACGGTTAATTTATGTCCCCTGTCAATATTACGGTATAACGTACGACTGCCTTGGCTGCAAGGATGTTAACCTGTGAAAAGTATAAATTCGTCTCGTAATCGGGGAAGTGTACAATGCTCCTGTCCAGCCCTGAGACTTCCAGTCAGAGTTACAGCAGCAGCATCATGATGGCACACATCTTCTTGACCCTGGCGGTAATCCTGTCTGTCAGCTTCAGCATCCATGGTAACGTACATAATTCGCTGTTGCGTTCCAATTTGTTCTTGATCAACATTTTACATATTTAAAATCAAATTCTATTTTAGGTCCCTATATTGTACAAATGAAAATATGTATTGTGCAATAAATGAATAGGCATGTTGCCTATAGATGGTTTTTTTTAGCCAGAGTTGCGTAGAAAAGAGTGACTTTCATCAACAGTTAGTCCTTGCTGCCATATTTTGTCATAACATGTGAAGTTGAAATTGATAACGCAAATTATGCAAAAGAACTGGTACTTTCAATATCTGATAATATGTCCAGTACGTGTTAAAACAATATCTTGCGAGTTTGGTTTTTTTTATTCTCCGAAATGCGGCATATAACACAATATTTGTACAAAACTATGCAAACATAATAACGTCATCTCGAAATATCAGCGATTACATCGTATATTGGGTCCCACTTGTCTTTAAAAAAACTCCCTGGCTCTTCCCGATGTTTCTGCCACTCTGCTCTCTAGCTCGAAATAGTATTCTATAAGCCGAATTATAGCCGTTACCTTTGGCGTAACTCCTTTCCACTTACAAACATATATATCGTATTTGGCAACAATAAAAACATCAGTTCTTTATGTGGCGAAACTGCCCCCAACACAGCAGATGTAAAGTTTAAATTTTTACTAAGATTGGATCGGCTTGACTCATCTAGACATGCGCCAATTTTTTCCCATATCTGTTTCACTATGACACAATTCCAAAACATATGTTCCATTGTTTCGTCATGCTGGTTACATAAGGCGCATCGTTTCGATTCAGCCAATTTACACAAAAACAATTGGGAGTTGGTAACCATATTTCTACACAAAAAATTGTATTGGAAACTCGGCAGTCGTTCGTCCAGGGTGGAGCTCAGTGGTAACTTATAAATTGTTCGCCATTGGTGCTCATCAATATCCTGGTTGAGCTTCTCTTTCCATTTCGATTCACTTGTCTTCGCAAATGTACACTCTTTCACAAGTAGCTTATAGACAACATTACAAATTCTCTCATTCTGCCTTATAAACTTCATATGTATTCTCTCTATACCAGGTTGCTTTTTCCCCTGCTCTTGGCTTTGTGCTCTCCATTGTCTGGGAAAGCTATGTGTTAAACTATAAAAATCCGCGAAGTTCATAATAACATTATATCTTTTACCAAACTCGCTCCATCCATAGGTAGAGCCGTCTTCACTTTTCTTCCATAAAAATGACCGTACAATACCCTCAAGACGATTAACAAATGATTTATCTGGTAGAGGCAGAACAGACAAAACGTGCACCAACTTCGGTATAGCTAAAGTTTTCAGAACTGTCACACTGCCTCCTAACGACAGGTTTCGTCGTCCATAAGCTGTTAACATATTTTCAACTTCTACCAGTTTACTATCCAGATTTAATTTGGGTACTTTAGCAAGATCAATGTCAAATCGTATCCCTAGCAATACAAAACTTGTGACCCAACAAAGTTCTAGATCTGCGCATATCTTATCCATATATTTTGGCCTTCTTCCCAGCCACACTGCCTTCGTCGTTTCGACATTTATCTTCAAACCTGAACATTTGCTAAACGCCTCTAATATCCGCATAATTCCTCTCACATTCATGCTTCCAATCGTAAGTTTGTTATTCATGACTATGATTACAGTAAATATGCATAGATTGATATTGCCAAACTTTTCGGAGTTGCGTTTCTACATTAAAAAAAAACCCAAGAAAAATTCGCAAATACAGAAAATACGTATACAGCGAAATATAGACGAATCATATACCACAATAGAGAAAGGAAACTCTTATACTTTATATAGTACAAACCAATACCAAAAAAAATAAATAAAAAAATCTTGCGAGTTATTAGATAAATGAGAAATTGCTGTATGCGCAGCTTTGATTTCGAGGAGGGAGGTATATCTTACGCGTATAACCATGCATTTACCATTTATTATCAGAACGTGAAACCGTTTGTGACCTAGTCATTTACTTTCAACATGTTAAACGTCCAGGTGTTTCTCGGTTACCCTGTCTGTAAGCAACCCTATGCACCAGATGGCGACGCTGTTCGTCTTTAACTCATAGCACGAGTACCGCCATCTACTGAGCCTTTTTGTAGTTAGGAGATTAATTATGCTTCCAACCAGTGGGTCGTTTGGAAAGTAACACTATTGAAACTGTGTAACGAGTAGGTACCGATTGGACCAGACAACCAGTTCCTGGTAATTGATAATAATAATAATCATAATAATAAAATAATAATAAAATAATAAATAAGATAGATTGCTTCACTGCAGTTTCACAGCTTACGTACTGCACAACAAATATAACATTCGATATTATTAACCAATTTATCTGACCACAAGGTAAATCTCTTCCTCATTCAAACTATTCATTTCATTCTCACGAAAAACATAAAACTCCGGTATTTCAAATAGTTGTATCAAACCGCAACAAATGTCAAATATATCCGGCCACAGTTCCTCCATAATTAATACTACACTATGGGTTAATATGATGATTATTATTATGAACGGATATATGAAGTAGGCTATGCCCGCATTGGAAAGATTTATTCATGTATTAATTATGGAAATAGTGTATATGCATGTGTTCTTTGCGAGTTATGTTTTTCCACTTGCCCCTGTTTAGCCGGAGAGACGTGTACTGAGACCACAGGCGGGGACTGCACGTGTAGCTGTGTATGCGAACCATGTAAGTATAACAACACTCATCGAAACAATACAATTATGATCAAAACAGTAATGGTAACAAGAACAATTAAAATAATTATAAAATGTTAATGGGGAGTGATAATATTGTGTAATAATAAAGAATGACAATAATGATTGAAATAATATCAATAATAATAATAATCAAAATTATACTATAATAATTATAATATAATAATAATGATTCATATCTTATTAGTAACAATAGAAAATAATAAGGGAACATCAATAATAGATAAATACATTTTGCACATATATCAATTTAATTTAGCATAAATGTATAATAATATAACGAACGATATATGTATGCATGACAATGTTTCAATGTACCCCAGTCTGCTTTGCGGAGTGTACTTCCGGTTTCGGTGCATCTAACGAGGTGGTAGGATTTGACGGCAGTGTCAGCTCCATGAACTACGACTCCAAGTACCTCATCGCAACCTATAAACCCTTTGACGATGAAGTGTGCAAGGTTGGTAAAACTCAGAACGTTACTTTTAAATCCAGTAGTAGTAGTTTATTCGATGCTAGACGACTGACTTCCAGCTCTAGAAACACGTATAAATACAAAAAATCAACGAACAAGCAGAGCGACCATCAAATGAATTAAAAATGCGATCCTCTTCTCTCACCTTAATGCATAATACTTATGTGTCTAGATATTAAGTTATTTACGATAATTTAATTCCCTGCAATGATTGATTAAGCGAATGGATTTTTCAGTTGTTGGATTTCCATAATATATCTTTGGGATGTACTTTTCTCTGAAGATTACCTTTGGATCCAAATCCGGTAATATGCTGAAATGAGACACTATTCATCTTCTGGGTGAAATAATTCGTAAAATTGAAATAATTTACCCACAGAAGAAAAAATGTTGAAGCACTTGGTGGTTGGGTCGTACCGGACCCATAGTTTGGTAACTGTGACACTTCTCAAGTTCAGTCACGAAATCTTAACGAACCCGCGGACATCAGATCTGAAAAATCATAGCTGTAATTTTCGCCCTAAGTGACTTAGATGCAGATTCCGGTTTAATTGTTGATCATTCTAATTAAAATCAGGTGAATGCAGATGAAAGAGCATTTTGAGAAAAGGGTTAACCAGTATGCATCTGATACGCCTAAATGCAAGGCAGTTAAGTATACCGATTGATTCGTCAAAAACATTAATAATACATTAGAGCATCCAGCATTCTATGGTCGCCGAGTGACGAGTGACGGATTTTAACCCACTTGATTTCAGCCTGAGTGTGCAGACAGCATTCAGTCATCACTGTCATGAGACTCCTTTAATGTACGTCGATCTTGTCAACATGCATCAGACACCATGAATGAATAATACCCTTATAATTGACCTCTCCGCCAACCAGTTCCGCGTACGCATCGACACGGACGACAAAAGTGGACCCGTTAAGGTCGACTGGCTGGGTTTCGCCTTCGGCATTCATGAGAAAAATAGCGCCAAGTTCGAGGTGAACTTCAGAATGTCCAAGACGCAGGGCAAGATCGAGGTTCGAGGCCGTGGCTACAAGGTAAGCCAGTGGAAAACACAGATAATCATTTATTATCATGTTCGATCACTCCTATATATTAGCCACAGGTCTATTATATACCACCGTCCCAGTCATTATATTCCACTGTCCGTCGCCTCGATGTCATGGTAATTATTTGTTAATCAGTTCTCCCAGTTATATCCTGTTATATGTCGTCCACCCCATCATTACACTTTACTTTGACGCCATCTACCACGTCATTATACTTATCTTTGATGTCAGTCAGCCACCACGTCATTAAACTTATCATTGATGTCAGCCACCACGTCATTATACTTATCTTTGATGTCAGTCAGTCACCACGTCATTAAACTTATCTTTGATGTCAGCCACCACGTCATTATACTTATCCTTGATGTCAGCCACCACGTCATTATATTTATCTTTGATGTCAGCCACCACGTCATATACTTATCTTTGATGTCAGTCAGCCACCACGTCATTATACTTATCTTTGACGCCATCCACCACGTCATTACACTTTACTTGATGTCATCCGCCACGTCATTTACTTATCTTTGATGTCAGCCACCACGTCATTATACTTATCTTTGATGTCAGCCATCACGTCATTACGCTTTACTTTGATGCCATCCACCACGTCATTTACTTATCTTTGATGTCAGCCACCGTGCACGTCATTATATTTATCTTGATGTCAGCCACCACGTCATTTCCTGATTTTTGATGTCAGCCTCCACGTCATTATACTTATCTTGATGTCAGCCACCCCGTCATTATACTTATCTTTGATGTCATCCAACACGTCATTACACTTATCTCAGCCACCGAGTCACTATATAAAACCGCTCACCCACAAATTGCTTCAACTACATTTGCAGCCGCCACAGATAGTGACCTTCGCCGGGGGTAAGGAATGCTTTGACACCAGCGGTGGTTGGTATTTCTGCGTGGAGGAGGTATCCGCGGGTGTCTATCAGGCTACGGCCGGCAGGGACGACGACTCTTGCTGGGTCACGGTTGACTACTTTGAGGACGCGGCCACCAACGACAAGGTCGTGGTGACGGTCTCGGACTACTATATGGGCCAACTGGAGGGGAAGTGCGGCAACTGGGACGGCATGGACAGCAACGACGATCAGTTCTGTGGTAATGCTGACCCAGGAGGCCCACAGCCCTGCATCGACGGTGATCACTTGAACAACTGAAAATCAATTCATAATTTATAATCCTCGCCTTTAATGTTAAGTTCAGGCGTAAGTAATACGTGGACTATACTGAAAAATAATTCGATCTATGGCACATACAGAAATGATCTGCTGTATTCTGCCAGGTATAGTGCCTAAATAAAGCAAAAGATACAATCATATCTTGGGTTTTGTATTCTTTCCACTTGATCAATATCACTATGTCTTATATCTCATTATGCGCTAATCTCTTGCAGAACTTCGCTATACAAAGAACACCTAGCTAGTTCATACTCCGTATATAAGGTCATTACCTACACCGTACACACAGTCGCCTGGCAGTTTGAATGTTTTATGGACTCCCATACCCAAACCTAACGAAAAACATTTATCGTGCGTCGTGGCAGACCATCTCGCCATATTCAGACCAATTAAACCAAGGCTGCGCTCATAGAGCGCCGAGTCAATTTGGTAACTTAATATTAAACTGAGATCTTTACGAAATATAACGTGCCGGGTTAGTTTAATCTAGTCTAAGCTGACTTTCCATTAAAAATGGCGTGGAGGCGACTTGTTAATTCAAATATAAAGAACTGGAGAAATACGAACCTTCCCATATTTACTCATGGAGCAAACTTTGAACGGATTGACAGCGGTTCTCGAAGAATCACAACAAATACATAGTATTTGGCCTCTAGAAAAGGTCCTTAATTGCCTTCGGTGACAGTATCGCGGGATCTTGGCAGCCTTAATTATGTAATAAGCGAGGAACAAGAAGAAAATTTGTGTAACTATTGTGGGAAGGTCTTCTTAGACAGAATAGTATACTTCTTTCACTCTTGTGAAAAGTACTATCAACTGTGAAAGGTCTTGGACACAAACCTAAGCAATGTGTATCTGTTCATAACTGCGAAGAATCGGCTTTGATTCTCGGTAAACAGTTCACATAGGAAGAGAAAGTAGAAAGTATGCTCACGTGTGGCAATTTACCGTCGAGTACGAACATAATTTCATTTTTCGAACTTTCTCAGGATTACAATTAGGAAAACACCTGTGACGTAAGTGCAGAACTGATACTTAGAATACCAGTGACGTCATCGCGGCATTGACGAATAGTATGAAAGTAGCACTTCACTCGCACTTCGCATTGGAACGTATAGCGCGATTGGCGAACGCTTGGCTGGAGGCGGGCACACTCGAGTCGGTGATTGGAGTATGTGTAAATCACTGTAGATTAATATATGTTTAACAACAGACTGGCGGTCAGAAAATTAGTTGGGGCAGTATGAAGCATTGTGGATATTCCCGCCTTACGCGGCACAGCAAGTCCGTGGGTCAAACGGTTGGCGGTGGTCGTCATACATAATGCTACCTAGCTTGCGTTGTCACCACGAACTAAGATCAAGAAAGGCAACTCACAAAGTAAACCGACATCAAGTTAGGTTAAGCTCTTTATTTAACTTCATTTCAAGCGTAAAGTCCACCTCAATACATTCCATTCATTCATGCACACACATCCATTCAGGTTCCACTCTGCTTGTCTTCATCTGTTCCGAACTTGGCGTTTTGCTATCCTCCCTAATTGTGCCTTGGCTGTAAAATACAAACAGGACATTCAAAGTATTTTATTAAATAATGTGTCAAATCGAGACGTACTGACGCCCGTAGTGCTCACACGTTAGAAACATGCCAGCGTTACTGCTGGAATTCGCTTGTTGAAAAAGTACATGAAATTGTTGGTGCATGTACTTTACAAAATGCACGCCCCATGCATATTATTTATAATTTAACGGTAAATTTCTGCACAAAATTAAATCACAAAAAGCGCGATGGTCTTCCTTTGAAGACACCTCAGTTTCTCATATATAAGTTTTCCAGTTTTAGACAAATAATGCCTGTGATATTCACTATTTTACCCTGTGTCAATCATAAGTAAAGCAATTAGCATGATTAGGGAATACATATATTCTTCCTATGTGAAAGATTCAACAATAATTTGAGGCGCCAAAGACCAGCATAAATAGCTACAGCTGCATATAGGGCAATTTTTCACAATGGATGCATTTTAAATCTTTTATGTAATAATGATTTATTGATTATTGCATAAAGGCAATGCTACAGTGTACAAGAACATTCGGTCCGACAGATGCGCGGAATACTGGCGTGCCACTTGTGTAAGACGTCATCCCACTGTGCACATACGTCATCAATATTGTGCACATACGTCATCAGAACTGTGCACATTGTTGGCGGTTTGTGCTACTACAAACTCAATATAAATATGAGGCTGTATACTTCTCGCAAGTAGTTACCAACGAGCACACGTGATTCCTACGAAACAGTCTGACATTCATTATTATATTCAAAAATATGTGTAATTTTAATATATATTTCACCCTCGATATAGATGTTGGTTATCCATGATGAACGGTATAAGAAGTCTTAATACGGACCCGTTATCCTGTTCACTTTATTGCCATATAGCTGTTTTTGTCTGAACTCCTCCGCGGCCTGTGCGGAGGTCAGCCGGATCTGGAGCTGCTCCTTGGTGTGGACGGCCTTCACCCCAGCGTCCCTGGCGTAAGATAGAGTATTGATAGCTTCAGGCACCAGGCCCGTCGTACAAACACAAAACACAAAAACATAACATGCAAACGACCGGAACGAACCTTTTAATTGGAGAAAACTGGGCTAAACTTTATTGAGACTTCATAATAGTATTATAGTTTACGCGTTTCACTGAGCGACAGATAAAAATGGTTCCTATTTGTGTTCTATGTGTTACAAAAAGGGTACAAATTAGCTACACTGAATGGTTGAGTACACGCTAAAGCCTTTTTATTTAAAAAAACAAAAAACGCAGGATTATTTTCTCACAAAGTCTATTGTTGCAGGATATCCAGAGTTTAGGATTATCTTCAAGAAAACGACAATATGCTCCAGTTAGAGAAAATATTATGTCGAGTAGCACATGGTATCGTTTGGTGGCTTCGAGGACGACACCTCAAGCTCATAACATTGTATTAATGGTGAGGATGGAGGACAGTCCACGGGGACAACCCTCTAGTCTTTTGAACGAAGAACATGGGATCTTTACACATATACATCCTCTGAGCAATATGCTCTGTATATTTGCAGTGGCCACTTGCCTGCCATGGCTTTTACCGGTAGATCATTTCACTGTCCATCATTTTGGGGCCTAGTCTATTTGCGACAGTAAATCTGCTGCCAGTTGAGCATTAGCATGACAAAATATCATCTATATGTAAATTATCAGCAACGCGATAAGTGTATTTATGCTGCGGGCGAATAATCTTAGGTTACAGCCATTTTTCTTTAGCTGTTTAGTAATTATATATATACCGGAACACTGTGGTAATTGAGGCGATGCAGCTGCTATTCACATATTTACGGTATTATATGCAGCCTACACGTGTGTGTGTTTACATCCGGTGCACTGGTCAAGTCGATTCCGAGGCTGCATTCCGGGTGCTCATTTCCGGTCATTTCGGGGGTCAAGCCGTGATCCCGAGAGAATCCTTCTCTCTGACCAGCGGCAGCAACCCAGCAGCATCGGCAATCGAATTTTAGATCCACAGACATCGCCGGACTCACGCAAGAAATCGGCATTTGTGGACGGGGTTGATCACAGCAGCATCATCTTGTCGTTTTAACAATATTTTTGTACGGCATCGCCTAACGAAAAGCAAGTGAGTTGAATTATCACAATTTGTCCAGTTTTACTATTTTGCCTTGGTCCTGTCCGTCATGGATCTGGTCAGATCCAGACTTCGACCACGTGTTGCACTCATGATCGGCCATTCCTTTGTCCGTCGATTAAATCGTCACTGCATCGATAGTCATATAAGAAACATGGCGTTATCTTATGCCGATTACACTGTATTTCTTTATGGGGTGCCCGGCTCCAATGTTTGCAGTCTGAGAGAAGAATTGAAGCACATGGTTTTGCAAATGGAGCCAGACATTGTTTACATTGAGATCGGCACAAATGATATTTGTTCTGCCACCACTGTTCCTGCGATACTTGCCAGGCATATAATGGATTTAGCAGTGCTTGCAAAACGGCTGGGAGATACTGGTGGACAGAGGGAGGTATCTATTGGCGAGATACTTCCCAGATATATCGTCAAGTCTGGTCACAGATCTGTGAACCATTATTTTTTTGTTACTTCAACAAGTTGACAGTTTGTTGGAAGCAGGTTGCGATCAAGAAGAGGGCATCACTTTTTGGAGATATCGTTCATTAAGGAATTGGAAGCGTTTTCTTTGTGCTGATGGTGTTCACCTTTCTGGGCAAGGTATGGCTCGGTATTTTCGCAGTGTTAGAGGTGTACTCCTTTATTCCGCCACATAGGCCAGCAATCGTTCCATGTTCTGGCTCGGTAGTTAATGTAGGATCTCAAATGAATTCATCATTCTGGATATAGGATTCATGTGGCAGTAATTTCCCTGGGGTTTCAGGATAAGTAACTACCAATAACCAATATCCAGAGATTTTCGACACTCGGTGGATGTGACGGCAGGGTTTTCTATGTCGTAGGTCGTGGTACACTTGTTTCGGTACCTGTAACAACCAGTATTCAGGGAGTTTCTACGCTCTATGAACGTGACTGCAGAATTTTTGGCATCAGAGGTCAATATCCAGAGGCTTTCGACATGCAGTAGATATGACAGCAGGGTTTCTGGGTCGTAGGTCTTGGTACACTGGTCTTCGGTACCTGTAACAACAGGTTACAGTAACAACAGTTTTCAGGGGATTTCTATGCTCTATGAACAGGACAGCAGAATTTTGGCATCGGAGGTCGTTACACAGTGGTTTGGTACATGTAACAACCAGTATCCAGGGAGTTGTTATGCTCTCGGGGATTATGACAGCAGGGTTTTTGCGTCATAGATTGTGGTACACAGTTGTTTTTCTGTACCTGTAACAACCAGTATCCAGAGAGTTTCTATGCTCTCTGTGAATATGACAGCGGGGTTTCTGCGTCACAGGTTGTGGTACACAGTGGTTTCCGTACCTGTAACAACCAGTATCCAGGGAGTTTCTATGCTCTCTGTGAATATGACAGCGAGGTTTGTTGCGTCATAGGTTGTGGTACACAGTGGTTTCTGTACCTGTAACAACCAGTATCCAGGGAGTTTCTGTGCTCTCTGTAAAAATGACAGCGGGGTTTCTGCGTCATAGGTTGTGGTACATAGGGTTGCTGTACCTGTAACAACCAGCATTCAGAGAGTGTTCTATGCTCTCAGGGAATATGACAGCAGGGTTTCTGCGTCATAGGTTGTGGTACACCGTGGTTCCTGTAACAACCAGTATCCAGGGAGTTTCTATGCTCTCTGCGAATATGACAGCGGGGTTTCTGCGTCATAGGCTGTGGTACACAGTGGTTTCTGTAACCCGGGGGATAAGGGAAGCCCACCATCGCATCAGATTGTCTAGGGAGGCCAAGCTGGACCTTCAGGCTTGGCAGCATTTTCTCACGACCTACAACGGCAAATCGCTGCTTCTTCACGATCGATGGTCCACCTCTACCGCCATGCACCTCCATACCGACGCTGCGGCTTCGACGGGTTATGCGGCCATTTTAGGTTCTGAGTGGTTTAATGGAGCCTGGCCAGAGGGCTGGCAGGCCTACCACATTACGACTCAAGAGCTCTACCCCATCGCGGCCGCGGTAGAAGTTTGGGGGCATATCATGGCTGTGTTATCTTCCGGTCCGATAACGCTGCCGTTGTAGATATAATCAACAAGCGGTCCAGTAAGGACCCGACGGTCGTGCGTTTGGTCCGTAGATTAGTGATGTCACCAATACTTAATAATATTCTTTTCAAGGCCCAGCATATTCCAGGAGGTGACAATGTTATTGCTGACAAACTTTCACGATTCCAGGAAGAGGCAGCAAGAGCGGAGGCACCTTGGTTGGCGGAATCACCAGTCACCGTACCATGCAGTTTTGACCCTACCTTGGACCAGGTGATCCGGCAGTTGCTGCAAGCCTCGCTGTCAGCTTCCACACGAAAAATTTACGATAAGGTGTTGAAATTGTATATGTCTTTTCTGTTTAAGTACGGTCGGCAGTCTAATCCTATGCCGGCCACTATTGACAACGTTCTCGGTTTTATAGCCTTTCTTTATAATTCAGGGTACGCGCCATCCACGATTACTACTTATGTGTCAGCCTTGTCGTATTTTCATAAGATCAATTCTTTACCCGACCCGACAAGCTTCTTCATTGTTAAAAAATGCCTGACAGGAGCCAGGGCCTTAAACGTACACGGGTCGCCACGGCTGCCCATTACTTTAACTATACTGAATTCGTTATGTCAGAAGGTGGATGCTGTAGTTTCCGATGGTTACAAGTCTGTTTTGTTAAGAGCCATGTTTGTACTAGCGTTTTATGCCTTCTTAAGAGTAGGCGAGTTTACAAGGTCAAACCAATGTTCTAAGCAGTGTTTAGGGGTGGCTGATATAGCCTTAGTCCGGGCGAAAGGTAGTTTCTCCCACATCTTGGTGTCATTTGTTTCTTATAAGCACAGTGGCGGTAATACTTCCCCACTTTAAAAATAGCTTCTGCAAGATCGGATCTGTGTCCGGTTAAGGCTATGAGTAGATACTTTAGCGATTCGGCCTGACGGGCCTGCCCCTCTGTTTGTTTTTCGCGATGGTGCCCCTGTCACAACCCATTATTTTAATAATATTTTTCGTCGGACCATAGTGGTCCTGGGCTTAGACCCTTGCGTCTACAAACCACATAGTTTCCGTATCGGAGCAGCTACTGCCGAAGCAAGTCTGAGTTTCTCGGAAATACAAATTGCCCAGATGGGTAGGTGGAAGTCGGGTGCCTATAAGAAATATATTCGTATCCCATCCCTTTCACGATAAATTGTATCCAGCCTTCTCTCGGGGGGGGGGTGGGCCCTCTGGGCCCCCTTTGACCTGTTTGTCCCCCACCTTCCTGGTATCATCACTTACACAGTCGGGCGTGATGTTACGTAAGGGTACGTAATGTAACGTTCGACTGTGCACCCCTTGAGGGGCGGTATAACCATTACGTAAGGTTAACTTTCCATTATCTTATGTCATCTTGCGTAATAATACGCAAGATCAGGTATACACAGTCTGGCGTCATCTTACGTAAGTGTACGTAATGTGACGTTGGACTGTGTAGCCCTTCTCGGTCTTTTAACCATTTAAGGTTATACTTATTTTATGTCATCTTGCTGGCTATAGCTGTTCCGATATGGATGTGTATATATTTTCGTCATTTAGAAATAAATGGCCTTTCACCACCAACACGGTGTTATTTCTTCCCAGCAACGAGCTTCGCGAAGGCTGGATGATAGACCGGCTGGTATAAATAATAAAAACGGATACAATCGCAGTATAATCATAGGTTTGGTATCATTAAAATGGTTGTGTATTGCTTACTCAGGTCAGTGATTTTCAGAGCGATCGTGGCAAATACATTGAAAATATGGGCTAAAACTCTACTGCATTTATGAATTTGACTATTGCATATACCGTAAACTGCCTATTTGAAGCCGCATACATATTAGAAGCCGCACCCCAACTTTCGCCTTAAAACCGGGTTGGCAGGCACCCAGAACCATTTCTGGAAAACTACATATTATAAGCCGCACCCGGACTTTGGGCCCCCCCCCCCCGACCCCTGTATCCCTGCTTAATCCAGTCCCGCCAACGAAATCAATTAATTGTTTATACAAACAGTTGCGACTACTAACAACATTCTCCTCTCCCTCTCCGATTGCACCTCTTTTCAGGTGTTACACCAGTGGCTGGCTCTCCTGTGCCCTACCAAACCAAATCATTGTTTCTACAAGCAGTCGCGACTACTAACAACATTCACCTCTCCCTCTCCGATCGCAGCTCTTATCAAGTGTCACCCCAGTGGCTGGCTCTCCTGGCTCTTACTGCATGTTTATGAATCACTGTCGTACCTACCCAGTATCAAGTTTCTGTCTGGCACAATTAACTTATTGCATTTGGTGCGAGGCCGGCGGCAGCCGTATCAATTTACCCCACCTGAAATCTGGCGCCTCTGATCATTGGTCTACAATAGGTGTGGGCGGAGTCGCGTGGCAGTAGTAATAAATAACACAACCGGAAGTAGCTCATTGTCAGTCTTGATTGCCATGGTAACACAATGCCTGGGAAAAGAACATCTTACGACTCAGCTTTCAAGTTGAATTATTTCCCGACTTGTATTACGTTCATCATCATAGTTCATCAACAAAAGGAAAAAGGCGGCGGAACAGTTCTTCTGATTGTAGCACCCAGGCGACGCCATTACGCAGACGTCGAACCCACAGCGTGGAAGGCCGAAACGTGCAAGGCACATTGGAAAAGTGGCTGACCAACGGTCACGGCCCGGTGAGGCTACGCTCTGCTAGCGAGAGTGACGGATCGACGGAGTGTACAACGGACAAGTGTTCTGACAGGTACGAAGTCACAGCTGTTAGCCCGCAGGGCGCTGAAACAATGGAGGAAATCAAGTCACTGCCGTTGGAATTAAAAGCAGATCAGGCAAAACTGCGCGAGCCGCTGGAACAGAGAATCTCTAATATGGAAAGCCAATTGAATGTCAGATTGACGAAGGATTTTAAGAATCTTCGAGACTTTGTTGATCTGGAACTTGCCCAAGTCTAAGACAAAATGGATACGTTTGAACAGAGGCTGAAGGCGATAGAAGCAACAGCGTCACCCGCGCGAAAGCCATTTGATCCAGAATATAGCGTCATTGCAGTGAACTTGAAAGAAGAGCCGGGGGAGAATCTACAAGACAAAATTGAAGAGTTAATTCGCAACCGTCTTGGTCTGAGAGACATTGCAGCGCAGCGAATAGCGAGACTGCCCTCTAGAAGCAATAAACCGGGAGTCGTTAAAATAGAATTCACCACAACCGACGATAAAATTGCAGTCCTACGTGCGAAGACAAATCTCAAGGACGATAATCAGTACAGGCGAGTGTTCCTCAGGAGGTGTATGGACCACACAGAGCGCTTAGTTCATTTGAACTTTGCTGAAATCTTCAAGGAAATGCCGAACGGACATAAGTACAGAATGAGCGGTTGCGGCCGGGTGGTGACGAAAGACAGCGACGGGAGGAACAAGAATGAGTCGTCTGCTATTGGATCCTCTGGTCCAGACTCTGAAAAGAACACGTAGGATGGCGCCCCGCCCCCACCCTCGACTCTGACGGTGTCCACCTGGAACATCAACGGATTCACTGAGTTAAACAAACTGTTATAGCAGTCAGTCATCAACAGTGTATCGAGTGACATTTTTTTGCTTAAATGAAACCCACTTGATAGAAAACTCAAGTATGTTGATACCTGGTTATACTTTCTATGCTAATAACAGAGGTAAAATGCATGTGAAGGCGACTAAGGGCTCCGGTGGAGTCGGAGTACTCGTAAAAGATACACTCTTTGCAGAATTTAAATATCAGGTAATTGATAAAGCGGAAGGTATTCTGGGAATTGAGTTAACGTTTTCGTTTGGTGTTGTTCGCTTGCTATCTCCCGCCCGAGAACTCTACTTGGGGTAAAGATGCTTCAGCCTTCTTTTCACATCTAATGACTGAGATATATATTTATACAATGAGGCCGATATGATCATAATTTGTGGTGATCTAAATGCGCGAGTTGGTAAGGAGCAAGGTGTCATTGAAGGTGTTGATGATGTGCCGACAAGGGAGGTTCTCGACAGTACAAAGAATGGTCATGGTGAATCTCTGCTTGGTTTTCTGCATGACAGTAAATTCTGTATGTTAAATGGGAGGTTACAAACTGTAGATAACAATTATACCTTTGTGTCGACTAGAGGTAAATCCGTGGTTGATTACATCATTGTGCCACACGACTGCCTAGCGGCGTGTAAAGCCTTTAAGGTACAGTTGGTGTCAGACCTTGTCACAAATAATGGTCTCAGTACTTTAGTTACAGATCAGCGTAAACTTCCAGATCACTACGTTCTTACCACGGAATTTTGGCTTAGAAGCTTAGAAAGGACCGATCCTCTGTTGTTTGCCAATGTTAAATTATCGGGAGAAAAGAGATATAAGTTAAGAATCATTCCCCCGGCTTTCATGTCTACCGAGAGATGCGGCAGAATAATGATAGAACTGATTGAATGTATTGAAAAGTTTAATCGAGAACAAGCTGCGATCGACCAGGAGTGTGACAATTTATGCAAAGCAATACTGAGTGAAATGGACGAATATCTCTCATTTTCACAATATACAAAAGGTGCTAAGCCCAAATTAAAACAAAGTAAGCCTTACTGGAGTGATCACTTAACTAGTTTATGGCGCGAGAGGAGTGAGAAAGAAAAATTATATGTAAAGTCTCAAGACAAAACAAAAACAAGAAGGCTGAGAGAAAATTTTAAACTTGCTATCAATCGATTTGATAAGGCCCTCCGAAAGGCGAAGAGACAACACAGTACAGCTATGATAAAACGATTGGAAGATATTAATACAGATAACCCGCAAGAATTCTGGAATACCTTAAAAACGCTCGGCCCTAGAAAAATGAATGCCGTCCCACTAAAAGTTAAAATGGAAGATGGTCACTATGCTACAGACCCACATGTGGTGTTAGATAAATGGCGTGACGATTTCACAACCCTCTACAATAATAATAATCAGTGTGAAGATGGTAAGGACCATTACCTGGAGGCAATGGCTTATAAGGACTTTTTTGAGAGAGAAACCCTATCTGGTCAGTGGCCAATGAATATGGATATAAACCGCGACATTGAACTTAGGCACAGCTGGTAACGTCCAGACTAAAGACTCGAAAAGCGGTGGGTGTAGACGGTATCCCTAACGAGGTGCTCAAACAACATTTTAAAATGTCTGCAAGTGCTGTTTCAGCGATGTTTCGACTTTGGTATGGCTCCGACGTTGTGGGCGCGTGCTATAATCAAGCCTATCCCAAACAGTGCACTGGTGGACCCATGTGTGCCGCTGAATTATAGAGCCATAAGCCTTATTTCATGTATAGAAAAGGTGTACTCAGCGGTTCTCAGCAGAAGGATCACGCATTACTGTGATGAAGCTGATATTTTTGTAGAAGAGCAAAACGGATTCCGGAGTCATAGGAACTGTCTTGAACATATATACAGCCTGAATAGCATCGTTAATGGTCCAAAAAACAGCGGGCTCTCAACATTTACAGCTTTCATTGACATGGAGAAAGCCTTCGACCGTATAGACCGGAATCTATTATGGCTAAGACTATTACAATATACATTACATAGATGGCAAGGCTTATTTGGCTGTCCGCTCTTTGTATCGTGATACACAAGCATCGATAAGGGTAAATGAATTATGTACACACTGGTTTAATGTCAATTACGGTGTCCGCCAAGGTGACACCCTTTCACCCACGCTTTTTAAGCTATATATCAATGATTTAGCTGTTCAACTGAAAGCACTAGATGGTGGAATTAAGGTTGGCAATGAAACAGTATCTATCCTACTATATGCTAATGACACTGTACTCCTGGCGGAAAGTGAAGATAAGTTACAGCAGATGTTAAGTTTTACATGTGAATGGTGCAAAAAGTGGAAACTAAGCCTTAATATAAATAAGTCAGGTATAGCTCACTTCCGGCCTCGTAGGCGTAGATGAAGCATGTTTTCTATTTTATTTCGGGAATCAGAGAATATCACTTGTCAGTAACTATAAATATCTAGGAGTCATATTTGACGAGCACTTGTTGTTTCTTGAGTGCTCTGCGGTGGTAGCTGAATTTAGCGGGAGAGCCCTTGGAGGTATTATCGGTCGCTTTAAATCTCTTAAAAACGTAGGTTACGAAACGTTTACTCATCTTTACCACGCAGGAGTTGTACCCATTTCTGACTATGGAGCTGGAGTATGGGGAATGGGTAGACACGCTAAATGTAACTCCATTCATTACAGGGCCATGATGTATTTTATGGGTGTTCATAAGTTCGCACCCATAGAGGCTATTACTGGCGACATGGGGTGGATGTTACCAAAGTACAGACGATATCTATGTATGCTACGGCTATGGAATGTTTTAGTGAAATTACCAGAGTATCGCTTACCGAAAATAATGTTTAATTGGGAATACGGACGAAAAGAAGGAACCTGGTGTGGTGACATAGAGTCTATACTAGACAAACTGGGGATGATTAATCTATTTGAAGCTAAGGAGGTATGTAATTTTGATGTATGTGCTACCCGTCTAACAGACCTGCAGAATATTGAATGGAAAGAAAGCGTGCAATCAAAACCTAAGCTTAGAACTTACATAAGGTTAAAAAGTCACATCGAACCAGAGCCATATCTCCGGCAATACCTGCGCAGGAGTCAGCGAGCCCTCCTCGCATCAGGTGTGGTATTTTACCGTTGGAAATCGAAACGGGGAGATTTAGAACGAAGACAGATCAACACTCTAACCGGTACAGGAGGAGGGAAGCGCATGAACGCTTATGTCGGATATGCTCATCCGGGGAGGTGGAAGATGAGGTACACTTTCTTTGCTGCTGTCGGAAGTATAGTAGTCAACGTGAAAACCCGTATCGGAAAGTATCTCATCCTGATTTTATGGCCCTGTCTAACTATGATAAATTGACTCAGCTAATACAAAACTACTGGAAAGAGGTTGCGCAATTTTTAAGCAATGCATGGATGTCCCGGCGTAGTTTGTTATATAATTAAGACATAAAAAAACTTAAGCTTAAATATAGTCAAGTACTATTATTGTATCGCATTGATTTATTTTATTGAATTGAATTTTTTTTTCTTTCATTCTATTTTTCTTCGTTTGTTTTTTCTGTTTTTTTGTTCTTTTTTTTCTTTCTTTTTTCTTTTTTCTTTATGTCATTATTATTATATATATTTTTTTTTCTTCTCTTTTCTGGCCGATATGCGGCAGTCCTAACACCATCAATTTCACAGTCACTTGTAAGCACGGTAGGGCTGGGTGAGGGGTTATATTTTGTGTTTAACTGGTTGTTAATGTTATCGGTTGTATTCCTCATATGTGACTTAAATAAACAAAGTAATTACTTACTTACTTATTATGATGCAATACATTATTTTGGCAACACTGGTAATTTTCGTGTGTTCATTATCTTCAAGAATGGATCGAAAAACAGACCTAGCCGTGTTGTATTAACGTAAGTGTGCGTTATTCAAACAGAGAACGGTAAAACAGTGCTTTATTTTAATAATGAACGGAAAAACTGTGCATTGTCTAGATAAAGAACAGTTGTTAATATTGACTCGTCAAGTTTCACGGTATAATCAGTCGAGCTGATCTGAGCGGAGCCGACTTGGCTGGTGTTGACGAACTTGCCAATTTCAAGACAAGCAATGGAATGCATAAGTCAATGTTAAGCACCAAAGGGGCGGGGGTTAGATCAGAAATCTCAATATATATGGAAATTCCAGTTATCGATTGCATACATTTCTCATTATATCTGTCATATCGCTTTTCAGGGGGCGATGTTTTCACGAAACTAAGAAGCAAAGACTTCCAAAATGTCTATTTCATCCACGCCTGCCCACCCTACCCTCCACCCTGGGGCTTCAAAAGGACGAACTGTTGTTTCCATAATGTTTGCTTACGTATTAGTAGGGCAGTGCAATTGACACAATAGTCAATTTCGTGTGTCCAAACGTGAGCAAATTAAATGCCTTGTTATAACAATTTTATAAGTACGTTAAAGAACTCGCTGTCGTGCATTCCCCAAATAAACCACTCGACCCTATGGCGTTTCGTGCTTTATTTTGGCGAATGCACTCCAGCTCGTTCTTTAACTAGTACATAGCTTATAGGTCTCCCAATCATGGCAATAGCTAGATAAACCTAACTACGTGTATAAATAAATAATAATTCTTAACAGTAAATAGTAACAACCAACAGTCCACGCAGGACTAACATTGCTGGAGTCCATTTAACCCTTCCATCTTCTCACCCAGGTTTCGTTATTGTGACAAATAAGTGCACTAAACAGGTTTAATCCTCGGTCCCAAATGTTATGGCCTCAGCACCGCCGATTAATTATACTGGTAGAAAGCGGATTCAACCACAGATTTAACTAAAATCCGTACGCCTAATTTCTGTTCCGACGGGGTTGTAACCCATCACCCCGGCCGATCAATTAATGATCTGATGTTACATACAAACACAACAGATTTCTCACTGGTACCTGTGTTTGTAAGACGTTTATGAAGCCCCAACGTCTAATACAGACGCCATATTTGTTTTTGGCGTAAGCTGGTATTTGCTCCATGCCGTTTGGCACTAATCCTAACACTAACCCTAACACAAACGTGCCTCAGATGATAAAGTCTAGCCCCTCGGAACATTTTTTTTCTTTCACCCTATGTCGCTCTCGTTTTTCACGGCAAATCCGCTCGGTTTACTCTTTTTCACGGAGAACCCGCTCTGTGAATACACATTAATTTTCATGCCATACCGTGACTTTATATCGTCTGCCATGCCCTCTTACGTTTATTACAAACCAAACATTCACATCGTCTGCAAAAACCTTCATGATTATGACATATTGATCATTCGCACCGTCTGGTGTTCCCTCTTACGCTCATAACAACCAAGCATTCATACCGTATGCAACGCTCACTCACGGCTAGATAAACCAAGACATTAAAACCGGCTGCCAAGCCCACTCACGGCCATGACAAACCAGGTATTCACATCGTCTGCCAAACCTTCTCATGGTAAAGACAAACCAAGCGTTTACATAGTTTTACATTTAACTATAACTTGTACGCAAACGCCGACAATGTAAAAACGGCTGATTTTATACCTTCTTTTTCAAAGCCCGCGAATATTGCGTGATTAACAGCGCAACAAACGGCATTGTGCGAAGGAAATATCACTCTGGAGGAGGTTAAAGTATTCGTGAAAGGAACGAATAATATTAGGTCTCCAGGTCCTGATGGCGTTGGTCCCGATGGATTTCTTTATATTTTTATTTTTCTAGGTGTTTTCCTGCTTAGAAGTTTACAACATACGTATAGCACTGAAGTCAATTGCACCAAAAGTGGGGGTTATCACATGCTTAGCCAAAGACGACACGCCACATGGAGTTTATCTCGTTTAATTTCCATTCCTTCTGTTGTATTTATTGTGTGTGCATATGTACGCTGAACTACGAGTTCGAATAAAGATATGTATATATATAAATAATTTAGCCAACCACAACGGAAACCTATTTAGTTGGTTTGAGTTTAGAGAAAGATATGAGATTGACATATGACCTCATATGTTCGTCGCCCCGTGAATGGCGACTATTTATTACCCAGCACAATGCGCTTACTAGCGATATAGGTATTAATAGTCATTTAAGTGCAAAAAGAAACACGTGTGTGCCATTATATTTAACTGAAATTAGTTAATGTACTCCCGTTTAACTGTGCTAATGAGCCCAAATGGGTATATTTACACGACATCGCGAGGTATCCATAAATCCTTGTTACGATGACAAGCCATGGCAACAGGTGGCACGTGCAGAACCGACGCCGAAATTTATCGGTTTTAAAACTGCATCGACATGGGACTGCCGTCCGTTGTTCCGGCCATATACCGCGTCACACATCGCCGCCTTGCACGCCAACATCTGTCTTTGATTAAAAGGTAACTTACAGATACCTTAATATACGTTCGTTTGTTCCATAACAAGACGGATAGCCATAAAGTAACGAGGAAAAGGAATCTCCAAAAATCAATGTGCCTATAAAATTCTAATGGCTTTTGTATTTCTTGGTTGGTTTGGTTGGCTTAGTTATATGCTCTTCAGACAACCAAGTAGCGATTTATACTAAAACATGCAATTCATCAAGTGTTTATGTCTAGCAATTTCGCTTCGTAGTTGCCTTTTCCGCTCTCATGACGGGTGATATATCTTCTCCCGTGCGGGAAGGTGTCTGTCAGGGCTAGGCGGGGAAAGAGACAGAATATTAACGACGTGTCCTGACATGTGTCGGCTTCAACACTACATGCAGCAAGTTGCCATATAATTGATAATTACTCAGAAATCGCCATTCCGGTGAATATACGAAGAGCTTTACGGTTAATTTATGTTTCCTGTAAAAAGTATAAATTCGTCTTGAAATTCAGGAAAAGTACAATGTTCCTGTCCAGCCCTAAGACTTCCAGTCAGAGTTACAGCAGCAGCATCACGATGGCACGCATCTTCTTGACCCTGGCGCTAATCCTGTCTGTCAGCCTCAGCATCCATGGTAACGTACATAGTTCACTGTTTCATTGTTTCTTGCTATTTCTCATACAACAATGTTTCTCCTGACAAACCTTTTGAAATGGAATGATATATTTAAATCTGTATCGCAAAAATACAAATATGCAATGTAAAAAGGCATGTTTTGACAGAGTGGAGTAGAAAAGTGTGGCTTTCATGAAAAACTAGTCTTTGCTGACGTAGTTTGTCAAATGTGACGTTGAAGCAATCTGAATGCAATCTTTTCTCTAAGAGCTGGTACTTTCAGTATCTGATAATATGTCCAGTATGTGTTTAACAAAATATGTTGATAATACAAGTGGAACATTGCTATACAAGCAGCTTCTGCTTTGCTTTTTTGTGTTGGGGAGGGGGGTGGTGGGAGATGGGTTTTTTTCGCGTAACCATACATACATTTGTCATTTAGTGCCCTTTCTTATAGTTACGAATAGCGCATTAAATAAAATGTTTTTTTTTTCATGAAGTTTTTTATCATTTCAGTCATATTTACAATTAAATATTGTCGCACGATATAGAAGTCCACACGCCATAAGTCTACATTAAGGCACTTATCTGGAGATTAATGCCCAGATGTTCAGAGGTCATAATTGACTTTTGTTCTTTTTGTTGCATAATCGTGAACTCGGTGATGTTTTGTAACAATTTTGTTTAACAAAATACATAAAATGAGAGCCTGTCTCACGGGCATGCATTCAGCGCACCAGCTCTCAAATAATGGCCAATACTTTTAATATGGATCCCAAATAAACTAAACGGGTAGGTTATTTCGATGGCGTAATATATTGGGCTGGATATATTGAAAGTCCCATTGGAACTAGCAGCTGGAGTTTAACCATTTAATCTCAACACAAGGTAAAACTATTCTAGTCATTCAATTTAAAGAAAAACAAAACTACACAAACACTGGGATTTAAAACAGTCAAATTAAACCGCCGCCAAATCACTTTATGTACCCGGCCATACTGTCGTGATAATTATCACTCCATTGTTGAATATTATTATTATTATTATTGCAGTAACACATAGAAATGGTCGAACATGGCCGTATTCAATGGGATAATTCATGTATTAATTATGGGAACATTGTGTATGTGTTTCTTTGCAAGTCATGTGTGTTTTTGCTTGCCCCTGTTTAGCCGGACATACGTGTACTGACACAACAGGCGGGGACTGCACGTGCAGCTGTGTCTGCGAACCATGTAAGTAGTAAAACACTTAACGAAACAGTGAAATGATAATCAAAATAATAATGGTAACAATAACAATTATAATCAGTGATAATAATGGGTAATAATAATGAATGACAATATTACAATAGCACGAGTTAGCGGAGCGTTAGACAGTTTATTGGCCGGACATCAAGCTGTAGCAGCCCGCCAATTCTTATTATCCGCCATGCACGGGTGAAAATGAAAATAAAGGATTGCTACAGGTAGACGAATGGCCAATAAAATGTCTAACGTCATGCAAAATTCGCCCTATTACTATTACTACGAGTCGAATCGACATTCTAGTTTGCCTCACATATGTGCTGGGTTTTAACATGTCTCTTTACACCATATCAGAGTATATCAGTGTATCGGGACCAAGAAACGGCACGCACCGCCAGGCAACTTAGCAGCCCGGCGGGTCATTTAAATCTATAACCACAATGCCTTTCCGCGTGACGTCATGTTTCATTGTTCCACGCCATGTAACTAAGGCAACGATTGATTATTGAACGGGCCACAGGGCGGTTTGGGTCAGACATGAGGATTTTAGCGGCCTTCAGATTTTGTACTATAGTAGTTAATGCGACAATCAACTCGTTATAGTAATGATAATAATAATCAATGTAATAGTAGTAATAATAGCTAATATCAGATAAGTAATAAATTAAAGATTTATATATTATTAGTGATAATACAAAATATAAGAGAACAACAGTAATAGCTGAATATATTGTTCATACATATACACATATATGTATATCAATTGGATGTCACATACATGTACAATAATATAACATATGCTATATAATTGATACCAATTATCTTGTTGCCATCCCCAGTCTGCTCTGCCGAGTGTACTTCCGGTTTCGGTGCTCCTAACGAGGTGGTAGGATTTGACGGCAGTGTCAGTTACATGGGCTACGACTCCAAGTACCTCATCGCAACCAACAACCCCCTTGAGGACGATGTGTGCAAGGTTGGTAACACCCAAAATGTTACCTTCAGATCCAGTAGTAGTAGTTTATTCGGCACTAGGCGGCTGACCGGCTACAGCCCTGGATACACGTATAAGTACAAAAGTCAAAGAAACAAACAGAACAAACAGAGCTAACATCAAATTCTTTCTTTCTTTAATGCATCATATCTGAACAGTCAACTCTGTCATTTACGCGCTAAGTGACTTAGAAGCAAGCTTCGATTTAATTGTTGATCCCTGTTGATCAGATGAATGCAGATGAATCAGTATTTATTTTGAAAAAGGTGGTAACCGGTATCAGTTTGATGTGACATTCATGTCAAGTAACGCCAAATGATCGCCTCTGGCTGTTTTTTGGCGTTTTAAATCGGTTTAAAGGATATATTCTAGCCAACATATTGGCATGAAAATGCAATACTATAAATCGTTGCCTTGATAGCAACGACTCGTGTTGGTCTGTACACTGTGTATTGGCGTTGATGCAGTAAAATAACCCATATATGACTTGATAGAGCCATGCCTTCTCTAGTTGCTATACTAATGACATTGCTTAATCCGCGTTATTTTTCAAATGACTTGGATTCCAACGTAACAGTTCACGAAACAAATAAACATATAATATATAGTGTAAGCTATGCAAATTACATCATTACCTTATCATAAATGGTAACGTAAATGGCAAAAACGGCAATGGGGTTTTAATCCATTGTTGTGCACACGAAGTCTATATACTTGGCGAAGAAAAGGTGAAACATGCGCCGCGTTTGAAACCATGATATGTTAGTAACTAAGCTAGAGATATTTCATATGGAATCATGTGTATGTTGGTGTCCTATGTGTATGTGTCTCTTATATGTCCCTCATCGCCGTTCCACTCGCTATGATGCGCCGAACCGAGTACCTTAACCCCATCTAATGGACTAATGTGACAGCAAGCTTGATTTCTGATGCTTCTATTGATTTTTGAGGTCACACAATTGTTGCGAGAATTGCACAATTTCCCCCCGTTTTGTGTTTAACGACATAATGCAGGGTCGCTGGTTATTATAACTATTGATTCGCCAAGAACCTTATAAATAATACATGTAGAAATCCACCATTTTGTCCCCGAGTGACGTACCTGTTTTAACCCAATTGATTCAGCTCGAGTGTGCATACAACATCCAGTCATCACTGTCATGAGAATCCTTTAAAGCAGGTAAAAAAAGCTAGAATAATCGTGAGGCCTTAGTAATGTTTTGGTCCTGAAAGCAACTTTGCAAAACACGACACGTCTTAGAGAACAACGGGTTGAAAGAGATAAATTTCCAATCCTGTCCACAGTAAATTCAAGCGCCGCGCCATTTTGCAACAGAGCGTGACGTCATGGATGATTATACATGTGTCGCCCACATGCGGTGGAATTTTGGTTTATTTTGCTTGTTCAGAGGAAAGCGGAAACGCGTGAAAAGATATACCGTGGCCTCGCCTCGCGCTGGAATTGTTACAATTCCAATCCGCACTGTACACCATCTCTTGTAGAAATTAGGCTCGAGAACCACTTTCGATTTAGCAACTAAAAATTCGACAGATTGTATCCGTCTAATATGAGTGCTTAGACTATAAACTGCGTTTTTTTATAGTGTGTTGGGTATGAGCGAAGTTAGGTCAACATCGCCCGTTTCGCTATTTCCGGTTTGGGTCTCGCTCCCTGATTGGCAAGCCCCAGGCCCAATGAGAGGGCTGCGCCCGGGAAAGCTGCGCTTTCTCGACATGCGGTCACTTCAAAAAATTATTGCGACCAACTGGGGTGTCACAAAAATTTGCGCTCTGTGGAGGGTTGACGCATCGTTAGCAAATAAACGCTTGGGTCAGCTACAAGGGCTAATATTTTTGTCTTTCCAACATACATAAGCACCATGAATTAATAACTTCTTTAATTGGCCAACCAGTTCAGCGTCCACATCGACACTGATGACTCAAGTGGATCCGTCAAGGTCAACTGGCTGGGTTTCGCCTTTGGCGTTCACGCGGCAAATCCCGCCAAGTTCGAGCGGAACTTCAGGATGTCCTTGACGCAGGGAGAAATCGAGATTCGTGGCCGTGACTACAATGTAAGTAAATTGAAAACACTGATAATCATTTATGATGATGTTTGATCTCCCCAGTATATTAGCCAAAGGTCTGTTAATTACCACCTTTCAAGTCATTACTAGTCTCAGTAGCCTCAATGCCATGGTAATTATTAGCGGTTAAGTTTTCACAGTCATATTCTGATATCGTCGATCCCCTCATAACATTTTTCTTTGACGCTCATCCATCCCGTCATTACTTATCTTTAGGTTCATCCATCCCGCATGATATTTTTCTTTCATTTTCATTCATCTCGTCATTATTATTACCTTTGATGTCAGCCACCGAGTCACTACATAAAAACACTCACCCACAAGTTGCTTCACCTACATTTGCAGCCGCCAGAGCCACTGGTCTTCGGGCCGGCCAAGCAATGCTTCCAGACGGGCGAGGATTGGTATTTCTGCGTGGAGAAGGTATCCGAGGGTGTCTACCAGGCTACGGCCGGCAGGGACGACGGCTCTTGCTGGGTCACGGTTGACTACTTTGAAGACGCCGCCACCAACGACAAGGTCGTGGTGACGGTCTCCGACCACTACATGGGCCAACTGGAGGGGAAGTGCGGCAACTGGGACGGCATAGAAAGCAACGACGATCAGTTCTGTGGGATTGCCGACCCAGGAAGCCCAGAGCCATGCATCGACGGCACACACCTGGAAAACTGAGGATCAAAGCGAACGGCTGGATGAAGACCCTGTTTGAAACGATCTTCTCTTCTTCTTTGGCTATAATTCACGATTTTTGAGGCTAAATGTAGGCGTGAGTAACACGTCTGCAACATTAAAAACAATCGGACGAGGTCATAGAGAAATGACCTGCTTTGTTCTGTTAGGTCAAAGGCGAACCATAAATAACTGTAGTGCCTAAATAAAGCAATAGATAAAGTCATATCTTCGGTTTTGTATTTTTTCCTATTCTTTTGTATCTCATTATGTGCGAATCTTTTGTGGAGCTTATCAAGAGCCCATAGTTCATACTTTACATATACGGTCATTACAGACATTCGTTGCATAATATTCTGTCCATCGACTCCCATAGCCAAACATTAAATATGCCGAACGAAATCGTTATACGGTGTTACTTCCAAATATTACTACACACGTTACTTCAAGGACTGCAAGCAAACGTTCTTATAAGGGGTTTAATATTATGGAACGATATTAGGGCCAAATTCCAGATTCTTCATTTTACATTTTATGAATACTTCAACTCAAACAGAGTCGGTAAGATCACCGCTATGGCTGCCATAGCAACTAAAGTATGGAGACCTAGATTATATACCGTATTCCTCCTTCATTGAAACGTTCGCCCTCGCGCGAATATGCACCCAAATAAAAACAATATGGCAGTGAACATGAAATATTACTAACCCAAATTAAATATGATATTGAATAACGTGGAAAAAATCGTAATGACCACATATATTAAGTAAGATTATATCAGTGTCGAGACCAAAGCAAAACACACACAAAATTTCTCCGAACACACGGTAGAAATAATAGTTCAGGGATCGTTGTGGGATGTTGCAGACATTGTCCCTTAGGCGGCATAGCCGTTTCTGGCAAAGTCCGTACCATACCACGACGTCGATGTGTAAGTCACCGGGCCACCGCGAAGAGCAATAATTGTGGTCAGGATAACCGACAGCTCCGTACTGGACAGTGGTAGCATGCATGACCGTAGCTCATGGTCCAGGTAGGTGGCTGTTCATTGCCACCGTCCTGTCCGTGCCTCATCCCCGTCGCGATGTTGCCGACCGCGCAGGGAACCCTCGACGGCACGTCCGGGCCTTAGGCCATGCCACAGTCCCACCGCCAGTAACGCCGTCCGGGCC
Source organism: Arenicola marina (assembly GCA_964019135.1). Lineage (NCBI taxonomy): Eukaryota > Metazoa > Annelida > Polychaeta > Arenicolidae > Arenicola > Arenicola marina. Next base: position 15,239,798 of record OZ025253.1, read on the forward strand.
TTAAGCCATGCCACAGTGCCACCGCCAGTAACGCCGTCCGGGCCTTAAGCCATGCCACAGTTCCACCGCCAGTAACGCCGTCCGGGCCTTAAGCCATGCCACAGTGCCACCGCCAGTAACGCCGTCCGGGCCTTAAGCCATGCCACAGTGCCACCGCCAGTAACGCCGTCCGGGCCTTAAGCCATGCCACAGTCCCACCGCCAGTAACGCCGTCCGGGCCTTAAGCCATGCCACAGTCCCACCGCCAGTAACGCCGTCCGGGCCTTAAGCCATGCCACAGTCCCACCGCCAGTAACGCCGTCCGGGCCTTAAGCCATGCCACAGTCCCACCGCCAGTAACGCCGTCCGGGCCTTAAGCCATGCCACAGTCCCACCGCCAGTAACGCCGTCCGGGCCTTAAGCCATGCCACAGTCCCACCGCCAGTAACGCCGTCCGGGCCTTAAGCCATGCCACAGTGCCACCGCCAGTAACGCCGTCCGGGCCTTAAGCCATGCCACAGTGCCACCGCCAGTAACGCGACCTGCGAGGTCAAATCTGTCCAAATCTACACGGACGCGCTCGAAGTTCAGCGTCGGCTGCCGACGGCAGCCAGGATGCTTGTTGTTGTAGCCACCTGGGATAGCGACCAGGGTTAGCGACCTGGGATAGCGACCTGGGATAGCGAGCAGGGTTAGCGACCTGGGTTAGCGACCAGGGTTAGCGACCTGGGATAGCGACCAGGGTTAGCGACCTGGGATAGCGACCAGGGTTAGCGACTAGGGTTAGCGACCTGGGATAGCGACCAATGCAAACGACGTCATGGATCATGGGTGTCGTCGTTATCCTGGGAGCTCGCCGTGGCAGTCCAAACTGCAACCACAGAAGATATAGCTGCAGTGGATGCTACCGCGGATGTCGATGATACCGTGGACGCCGATGATACCGCGGACGCCGATGATACCGCGGACGCCGATGATACCGCGGATGTCGATGATACCGCGGACGCTGATGATACTGCGGACGCCGATGATACCGCGGACGCCAATGATACCGCGGACGCCGATGATACCGCGGACGCCGATGATATCGTGGACGCCGATGATACCACGGACACCGATGATACTGCGGACGCCGATGATAACGCGGACGCCGATGATACCACAGACGCCGATGATACCTCGGGCGCCGATGATACCACGGACACCGATGATACCGCGGACCTCGATGATACCGCGGACACCGATGATACCGCGGACGCCGATGATACCACGGACACCGATGATAACGCGGACCGCGTACACCGATGATACCGCGGACGCCGATGATAACGCGGACCGCGTACACCGATGATACCGCGGACACCGATGATAACGCAGACGCGGATGATACCGCGGACGTCGATGATACCGCAGGCGCCGATGATACCGCGGACGCCGATGATACCGCGGACGCCGATGATACCACGGATACCGATGATAACGCAGACGCCGATGATACCACAGACGCCGATGATACCTCGGGCGCCGATGACAACGCGGACGCCGATGATACCGCGGACACTGATATGATACCGCGTACACCGATGATACCGCGGACACCAATGATACTGTGGACGTCGATGATACCGCAGGCGCCGATGATACCGCGGACGCCGATGATACCGGGGACGCCGATGATACCGCGGACGCCGATGATACCGCAAACACCGATGATATCGAGGACGCTGATGATACCGCGGACGCCGATGATACCGTGGACGCCGATGATACCGCAAACACCGATGATATCGAGGACGCTGATGATACCGCGGACGCCGATGATACCGCGGACGCCGATGATACCGCGGACGCCGATGATACCGCGGACGCCGATGATAACGCGGACGCCGATGATACCGCGGACGCCGATGATACCGCAAACACCGATGATAACGCGGACCGCGTACACCGATGATACCGCAAACACCGATGATACCGTGGACGCCGATGATACCGCGGACGCCGATGATACCGTGGACGCCGATGATACCGCAAACACCGATGATATCGAGGACGCTGATGATACCGCGGACGCCGATGATACCGCGGACGCCGATGATACCGCGGACGCCGATGATACCGCAAACACCGATGATAACGCGGACCGCGTACACCGATGATACCGCGGACGCCGATGATAACGCGGACCGCGTACACCGATGATACCGCGGACACCGATGATAACGCAGACGCGGATGATACCGCGGACGTCGATGATACCGCAGGCGCCGATGATACCGCGGACGCCGATGATACCGCGGACGCCGATGATACCACGGATACCGATGATAACGCAGACGCCGATGATACCACAGACGCCGATGATACCTCGGGCGCCGATGACAACGCGGACGCCGATGATACCGCGGACACTGATATGATACCGCGTACACCGATGATACCGCGGACACCAATGATACTGTGGACGTCGATGATACCGCAGGCGCCGATGATACCGCGGACGCCGATGATACCGGGGACGCCGATGATACCGCGGACGCCGATGATACCGCGGACGCCGATGATACCGCGGATGTCGATGATACCGCGGATGTCGATGATACCGCGGACGCCGATGATACCGTGGACGCCGATGATACCGCGGACGCCGATGATACCGCGGATGTCGATGATACCGCGGACGCCGATGATACCGTGGACGTCGATAATACCGCGGACGTCGATGATACCGCGGACGTCGATAATACCGCGGACGTCGATAATACCGCGGACGCTATAACGTTATAACACCCTTTAATCTGGTCGTCAGACACTTTGCTAATATTTTATAATCCACATTAACTTAAAATGTGTTAAGCTAATAGTGCTCCAGTTTCCTAGATTGTTCCGCTTTCATTTACCTTTATACAGTAGCATCAATACACATTTTCCTTGTGAATGAGACCCCAAAATATCGGTATCATTCGGCAGTTAAACCATCCGAAAGAGCACTCACCTTAAACTTCTTTGGGACCAACATCCAGTTCATGTTCTGTAATATCACCTACCAAGCTATGCTGTTCTTCATCGCATGTTGTTGGTAGATTTACGTTGCACGAGTAATTATTTAATTCAGCTCGACTCAGTTCAACTCGTTTCTTATACAATTCCTTACCAGACATGTCTGTAATTCCGTGTCGCCCTCAGTGCGTAGGAATTGGGCCTTAGCCTCTTTACTTGCACAATGTACTACCTTCAACACGTCACACCTGTTACACCTTCCATACATCACACCTGTTACACCGTCCACACTTCACACCTGTCACATCGTCCACACTTCACACCTGTCACACCTTCCATACGTCTCACAAGTCACACTTTCCACACGTCACACCTGTTACACTTTCCACACGTCACACCTGTTACACCTTTCACACGTCACACCTGTTACACCGTCCACATGTCACACCCGTCACATCGTCCACACGTCACACCTGTCACACGTCACACCTGAAACACCTGCCACACGTCACATCTGTTACACCGTCCACACGTCACACGTGTTACGCATTCAACACGTCACACCTGTTACGCCTTCCACACGTCATTCCTGAAACACCTTCCACACGTCACACCTGTTACACCTTTCACACGTCACACATGTCACACCTGTTACACCTTTCACACGTCACACATGTCACATCTGTTACACCGTCCACACGTCACACGTGTTACGCATTCAACACGTCACACCTGTTACACCTTCCATATGTCACACCTGTTGCACCTTCCACACGTCACACCTGTCACACCTTCCATACGTCACACCTTCCATACGTCACACCTGTTACACCTTCCACACGTCACAGCTGTTACACCATCCACACGTCACACATGTCACACTTTCCATACGTCACACCTGTTACACCTTCCACGCGTCACACAAGTTACACCTTCCATACGTCACACCTGTTACACCTTCCACACGTCACACCTGTTACACCTTCCACACGTCACACCTGTTACACCATCCACACGTCACACAAGTTACACCTTCCACACGTCACACCTTTTACACCTTCCACACGTCACACCTGTTACACCTTCCACACGTCACACCTGTTACACCTTCCACACGTCACACCTGTCACACCTTCCATACGTCACACCTGTGACACCTTCCACACGTCACACATGTCACACTTTCCATACGTCACACCTGTCACACCTTCCATACGTCACACCTGTCACACCTTCCACACGTCACACATGTCACACCTTCCACGCGTCACACAAGTTACACCTTCCATACGTCACACCTGTTACACCTTCCACACGTCACACCTGTTACACCTTCCATACGTCACAGCTGTTACACCATCCACACGTCACACATGTCACACTTTCCATACGTCACACCTGTTACACCTTCCACGCGTCACACAAGTTACACCTTCCATACGTCACACCTGTTACACCTTCCATACGTCACACCTGTTACACCTTCCACACGTCAGAGCTGTTACACTACCCACACGTCACACAAGTTACACCTTCCATACGTCACACCTGTTACACCTTCCACGCGTCACACAAGTTACACCTTCCATACGTCACACCTGTTACACCTTCCACACGTCACACCTGTTACACCTTCCACACGTCACACCTGTTACACCATCCACGCGTCACACAAGTTACACCTTCCATACGTCACACCTGTTACACCTTCCACACGTCACACATGTGACACCTTCCATACGTCACACCTGTGACACCTTCCACACGTCACACAAGTTACACCTTCCACACGTCACACCTGTTACACCTTCCACACGTCACACAAGTTACACCTTCCACACGTCACACCTTTTACACCTTCCACACGTCACACCTGTCACACCTTCTACACGTCACACCTGTCACACCTTCCACACGTCACACAAGTTACACCTTCCATACGTCACACCTGTTACACCATCCACACGTCACACGTGTCACATCGTCCACACGTCACACCTGTTACACCTTCCACACGTCACACAAGTTACACCTTCCATACGTCACACCTGTTACACCTTCCACACGTCACAGCTGTTACACTACCCACACGTCACACATGTCACACCTTCCATACGTCACTCCTGTTACACCTTCCACACGTCACACAAGTTACACCTTCCATACGTCACACCTGTTACACCGTCCACACGTCACACATGTCGCATCGTCCACACGTCACACCTGTCACACCTTCCACACATAATAATAATAATAATAATAATGTTTATTGTCCAAAGGTCTGCATCACAAGTAAACAAACATATATTACATAGACAACAGCAGAAGCCGAAGCTTATATGCTAACGTAAAATAGAACTTCACAACTAGGTCTATACAGATACAAGTAGAAACAAAAAAATAACGTGAAAGGGCCACAATAGTAGGATGTTTATCTCAAAGAATATTGGATATAAATATAAAGTTTCGACTAGTTTACTACTAAGGAGGACATTATTGTTCTCTTGAATGAGTGAAGGGATGAGTTAAATTCTAACTTATTATACCACTTATTAAAGAAAGTAATAGCCGAATATCTTATAGATTTGCGGAAATGACCAGTTCTAGCCTTTGGGATATGTAGTAGCTTCGCTCCTCTAGTATTATGACTGTGGATGCTAGACCTCGTAACAAATAACGATTGAACAGGTTCCGGTAATATACCCTGGTATTGCTTAAACATTAATAAAACAACACTATATTCATACAATTTAGTCAAAGGTAAAATATTAATTTCTTTAAACAGATTTTCCGTGTGAGAATACTTGTTAACACCTGTAATTATACGAACAGCCCTTTTCTGCAAAATAAACAATGGATGTAAATAGGACTGATAGGCCCCACCCCAAACTTCTTGGGCGTACAAAAGATATGGATAAACGAATGAAAAATAAAGACTACGCAATATATCACTGGTAAACACCTTTCTAGCCCGAGTAATTACCCCTAAACCCCTTGCAATCTTGCCTTTAATGTATTGTAGGTGTTCTTTCCAGAGCAGGCTACTATCGAGTTGAACCCCTAAAAACTTTATGCATGAGACCTGCTCAATAGCATGACCCGAAATCTGTACTTTGGATAAAACAGACATTTTTTTACGAGGGGATTTAAAGATCATAAATTTGGTTTTGCTAAGATTAAGTGTTAATTTATTAACCTGGAGCCAATGTTTAATTTTTTCCAACTCTAAGTTTACTATTCGGATCATCTTTTCAATGTCATTCCCCGTAATAAAAAAGTTTGAATCGTCTGCAAATAGTATACTAAACAGTTTGCTAGTCAGAGATGCTAAGTCATTTATGTAAACGAGGAATAAAAGTGGTCCAAGAACAGAGCCTTGCGGGATTCCGCAGTTTATGTTTAATTTCTCGGAGTTAGCCCCATCGTATTCAACATATTGTTCCCTGTCAAAAAGGTAACTTTTAAACCAGTCTAATGCAATACCTCTGATACCGTATCTTTCTAATTTTAAAAATAAGATATTGTGATTAACGGTATCGAATGCTTTAGAAAAATCTAAGAAAATCCCAATTGCCGATTCCCCCCTATCTAAGGCAGATGATATTTTATCAACTAGTAGTATCAAAGCCAAAGTTGTTGAATGTTTGGGTCTGAAACCAAACTGGTGGTCATGTAACAAATGGTGTTTGTTTATAAAATCCAGTAGCCTATTATACATTACCTTTTCAAATATCTTTGAAATAGTAGGAAGGACTGATACGGGTCTATAATTGGTGAACATCTTCTTATCCCCTGCCTTAAATATTGGAATCACTTTCGCAATTTTTAATTCGTTGGGAAAGTAGCCTTGGGAGAATGATAGATTGATAACATGATGCAACGGTTCAGTCAGATGAGGAATGATATTTTTGATAATTTTCGGACCAATGGAATCCCATCCAGACGAACCATTCTTTAGTGATCCCATAATGCTATAAATGTCATCATTGGTAACCGGATCAAGAAAAAGAGTGTGGGAATTTGCCTTATCGAGAAAGGCCGATGGTGTATCATTCGTGTTAGGAATGTTTTTACTCAGGGTACTTCCGATATTTACGAAGAATTGGTTAAACCCATTGGTAATGTCTCTTCGATCTGAGATAAGGCAGTCATTTTTTATAAAAGTCGTTTGCTTTTTAATGCACTTATTACGATTAATTACTTCCTTAATCGTTTTCCAGGTTTTAAATAGATTTCCCTGGTTAGTTTTAATTTGATTCTGGTAGTGACGTTTCTCTGCTTCCCTAAGTGTATGTAATAGCTTATTTTTATACGTTTTATATTCCTTTGCATATAATTCGTTTTTAAGTGATCGACTTCGAAGATAAAGTTTATTTTTCATTTGAATAGAGTTCTTTAACCCATTAGTCAGCCAGGGTTTTCTACTTTTGTATTTGGAAGACGAGGATAACAATGGAAAGCAGCACTCATAGTGTTGACATAATGTTGTATGGAGTTTCGTAAATGCATCTTGAGTATTAGTCTCTTCTAATGTGTCCTGCCAATTTTGCATCGCGATAACGCTTACAAACTCAGATATATTTTTTCTACTAAAGTTTCTTCTCGGTACAACCTGTTTGTTCGCCACTTCTCGGCAATATTTCGAAATCAGAAATATTGGGAAATGATCTGTTATATCAGTGTACATAATACCCAGCAGTGTTTGATTGACATTCGGATCATTCGTGAATATGTTATCAATGAGTGTCGCAGTTGTCTTGGTCACTCTTGTAGGTTTGCTTATCACAGGCAAGAGTGAATGACTAAACATCAGATTTACAAAATCAGATGTGGCTTTATGAGACTCATTATTGAGCAACTTAATATTGAAATCACCAGTGAGATAAATTAATTTTCCCTCTGTATCTAGGTTTTGCAACACATCTATCATAATTTCGTTAAATATATCTATGCTTGTGTCGGGCGGACGATGTATAACACCAACGATGACATTTCTTCCAGTATTAGAGCTACACTTGTCTATCTCAATAAATAATGCTTCTATGTTATCGTTAAATATCTCAAGCTCTTTTCTAACCGAAAAAGTTATATGTTCCTTGATTAAAAAGGAAATCCCTCCACCTCTTCTATCTGTTCGGTAGTTATTTACCGAAGTATAACCATCCATGCCATTAAGATCAACGTTGTATTCGTGACACCAGGTTTCTGTCAACGCGAAAATGGAAAAGTCATGGTTCAAATTACTCAAATAGGATTTAAAGTTTGTAAAATTCTTCTGCATACTCCTAATATTCATGTGCATAATTGATAACATCGAAGGATCGAGTTTTAAATCATTACAGTCGGAATTGAAGCCTTCTTCTAAATAATAGTTACATTGCAACCCGCTAAACATAGATTCAGGATAGAAATGTACATCAGGATCCGCGTCGTACAGAGGTGAATCACATTCATTATTTAGTTCGAATGGGTTAAATAATTGTTCATCTAGTACTTGCAGTGGGATATCAAGATTATTCGTCTGGTTTAGCGTTACTATTGCGATAAAATCATCATCATTGTAAATATTATTAAATGGAAATATATCTGCCAAACATGTTACGCAATACCATATATCTCTACCCCGATTATTACCACCCAGATCATCGCGATTTAAGTGAGATAGACAATTTAAGTGATAAGTAAGGTTGCATACAGAACATGTGACTTGATAACAATGACCAAGAACTGTTTTGCTACAAACCGGGCAAATTGGTTTATGAGACATAATAAATCCGATCAGCGTACAGTTGGCGTGAACACTTACTAATGGGCCGAATATATTTAACATGAAACGAAACGATAATTTGAACTATAAACATTACAGAACATATGAACGGTAAAGACACACACGCACAAAAAAACACTTGAGACGGCATTCACCTTGTACGGTGAAAGTAGAGGTGGTAACACGAGAGCAACGGGAGCCGAACCTAACCAGGTACATTTCTTCAAGCTCACAATACGTGCAGCTAGGGCGCGCCAAGTTCAGCTCAGCTCACGGACGCTTGATTAACTCAAGCGACACGGCCTTCTAACGCCTGTACGAGGGCACCTGCTAACTCAGGGGTCGTATCAAAAATCCAAATAACAGTTACACATTTACCGCGACTGTGACATAGGTTCAATCCAGTGAGTGGGAAGAGAACTAATAGAGTTAACGGTATATGCCTTTCCATCTACTTTTAGTTTATTTCCCGACACACTTGCCTTCTTCCCGTCCCGCCGAGCAGCCTTCATCACTGGAAGTAGCCTTCGTCTCTCTTCTTGCATCTGGCGCGGTAAATCTTCATCAATGAAGAGCGTGGTGCCGCGAAGGGACGTCTTCCTGTCCCAGACCCTCTGGCGATCAGAGTACAGGACGAAGCGCGCTATGATCGGTCTGGGGCGGCGTCGTTGGGGGGTCCCGGGGGCTGTCGGAGCTCCCAGGCGGTGACAGCGTTGGAACCTGATGGAGGCTGCATCTTCGACGCCCAGCTTTGTCTTGATGGCATCCCTCACGGCGTTCTCGCAGTCTTCCTTTTGCCATGCTGACTCTGGTATCCCATGGAATAGCAAGTTCTCCCTCCGGCTATATAACTCCTGTGTTAAAATATCCTGTTTCAAACGCTTCACTTCTTCTACCACACTCTGTTGCCCTTGTGGTTCAGTTTTCTCTAGCTTCTTCATTCTATCTTTGAGCTCCGCATTCTGCTTCTCCAACTCGTCTACCCTGTTACTTTGAAAGTCCAACGCTTCTTTTATAGACAAAATCTCCTGCCTTAAGGAAGCAATGCATTCCTTCATCTCTGGAAGGCAAGACACTTTTTCAAGTATATCCTGCAGGGTTTTCGAGTTATCAGGAGCCATATCCAGAACAGATGCCTCGTCTGCTACTTTTTCCTGCAGTGTCGCTAGACCCTTGTAGCAAGATTCAAGAGTTCTCTGCTTCTTATCGTCAAGCTTTGGAGATGAGCCGCCACTACCACTGCGTCGCCGTTTGTTTTTGGTCATGACCTGTAGCTTGGAGCTGGTCCCTTAAGTGGTGCTTGGTCTGTCACCGTGACCGTATTATCGCCGCACCGTTTTCATGGCAGGAAAATCTTCGTTGTCAACATTGGTCCGCATAGTTTTCGGCCAGATACGGTCAGATATCAGGATATTTTCTGAACCTTCCACCCTCTTGAGTCTATTATGTTTCGGTAGAAACAAAATATTGCGTCCAAGGCACCACTTTCTCGTTACTTCACCGGTTCCCGTGCTCTCGTAAATTTAGACCTCTACTGCCAGGCAGCCATGACTCCAACCCAATCATTTCCATCATCATTTCCGTAACGCATGGTCCCCCAGTTCACAGACATCCTCACAGGCTCAACCGCTTTGAGTCCACGTTCACATTCTAGATACACCCTGCAACAGTCAAATCAACGTAAATTAAACAAAGGTTACGCAAATTCATACTTATTACGAGTATATAGTACACCAAGGAACATTTTAATCTATGCAATAGGTATCGTCCTGTACAATTAAATAATGATTTAGTTAATAAGATTACCTTTTAGTTAATTTACTTTATAAGCTAAACAGTTTATTGCAACTGTGTGGACATAATTTCGCAGTGTGCAATGGCGGCGTAAAAACCGGTCTAAAGTTACAATTTAACTCATACATTCAGTTCATAAGGTCACTAATGGATCACATAGTAGGTACGCGTGCAAGGTTGGAACCCTTTTGTAACCTCGATAAAGGACACGCCCCACTGGTTAACCGCAGGCGTATCACACTGGTATCAAGTGTGCCTCTGCAGGCTCGACCCAGTAATATCCGATTCTGAATTAATAGTTATTCGGTAATCACATTATAGCAGCCCAAGCTATTTACCTCCATCACTATGTTCGCTTCCTTATCAGATAAGGAGATAGATTATAAGGTTGGCGCCCGACCAACATTCCGTTCTAACACTACGATAACCCAAGCAACTTGGGAGCAACACTACAATGCTGGGGTAAATAATCAAACAATATCTGGACATTAGTCCTAGACTTATGTACAAATTAAAGTACGCCTAAAATAAATATTGATCATAACGTCCCACAAAGTCCGGCGACGAATGCGGTATGAATTTGCAATTCTGCAACGCTCACTCACGGTTCGATAAACCAAAACATTAAAACCGGCTGCTTAGCCCACTCACGGTCATGACAAACCAAGTATTCACATCGTCTGCCAAACCTTCTCATGATAAAGACAAAGCAAGCATTTACATAGTTTTACACTTTACTATAACTTGTACGCAAACGCTGACAATGAAAAAACGGCTGATTTTATACCTTCTTTTTCAAAGCCCGCGAATATCGCGCGATTAACTGCGCAACAAACTGCATTGTGCGAAGGAAATATCACTCTGGAGGAGGTTAAAGTGGTCGTGAGAGGAACGAATAATATCAAGTCTCCAGGTCCTGATGGCGTCGGTCCCGATGGATTTCTATATATATATTTGTTCTATGTGTTTTCCTGCTTAGAAGTTTACAACATACGTATAGCACTGAAGTCAATTGCACCAAAAGAGGGGGTTATCACATGCTTAGCCAAAGACGACACGCCACATGGAGCCATGAAAAAGGGTTTTCTGAAATGTAGATTCATCGGGGAAAATATCCAGATTAGTTTACCACACAATGCATTACCTCTTCTTAGTAATAATAAGGCTGGTATGATACTCCTGGTAGATTTTTAGAAGACTTTTGTCACTTTAAATTGAGCTGCGATTAAACAAGTAAGGTTTTGGAAGCATATGGAACCAAATAGTTGTATTATTAACAACGGTATTATGTCTGAATGTTTTATATAGTAGCCATGAAGCATTTAGCGATGTTCCTAAAATATGAGAGTTGGTTGGGAGTGGGAGGAGCTCCTCCATAGTTAGACTGCAGTGACAAGTTTACGTGTATGACTCTGGCAACACAGTGTGACGTTCGTTTGGAAATTGTAATCATCAGAAGTAATCATGACTACTATTACATTAGCTATGTAATCGATTGCGATTAAACCAATACAATCGATTACGATTACTGATTATGATTTCCCTATGTCTGTTAAGAACATAGAATACATTATTGGTTAGTATATACCGATGATACATTTTGGATGCTGGACGGTAGTGCGGAATCTCCAAGACTGGTGTTAAAGATTATGGAGGAATTTAAAAATTGTTCCTGGTTGCTCTTGAACGACAATGAAACAAAAGACATGTACTGGAGTGGGTTGAGGACTTTGTTCTCTTTAGCATTCAGTTTAGTGCTCATTTAGACAATATGATTGCTCTAAATTATGATAAGAAAATCGAAGATTTTAATTTAATTTTCAAAGTATATGGAAAAGTAAGTTGTCTCTTATAGGGGTAGGGTGACAGTTGTAAAATCACTGGCTGTACCAAAGCTTGTACATTTAATGTCAGCGCTTCCTGCACCAGGCCAAGCTTATATTGATAAGCTTACTAGAGCTATCCGCAAGCTTGTCTGGGTAAGTACGAAACCTAAGATTTCTATGGGTAGAATGCGCTAAATAGACTCCTAAAGTATGGGTCTCACCCGTGTCCCGTCGTTTATAAAACATATTGAAGATCGCATGGATCGATCGATTAGTAGACGCCTGTGGTATATGGCAAGATTTATAGATTTTTTGTGTGAAACGATTTGCGAAGAAAAGAAATTATGTTGGGAAATAGACCTCTAGCCTATTAAACTTTTCAATAATGTCGCAAACCCATTTCGGGCTGATATCTTCAATGCCTAACATTATTAACAAAAATCGTATGGTATTTCTGAGACTGAGGTATTAAGGTACCCAATATATGGAACACATTTCGTGACGAATACGCTACTGATAAATTTATATAAATGGCAGGCAAAATTAAACATCTGAAATTTTGGTCTTTAATATCATTCCATACAACAAACCCACTGGATCAGTAGTGTATTTGTTACGACGGACGGTCGGGGATGGCTGCATGGGACTTAATTCACACATCACATTAATGGGCATATGCTTCTTCACAAACAATTGATTTGGCCGGAAAGGCAAATAAAAAACCGCCACGAATAGAAATATGAATCGTTGTGAGGAGCCCGGAGGGGGGGGGGGGGTGCTGGGTGTGGGATGAGGATATTTCTTCGTGGCAACACTCTCTGTGAACGCCTATTTTATGTCCCTTATGTGTCTGTTTAATGGGTCATGGGTCACATTGTACGACAGCCTTCACCTATTTAACCTGTGTCGAAGTCAGTCCATCAATCATATACCTGACGACAAATCAATGGGTTAATGGTTATCCCACACGGGGCGCTGGCACGGGGCGGTTCTTGGTGTACGGATATATATCTACCCGACATCTCGAGGTAACTATAAATCCTTGTTACGATGACAAGCCATGGCAACGGCTGGTACGTGCAGAACCGACGCCGATATGTATCGGTTTTTAAACTGCTCCAACATCGTACTTCCGTCCCTTGTGGCAGGCGTATGCCGTGTCACATACCGCAACATTGCACACCAACATCTGTCTAAATTATTACTTTAATACACGTTCGTACGTCCCATATGTAACACAATGGATAACCGTAAACTAGCGAGCAAAATAAATCTCACAAAAAATCAATGTGCTTATACAATTCTAATGGCTTTCTTATTTCGTGACCTTCGGAAATCGATTGGGCGACGCGTAGTCCTACATATAATATATATGATGTTTACGTCAAAGCGTGTTCCGACAAGTAGGTTAGGTACGTACTACTAAGATGCTAAACGACCAAGTGACGATTTCTACCAACATATGCTTGCACGACTTCCTTGCAAGACATCAATTTTTTGTTGCAATCAATTTCGTGTTTTTCCGTTCGCAGTTGTCATTTCCGCTCTTAGGATGATGTATCGTCTCCCGTGTGGGAAGATGTCTGCAGCGACTAGGCGGGAAGACGACGGAATTTTAACGATGTATCCTGACAAGAAAAATGTTTCGGCGTCAACACAATATATAGCACGTTTCCATATAGTTGATAATGACCCATACATCACCATTGCGGCCGATTATAGCGGCCGCCTTTTTTTACGGTTAATTTATGTCCCCTGTCAATATTACGGTATAACGTACGACTGCCTTGGCTGCAAGGATGTTAACCTGTGAAAAGTATAAATTCGTCTCGTAATCGGGGAAGTGTACAATGCTCCTGTCCAGCCCTGAGACTTCCAGTCAGAGTTACAGCAGCAGCATCATGATGGCACACATCTTCTTGACCCTGGCGGTAATCCTGTCTGTCAGCTTCAGCATCCATGGTAACGTACATAATTCGCTGTTGCGTTCCAATTTGTTCTTGATCAACATTTTACATATTTAAAATCAAATTCTATTTTAGGTCCCTATATTGTACAAATGAAAATATGTATTGTGCAATAAATGAATAGGCATGTTGCCTATAGATGGTTTTTTTTAGCCAGAGTTGCGTAGAAAAGAGTGACTTTCATCAACAGTTAGTCCTTGCTGCCATATTTTGTCATAACATGTGAAGTTGAAATTGATAACGCAAATTATGCAAAAGAACTGGTACTTTCAATATCTGATAATATGTCCAGTACGTGTTAAAACAATATCTTGCGAGTTTGTTTTTTTTTATTCTCCGAAATGCGGCATATAACACAATATTTGTACAAAACTATGCAAACATAATAACGTCATCTCGAAATATCAGCGATTACATCGTATATTGGGTCCCACTTGTCTTTAAAAAAACTCCCTGGCTCTTCCCGATGTTTCTGCCACTCTGCTCTCTAGCTCGAAATAGTATTCTATAAGCCGAATTATAGCCGTTACCTTTGGCGTAACTCCTTTCCACTTACAAACATATATATCGTATTTGGCAACAATAAAAACATCAGTTCTTTATGTGGCGAAACTGCCCCCAACACAGCAGATGTAAAGTTTAAATTTTTACTAAGATTGGATCGGCTTGACTCATCTAGACATGCGCCAATTTTTTCCCATATCTGTTTCACTATGACACAATTCCAAAACATATGTTCCATTGTTTCGTCATGCTGGTTACATAAGGCGCATCGTTTCGATTCAGCCAATTTACACAAAAACAATTGGGAGTTGGTAACCATATTTCTACACAAAAAATTGTATTGGAAATTCGGCAGTCGTTCGTCCAGGGTGGAGCTCAGTGGTAACTTATAAATTGTTCGCCATTGGTGCTCATCAATATCCTGGTTGAGCTTCTCTTTCCATTTCGATTCACTTGTCTTCGCAAATGTACACTCTTTCACAAGTAGCTTATAGACAACATTACAAATTCTCTCATTCTGCCTTATAAACTTCATATGTATTCTCTCTATACCAGGTTGCTTTTTCCCCTGCTCTTGGCTTTGTGTTCTCCATTGTCTGGGAAAGCTATGTGTTAAACTATAAAAATCCGCGAAGTTCATAATAACATTATATCTTTTACCAAACTCGCTCCATCCATAGGTAGAGCCGTCTTCACTTTTCTTCCATAAAAATGACCGTACAATACCCTCAAGACGATTAACAAATGATTTATCTGGTAGAGGCAGAACAGACAAAACGTGCACCAACTTCGGTATAGCTAAAGTTTTCAGAACTGTCACACTGCCTCCTAACGACAGGTTTCGTCGTCCATAAGCTGTTAACATATTTTCAACTTCTACCAGTTTACTATCCAGATTTAATTTGGGTACTTTAGCAAGATCAATGTCAAATCGTATCCCTAGCAATACAAAACTTGTGACCCAACAAAGTTCTAGATCTGCGCATATCTTATCCATATATTTTGGCCTTCTTCCCAGCCACACTGCCTTCGTCGTTTCGACATTTATCTTCAAACCTGAACATTTGCTAAACGCCTCTAATATCCGCATAATTCCTCTCACATTCATGCTTCCAATCGTAAGTTTGTTATTCATGACTATGATTACAGTAAATATGCATAGATTGATATTGCCAAACTTTTCGGAGTTGCGTTTCTACATTAAAAAAAAACCCAAGAAAAATTCGCAAATACAGAAAATACGTATACAGCGAAATATAGACGAATCATATACCACAATAGAGAAAGGAAACTCTTATACTTTATATAGTACAAACCAATACCAAAAAAAATAAATAAAAAAATCTTGCGAGTTATTAGATAAATGAGAAATTGCTGTATGCGCAGCTTTGATTTCGAGGAGGGAGGTATATCTTACGCGTATAACCATGCATTTACCATTTATTATCAGAACGTGAAACCGTTTGTGACCTAGTCATTTACTTTCAACATGTTAAACGTCCAGGTGTTTCTCGGTTACCCTGTCTGTAAGCAACCCTATGCACCAGATGGCGACGCTGTTCGTCTTTAACTCATAGCACGAGTACCGCCATCTACTGAGCCTTTTTGTAGTTAGGAGATTAATTATGCTTCCAACCAGTGGGTCGTTTGGAAAGTAACACTATTGAAACTGTGTAACGAGTAGGTACCGATTGGACCAGACAACCAGTTCCTGGTAATTGATAATAATAATAATCATAATAATAAAATAATAATAAAATAATAAATAAGATAGATTGCTTCACTGCAGTTTCACAGCTTACGTACTGCACAACAAATATAACATTCGATATTATTAACCAATTTATCTGACCACAAGGTAAATCTCTTCCTCATTCAAACTATTCATTTCATTCTCACGAAAAACATAAAACTCCGGTATTTCAAATAGTTGTATCAAACCGCAACAAATGTCAAATATATCCGGCCACAGTTCCTCCATAATTAATACTACACTATGGGTTAATATGATGATTATTATTATGAACGGATATATGAAGTAGGCTATGCCCGCATTGGAAAGATTTATTCATGTATTAATTATGGAAATAGTGTATATGCATGTGTTCTTTGCGAGTTATGTTTTTCCACTTGCCCCTGTTTAGCCGGAGAGACGTGTACTGAGACCACAGGCGGGGACTGCACGTGTAGCTGTGTATGCGAACCATGTAAGTATAACAACACTCATCGAAACAATACAATTATGATCAAAACAGTAATGGTAACAAGAACAATTAAAATAATTATAAAATGTTAATGGGGAGTGATAATATTGTGTAATAATAAAGAATGACAATAATGATTGAAATAATATCAATAATAATAATAATCAAAATTATACTATAATAATTATAATATAATAATAATGATTCATATCTTATTAGTAACAATAGAAAATAATAAGAGAACATCAATAATAGATAAATACATTTTGCACATATATCAATTTAATTTAGCATAAATGTATAATAATATAACGAACGATATATGTATGCATGACAATGTTTCAATGTACCCCAGTCTGCTTTGCGGAGTGTACTTCCGGTTTCGGTGCATCTAACGAGGTGGTAGGATTTGACGGCAGTGTCAGCTCCATGAACTACGACTCCAAGTACCTCATCGCAACCTATAAACCCTTTGACGATGAAGTGTGCAAGGTTGGTAAAACTCAGAACGTTACTTTTAAATCCAGTAGTAGTAGTTTATTCGATGCTAGACGACTGACTTCCAGCTCTAGAAACACGTATAAATACAAAAAATCTACGAACAAGCAGAGCGACCATCAAATGAATTAAAAATGCGATCCTCTTCTCTCACCTTAATGCATAATACTTATGTGTCTAGATATTAAGTTATTTACGATAATTTAATTCCCTGCAATGATTGATTAAGCGAATGGATTTTTCAGTTGTTGGATTTCCATAATATATCTTTGGGATGTACTTTTCTCTGAAGATTACCTTTGGATCCAAATCCGGTAATATGCTGAAATGAGACACTATTCATCTTCTGGGTGAAATAATTCGTAACATTGAAATAATTTACCCACAGAAGAAAAAATGTTGAAGCACTTGGTGGTTGGGTCGTACCGGACCCATAGTTTGGTAACTGTGACACTTCTCAAGTTCAGTCACGAAATCTTAACGAACCCGCGGACATCAGATCTGAAAAATCATAGCTGTAATTTTCGCCCTAAGTGACTTAGATGCAGATTCCGGTTTAATTGTTGATCATTCTAATTAAAATCAGGTGAATGCAGATGAAAGAGCATTTTGAGAAAAGGGTTAACCAGTATGCATCTGATACGCCTAAATGCAAGGCAGTTAAGTATACCGATTGATTCGTCAAAAACATTAATAATACATTAGAGCATCCAGCATTCTATGGTCGCCGAGTGACGAGTGACGGATTTTAACCCACTTGATTTCAGCCTGAGTGTGCAGACAGCATTCAGTCATCACTGTCATGAGACTCCTTTAATGTACGTCGATCTTGTCAACATGCATCAGACACCATGAATGAATAATACCCTTATAATTGCCCTCTCCGCCAACCAGTTCCGCGTACGCATCGACACGGACGACAAAAGTGGACCCGTTAAGGTCGACTGGCTGGGTTTCGCCTTCGGCATTCATGAGAAAAATAGCGCCAAGTTCGAGGTGAACTTCAGAATGTCCAAGACGCAGGGCAAGATCGAGGTTCGAGGCCGTGGCTACAAGGTAAGCCAGTGGAAAACACAGATAATCATTTATTATCATGTTCGATCACTCCTATATATTAGCCACAGGTCTATTATATACCACCGTCCCAGTCATTATATTCCACTGTCCGTCGCCTCGATGTCATGGTAATTATTTGTTAATCAGTTCTCCCAGTTATATCCTGTTATATGTCGTCCACCCCATCATTACACTTTACTTTGACGCCATCTACCACGTCATTATACTTATCTTTGATGTCAGTCAGCCACCACGTCATTAAACTTATCATTGATGTCAGCCACCACGTCATTATACTTATCTTTGATGTCAGTCAGCCACCACGTCATTAAACTTATCTTTGATGTCAGCCACCACGTCATTATACTTATCCTTGATGTCAGCCACCACGTCATTATATTTATCTTTGATGTCAGCCACCACGTCATATACTTATCTTTGATGTCAGTCAGCCACCACGTCATTATACTTATCTTTGACGCCATCCACCACGTCATTACACTTTACTTTGATGTCATCCGCCACGTCATTTACTTATCTTTGATGTCAGCCACCACGTCATTATACTTATCTTTGATGTCAGCCATCACGTCATTACGCTTTACTTTGATGCCATCCACCACGTCATTTACTTATCTTTGATGTCAGCCACCGTGCACGTCATTATATTTATCTTGATGTCAGCCACCACGTCATTTTCTGATTTTTGATGTCAGCCTCCACGTCATTATACTTATCTTGATGTCAGCCACCCCGTCATTATACTTATCTTTGATGTCATCCAACACGTCATTACACTTATCTCAGCCACCGAGTCACTATATAAAACCGCTCACCCACAAATTGCTTCAACTACATTTGCAGCCGCCACAGATAGTGACCTTCGCCGGGGGTAAGGAATGCTTTGACACCAGCGGTGGTTGGTATTTCTGCGTGGAGGAGGTATCCGCGGGTGTCTATCAGGCTACGGCCGGCAGGGACGACGACTCTTGCTGGGTCACGGTTGACTACTTTGAGGACGCGGCCACCAACGACAAGGTCGTGGTGACGGTCTCGGACTACTATATGGGCCAACTGGAGGGGAAGTGCGGCAACTGGGACGGCATGGACAGCAACGACGATCAGTTCTGTGGTAATGCTGACCCAGGAGGCCCACAGCCCTGCATCGACGGTGATCACTTGAACAACTGAAGATCAATTCATAATTTATAATCCTCGCCTTTAATGTTAAGTTCAGGCGTAAGTAATACGTGGACTATACTGAAAAATAGTTCGATCTATGGCACATACAGAAATGATCTGCTGTATTCTGCCAGGTATAGTGCCTAAATAAAGCAAAAGATACAATCATATCTTGGGTTTTGTATTCTTTCCACTTGATCAATATCACTATGTCTTATATCTCATTATGCGCTAATCTCTTGCAGAACTTCGCTATACAAAGAACACCTAGCTAGTTCATACTCCGTATATAAGGTCATTACCTACACCGTACACACAGTCGCCTGGCAGTTTGAATGTTTTATGGACTCCCATACCCAAACCTAACGAAAAACATTTATCGTGCGTCGTGGCAGACCATCTCGCCATATTCAGACCAATTAAACCAAGGCTGCGCTCATAGAGCGCCGAGTCAATTTGGTAACTTAATATTAAACTGAGATCTTTACGAAATATAACGTGCCGGGTTAGTTTAATCTAGTCTAAGCTGACTTTCCATTAAAATGGCGTGGAGGCGACTTGTTAATTCAAATATAAAGAACTGGAGAAATACGAACCTTCCCATATTTACTCATGGAGCAAACTTTGAACGGATTGACAGCGGTTCTCGAAGAATCACAACAAATACATAGTATTTGGCCTCTAGAAAAGGTCCTTAATTGCCTTCGGTGACAGTATCGCGGGATCTTGGCAGCCTTAATTATGTAATAAGCGAGGAACAAGAAGAAAATTTGTGTAACTATTGTGGGAAGGTCTTCTTAGACAGAATAGTATACTTCTTTCACTCTTGTGAAAAGTACTATCAACTGGGAAAGGTCTTGGACACAAACCTAAGCAATGTGTATCTGTTCATAACTGCGAAGAATCGGCTTTGATTCTCGGTAAACAGTTCACATAGGAAGAGAAAGTAGAAAGTATGCTCACGTGTGGCAATTTACCGTCGAGTACGAACATAATTTCATTTTTCGAACTTTCTCAGGATTACAATTAGGAAAACACCTGTGACGTAAGTGCAGAACTGATACTTAGAATACCAGTGACGTCATCGCGGCATTGACGAATAGTATGAAAGTAGCACTTCACTCGCACTTCGCATTGGAACGTATAGCGCGATTGGCGAACGCTTGGCTGGAGGCGGGCACACTCGAGTCGGTGATTGGAGTATGTGTAAATCACTGTAGATTAATATATGTTTAACAACAGACTGGCGGTCAGAAAATTAGTTGGGGCAGTATGAAGCATTGTGGATATTCCCGCCTTACGCGGCACAGCAAGTCCGTGGGTCAAACGGTTGGCGGTGGTCGTCATACATAATGCTACCTAGCTTGCGTTGTCACCACGAACTAAGATCAAGAAAGGCAACTCACAAAGTAAACCGACATCAAGTTAGGTTAAGCTCTTTATTTAACTTCATTTCAAGCGTAAAGTCCACCTCAATACATTCCATTCATTCATGCACACACATCCATTCAGGTTCCACTCTGCTTGTCTTCATCTGTTCCGAACTTGGCGTTTTGCTATCCTCCCTAATTGTGCCTTGGCTGTAAAATACAAACAGGACATTCAAAGTATTTTATTAAATAATGTGTCAAATCGAGACGTACTGACGCCCGTAGTGCTCACACGTTAGAAACATGCCAGCGTTACTGCTGGAATTCGCTTGTTGAAAAAGTACATGAAATTGTTGGTGCATGTACTTTACAAAATGCACGCCCCATGCATATTATTTATAATTTAACGGTAAATTTCTGCACAAAATTAAATCACAAAAAGCGCGATGGTCTTCCTTTGAAGACACCTCAGTTTCTCATATATAAGTTTTCCAGTTTTAGACAAATAATGCCTGTGATATTCACTATTTTACCCTGTGTCAATCATAAGTAAAGCCATTAGCATGATTAGGGAATACATATATTCTTCCTATGTGAAAGATTCAACAATAATTTGAGGCGCCAAAGACCAGCATAAATAGCTACAGCTGCATATAGGGCAATTTTTCACAATGGATGCATTTTAAATCTTTTATGTAATAATGATTTATTGATTATTGCATAAAGGCAATGCTACAGTGTACAAGAACATTCGGTCCGACAGATGCGCGGAATACTGGCGTGCCACTTGTGTAAGACGTCATCCCACTGTGCACATACGTCATCAATATTGTGCACATACGTCATCAGAACTGTGCACATTGTTGGCGGTTTGTGCTACTACAAACTCAATATAAATATGAGGCTGTATACTTCTCGCAAGTAGTTACCAACGAGCACACGTGATTCCTACGAAACAGTCTGACATTCATTATTATATTCAAAAATATGTGTAATTTTAATATATATTTCACCCTCGATATAGATGTTGGTTATCCATGATGAACGGTATAAGAAGTCTTAATACGGACCCGTTATCCTGTTCACTTTATTGCCATATAGCTGTTTTTGTCTGAACTCCTCCGCGGCCTGTGCGGAGGTCAGCCGGATCTGGAGCTGCTCCTTGGTGTGGACGGCCTTCACCCCAGCGTCCCTGGCGTAAGATAGAGTATTGATAGCTTCAGGCACCAGGCCCGTCGTACAAACACAAAACACAAAAACATAACATGCAAACGACCGGAACGAACCTTTTAATTGGAGAAAACTGGGCTAAACTTTATTGAGACTTCATAATAGTATTATAGTTTACGCGTTTCACTGAGCGACAGATAAAAATGGTTCCTATTTGTGTTCTATGTGTTACAAAAAGGGTACAAATTAGCTACACTGAATGGTTGAGTACACGCTAAAGCCTTTTTATTTAAAAAAACAAAAAACGCAGGATTATTTTCTCACAAAGTCTATTGTTGCAGGATATCCAGAGTTTAGGATTATCTTCAAGAAAACGACAATATGCTCCAGTTAGAGAAAATATTATGTCGAGTAGCACATGGTATCGTTTGGTGGCTTCGAGGACGACACCTCAAGCTCATAACATTGTATTAATGGTGAGGATGGAGGACAGTCCACGGGGACAACCCTCTAGTCTTTTGAACGAAGAACATGGGATCTTTACACATATACATCCTCTGAGCAATATGCTCTGTATATTTGCAGTGGCCACTTGCCTGCCATGGCTTTTACCGGTAGATCATTTCACTGTCCATCATTTTGGGGCCTAGTCTATTTGCGACAGTAAATCTGCTGCCAGTTGAGCATTAGCATGACAAAATATCATCTATATGTAAATTATCAGCAACGCGATAAGTGTATTTATGCTGCGGGCGAATAATCTTAGGTTACAGCCATTTTTCTTTAGCTGTTTAGTAATTATATATATACCGGAACACTGTGGTAATTGAGGCGATGCAGCTGCTATTCACATATTTACGGTATTATATGCAGCCTACACGTGTGTGTGTTTACATCCGGTGCACTGGTCAAGTCGATTCCGAGGCTGCATTCCGGGTGCTCATTTCCGGTCATTTCGGGGGTCAAGCCGTGATCCCGAGAGAATCCCTCTCTCTGACCAGCGGCAGCAACCCAGCAGCATCGGCAATCGAATTTTAGATCCACAGACATCGCCGGACTCACGCAAGAAATCGGCATTTGTGGACGGGGTTGATCACAGCAGCATCATCTTGTCGTTTTAACAATATTTTTGTACGGCATCGCCTAACGAAAAGCAAGTGAGTTGAATTATCACAATTTGTCCAGTTTTACTATTTTGCCTTGGTCCTGTCCGTCATGGATCCGGTCAGATCCAGACTTCGACCACGTGTTGCACTCATGATCGGCCATTCCTTTGTCCGTCGATTAAATCGTCACTGCATCGATAGTCATATAAGAAACATGGCGTTATCTTATGCCGATTACACTGTATTTCTTTATGGGGTGCCCGGCTCCAATGTTTGCAGTCTGAGAGAAGAATTGAAGCACATGGTTTTGCAAATGGAGCCAGACATTGTTTACATTGAGATCGGCACAAATGATATTTGTTCTGCCACCACTGTTCCTGCGATACTTGCCAGGCATATAATGGATTTAGCAGTGCTTGCAAAACGGCTGGGAGATACTGGTGGACAGAGGGAGGTATCTATTGGCGAGATACTTCCCAGATATATCGTCAAGTCTGGTCACAGATCTGTGAACCATTATTTTTTTGTTACTTCAACAAGTTGACAGTTTGTTGGAAGCAGGTTGCGATCAAGAAGAGGGCATCACTTTTTGGAGATATCGTTCATTAAGGAATTGGAAGCGTTTTCTTTGTGCTGATGGTGTTCACCTTTCTGGGCAAGGTATGGCTCGGTATTTTCGCAGTGTTAGAGGTGTACTCCTTTATTCCGCCACATAGGCCAGCAATCGTTCCATGTTCTGGCTCGGTAGTTAATGTAGGATCTCAAATGAATTCATCATTCTGGATATAGGATTCATGTGGCAGTAATTTCCCTGGGGTTTCAGGATAAGTAACTACCAATAACCAATATCCAGAGATTTTCGACACTCGGTGGATGTGACGGCAGGGTTTTCTATGTCGTAGGTCGTGGTACACTTGTTTCGGTACCTGTAACAACCAGTATTCAGGGAGTTTCTACGCTCTATGAACGTGACTGCAGAATTTTTGGCATCAGAGGTCAATATCCAGAGGCTTTCGACATGCAGTAGATATGACAGCAGGGTTTCTGGGTCGTAGGTCTTGGTACACTGGTCTTCGGTACCTGTAACAACAGGTTACAGTAACAACAGTTTTCAGGGGATTTCTATGCTCTATGAACAGGACAGCAGAATTTTGGCATCGGAGGTCGTTACACAGTGGTTTGGTACATGTAACAACCAGTATCCAGGGAGTTGTTATGCTCTCGGGGATTATGACAGCAGGGTTTTTGCGTCATAGATTGTGGTACACAGTTGTTTTTCTGTACCTGTAACAACCAGTATCCAGAGAGTTTCTATGCTCTCTGTGAATATGACAGCGGGGTTTCTGCGTCACAGGTTGTGGTACACAGTGGTTTCCGTACCTGTAACAACCAGTATCCAGGGAGTTTCTATGCTCTCTGTGAATATGACAGCGAGGTTTGTTGCGTCATAGGTTGTGGTACACAGTGGTTTCTGTACCTGTAACAACCAGTATCCAGGGAGTTTCTGTGCTCTCTGTAAAAATGACAGCGGGGTTTCTGCGTCATAGGTTGTGGTACATAGGGTTGCTGTACCTGTAACAACCAGCATTCAGAGAGTGTTCTATGCTCTCAGGGAATATGACAGCAGGGTTTCTGCGTCATAGGTTGTGGTACACCGTGGTTCCTGTAACAACCAGTATCCAGGGAGTTTCTATGCTCTCTGCGAATATGACAGCGGGGTTTCTGCGTCATAGGTTGTGGTACACAGTGGTTTCTGTAACCCGGGGGATAAGGGAAGCCCACCATCGCATCAGATTGTCTAGGGAGGCCAAGCTGGACCTTCAGGCTTGGCAGCATTTTCTCACGACCTACAACGGCAAATCGCTGCTTCTTCACGATCGATGGTCCACCTCTACCGCCATGCACCTCCATACCGACGCTGCGGCTTCGACGAGTTATGCGGCCATTTTAGGTTCTGAGTGGTTTAATGGAGCCTGGCCAGAGGGCTGGCAGGCCTACCACATTACGACTCAAGAGCTCTACCCCATCGCGGCCGCGGTAGAAGTTTGGGGGCATATCATGGCTGTGTTATCTTCCGGTCCGATAACGCTGCCGTTGTAGATATAATCAACAAGCGGTCCAGTAAGGACCCGACGGTCGTGCGTTTGGTCCGTAGATTAGTGATGTCACCAATACTTAATAATATTCTTTTCAAGGCCCAGCATATTCCAGGAGGTGACAATGTTATTGCTGACAAACTTTCACGATTCCAGGAAGAGGCAGCAAGAGCGGAGGCACCTTGGTTGGCGGAATCACCAGTCACCGTACCATGCAGTTTTGACCCTACCTTGGACCAGGTGATCCGGCAGTTGCTGCAAGCCTCGCTGTCAGCTTCCACACGAAAAATTTACGATAAGGTGTTGAAATTGTATATGTCTTTTCTGTTTAAGTACGGTCGGCAGTCTAATCCTATGCCGGCCACTATTGACAACGTTCTCGGTTTTATAGCCTTTCTTTATAATTCAGGGTACGCGCCATCCACGATTACTACTTATGTGTCAGCCTTGTCGTATTTTCATAAGATCAATTCTTTACCCGACCCGACAAGCTTCTTCATTGTTAAAAAATGCCTGACAGGAGCCAGGGCCTTAAACGTACACGGGTCGCCACGGCTGCCCATTACTTTAACTATACTGAATTCGTTATGTCAGAAGGTGGATGCTGTAGTTTCCGATGGTTACAAGTCTGTTTTGTTAAGAGCCATGTTTGTACTAGCGTTTTATGCCTTCTTAAGAGTAGGCGAGTTTACAAGGTCAAACCAATGTTCTAAGCAGTGTTTAGGGGTGGCTGATATAGCCTTAGTCCGGGCGAAAGGTAGTTTCTCCCACATCTTGGTGTCATTTGTTTCTTATAAGCACAGTGGCGGTAATACTTCCCCACTTTAAAAATAGCTTCTGCAAGATCGGATCTGTGTCCGGTTAAGGCTATGAGTAGATACTTTAGCGATTCGGCCTGACGGGCCTGCCCCTCTGTTTGTTTTTCGCGATGGTGCCCCTGTCACAACCCATTATTTTAATAATATTTTTCGTCGGACCATAGTGGTCCTGGGCTTAGACCCTTGCGTCTACAAACCACATAGTTTCCGTATCGGAGCAGCTACTGCCGAAGCAAGTCTGAGTTTCTCGGAAATACAAATTGCCCAGATGGGTAGGTGGAAGTCGGGTGCCTATAAGAAATATATTCGTATCCCATCCCTTTCACGATAAATTGTATCCAGCCTTCTCTCGGGTGGGGGGTGGGCCCTCTGGGCCCCCTTTGACCTGTTTGTCCCCCACCTTTCCTGGTATCATCACTTACACAGTCGGGCGTGATGTTACGTAAGGGTACGTAATGTAACGTTCGACTGTGCACCCCTTGAGGGGCGGTATAACCATTACGTAAGGTTAACTTTCCATTATCTTATGTCATCTTGCGTAATAATACGCAAGATCAGGTATACACAGTCTGGCGTCATCTTACGTAAGTGTACGTAATGTGACGTTGGACTGTGTAGCCCTTCTCGGTCTTTTAACCATTTAAGGTTATACTTATTTTATGTCATCTTGCTGGCTATAGCTGTTCCGATATGGATGTGTATATATTTTCGTCATTTAGAAATAAATGGCCTTTCACCACCAACACGGTGTTATTTCTTCCCAGCAACGAGCTTCGCGAAGGCTGGATGATAGACCGGCTGGTATAAATAATAAAAACGGATACAATCGCAGTATAATCATAGGTTTGGTATCATTAAAATGGTTGTGTATTGCTTACTCAGGTCAGTGATTTTCAGAGCGATCGTGGCAAATACATTGAAAATATGGGCTAAAACTCTACTGCATTTATGAATTTGACTATTGCATATACCGTAAACTGCCTATTTGAAGCCGCATACATATTAGAAGCCGCACCCCAACTTTCGCCTTAAAACCGGGTTGGCAGGCACCCAGAACCATTTCTGGAAAACTACATATTATAAGCCGCACCCGGACTTTGGGGCCCCCCCCCCCCGACCCCTGTATCCCTGCTTAATCCAGTCCCGCCAACGAAATCAATTAATTGTTTATACAAACAGTTGCGACTACTAACAACATTCTCCTCTCCCTCTCCGATTGCACCTCTTTTCAGGTGTTACACCAGTGGCTGGCTCTCCTGTGCCCTACCAAACCAAATCATTGTTTCTACAAGCAGTCGCGACTACTAACAACATTCACCTCTCCCTCTCCGATCGCAGTTCTATCAAGTGTCACCCCAGTGGCTGGCTCTCCTGGCTCTTACTGCATGTTTATGAATCACTGTCGTACCTACCCAGTATCAAGTTTCTGTCTGGCACAATTAACTTATTGCATTTGGTGCGAGGCCGGCGGCAGCCGTATCAATTTACACCACCTGAAATCTGGCGCCTCTGATCATTGGTCTACAATAGGTGTGGGCGGAGTCGCGTGGCAGTAGTAATAAATAACACAACCGTAAGTAGCTCATTGTCAGTCTTGATTGCCATGGTAACACAATGCCTGGGAAAAGAACATCTTACGACTCAGCTTTCAAGTTGAATTATTTCCCGACTTGTATTACGTTCATCATCATAGTTCATCAACAAAAGGAAAAAGGCGGCGGAACAGTTCTTCTGATTGTAGCACCCAGGCGACGCCATTACGCAGACGTCGAACCCACAGCGTGGAAGGCCGAAACGTGCAAGGCTCATTGGAAAAGTGGCTGACCAACGGTCACGGCCCGGTGAGGCTACGCTCTGCTAGCGAGAGTGACGGATCGACGGAGTGTACAACGGACAAGTGTTCTGACAGGTACGAAGTCACAGCTGTTAGCCCGCAGGGCGCTGAAACAATGGAGGAAATCAAGTCACTGCCGTTGGAATTAAAAGCAGATCAGGCAAAACTGCGCGAGCCGCTGGAACAGAGAATCTCTAATATGGAAAGCCAATTGAATGTCAGATTGACGAAGGATTTTAAGAATCTTCGAGACTTTGTTGATCTGGAACTTGCCCAAGTCTAAAACAAAATGGATACGTTTGAACAGAGGCTGAAGGCGATAGAAGCAACGGCGTCACCCGCGCGAAAGCCATTTGATCCAGAATATAGCGTCATTGCAGTGAACCTGAAAGAAGAGCCGGGGGAGAATCTACAAGACAAAATTGAAGAGTTAATTCGCAACCGTCTTGGTCTGAGAGACATTGCAGCGCAGCGAATAGCGAGACTGCCCTCTAGAAACAATAAACCGGGAGTCGTTAAAATAGAATTCACCACAACCGACGATAAAATTGCAGTCCTACGTGCGAAGACAAATCTCAAGGACGATAATCAGTACAGGCGAGTGTTCCTCAGGAGGTGTATGGACCACACAGAGCGCTTAGTTCATTTGAACTTTGCTGAAATCTTCAAGGAAATGCCGAACGGACATAAGTACAGAATAAGCGGTTGCGGCCGGGTGGTGACGAAAGACAGCCACGGGAGGAATAAGAATGAGTCGTCTGCTATCGCATCCTCTGGTCCAGACTCTGCAAAGAACACGTAGGATGGCGCCCCGCCCCCACCCTCGACTCTGACGGTGTCCACCTGGAACATCAACGGATTCACTGAGTTAAACAAACTGTTATAGCAGTCCGTCATCAACAGTGTATCGAGTGACATTTTTTGCTTAAATGAAACCCACTTGATAGAAAACTCAAGTATGTTGATACCTGGTTATACTTTCTATGCTAATAACAGAGGTAAAATGCATGTGAAGGCGACTAAGGGCTCCGGTGGAGTCGGAGTACTCGTAAAAGATACACTCTTTGCAGAATTTAAATATCAGGTAATTGATAAAGCGGAAGGTATTCTGGGAATTGAGTTAACGTTTTCGTTTGGTGTTGTTCGCTTGCTATCTCCCGCCCGAGAACTCTACTTGGGGTAAAGATGCTTCAGCCTTCTTTTCACATCTAATGACTGAGATATATATTTATACAATGAGGCCGATATGATCATAATTTGTGGTGATCTAAATGCGCGAGTTGGTAAGGAGCAAGATGTCATTGAAGGTGTTGATGATGTGCCGACAAGGGAGGTTCTCGACAGTACAAAGAATGGTCATGGTGAATCTCTGCTTGGTTTTCTGCATGACAGTAAATTCTGTATGTTAAATGGGAGGTTACAAACTGTAGATAACAATTATACCTTTGTGTCGACTAGAGGTAAATCCGTGGTTGATTACATCATTGTGCCACATGACTGCCTAGCGGCGTGTAAAGCCTTTAAGGTACAGTTGGTGTCAGACCTTGTCACAAATAATGGTCTCAGTACTTTAGTTACAGATCAGCGTAAACTTCCAGATCACTACGTTCTTACCACGGAATTTTGGCTTAGAAGCTTAGAAAGGACCGATCCTCTGTTGTTTGCCAATGTTAAATTATCGGGAGAAAAGAGATATAAGTTAAGAATCATTCCCCCGGCTTTCATGTCTACCGAGAGATGCGGCAGAATCATGATAGAACTGATTGAATGTATTGAAAAGTTTAATCGAGAACAAGCTGCGATCGACCAGGAGTATGACAATTTATGCAAAGCAATACTGAGTGAAATGGACGAATATCTCTCATTTTCACAATATACAAAAGGTGCTAAGCGCAAATTAAAACACAGTAAGCCTTACTGGAGTGATCACTTAACTAGTTTATGGCGCGAGAGGAGTGAGAAAGAAAAATTATATGTAAAGGCTCAAGACAAAACAAAAACAAGAAGGCTGAGAGAAAATTTTAAACTTGCTATAAATCGATTTGATAAGGCCCTCCGAAAGGCGAAGAGACAACACAATACAGCTATGATAAAACGATTGGAAGATATTAATACAGATAACCCGCAAGAATTCTGGAATACCTTAAAAACGCTCGGCCCTAGAAAAATGAATGCCGTCCCACTAAAAGTTAAAATGGAAGATGGTCCCTATGCTACAGACCCACATGTGGTGTTAGATAAATGGCGTGACGATTTCACAACCCTCTACAATAATAATAATCAGTGTGAAGATGGTAAGGACCAGTGCTATAATCAAGCCTATCCCAAACAGTGCACTGGTGGACCCATGTGTGCCGCTGAATTATAGAGCCATAAGCCTTATTTCATGTATAGAAAAGGTGTACTCAGCGGTTCTCAGCAGAAGGATCACGCATTACTGTGATGAAGCTGATATTTTTGTAGAAGAGCAAAACGGATTCCGGAGTCATAGGAACTGTCTTGAACATATATACAGCCTGAATAGCATCGTTAATGGTCCAAAAAACAGCGGGCTCTCAACATTTACAGCTTTCATTGACATGGAGAAAGCCTTCGACCGTATAGACCGGAATCTATTATGGCTAAGACTATTACAATATACATTACATAGATGGCAAGGCTTATTTGGCTGTCCGCTCTTTGTATCGTGATACACAAGCATCGATAAGGGTAAATGAATTATGTACACACTGGTTTAATGTCAATTACGGTGTCCGCCAAGGTGACACCCTTTCACCCACGCTTTTTAAGTTATATATCAATGATTTAGCTGTTCAACTGAAAGCACTAGATGGTGGAATTAAGGTTGGCAATGAAACAGTATCTATCCTACTATATGCTAATGACACTGTACTCCTGGCGGAAAGTGAAGATAAGTTACAGCAGATGTTAAGTTTTACATGTGAATGGTGCAAAAAGTGGAAACTAAGCCTTAATATAAATAAGTCAGGTATAGCTCACTTCCGGCCTCGTAGGCGTAGATGAAGCATGTTTTCTATTTTATTTCGGGAATCAGAGAATATCGCTTGTCAGTAACTATAAATATCTAGGAGTCATATTTGACGAGCAGTTGTTGTTTCTTGAGTGCTCTACGGTGGTAGCTGAATTTAGCGGGAGAGCCCTTGGAGGTATTATCGGTCGCTTTAAATCTCTTAAAAACGTAGGTTACGAAACGTTTACTCATCTTTACCACGCAGGAGTTGTACCCATTTCTGACTATGGAGCTGGAGTATGGGGAATGGGTAGACACGCTAAATGTAACTCCATTCATTACAGGGCCATGATGTATTTTATGGGTGTTCATAAGTTCGCACCCATAGAGGCTATTACTGGCGACATGGGGTGGATGTTACCAAAGTACAGACGATATCTATGTATGCTACGGCTATGGAATGTTTTAGTGAAATTACCAGAGTATCGCTTACCGAAAATAATGTTTAATTGGGAATACGGACGAAAAGAAGGAACCTGGTGTGGTGACATAGAGTCTATACTAGACAAACTGGGGATGATTAATCTATTTGAAGCTAAGGAGGTATGTAATTTTGATGTATGTGCTACCCGTCTAACAGACCTGCAGAATATTGAATGGAAAGAAAGCGTGCAATCAAAACCTAAGCTTAGAACTTACATAAGGTTAAAAAGTCACATCGAACCAGAGCCATATCTCCGGCAATACCTGCGCAGGAGTCAGCGAGCCCTCCTCGCATCAGGTGTGGTATTTTACCGTTGGAAATCGAAACGGGGAGATTTAGAACGAAGACAGATCAACACTCTAACCGGTACAGGAGGAGGGAAGCGCATGAACGCTTATGTCGGATATGCTCATCCGGGGAGGTGGAAGATGAGGTACACTTTCTTTGCTGCTGTCGGAAGTATAGTAGTCAACGTGAAAACCCGTATCGGAAAGTATCTCATCCTGATTTTATGGCCCTGTCTAACTATGATAAATTGACTCAGCTAATACAAAACTACTGGAAAGAGGTTGCGCAATTTTTAAGCAATGCATGGATGTCCCGGCGTAGTTTGTTATATAATTAAGACTTAAAAAAACTTAAGCTTAAATTTAGTCAAGTACTATTATTGTATCGCATTGATTTATTTTATTGAATTGAATTTTTTTTTCTTTCATTCTATTTTTCTTCGTTTGTTTTTTCTGTTTTTTTGTTCTTTTTTTTCTTGCTTTTTTCTTTTTTCTTTATGTCATTATTATTATATATATATTTTTTTCTTCTCTTTTCTGGCCGATATGCGGCAGTCCTAACACCATCAATTTCACAGTCACTTGTAAGCCCGGTAGGGCTGGGTGAGGGGTTATATTTTGTGTTTAACTGGTTGTTAATGTTATCGGTTGTATTCCTCATATGTGACTTAAATAAACAAAGTAATTACTTACTTACTTACTATGATGCAATACATTATTTTGGCAACACTGGTAATTTTCGTGTGTTCATTATCTTCAAGAATGGATCGAAAAACAGACCTAGCCGTGTTGTATTAACGTAAGTGTGCGTTATTCAAACAGAGAACGGTAAAACAGTGCTTTATTTTAATAATGAACGGAAAAACTGTGCATTATCTAGACAAAGAACAGTTGTTAATATTGACTCGTCAAGTTTCACGGTATAATCAGTCGAGCTGATCTGAGCGGAGCCGACTTGGCTGGTGTTGACGAACTTGCCAGTTTCAAGACAAGCAATGGAATGCATAAGTCAATGTTAAGCACCAAAGGGGCGGGGGTTAGATCAGAAATCTCAATATATATGGAAATTCCAGTTATCGATTGCATACATTTCTCATTATATCTGTCATATCGCTTTTCAGGGGGCGATGTTTTCACGAAACTAAGAAGCAAAGACTTCCAAAATGTCTACTTCATCCACGCCTGCCCACCCTACCCTCCCCCCTGGGGCTTCAAAAGGACGAACTGTTGTTTCCATAATGTTTGCTTACGTATTAGTAGGGCAGTGCAATTGACACAATAGTCAATTTCGTGTGTCCAAACGTGAGCAAATTAAATGCCTTGTTATAACAATTTTATAAGTACGTTAAAGAACTCGCTGTCGTGCATTCCCCAAATAAACCACTCGACCCTATGGCGTTTCGTGCTTTATTTTG
The DNA here is from genome assembly GCA_964019135.1 of Arenicola marina. Lineage (NCBI taxonomy): Eukaryota > Metazoa > Annelida > Polychaeta > Arenicolidae > Arenicola > Arenicola marina. Next base: position 15,273,126 of record OZ025253.1, read on the forward strand.
GCGAATGCACTCCAGCTCGTTCTTTAACTAGTACATAGCTTATAGGTCTCCCAATCATGGCAATAGCTAGATAAACCTAACTACGTGTATAAATAAATAATAATTCTTAACAGTAAATAGTAACAACCAACAGTCCACGCAGGACTAACATTGCTGGAGTCCATTGAACCCTTCCATCTTCTCACCCAGATTTCGTTATTGTGACAAATAAGTGCACTAAACAGGTTTAATCCTCGGTCCCAAATGTTATGGCCTCAGGACCGCCGATTAATTATACTGGTAGAAAGCGGATTCAACCACAGATTTAACTAAAATCCGTACGCTTAATTTCTGTTCCGACGGGGTTGTAACCCACCACCCCGGCCGATCAATTAATGATCTGATGTTACATACAAACACAACAGATTTCTCACTGGTACCTGTGTTTGTAAGACGTTTATGAAGCCCCAACGTCTAATACAGACGCCATATTTGTTTTTGGCGTAAGCTGGTATTTGCTCCATGCCGTTTGGCACTAATCCTAACACTAACCCTAACACAAACGTGCCTCAGATGATAAAGTCTAGCCCCTCGGAACATTTTTTTTCTTTCACCTTATGTCGCTCTCGTTTTTCACGGCAAATCCGTTCGGTTTACTCTTTTTTCACGGACAACCCGCTCTGTGAATACACATTAATTTTCATGCCATACCGTGACTTTATATCGTCTGCCATGCCCTCTTACGTTTATTACAAACCAAACATTCACATCGTCTGCAAAAACCTTCATGATTATGACATATTGATCATTCGCACCGTCTGGTGTTCCCTCTTACGTTCATAACAACCAAGCATTCATACCGTATGCAACGCTCACTCACGGCTAGATAAACCAAGACATTAAAACCGGCTGCCAAGCCCACTCACGGCCATGACAAACCAGGTATTCACATCGTCTGCCAAACCTTCTCATGGTAAAGACAAACCAAGCATTTACATAGTTTTACATTTAACTATAACTTGTACGCAAACGCCGACAATGTAAAAACGGCTGATTTTATACCTTCTTTTTCAAAGCCCGCGAATATTGCGTGATTAACAGCGCAACAAACGGCATTGTGCAAAGGAAATATCACTCTGGAGGAGGTTAAAGTATTCGTGAAAGGAACGAATAATATTAGGTCTCCAGGTCCTGATGGCGTTGGTCCCGATGGATTTCTTTATACTTTTATTTTTCTAGGTGTTTTCCTGCTTAGAAGTTTACAACATACGTATAGCACTGAAGTCAATTGCACCAAAAGAGGGGGTTATCACATGCTTAGCCAAAGACGACACGCCACATGGAGCCATGAAAAAGGGTTTTCTGAAATGTAGATTCATCGGGGAAAATAGCCAGATTAGTTTACCACACAATGCATTACCTCTTCTTAGTAATAATAAGGCTGGTATGATACTCCTGGTAGATTTTTAGAAGACTTTTGTCACTTTAAATTGAGCTGCGATTAGACAAGTAAGGTTTGGGAAGCATATGGAACCAAATAGTTGTATTATTAACAACGGTATTATGTCTGAATGTTTTTTATAGTAGCCATGAAGCATTTAGCGATGTTCCTAAAATGTGAGAGTTGGTTGGGAGTGGGAGGAGCTCCTCTATAGTAAGACTGCAGTGACAAGTTTACGTGTATGACTCTGGCCAGACAGTGTCACGTTCATTTGGGGATTAATACACCCTGAGTGAACATTGCGATGTAATCATCAGAACTAATCACGATTACTATTGCATTAGCAATGTAATCGATTACGATAATTATTACATTAGCAATGTAATCGATTACGATAACTATTACATTAGCAATGTAATCGATTACGATAACTATTACATTAGCAATGTAATCGATTACGATAACTATTACATTAGCAATGTAATCGATTACGATTACTATTACATTACCCTTAAAACCAATATAATCGATTACGATATTACGTAAAAAATGTAATCGATTAAAATCGATTACGATTACTGATTATGATTTTCTCTATGTCAAGAACATAGAATATATTATTGGTTAGTATAGCGATGATACATTTTGGATGCTGGACGGTAGTGCGGAATCTCCTAGGCTGTTGTTAAAGATTATGGAGGAATTTTAAATTAGTTCGGGGTTGAGCTTGAACGTCAAAAAAAAGCCATGTACGGACATCCCACTAGAGTGGGTCGAGGACTTGTTCTGTTTGGTATTCAGTTTAGTGCTCAATTAGACAACATGATTGCTCTAAATTATGATAGGATAATTGAAGAGTTTAATTTAATTTTCAAAGTATATGGAAAAGGAATTTGTCTCTTAGTAGTAGGGTGACAGTTGTAAAATCACTGGCCTTACCAAAGCTTGTACATGTAATGTCCGAGCTTCCTGCACCAGGCCAAGCTTATAAGCTTACTCCAGCTATCTGCAAGTTTGTCTGGATAAATAAGAATCCTAAGGTTTCTATGGGTAGAATGCGCCAAATAGAATCCCAAATATGGGTCTCACCCATGTCCCATCGTTTATAAAAACACTGAAAATCGCAGGGATGGATAGATCAGTAGACGCCTGTGGTAGGTGTCAAGATTTATAGATTGTTTTAGTGAAACGATTTGCGAAGAAAAGAAATTATATTGGGAGGTAGACCTCTTGCCTTAAACGTTTCAATAAATGTCGCAAACCCATTTTTGGGCTGATATCTTCAATGCCTATTATTATTATCAAAATCGTTTGGTATTTCTGAAACTGAGGCATTAAGGTACCCAATATATTGAACACATTTTCTGACGAATATTAACGCTATGTTTTAGGAAGAAAGAATTTTTAAGCAATGGTTTAAGGAATATAATGCTGTTTAGTAGTTTATTGACTCATGGAGTCTCGCCCGCTGGTATGCCGCTAGCGACAATATCACCAATACCTAAAGGCTCTAATAATAATCCTCGAACAACAGAGGTATTGCTATTAGTAGTGTGCTAGGGAAGTTACCAGACCATGCTATTCTCAAAAGCAATAAACAGATATTCAAATCCTGCGAGCAACAATTTGGTTTTAAAATGGGGCACTCAACCACCCAGTGCACCTTTGTATACAAAGAAGTTATCCAATATTACATGAACGTTGGAGGTGATGTGTATACCGTATTATTAGAAGCAAGTAAAGCGTTTGACTGTGTCAATTACGTCAAGTTGTTTCAAACACTTATTCAAAGAAATATACGCCCCGTTATAGCAAGATTTATCCTATTACTGTATATAAACCAGCAGGTAGGGGTGCGTTGGGCAAATTTCCACCATTCGCGGAGTGAAGCAAGGTGGTGTTATGTCGCCCATACTCTATTGTGTTTATAATGACGCACTGATAGCACGTTTGCAACTTTCAGGATTTTGTTGCCACGTGGGTCCGGTATTTGCCGGGGCATTGTGATACGCTGGTGATTTGGTGATACTAGTCCCTAGCAGATCTGCTCTGGTCGTATGCTAAAGATTGCTAGCGAATATGCTAACGAATATGACATCAAATTCAATCCGCACAAGAGCCAGTTGTTGATATTCAGTCGGGATGATCTGGCTGAAAACGCAAATCCAGTTCGAGAACATCGTACTTAAGCACAACAAACCGCCATACACTTAGGCAACCTGGTAGTCGGTGCATCAGGGAATAAGGCTATAGTCGGCCACTGCTTAAATGCATTTATCAGAAAGGTGAATGTGTTTCACGCTCAATATAAACACGTGTCCCTCCAAATTAAATGCAATCTTTCCAAGACATGTTGTATGTCTGCCTATGGTAGTCAGCTATGGGACGTCTCAAACGCGGCGTGTCGTTGTTACTACACTGCCTGGCGGAAAACAGTGCGTATGCTGTTCAATTTTTCGTATCGAACTCATTCCCTGCTACTACCTGTTATATGTAACGACCATTCTGTAGAACTACAACTACCCTCATGGCGTATTTTTGTAGTATCTTGACCAGTGAAAATGTGTGTACAAAGACCGGGGCCAGACCATAAATATAAAATCAGTAAATATAACATTAAGACGTTTACAATCTCGAAAATTAAGTCACTAATGCTTAATCACACCGCCTCTGTCTCTATTGAATACGAAATGCGCGCTGGTGCGGTACTAGACTTCCTGCAATTCAAGATGAATGCCGCTGACCTAGTTGAAGTACATAATTTGAACGAGATGATCGCATATTTATGCATAACATAGGCCCCTAATGCAACGTTGACGTGTAATTCAGTTGTTTGTCATTTACTCTCTTTCTTTAAAGTTTATCTCGTTTAATTTCCATTCCTTCTGTTGTATTTATTGTGTGTGTATATGTACGCTGAACTACGAGTTCGAATAAAGATATGTATATATATAAATGATTTAGCCAACCACAACGGAAACCTATTTAGTTGGTTTGAGTTTAGAGAAAGATATGAGATTGACATATGGCCTCATATGTTCGTCGCCCCGTGAATGGCGACTATTTATTACCCAGCACAATGCGCTTACTAGCGATATAGGTATTAATAGTCATTTAAGTGCAAAAAGAAACACGTGTGTGTCATTATATTTAATTGAAATTAGTTAAAGTACTCCCGTTTAACTGTGCTAATGAGCCCAAATGGGTATATTTACACGACATCGCGAGGTATCCATAAATCCTTGTTACGATGACAAGCCATGGCAACAGGTGGCACGTGCAGAACCGACGCCGAAATTTATCGGTTTAAAAACTGCATCGACATGGGACTGCCGTCCGTTGTTCCGGCCATATACCGCGTCACACAGCCATAAAGTAACGAGGAAAAGGAATCTACAAAAATCAATGTGCCTATAAAATTCTAATGGCTTTTGTATTTCTTGGTTGGTTTGGTTGGCTTAGTTATATGCTCTTCAGACAACCAAGTAGCGATTTATACTAAAACATGCAATTCATCAAGTGTTTATGTCTAGCAATTTCGCTTCGTAGTTGCCTTTTCCGCTCTCATGACGGGTGATATATCTGTCGGGACTAGGCGGGGAAAGAGACAGAATATTAACGACGTGTCCTGACATGTGTCGGCTTCAACACTACATGCAGCAAGTTGCCATATAATTGATAATTACTCAGAAATCGCCATTCCGGTGAATATACGCCTAGCTTTACGGTTAATTTATGTTTCCGCTCTCATGACGGGTGATATATCTGTCGGGACTAGGCGGGGAAAGAGACAGAAAATTAACGACGTGTCCTGACATGTGTCGGCTTCAACACTACATGCAGCAAGTTGCCATATAATTGATAACTACTCAGAAATCGCCATTCCGGTGAATATACGCCTAGCTTTACGGTTAATTTATGTTTCCTGTAAAAAGTATAAATTCGTCTTGAAATTCAGGAAAAGTACAATGTTCCTGTCCAGCCCTAAGACTTCCAGTCAGAGTTACAGCAGCAGCATCACGATGGCACGCATCTTCTTGACCCTGGCGCTAATCCTGTCTGTCAGCCTCAGCATCCATGGTAACGTACATAGTTCACTGTTTCATTGTTTCTTGCTATTTCTCATACAACAATGTTTCTCCTGACAAACCTTTTGAAATGGAATGATATATTTAAATCTGTATCGCAAAAATACAAATATGCAATGTAAAAAGGCATGTTTTGACAGAGTGGAGTAGAAAAGTGTGGCTTTCATGAAAAACTAGTCTTTGCTGCCGTAGTTTGTCAAATGTGAGGTTGAAGCAATCTGAATGCAATCTTTTCTCTAAGAGCTAATGTGTTTAACAAAATATGTTGATAATACAAGTGGAACATTGCTATACAAGCAGCTTCTGCTTTGCTTTTTTGGGTTGGGGAGGGGGGTGGTGGGAGATGGTTTTTTTTCGCGTAACCATACATACATTTGTCATTTAGTGCCCTTTCTTATAGTTACGTATAGCGCATTAAATAAAATGTTTTTTTTTTCATGAAGTTTTTTATCATTTCAGTCATATTTACAATTAAATATTGTCGCACGATATAGAAGTCCACACGCCATAAGTCTACATTAAGGCACTTATCTGGAGATTAATGCCCAGATGTTCAGAGTTCATTATTGACTTTTGTTCTTTTTGTTGCATAATCGTGAACTCGGTGATGTTTTGTAACAATTTTGTTTAACAAAATACATAAAATGAGAGCCTGTCTCACGGGCATGCACTCAGCGCACCAGCTCTCAAATAATGGCCAATACTTTTAATATGGATCCCAAATAAACTAAACGGGTAGGTTATTTCGATGGCGTAATATATTGGGCTGGATATATTGAAAGTCCCATTGGAACTAGCAGCTGGAGTTTAACCATTTAATCTCAACACAAGGTAAAACTATTCTAGTCATTCAATTTAAAGAAAAACAAAACTAAACACTGGGATTTAAAACAGTCAAATTAAACCGCCGCCAAATCATTTTATGTACCCGGCCATACTGTCGTGATAATTATCACTCCATTGTGGATTATTATTATTATTATTATTATTGCAGTAACACATAGAAATGGTCGAACATGGCCGTATTCAATGGGATAATTCATGTATTAATTATGGGAACATTGTGTATGTGTTTCTTTGCAAGTTATGTGTGTTTTTGCTTGCCCCTGTTTAGCCGGACATACGTGTACTGACACCATAGGCGGGGACTGCACGTGCAGCTGTGTCTGCGAACCATGTAAGTAGTAAAACACTTAACGAAACAGTGAAATGAAAATCAAAATAATAATGGTAACAATAACAATTATAATCAGTGATAATAATGGGTAATAATAATGAATGACAATATTACAATAGCACGAGTTAGCGGAGCGTTAGACAGTTTATTGGCCGGACATCAAGCTGTAGCAGCCCGACAATTCTTATTATCCGCCATGCACGGGTGAAAATGAAAATAAAGGATTGTTACAGGTAGACGAATGGCCAATAAAATGTCTAACGTCATGCAAAATTCGCCCTATTACTATTACCACGAGTCGAATCGACATTCTAGTTTGCCTCACATATGTGCTAGGTTTTAACATGTCTCTTTACACCATATCAGAGTATATCAGTGTATCGGGACCAAGAAACGGCACGCACAGCCAGGCAACTTAGCAGCCCGGCGGGTCATTTAAATCTATAACCACAATGCCTTTCCGCGTGACGTCATGTTTCATTGTTCCACGCCATGTAACTAAGGCAACGATTGATTATTGAACGGGCCACAGGGCGGTTTGGGTCAGACATGAGGATTTTAGCGGCCTTCAGATTTTGTACTATAGTAGTTAATGCGACAATCAACTCGTTATAGTAATGATAATAATAATCAATGTAATAGTAGTAATAATAGCTAATATCAGATAAGTAATAAATTAAAGATTTATATATTATTAGTGATAATACAAAATATAAGAGAACAACAGTAATAGCTGAATATATTGTTCATACATATACACATATATGTATATCAATTGAATGTCATATACATGTACAATAATATAACATATGTTATATAATTGATACCAATTATCTTGTTGCCATCCCCAGTCTGCTCTGCCGAGTGTACTTCCGGTTTCGGTGCTCCTAACGAGGTGGTAGGATTTGACGGCAGTGTCAGTTACATGGGCTACGACTCCAAGTACCTCATCGCAACCAACAACCCCCTTGAGGACGATGTGTGCAAGGTTGGTAACACCCAAAATGTTACCTTCAGACCCAGTAGTAGTAGTTTATTCGGCACTAGGCGGCTGACCGGCTACAGCCCTGGATACACGTATAAGTACAAAAGTCAAAGAAACAAACAGAACAAACAGAGCTAACATCAAATTCTTTCTTTTTTTAATGCATCATATCTGAACAGTCAAGTCATTTACGCGCTAAGTGACTTAGAAGCAAGCTTCGATTTAATTGTTGATCCCTGTTGATCAGATGAATGCAGATGAATCAGTATTTTTTTTGAAAAAGGTGGTAACTGGTATCAGTTTGATGTGACATTCATGTCAAGTAACGCCAAATGATCGCCTCTGGCTGTTTTTTTGGCGTTTTAAATCGGTTTAAAGGACATATTCTAGCCAACATATTGGCATGAAAATGCAATACTATAAATCGTTGCCTTGATAGCAACGACTCGTGTTGGTCTGTACACTGTGTATTGGCGTTGATGCAGTAAAATAACCCATATATGACTTGATAGAGCCATGCCTTCTCTAGTTGCTATACTAATGACATTGCTTAACCCGCGTTATTTTTCAAATGACTTGGATTCCAACGTAACAGTTCACGAAACAAATAAACATATAATATATAGTGTAAGCTATGCAAATTACATCATTCCCTTATCATAAATGGTAACGTAAATGGCAAAAACGGCAATGGGGTTTTAATCCATTGTTGTGCACACGAAGTCTATATACTTGGTGAAGAAAAGGTGAAACATGCGCCGCGTTTGAAACCATGATATGTTAGTAACTAAGCTAGAGATATTTCATATGGAATCATGTGTATGTTGGTGTCCTATGTGTATGTGTCTCTTATATGTCCCTCATCGCCGTTCCACTCGCTACGATGCGCCGAACCGAGTACCTTAACCCCATCTAATGGACTAATGTGACAGCAAGCTTGATTTCTGATGCTTCTATTGATTTTTGAGGTCACACAATTGTTGCGAGAATTGCAAAATTTCCCCCCGTTTTGTGTTTAACGACATAATGCAGGGTCGCTGGTTATTATAACTATTGATTCGCCAAGAACTTCATAAATAATACATGTAGAAATCCACCATTTTGTCCCCGAGTGACGTACCTGTTTTAACCCAATTGATTCAGCTCGAGTGTGCATACAACATCCAGTCATCACTGTCATGAGAATCCTTTAAAGCAGGTAAAAAAGCTAGAATAATCGTGAGGCCTTAGTAATGTTTTGGTCCTGAAAGCAACTTTGCAAAACACGACACGTCTTAGAGAACAACGGGTTGAAAGAGATAAATTTCCAATCCTGTCCACAGTAAATTCAAGCGCCGCGCCATTTTGCAACAGAGCGTGACGTCATGGATGATTATACATGTGTCGCCCACATGCGGTGGAATTTTGGTTTATTTTGCTTGTTCAGAGGAAAGCGGAAACGCGTGAAAAGATATACCGTGGCCTCGCCTCGCGCTGGAATTGTTACAATTCCAATCCGCACTGTACACCATCTCTTGTAGAAATTAGGCTCGAGAACCACTTTCGATTAAGCAATTGAAAATTAAGATTGTATCCGTCTAATATGAGAACTTAGACTATTAACTGCGGTTTTTTTTATAGTGTGTTGAATATAAGCGAAGTTAGGTCAACATCGCCCGTTTCGCTATTTCCGGTTTGGGTCTCGCTCCCTGATTGGCAAGCCCCAGGCCCAATGAGAGGGCTGCGCCCGGGAAAGCTGCGCTTTCTCGAAATGCGGTCACTTCAAAAAATTATTGCGACCAACTGGGGTGTCACAAAAATTTGCGCTCTGTGGAGGGTTGACGCATCGTTAGCAAATAAACGCTTGGGTCAGCTACAAGGGCTAATATTTTTGTCTTTCCAACATACATAAGCACCATGAATTAATAACGTCTTTAATTGGCCAACCAGTTCAGCGTCCACATCGACACTGATGACTCAAGTGGATCCGTCAAGGTCAACTGGCTGGGTTTCGCCTTTGGCGTTCACGCGGCAAATCCCGCCAAGTTCGAGCGGAACTTCAGGATGTCCTTGACGCAGGGAGAAATCGAGATTCGTGGCCGTGACTACAATGTAAGTAAATTGAAAACACTGATAATCATTTATGATGATGTTTGATCTCCCCAGTATATTAGCCAAAGGTCTGTTAATTACCACCTTTCAAGTCATTACTAGTCTCAGTAGCCTCAATGCCATGGTAATTATTAGCGGTTAAGTTTTCACAGTCATATTCTGATATCGTCGATCCCCTCATAACATTTTTCTTTGACGCTCATCCATCCCGTCATTACTTATCTTTAGGTTCATCCATCCCGCATGATATTTTTCTTTCATTTTCATTCATCTCGTCATTATTATTACCTTTGATGTCAGCCACCGAGTCACTACATAAAAACACTCACCCACAAGTTGCTTCACCTACATTTGCAGCCGCCAGGGCCAGTGGTCTTCGGGCCGGCCAAGCAATGCTTCCAGACGGGCGAGGATTGGTATTTCTGCGTGGAGAAGGTATCCGAGGGTGTCTACCAGGCTACGGCCGGCAGGGACGACGGCTCTTGCTGGGTCACGGTTGACTACTTTGAGGACGCGGCCACCAACGACAAGGTCGTGGTGACGGTCTCCGACCACTACATGGGCCAACTGGAGGGGAAGTGCGGCAACTGGGACGGCATAGAAAGCAACGACGATCAGTTCTGTGGGATTGCCGACCCAGGAAGCCCAGAGCCATGCATCGACGGCACACACCTGGAAAACTGAGGATCAAAGCGAACGGCTGGATGAAGACCCTGTTTGAAACGATCTTCTCTTCTTCTATGGCTATAATTCACGATTTTTGAGGCTAAATGTAGGCGTGAGTAACACGTCTGCAACATTAAAAACAATCGGACGAGGTCATAGAGAAATGACCTGCTTTGTTCTGTTAGGTCAAAGGCGAACCATAAATAACTGTAGTGCCTAAATAAAGCAATAGATAAAGTCATATCTTCGGTTTTGTATTCTTTCCTATTCTTTTGTATCTCATTATGTGCGAATCTTTTGTGGAGCTTATCAAGAGCCCATAGTTCATACTTCACATATACGGTCATTACAGACATTCGTTGCATAATATTCTGTCCATCGACTCCCATAGCCAAACATTAAATATGCCGAACGAAATCGTTATACGGTGTTACTTCCAAATATTACTACACACGTTACTTCAAGGACTGCAAGCAAACGTTCTTATAAGGGGTTTAATATTATGGAACGATATTAGGGCCAAATTCCAGATTCTTCATTTTACATTTTATGAATACTTCAACTCAAACAGAGTCGGTAAGATCACCGCTATGGCTGCCATAGCAACTAAAGTATGGAGACCTAGATGATATACCGTATTCCTCCTTCATTGAAACGTTCGCCCTCGCGCGAATATGCACCCAAATAAAAACAATATGGCAGTGAACATGAAATATTACTAACCCAAATTAAATATGATATTGAATAACGTGGAAAAAATCGTAATGACCACATATATTAAGTAAGATTATATCAGTGTCGAGACCAAAGCAAAACACACACAAAATTTCTCCGAACACACGGTAGAAATAATAGTTCAGGGATCGTTGTGGGATGTTGCAGACATTGTCCCTTAGGCGGCATAGCCGTTTCTGGCAAAGTCCGTACCATACCACGACGTCGATGTGTAAGTCACCGGGCCACCGCGAAGAGCAATAATTGTGGTCAGGATAACCGACAGCTCCGTACTGGACAGTGGTAGCATGCATGACCGTAGCTCATGGTCCAGGTAGGTGGCTGTTCATTGCCACCGTCCTGTCCGTGCCTCATCCCCGTCGCGATGTTGCCGACCGCGCAGGGAACCCTCGACGGCACGTCCGGGCCTTAGGCCATGCCACAGTCCCACCGCCAGTAACGCCGTCCGGGCCTTAAGCCATGCCACAGTGCCACCGCCAGTAACGCCGTCCGGGCCTTAAGCCATGCCACAGTCCCACCGCCAGTAACGCCGTCCGGGCCTTAAGCCATGCCACAGTCCCACCGCCAGTAACGCCGTCCGGGCCTTAAGCCATGCCACAGTTCCACCGCCAGTAACGCCGTCCGGGCCTTAAGCCATGCCACAGTCCCACCGCCAGTAACGCCGTCCGGGCCTTAAGCCATGCCACAGTGCCACCGCCAGTAACGCCGTCCGGGCCTTAAGCCATGCCACAGTTCCACCGCCAGTAACGCCGTCCGGGCCTTAAGCCATGCCACAGTTCCACCGCCAGTAACGCCGTCCGGGCCTTAAGCCATGCCACAGTGCCACCGCCAGTAACGCCGTCCGGGCCTTAAGCCATGCCACAGTGCCACCGCCAGTAACGCCGTCCGGGCCTTAAGCCATGCCACAGTTCCACCGCCAGTAACGCCGTCCGGGCCTTAAGCCATGCCACAGTTCCACCGCCAGTAACGCCGTCCGGGCCTTAAGCCATGCCACAGTCCCACCGCCAGTAACGCCGTCCGGGCCTTAAGCCATGCCACAGTGCCACCGCCAGTAACGCCGTCCGGGCCTTAAGCCATTCCACAGTGCCACCGCCAGTAACGCCGTCCGGGCCTTAAGCCATGCCACAGTGCCACCGCCAGTAACGCCGTCCGGGCCTTAAGCCATGCCACAGTGCCACCGCCAGTAACGCGACCTGCGAGGTCAAATCTGTCCAAATCCACACGGACGCGCTCGAAGTTCAGCGTCGGCTGCCGACGGCAGCCAGGATGCTTGTTGTTGTAGCCACCTGGGATAGCGACCAGGGTTAGCGACCTGGGATAGCGACCTGGGATAGCGAGCAGGGTTAGCGACCTGGGTTAGCGACCAGGGTTAGCGACCTGGGATAGCGACCAGGGTTAGCGACCTGGGATAGCGACCAGGGTTAGCGACTAGGGTTAGCGACCTGGGATAGCGACCAATGCAAACGACGTCATGGATCATGGGTGTCGTCGTTATCCTGGGAGCTCGCCGTGGCAGTCCAAACTGCAACCACAGAAGATATAGCTGCAGTGGATGCTACCGCGGATGTCGATGATACCGTGGACGCCGATGATACCGCGGACGCCGATGATACCGCGGACGCCGATGATACCGCGGATGTCGATGATACCGTGGACGCCGATGATACCGCGGACGCTGATGATACTGCGGACGCCGATGATACCGCGGACGCCAATGATACCGCGGACGCCGATGATACCGTGGACGCCGATGATAACGCAGACGCCGATGATACCACAGACGCCGATGATACCTCGGGCGCCGATCATACCACGGACACCGATGATACCGCGGACGTCGATGATACCGCGGACACCGATGATACCGCGGACGCCGATGATACCACGGACACCGATGATAACGCGGACCGCGTACACCGATGACACCGCGGACGTCGATGATACCGCGGACACCGATGATACCGCGGACGCCGATGATACCACGGACACCGATGATAACGCGGACCGCGTACACCGATGATACCGCGGACGCCGATGATACCGCGGACGCCGATGATACCACGGACACCGATGATACCGCGGACGCAGATAATACCACGGACGCCGATGATACTGCGGACGCCGATGATACCGCGGACGCTGATGATACCGTGGACGCCGATGATACCGCAAACACCGATGATATCGCGGACGCCGATGATACCACGGACACCGATGATAACGCGGACCGCGTACACCGATGATACCGCGGACGCCGATGATAACGCGGACCGCGTACACCGATGATACCGCGGACACCGATGATAACGCAGACGCGGATGATACCGCGGACGTCGATGATACCGCGGACGCCGATGATACCGCGGACGCCGATGATACCACGGATACCGATGATAACGCAGACGCCGATGATACCACAGACACCGATGATACCTCAGGCGCCGATGACAACGCGGACGCCGATGATACCGCGGACACTGATATGATACCGCGTACACCGATGATACCGCGGACACCAATGATACTGTGGACGTCGATGATACCGCAGGCGCCCATGATACCGCGGACGCCGATGATACCGGGGACGCCGATGATACCGCGGACGCCGATGATCCCGCGGACGCCGATGATACCGCGGACGCCGATGATCCCGCGGACGTCGATAATACCGCGGACGTCGATAATACCGCGGACGCCGATGATACCGCGGACGCCGATGATACCGCGGACGTCGATGATACCGCGGACGTCGATAATACCGCGGACGTCGATGATACCGCGGACGTCGATAATACCGCGGACGTCGATAATACCGCGGACGCTATAACGTTATAACACCCTTTAATCTGGTCGTCAGACACTTTGCTAATATTTTATAATCCACATTAACTTAAAATGTGTTAAGCTAATAGTGCTCCAGTTTCCTAGATTGTTCCGCTTTCATTTACCTTTATACAGTAGCATCAATACACATTTTCCTTGTGAATGAGACCCCAAAATATCGGTATCATTCGGCAGTTAAACCATCCGAAAGAGCACTCACCTTAAACTTCTTTGGGACCAACATCCAGTTCATGTTCTGTAATATCACCTACCAAGCTATGCTGTTCTTCATCGCATGTTGTTGGTAGATTTACGTTGCACGAGTAATTATTTAATTCAGCTCGACTCAGTTCAACTCGTTTCTTATACAATTCCTTACCAGACATGTCTGTAATTCTGTGTCGCCCTCAGTGCGTAGGAATTGGGCCTTAGCCTCTTTACTTGCACAATGTACTACCTTCAACACGTCACACCTGTTACACCTTCCATACATCACACCTGTTACACCGTCCACACTTCACACCTGTCACATCGTCCACACTTCACACCTGTCACACCTTCCATACGTCTCACAAGTCACACTTTCCACACGTCACACCTGTTACACTTTCCACACGTCACACCTGTTACACCTTTCACACGTCACACCTGTTACACCGTCCACATGTCACACCCGTCACATCGTCCACACGTCACACCTGTCACACGTCACACCTGAAACACCTGCCACACGTCACATCTGTTACACCGTCCACACGTCACACGTGTTATGCATTCAACACGTCACACCTGTTACGCCTTCCACACGTCATTCCTGAAACACCTTCCACACGTCACACCTGTTACACCATCCACACGTCACACATGTTACACCTTCCATATGTCACACCTGTTACACCATCCACACGTCACACAAGTTACACCTTCCACACGTCACACCTTTTACACCTTCCACACGTCACACCTGTTACACCTTCCACACGTCACACCTGTTACACCTTCCACACGTCACACCTGTCACACCATCCACACGTCACACAAGTTACACCTTCCACACGTCACACCTTTTACACCTTCCACACGTCACACCTGTTACACCTTCCACACGTCACACCTGTTACACCTTCCACACGTCACACCTGTCACACCTTCCATACGTCACAGCTGTTACACCATCCACACGTCACACAAGTTACACCTTCCACACGTCACACCTTTTACACCTTCCACACGTCACACCTGTTACACCTTCCACACGTCACACCTGTTACACCTTCCACACGTCACACCTGTCACACCTTCCATACGTCACACCTGTGGCACCTTCCACGCGTCACACAAGTTACACCTTCCACACGTCACACCTGTTACACCATCCACACGTCACACAAGTTACACCTTCCACACGTCACACCTGTCACACCTTCCACACGTCACACCTGTCACACCTTCTACACGTCACACCTGTCACACCTTCCACGCGTCACACCTGTTACACCTTCCACACGTCACACATGTCACACTTTCCATACGTCGCACCTGTTACACCTTCCACGCGTCACACAAGTTACACCTTCCATACGTCACACCTGTTACACCTTCCACACGTCACACAAGTTACACCTTCCATACGTCACAGCTGATACACCATCCACACGTCACACATGTCACACTTTCCATACGTCACACCTGTTACACCTTCCACGCGTCACACAAGTTACACCTTCCATACGTCACACCTGTTACACCTTCCACACGTCACACCTGTTACACCTTCCACACGTCACACCTGTTACACCATCCACGCGTCACACAAATTACACCTTCCATACGTCACACCTGTGACACCTTCCACACGTCACACAAGTTACACCTTCCACACGTCACACCTGTTACACCTTCCACACGTCACACAAGTTACACCTTCCACACGTCACACCTTTTACACCTTCCACACGTCACACCTGTCACACCTTCTACACGTCACACCTGTCACACCTTCCACACGTCACACAAGTTACACCTTCCATACGTCACACCTGTTACACCTTCCACACGTCACACAAGTTACACCTTCCATACGTCACACCTGTTACACCTTCCACACGTCACACAAGTTACACCTTCCATACGTCACAGCTGTTACACCATCCACACGTCACACATGTCACACTTTCCATACGTCACACCTGTTACACCTTCCACGCGTCACACAAGTTACACCTTCCATACGTCACACCTGTTACACCTTCCACACGTCACACCTGTTACACCTTCCACACGTCACACCTGTTACACCATCCACGCGTCACACAAATTACACCTTCCATACGTCACACCTGTGACACCTTCCACACGTCACACAAGTTACACCTTCCACACGTCACACCTGTTACACCTTCCACACGTCACACAAGTTACACCTTCCACACGTCACACCTTTTACACCTTCCACACGTCACACCTGTCACACCTTCTACACGTCACACCTGTCACACCTTCCACACGTCACACAAGTTACACCTTCCACACGTCACACCTGTCACACCATCCACACGTCACACATGTCACGCTTTCCATACGTCACACCTGTTACACCTTCCACGCGTCACACAAGTTACACCTTCCATACGTCACACCTGTTACACCTTTCACACGTCACACCTGTTACACCTTCCACACGTCACACCTGTTACACCATCCACGCGTCACACAAATTACACCTTCCATACGTCACACCTGTGACACCTTCCACACGTCACACAAGTTACACCTTCCACTCGTCACACCTGTTACACCTTCCACACGTCACACAAGTTACACCTTCCACACGTCACACCTTTTACACCTTCCACACGTCACACAAGTTACACCTTCCACACGTCACACCTGTCACACCTTCTACACGTCACACAAGTTACACCTTCCATACGTCACACCTGTTACACCATCCACACGTCACACGTGTCACATCGTCCACACGTCACACCTGTTACACCTTCCACACGTCACACAAGTTACACCTTCCATACGTCACTCCTGTTACACCTTCCACACGTCACACAAGTTACACCTTCCATACGTCACAGCTGTTACACCATCCACACGTCACACATGTCGCATCGTCCACACGTCCCACCTGTCACACCTTCTACACATCATTTCCGTAACGCATGGTCCCCCAGTTCACAGACATCCTCACAGGCTCAACCGCTTTGAGTCCACGTTCACATTCTAGATACACCCTGCAACAGTCAAATCAACGTAAATTAAACAAAGGTTACGCAAATTCATACTTATTACGAGTATATAGTACACCAAGGAACATTTTAATCTATGCAATAGGTATCGTCCTGTACAATTAAATAATGATTTAGTTAATAAGATTACCTTTTAGTTAATTTACTTTATAAGCTAAACAGTTTATTGCAACTGTGTGGACATAATTTCGCAGTGTGCAATGGCGGTGTAAAAACCGGTCTAAAGTTACAATTTAACTCATACATTCAGTTCATAAGGTCACTAATGGATCACATAGTAGGTACGCGTGCAAGGTTGGAACCCTTTTGTAACCTCGATAAAGGACACGCCCCACTGGTTAACCGCAGGCGTATCACACTGGTATCAAGTGTGCCTCTGCAGGCTCGACCCAGTAATATCCGATTCTGAATTAATAGTTATTCGGTAATCACATTATAGCAGCCCAAGCTATTTACCTCCATCACTATGTTCGCTTCCTTATCAGATAAGGAGATAGATTATAAGGTTGGCGCCCGACCAACATTCCGTTCTAACACTACGATAACCCAAGCAACTTGGGAGCAACACTACAATGCTGGGGTAAATAATCAAATAATATCTGGACATTAGTCCTAGACTTATGTACAAATTAAAGTACGCCTAAAATAAATATTGATCATAACGTCCCACAAAGTCCGGCGACGAATGCGGTATGAATTTGCAATTCTGCAACGCTCACTCACGGTTCGATAAACCAAAACATTAAAACCGGCTGCTTAGCCCACTCACGGTCATGTCAAACCAAGTATTCACATCGTCTGCCAAACCTTCTCATGATAAAGACAAAGCAAGCATTTACATAGTTTTACACTTTACTATAACTTGTACGCAAACGCTGACAATGAAAAAACGGCTGATTTTATACCTTCTTTTTCAAAGCCCGCGAATATCGCGCGATTAACTGCGCAACAAACTGCATTGTGCGAAGGAAATATCACTCTGGAGGAGGTTAAAGTGGTCGTGAGAGGAACGAATAATATCAAGTCTCCAGGTCCTGATGGCGTCGGTCCCGATGGATTTCTATATATATATTTGTTCTATGTGTTTTCCTGCTTAGAAGTTTACAACATACGTATAGCACTGAAGTCAATTGCACCAAAAGAGGGGGTTATCACATGCTTAGCCAAAGACGACACGCCACATGGAGCCATGAAAAAGGGTTTTCTGAAATGTAGATTCATCGGGGAAAATATCCAGATTAGTTTACCACACAATGCATTACCTCTTCTTAGTAATAATAAGGCTGGTATGATACTCCTGGTAGATTTTTAGAAGACTTTTGTCACTTTAAATTGAGCTGCGATTAAACAAGTAAGGTTTTGGAAGTATATGGAACCAAATAGTTGTATTATTAACAACGGTATTATGTCTGAATGTTTTATATAGTAGCCATGAAGCATTTAGCGATGTTCCTAAAATATGAGAGTTGGTTGGGAGTGGGAGGAGCTCCTCTATAGTTAGACTGCAGTGACAAGTTTACGTGTATGACTCTGGCAACACAGTGTGACGTTCGTTTGGAAATTGTAATCATCAGAAGTAATCATGACTACTATTACATTAGCTATGTAATCGATTGCGATTAAACCAATACAATCGATTACGATTACTGATTATGATTTCCCTATGTCTGTTAAGAACATAGAATACATTATTGGTTAGTATATACCGATGATACATTTTGGATGCTGGACGGTAGTGCGGAATCTCCAAGACTGGTGTTAAAGATTATGGAGGAATTTAAAAATTGTTCCTGGTTGCTCTTGAACGACAATGAAACAAAAGACATGTACTGGAGTGGGTTGAGGACTTTGTTCTCTTTAGCATTCAGTTTAGTGCTCATTTAGACAATATGATTGCTCTAAATTATGATAAGAAAATCGAAGATTTTAATTTAATTTTCAAAGTATATGGAAAAGTAAGTTGTCTCTTATAGGGGTAGGGTGACAGTTGTAAAATCACTGGCTGTACCAAAGCTTGTACATTTAATGTCAGCGCTTCCTGCACCAGGCCAAGCTTATATTGATAAGCTTACTAGAGCTATCCGCAAGCTTGTCTGGGTAAGTACGAAACCTAAGATTTCTATGGGTAGAATGCGCTAAATAGACTCCTAAAGTATGGGTCTCACCCGTGTCCCGTCGTTTATAAAACATATTGAAGATCGCATGGATTGATCGATTAGTAGACGCCTGTGGTATATGGCAAGATTTATAGATTTTTTGTGTGAAACGATTTGCGAAGAAAAGAAATTATGTTGGGAAATAGACCTCTAGCCTATTAAACTTTTCAATAATGTCGCAAACCCATTTCGGGCTGATATCTTCAATGCCTAACATTATTATCAAAAATCGTATGGTATTTCTGAGACTGAGGTATTAAGGTACCCAATATATGGAACACATTTCGTGACGAATACGCTACTGATAAATTTATATAAATGGCAGGCAAAATTAAACATCTGAAATTTTGGTCTTTAATATCATTCCATACAACAAACCCACTGGATCAGTAGTGTATTTGTTACGACGGACGGTCGGGGATGGCTGCATGGGACTTAATTCACACATCACATTAATGGGCATATGCTTCTTCACAAACAATTGATTTGGCCGGAAAGGCAAATAAAAAACCGCCACGAATAGAAATATGAATCGTTGTGAGGAGCCCGGAGGGGGGGGGGCTGGGGGTGGGA
This sequence comes from Arenicola marina, assembly GCA_964019135.1. Classification (NCBI taxonomy): domain Eukaryota; kingdom Metazoa; phylum Annelida; class Polychaeta; family Arenicolidae; genus Arenicola; species Arenicola marina. The sequence continues at coordinate 15,293,100 of OZ025253.1, forward strand.
TGAGGATATTTCTTCGTGGCAACACTCTCTGTGAACGCCTATTTTATGTCCCTTATGTGTCTGTTTAATGGCTCATGGGTCACATTGTACGACAGCCTCCACCTATTTATCCTGTGTCGAAGTCAGTCCATCAATCATATACCTGACGACAAATCAATGGGTTAATGGTTATCCCACACGGGGCGCTGGCACGGGGCGGTTCTTGGTGTACGGATATATATCTACCCGACATCTCGAGGTAACTATAAATCCTTGTTACGATGACAAGCCATGGCAACGGCTGGTACGTGCAGAACCGACGCCGATATGTATCGGTTTTTAAACTGCTCCAACATCGTACTTCCGTCCCTTGTGGCAGGCGTATGCCGTGTCACATACCGCGACATTGCACACCAACATCGGTCTAAATTATTACTTTAATACACGTTCGTACGTCCCATATGTAACACAATGGATAACCGTAAACTAGCGAGCAAAATAAATCTCACAAAAAATCAATGTGCTTATACAATTCTAATGGCTTTCTTATTTCGTGACCTTCGGAAATCGATTGGGCGACGCGTAGTCCTACATATAATATATATGATGTTTACGTCAAAGCGTGTTCCGCCAAGTAGGTTAGGTACGTACTACTAAGATGCTAAACGACCAAGTAACGATTTCTACCAACATATGCTTGCACGACTTCCTTGCAAGACATCAATTTTTTGTTGCAATCAATTTCGTGTTTTTCCGTTCGCAGTTGTCATTTCCGCTCTTAGGGTGATGTATCGTCTCCCGTGTGGGGAGATGTCTGCAGCGACTAGGCGGGAAGACGACGGAATTTTAACGAGGTATCCTGACAAGAAAAATGTTTCGGCGTCAACACAATATATAGTACGTTCCATATAGTTGATAATGACCCATACATCACCATTGCGGCCGATTATAGCGGCCGCCCTTTTTTACGGTTAATTTATGTCCCCTGTCAATATTACGGTATAACGTACGACTGCCTTGGCTGCAAGGATGTTAGCCTGTGAAAAGTATAAATTCGTCTCGTAATCGGGGAAGTGTACAATGCTCCTGTCCAGCCCTGAGACTTCCAGTCAGAGTTACAGCAGCAGCATCATGATGGCACACATCTTCTTGACCCTGGCGGTAATCCTGTCTGTCAGCTTCAGCATCCATGGTAACGTACATAATTCGCTGTTGCGTTCCAATTTGTTCTTGATCAACATTTTACATATTTAAAATCAAATTCTATTTTAGGTCCATATATTGTACAAATGAAAATATGTATTGTGCAATAAATGAATAGGCATGTTGCCTATAGATGTTTTTTTTTAGCCAGAGTTGCGTAGAAAAGAGTGACTTTCATCAACAGTTAGTCCTTGCTGCCATATTTTGTCATAACATGTAAAGTTGAAATTGATAACGCAAATTATGCAAAAGAACTGGTACTTTCAATATCTGATAATATGTCCAGTACGTGTTAAAAAAATATCTTGCGAGTTTGTATTTTTTTTATTCTCCGAAATGCGGCATATAACACAATATTTGTACAAAACTATGCAAACATAATAACGTCATCTCTAAATATCAGCGATTACATCGTATATTGGGTCCCACTTGTCTTTAAAAAAAACTCCCTGGCTCTTCCCGATGTTTCTGCCACTCTGCTCTCTAGCTCGAAATAGTATTTTATAAGCCGAATTATAGCCGTTACCTTTGGCGTAACTCCTTTCCACTTACAAACATATATATCGTATTTGGCAACAATAAAAACATCAGTTCTTTATGTGGCGAAACTGCCCCCAACACAGCAGATGTAAAGTTTAAATTTTTACTAAGATTGGATCGGCTTGACTCATCTAGACATGCGCCAATTTTTTCCCATATCTGTTTCACTATGACACAATTCCAAAACATATGTTCCATTGTTTCGTCATGCTGGTTACATAAGGCGCATCGTTTCGATTCAGCCAATTTACACAAAAACAATTGGGAGTTGGTAACCATATTTCTACACAAAAAATTGTATTGGAAACTCGGCAGTCGTTCGTCCAGGGTGGAGCTCAGTGGTAACTTATAAATTGTTCGCCATTGGTGTTCATCAATATCCTGGTTGAGCTTCTCTTTCCATTTCGATTCACTTGTCTTCGCAAATGTACACTCTTTCACAAGTAGCTTATAGACAACATTACAAATTCTCTCATTCTGCCTTATAAACTTCATATGTATTCTCTCTATACCAGGTTGCTTTTTCCCCTGCTCTTGGCTTTGTGCTCTCCATTGTCTGGGAAAGCTATGCGTTAAACTATAAAAATCCGCGAAGTTCATAATAACATTATATCTTTTACCAAACTCGCTCCATCCATAGGTAGAGCCGTCTTCACTTTTCTTCCATAAAAATGACCGTACAATACCCTCAAGACGATTAACAAATGATTTATCAGGTAGAGGCAGAACAGACAAAACGTGCACCAACTTCGGTATAGCTAAAGTTTTCAGAACTGTCACACTGCCTCCTAACGACAGGTTTCGTCGTCCATAAGCTGTTAACATATTTTCAACTTCTACCAGTTTACTATCCAGATTTAATTTGGGTACTTTAGCAAGATCAATGTCAAATCGTATCCCTAGCAATACAAAACTTGTGACCCAACAAAGTTCTAGATCTGCGCATATCTTATCCATATATTTTGGCCTTCTTCCCAGCCACACTGCCTTCGTCGTTTCGACATTTATCTTCAAACCTGAACATTTGCTAAACGCCTCTAATATCCGCATAATTCCTCTCACATTCATGCTTCCAATCGTAAGTTTGTTATTCATGACTATGATTACAGTAAATATGCATAGATTGATATTGCCAAACTTTTCGGAGTTGCGTTTCTACATTAAAAAAAAAAACCAAGAAAAATTCGCAAATACAGAAAATACGTATACAGCGAAATATAGACAAATCATATACCACAATAGAGAAAGGAAACTCTTATACTTTATATAGTACGAACCAATACCAAAAAAAAAAAAAAAAAAAAAAATCTTGCGAGTTATTAGATAAATGAGAAATTGCTGTATGCGCAGCTTTGATTTCGAGGAGGGAGGTATATCTTACGCGTATAACCATGCATTTACCATTTATTGTCAGAACGTGAAACTGTTTGTGACGTAGTCATTTACTTCCAACATGTTAAACGTCCAGGTGTTTCTCGGTTACCCTGTCTGTAAGCAACCCTATGCACCAGATGGCGACGCTGTTCGTCTTTAACTCATAGCACGAGTACCGCCATCTACTGAGCCTTGTTTGTAGTTAGGAGATTAATTATGCTTCCAACCAGCGGGTCGTTTGGAAAGTAACACTATTGAAACTGTGTAACGAGTAGGTACCGATTGGACCAGACAACCAGTTCCTGGTAATTGATAATAATAATGATAATAATAATAAAATAATAATAAAATAATAAATAAGATAGATTGCTTCACTGCAGTTTCACAGCTTACGTACTGCACAACAAATATAACATTCGATATTATTAACCAATTTATCTGACCACAAGGTAAATCTCTTCCTCATTCAAACTATTCATTTCGTTCTCACGAAAAACATAAAACTCCGGTATTTCAAATAGTTGTATCAAACCGCAACAAATGTCAAATATATCCGGCCACAGTTCCTCCATAATTAATACTACACTATGGGTTAATATGATGATTATTATTATTAACGGATATATGAAGTAGGCTATGCCCGCATTGGAAAGATTTATTCATGTATTAATTATGGAAATAGTGTATATGCATGTGTTCTTTGCGAGTTATGTTTTTCCACTTGCCCCTGTTTAGCCGGAGAGACGTGTACTGAGACCACAGGCGGGGACTGCACGTGTAGCTGTGTATGCGAACCATGTAAGTATAAAAACACCCATCGAAACAATACAATTATAATCAAAACAGTAATGGTAACAAGAACAATTAAAATAATTATAAAATGTTAATGGGGAGTGATAATATTGTGTAATAATAAAGAATGACAATAATGATTGAAATAATATCAATAATAATAATCAAAATTATACTATAATAATTATAATATAATAATAATGATTCATATCTTATTAGTAACAATAGAAAATAATAAGAGAACATCAATAATAGATAAATACATTTTGCATATATATCAATTTAATTTAGCATAAATGTATAATAATATAACGAACGATATATGTATGCATGACAATGTTTCAATGTACCCCAGTCTGCTTTGCGGAGTGCACTTCCGGTTTCGGTGCATCTAACGAGGTGGTAGGATTTGACGGCAGTGTCAGCTCCATGAACTACGACTCCAAGTACCTCATCGCAACCTATAAACCCTTTGACGATGAAGTGTGCAAGGTTGGTAAAACTCAGAACGTTACTTTTAAATCCAGTAGTAGTAGTTTATTCGATGCTAGACGACTGACTTCCAGCTCTAGAAACACGTATAAATACAAAAAATCAACGAACAAGCAGAGCGACCATCAAATGAATTAAAAATGCGATCCTCTTCTCTCACCTTAATGCATAATAATTATGTGTCTAGATATTAAGTTATTTACGATAATTTAATTCCCTACAATGATTGATTAAGCGAATGGATTTTTCAGTTGTTGGATTTCCATAATATATCTTTGGAATGTACTTTTCTCTGAAGATTACCTTTGGATCCAAATCCGGTAATATGCTGAAATGAGACAATATTCATCTTCTGGGTGAAATAATTCGTAACATTGAAATAATTTACCCACAGAAGAAAAAATGTTGAAGCACTTGGTGGTTGGGTCGTACCGGACCCATAGGTTGGTAACTGTGACACATTACTCAAGTTCAGTCACGAAATCTTAACGAACCCGCGGACATCAGATCTGAAAAATCATAGCTGTAATTTTCGCCCTTAGTGACTTAGATGCAGATTCCGGTTTAATTGTTGATCATTCTAATTAAAATCAGGTGAATGCAGATGAAAGAGCATTTTGAGAAAAGGGTTAACCAGTATGCATCTGATACGCCTAAATGCAAGGCAGTTAAGTATACCGATTGATTCGTCAAAAACATTAATAATACATTAGAGCATCCAGCATTCTATGGTCGCCGAGTGACGAGTGACGGATTTTAACCCACTTGATTTCAGCCTGAGTGTGCAGACAGCATTCAGTCATCACTGTCATGAGACTCCTTTAATGTACGTCGATCTTGTCAACATGCATCAGACACCATGAATGAATAATACCCTTATAATTGACCTCTCCGCCAACCAGTTCCGCGTACGCATCGACACGGACGACAAAAGTGGACCCGTTAAGGTCGACTGGCTGGGTTTCGCCTTCGGCATTCATGAGAAAAATAGCGCCAAGTTCGAGGTGAACTTCAGAATGTCCAAGACGCAGGGCAAGATCGAGGTTCGAGGCCGTGGCTACAAGGTAAGCCAGTGGAAAACACAGATAATCATTTATTATCATGTTCGATCACTCCTATATATTAGCCACAGGTCTATTATATACCACCGTCCCAGTCATTATATTCCACTGTCCGTCGCCTCGATGTCATGGTAATTAATTGTTAATCAGTTCTCCCAGTTATATCCTGTTATATGTCGTCCACCCCATCATTACACTTTACTTTGACGCCATCTACCACGTCATTATACTTATCTTTGATGTCAGTCAGCCACCACGTCATTAAACTTATCATTGATGTCAGCCACCACGTCATTATACTTATCTTTGATGTCAGTCAGCCACCACGTCATTAAACTTATCTTTGATGTCAGCCACCACGTCATTATACTTATCTTTGATGTCAGCCACCACGTCATTATACTTATCTTTGATGTCAGCCACCACGTCATTATACTTATCTTTGATGTCAGTCAGCCACCACGTCATTATACTTATCTTTGACGCCATCCACCACGTCATTACACTTTACTTTGATGTCATCCGCCACGTCATTTACTTATCTTTGATGTCAGCCACCACGTCATTATACTTATCTTTGATGTCAGCCATCACGTCATTACGCTTTACTTTGATGCCATCCACCACGTCATTTACTTATCTTTGATGTCAGCCACCGTGCACGTCATTATATTTATCTTGATGTCAGCCACCACGTCATTTCCTGATTTTTGATGTCAGCCTCCACGTTATTATACTTATCTTGATGTCAGCCACCCCGTCATTATACTTATCTTTGATGTCATCCAACACGTCATTACACTTATCTCAGCCACCGAGTCACTATATAAAACCGCTCACCCACAAATTGCTTCAACTACATTTGCAGCCGCCACAGATAGTGACCTTCGCCGGGGGTAAGGAATGCTTTGACACCAGCGGTGGTTGGTATTTCTGCGTGGAGGAGGTATCCGCGGGTGTCTATCAGGCTACGGCCGGCAGGGACGACAACTCTTGCTGGGTCACGGTTGACTACTTTGAGGACGCGGCCACCAACGACAAGGTCGTGGTGACGGTCTCGGACTACTATATGGGCCAACTGGAGGGGAAGTGCGGCAACTGGGACGGCATGGACAGCAACGACGATCAGTTCTGTGGTAATGCTGACCCAGGAGGCCCACAGCCCTGCATCGACGGTGAACACTTGAACAACTGAAGATCAATTCATAATTTATAATCCTCGCCTTTAATGTTAAGTTCAGGCGTAAGTAATACGTGGACTATACTGAAAAATAGTTCGATCTATGGCACATACAGAAATGATCTGCTGTATTCTGCCAGGTATAGTGCCTAAATAAAGCAAAAGATACAATCATATCTTGGGTTTTGTATTCTTTCCACTTGATCAATATCACTATGTCTTATATCTCATTATGCGCTAATCTCTTGCAGAACTTCGCTATACAAAGAACACCTAGCTAGTTCATACTCCGTATATAAGGTCATTACCTACACCGTACACACAGTCGCCTGGCAGTTTGAATGTTTTATGGACTCCCATACCCAAACCTAACGAAAAACATTTATCGTGCGTCGTGGCAGACCATCTCGCCATATTCAGACCAATTAAACCAAGGCTGCGCTCATAGAGCGCCGAGTCAATTTGGTAACTTAATATTAAACTGAGATCTTTACGAAATATAACGTGCCGGGTTAGTTTAATCTAGTCTAAGCTGACTTTCCATTAAAAATGGCGTGGAGGCGACTTGTTAATTCAAATATAAAGAACTGGAGAAACACGAAATGTCCCATATTTACTCATGGAGCAAACTTTGAAGGGATTGACAGCGGTTCTCGAAGAATCACAACAAATACATAGTATTTGGCCTCTAGAAAAGGTCCTTAATTGCCTTCGGTGACAGTATCGCGGGATCTTGGCAGCCTTAATTATGTAATAAGCGAGGAACAAGAAGAAAATTTGTGTAACTATTGTGGGAAGGTCTTCTTAGACAGAATAGTATACTTCTTTCACTCTTGTGAAAAGTACTATCAACTGGGAAAGGTCTTGGACGCGAACCCAAGCAATGTGTTGCTGTTCATAACTGCGAAGAATCGACTTTGATTCTCGGTAAACAGTTCACATAGGATGAGAAAGTAGAAAGTATGCTCACGTGTGGCAATTTACCGTCGAGTACGAACATAATTTCATTTTTCGAACTTTCTCAGGATTACAATTAGGAAAACACCTGTGACGTAAGTGCAGAACTGATACTTAGAATACCAGTGACGTCATCGCGGCATTGACGAATAGTATGAAAGTAGCACTTCACTCGCACTTCGCATTGGAACGTATAGCGCGATTGGCGAACGCTTGGCTGGAGGCGGGCACACTCGAGTCGGTGATTGGAGTATGTGTAAATCACTGTAGATTAATATATGTTTAACAACAGACTGGCGGTCAGAAAATTAGTTGGGGCAGTATGAAGCATTGTGGATATTCCCGCCTTACGCGGCACAGCAAGTCCGTGGGTCAAACGGTTGGCGGTGGTCGTCATACATAATGCTACCTAGCTTGCGTTGTCACCACGAACTAAGATCAAGAAAGGCAACTCACAAAGTAAACCGACATCAAGTTAGGTTAAGCTCTTTATTTAACTTCATTTCAAGCGTAAAGTCCACCTCAATACATTCCATTCATTCATGCACACACATCCATTCAGGTTCCACTCTGCTTGTCTTCATCTGTTCCGAACTTGGCGTTTTGCTATCCTCCCTAATTGTGCCTTGGCTGTAAAATACAAACAGGACATTCAAAGTATTTTATTAAATAATGTGTCAAATCGAGACGTACTGACGCCCGTAGTGCTCACACGTTAGAAACATGCCAGCGTTACTGCTGGAATTCGCTTGTTGAATAAGTACATGAAATTGTTGGTGCGTGTACTTTACAAAATGCACGCCCCATGCATATTATTTATAATTTAACGGTAAATTTCTGCACAAAATTAAATCACAAAAAGCGCGATGGTCTTCCTTTGAAGACACCTCAGTTTCTCATATATAAGTTTTCCAGTTTTAGACAAATAATGCCTGTGATATTCACTATTTTACCCGGTGTCAATCATAAGTAAAGCAATTAGCATGATTAGGGAATACATATATTCTTCCTATGTGAAAGATTCAACAATAATTTGAGGCGCCAAAGACCAGCATAAATAGCTACAGCTGCATATAGGGCAATTTTTCACAATGGATGCATTTTAAATCTTTTATGTAATAATGATTTACTGATTATTGCATAAAGGCAATGCTACAGTGTACAAGAATATTCGGTCCGACAGATGCGCGAAATACTGGCGTGCCACTTGTGTAAGACATCATCACACTGTGCACATACGTCATCAAAGTTGTGCACATACGTCATCAGAACTGTGCACATTGTTGGCGGTTTGTGCTACTACAAACTCAATATAAATATGAGGCTGTATACATCTCGCAAGTAGTTACCAACGAGTACACGTGATTCCTACGAAACAGTCGGACATTCATTATTATATTCAAAAATATGTGTAATTTTAATATATATTTCACCCTCGATATAGATGTTGGTTATCCATGATGAACGGTATAAGAAGTCTTAACACGGACCCGTTATCCTGTTCACTTTATTGCCATATAGCTGTTTTTGTCTGAACTCCTCCGCGGCCTGTGCGGAGGTCAGCCGGATCTGGAGCTGTTCCTTGGTGTGAACGGCCTTCACCCCAGCGTCCCTGGCGTAAGATAGAGTATTGATAGCTTCAGGCACCAGGCCCGTCGTACAAACACAAAACACAAAAACATAACATGCAAACGACCGGAACGAACCTTTTAATTGGAGAAAACTGGGCTAAACTTTATTGAGACTTCATAATAGTATTACAGTTTACGCGTTTCACTGAGCGACAGATAACAATGGTTCCTATTTGTGTTCTATGTGTTACAAAAAGGGTACAAATTAGCTACACTGAATGGTTGAGTACACGCTAAAGCCTTTTTATTTAAAAAAACAAAAAACGCAGGATTATTTTCTCACAAAGTCTATTGTTGCAAGATATCCAGAGTTTAGGATTATCTTCAAGAAAACGACAATGTGCTCCAGTTAGAGAAAATATTATGTCGAGTAGCACATGGTATCGTTTGGTGGCTTCGAGGACGACACCTCAAGCTCATAACATTGTATTAATGGTGAGGATGGAGGACAGTCCACGGGGACAACCCTCTAGTCTTTTGAACGAAGAACATGGGATCTTTACACATATACATCCTCTGAGCAATATGCTCTGTATATTTGCAGTGGCCACTTGCCTGCCATGGCTTTTACCGGTAGATCATTTCACTGTCCATCATTTTGGGGCCTAGTCTATTTGCGACAGTAAATCTGCTGCCAGTTGAGCATTAGCATGACAAAATATCATCTATATGTAAATTATCAGCAACGCGATAAGTGTATTTATGCTGCGGGCGAATAATCTTAGGTTACAGCCATTTTTCTTTAGCTGTTTAGTAATTATATATATACCGGAACACTGTGGTAATTGAGGCGATGCAGCTGCTATTCACATATTTACGGTATTATATGCAGCCTACACGTGTGTGTGTTTACATCCGGTGCACTGGTCAAGTCGATTCCGAGGCTGCTTCCCGGGTGCTCATTTCCGGTCATTTCGGGGGTCAAGCCGTGATCCCGAGAGAATCCCTCTCTCTGACCAGCGGCAGCAAACCAGCAGCATCGGCAATCGAATTTTAGATCCACAGACATCGCCGGACTCACGCAAGAAATCGGCATTTGGGGACGGGGTTGATCACAGCAGCATCATCTTGTCGTTTTAACAATATTTTTGTACGGCATCGCCTAACGAAAAGCAAGTGAGTTGAATTATCACAATTTGTCCAGTTTTACTATTTTGCCTTGGTCCTGTCCGTCATGGATCCGGTCAGATCCAGACTTCGACCACGTGTTGCACTCATGATCGGCCATTCCTTTGTCCGTCGATTAAATCGTCACTGCATCGATAGTCATATAAGAAACATGGCGTTATCTTATGCCGATTACACTGTATTTCTTTATGGGGTGCCCGGCTCCAATGTTTGCAGTCTGAGAGAAGAATTGAAGCACATGGTTTTGCAAATGGAGCCAGACATTGTTTACATTGAGATCGGCACAAATGATATTTGTTCTGCCACCACTGTTCCTGCGATACTTGCCAGGCATATAATGGATTTAGCAGTGCTTGCAAAACGGCTGGGAGATACTGGTGGACAGAGGGAGGTATCTATTGGCGAGATACTTCCCAGATATATCGTCAAGTCTGGTCACAGATCTGTGAACCATTATTTTTTTGTTACTTCAACAAGTTGACAGTTTGTTGGAAGCAGTTTGCGATCAAGAAGAGGGCATCACTTTTTGGAGACATCGTTCATTAAGGAATTGGAAGCGTTTTCTTTGTGCTGATGGTGTTCACCTTTCTGGGCAAGGTATGGCTCGGTATTTTCGCAGTGTTAGAGGTGTACTCCTTTATGCCGCCACATAGGCCAGCAATCGTTCCATGTTCTGGCTCGGTAGTTAATGTAGGATCTCAAATGAATTCATCATTCTGGATATAGGATTCATGTGGTAGTAATTTCCCTGGGGTTTCAGGATAAGTAACTACCAATAACCAATATCCAGAGATTTTCGACACTCGGTGGATGTGACGGCAGGGTTTTCTATGTCGTAGGTCGTGGTACACTTGTTTCGGTACCTGTAACAACCAGTATTCAGGGAGTTTCTACGCTCTATGAACGTGACTGCAGAATTTTGGGCATCAGAGGTCAATATCCAGAGGCTTTCGACATGCAGTAGATATGACAGCAGGGTTTCTGGGTCGTAGGTCTTGGTACACTGGTCTTCGGTACCTGTAACAACAGGTTACAGTAACAACAGTTTTCAGGGGATTTCTATGCTCTATGAACAGGACAGCAGAATTTTGGCATCGGAGGTCGTTACACAGTGGTTTGGTACATGTAACAACCAGTATCCAGGGAGTTGTTATGCTCTCGGGGATTATGACAGCAGGGTTTTTGCGTCATAGATTGTGGTACACAGTTGTTTTTCTGTACCTGTAACAACCAGTATCCAGAGAGTTTCTATGCTCTGTGAATATGACAGCGGGGTTTCTGCGTCACAGGTTGTGGTACACAGTGTTTTCCGTACCTGTAACAACCAGTATCCAGGGAGTTTCTATGCTCTCTGTGAATATGACAGCGGGGTTTCTGCGTCACAGGTTGTGGTACACAGTGTTTTCCGTACCTGTAACAACCAGTATCCAGGGAGTTTCTATGCTCTCTGTGAATATGACAGCGAGGTTTGTTGCGTCATAGGTTGTGGTACACAGTGGTTTCTGTACCTGTAACAACCAGTATCCAGGGAGTTTCTGTGCTCTCTGTAAAAATGACAGCGGGGTTTCTGCGTCATAGGTTGTGGTACATAGGGTTGCTGTACATGTAACAACCAGCATTCAGAGAGTGTTCTATGCTCTCAGGGAATATGACAGCAGGGTTTCTACGTCATAGGTTGTGGTACACCGTGGTTCCTGTAACAACCAGTATCCAGGGAGTTTCTATGCTCTCTGCGAATATGACAGCGGGGTTTCTGCGTCATAGGTTGTGGTACACAGTGGTTTCTGTAACCCGGGGGATAAGGGAAGCCCACCATCGCATCAGATTGTCTAGGGAGGCCAAGCTGGACCTTCAGGCTTGGCAGCATTTTCTCACGACCTACAACGGCAAATCGCTGCTTCTTCACGATCGATGGTCCACCTCTACCGCCATGCACCTCCATACCGACGCTGCGGCTTCGACGGGTTATGCGGCCATTTTGGGTTCTGAGTGGTTTAATGGAGCCTGGCCAGAGGGCTGGCAGGCCTACCACATTACGACTCAAGAGCTCTACCCCATCGCGGCCGCGGTAGAAGTTTGGGGGCATATCATGGCTGTGTTATCTTCCGGTCCGATAACGCTGCCGTTGTAGATATAATCAACAAGCGGTCCAGTAAGGACCCGACGGTCGTGCGTTTGGTCCGTAGATTAGTGATGTCACCAATACTTAATAATATTCTTTTCAAGGCCCAGCATATTCCAGGAGGTGACAATGTTATTGCTGACAAACTTTCACGATTCCAGGAAGAGGCAGCAAGAGCGGAGGCACCTTGGTTGGCGGAATCACCAGTCACCGTACCATGCAGTTTTGACCCTACCTTGGACCAGGTGATCCGGCAGTTGCTGCAAGCCTCGCTGTCAGCTTCCACACGAAAAATTTACGATAAGGTGTTGAAATTGTATATGTCTTTTCTGTTTAAGTACGGTCGGCAGTCTAATCCTATGCCGGCCACTATTGACAACGTTCTCGGTTTTATAGCCTTTCTTTATAATTCAGGGTACGCGCCATCCACGATTACTACTTATGTGTCAGCCTTGTCGTATTTTCATAAGATCAATTCTTTACCCGACCCGACAAGCTTCTTCATTGTTAAAAAATGCCTGACAGGAGCCAGGGCCTTAAACGTACACGGGTCGCCACGGCTGCCCATTACTTTAACTATACTGAATTCGTTATGTCAGAAGGTGGATGCTGTAGTTTCCGATGGTTACAAGTCTGTTTTGTTAAGAGCCATGTTTGTACTAGCGTTTTATGCCTTCTTAAGAGTAGGCGAGTTTACAAGGTCAAACCAATGTTCTAAGCAGTGTTTAGGGGTGGCTGATATAGCCTTAGTCCGGGCGAAAGGTAGTTTCTCCCACATCTTGGTGTCATTTGTTTCTTATAAGCACAGTGGCGGTAATACTTTCCCCACTTTAAAAATAGCTTCTGCAAGATCGGATCTGTGTCCGGTTAAGGCTATGAGTAGATACTTTAGCGATTCGGCCTGACGGGCCTGCCCCTCTGTTTGTTTTTCGCGATGGTGCCCCTGTCACAACCCATTATTTTAATAATATTTTTCGTCGGACCATAGTGGTCCTGGGCTTAGACCCTTGCGTCTACAAACCACATAGTTTCCGTATCGGAGCAGCTACTGCCGAAGCAAGTCTGAGTTTCTCGGAAATACAAATTGCCCAGATGGGTAGGTGGAAGTCGGGTGCCTATAAGAAATATATTCGTATCCCATCCCTTTCACGATAAATTGTATCCAGCCTTCTCTCGGGTGGGGGGGTGGGCCCTCCGGGCCCCCTTTGACCTGTTTGTCCCCCACATTCCTGGTATATTCACTTACACAGTCGGGCGTGATGTTACGTAAGGGTACGTAATGTAACGTTCGACTGTGCACCCCTTGAGGGGCGGTATAACCATTACGTAAGGTTAACTTTCCATTATCTTATGTCATCTTGCGTAATAATACGCAAGATCAGGTATACACAGTCTGGCGTCATCTTACGTAAGTGTACGTAATGTGACGTTGGACTGTGTAGCCCTTCTGGGTCTTTTAACCATTTAAGGTTATACTTATTTTATGTCATCTTGCTGGCTATAGCTGTTCCGATATGAATGTGTATATATTTTCGTCATTTAGAAATAAATGGCCTTTCACCACCAACACGGTGTTATTTCTTCCCAGCAACGAGCTTCGCGAAGGCTGGATGATAGACCGGCTGGTATAAATAATAAAAACGGATACAATCGCAGTATAATCATAGGTTTGGTATCATTAAAATGGTTGTGTATTGCTTACTCAGGTCAGTGATTTTCAGAGCGATCGTGGCAAATACATTGAAAATATGGGCTAAAACTCTACTGCATTTATGAATTTGACTATTGCATATACCGTAAACTGCCTATTTGAAGCCGCATACATATTAGAAGCCGCACCCCAACTTTCGCCTTAAAACCGGGTTGGCAGGCACCCAGAACCATTTCTGGAAAACTACATATTATAAGCCGCACCCGGACTTTGGGCCCCCCCCCCCCCCCCTGTATCCCTGCTTAATCCAGTCCCGCCAACGAAATCAATTAATTGTTTATACAAGCAGTTGCGACTACTAACAACATTCTCCTCTCCCTCTCCGATTGCACCTCTTTTCAGGTGTTACACCAGTGGCTGGCTCTCCTGTGCCCTACCAAACCAAATCATTGTTTCTACAAGCAGTCGCGACTACTAACAACATTCACCTCTCCCTCTCCGATCGCAGCTCTTATCAAATGTCACCCCAGTGGCTGGCTCTCCTGGCTCTTACTGCATGTTTATGAATCACTGTCGTACCTACCCAGTATCAAGTTTCTGTCTGGCACAATTAACTTATTGCATTTGGTGCGAGGCCGGCGGCAGCCGTATCAATTTACACCACCTGAAATCTGGCGCCTCTGATCATTGGTCTACAATAGGTGTGGGCGGAGTCGCGTGGCAATAGTAATAAATAACACAACCGTAAGTAGCTCATTGTCAGTCTTGATTGCCATGGTAACACAATGCCTGGGAAAAGAACATCTTACGACTCAGCTTTCAAGTTGAATTATTTCCCGACTTGTATTACGTTCATCATCATAGTTCATCAACAAAAGGAAAAAGGCGGCGGAACAGTTCTTCTGATTGTAGCACCCAGGCGACGCCATTACGCAGACGTCGAACCCACAGCGTGGAAGGCCGAAACGTGCAAGGCACATTGGAAAAGTGGCTGACCAACGGTCACGGCCCGGTGAGGCTACGCTCTGCTAGCGAGAGTGACGGATCGACGGAGTGTACAACGGACAAGTGTTCTGACAGGTACGAAGTCACAGCTGTTTGCCCGCAGGGCGCTGAAACAATGGAGGAAATCAAGTCACTGCCGTTGGAATTAAAAGCAGATCAGGCAAAACTGCGCGAGCCGCTGGAGCAGAGAATCTCTAATATGGAAAGCCAATTGAATGTCAGATTGACGAAGGATTTTAAGAATCTTCGAGACTTTGTTGATCTGGAACTTGCCCAAGTCTAAAACAAAATGGATACGTTTGAACAGAGGCTGAAGGCGATAGAAGCAACGGCGTCACCCGCGCGAAAGCCATTTGATCCAGAATATAGCGTCATTGCAGTGAACCTGAAAGAAGAGCCGGGGGAGAATCTACAAGACAAAATTGAAGAGTTAATTCGCAACCGTCTTGGTCTGAGAGACATTGCAGCGCAGCGAATAGCGAGACTGCCCTCTAGAAACAATAAACCGGGAGTCGTTAAAATAGAATTCACCACAACCGACGATAAAATTGCAGTCCTACGTGCGAAGACAAATCTCAAGGACGATAATCAGTACAGGCGAGTGTTCCTCAGGAGGTGTATGGACCACACAGAGCGCTTAGTTCATTTGAACTTTGCTGAAATCTTCAAGGAAATGCCGAACGGACATAAGTACAGAATAAGCGGTTGCGGCCGGGTGGTGACGAAAGACAGCGACGGGAGGAACAAGAATGAGTCGTCTGCTATCGCATCCTCTGGTCCAGACTCTGAAAAGAACACGTAGGATGGCGCCCCGCCTCCATCCTCGACTCTGACGGTGTCCACGTGGAACATCAACGGATTCACTGAGTTAAACAAACTGTTATAGCAGTCAGTCATCAACAGTGTATCGAGTGACATTTTTTGCTTAAATGAAACCCACTTGATAGAAAACTCAAGTATGTTGATACCTGGTTATACTTTCTATGCTAATAACAGAGGTAAAATGCATGTGAAGGCGACTAAGGGCTCCGGTGGAGTCGGAGTACTCGTAAAAGATACACTCTTTGCAGAATTTAAATATCAGGTAATTGATAAAGCGGAAGGTATTCTGGGAATTGAGTTAACGTTTTCGTTTGGTGTTGTTCGCTTGCTATCTCCCGCCCGAGAACTCTACTTGGGGTAAAGATGCTTCAGCCTTCTTTTCACATCTAATGACTGAGATATATATTTATACAATGAGGCCGATATGATCATAATTTGTGGTGATCTAAATGCGCGAGTTGGTAAGGAGCAAGATGTCATTGAAGGTGTTGATGATGTGCCGACAAGGGAGGTTCTCGACAGTACAAAGAATGGTCATGGTGAATCTCTGCTTGGTTTTCTGCATGACAGTAAATTGTGTATGTTAAATGGGAGGTTACAAACTGTAGATAACAATTATACCTTTGTGTCGACTAGAGGTAAATCCGTGGTTGATTACATCATTGGGCCACATGACTGCCTAGCGGCGTGTAAAGCCTTTAAGGTACAGTTTGTGTCAGACCTTGTCACAAATAATGGTCTCAGTACTTCAGTTACAGATCAGCGTAAACTTCCAGATCACTACGTTCTTACCACGGAATTTTGGCTTAGAAGCTTAGAAAGGACCGATCCTCTGTTGTTTGCCAATGTTAAATTATCGGGAGAAAAGAGATATAAGTTAAGAATCATTCCCCCGGCTTTCATGTCTACCGAGAGATGCGGCAGAATAATGATAGAACTGATTGAATGTATTGAAAAGTTTAATCGAGAACAAGCTGCGATCGACCAGGGGTATGACAATTTATGCAAAGCAATACTGAGTGAAATGGACGAATATCTCTCATTTTCACAATATACAAAAGGTGCTAAGCGCAAATTAAAACACAGTAAGCCTTACTGGAGTGATCACTTAACTAGTTTATGGCGCGAGAGGAGTGAGAAAGAAAAATTATATGTAAAGTGTCAAGACAAAACAAAAACAAGAAGGCTGAGAGAAAATTTTAAACTTGCTATGAATCGATTTGATAAGGCCCTCCGAAAGGCGAAGAAACAACACAATACAGCTATGATAAAACGATTGGAAGATATTAATACAGATAACCCGCAAGAATTCTGGAATACCTTAAAAACGCTCGGCCCTAGAAAAATGAATGCCGTCCCACTAAAAGTTAAAATGGAAGATGGTCACTATGCTACAGACCCACATGTGGTGTTAGATAAATGGCGTGACGATTTCACAACCCTCTACAATAATAATAATCAGTGTGAAGATGGTAAGGACCATTACCTGGAGGCAATGGCTTATAAGGACTTTTTAGAGAGAGAAACCCTATCTGGTCACTGGCCAATGAATATGGATATAAAACCGCGACATTGAACTTAGGTACAGCTGGTAACGTCCAGACTAAAGACTCGAAAAGCGGTGGGTGTAGACGGTATCCCTAACGAGGTGCTCAAACAACATTTTAAAATGTCTGCAAGTGCTGTTTCAGCGATGTTTCGACTTTGGTATGGCTCCGACGTTGTGGGCGCGTGCTATAATCAAGCCTATCCCAAACAGTGCACTGGTGGACCCATGTGTGCCGCTGAATTATAGAGCCATAAGCCTTATTTCATGTATAGAAAAGGTGTACTCAGCGGTTCCCAGCAGAAGGATCACGCATTACTGTGATGAAGCTGATATTTTTGTAGAAGAGCAAAACGGATTCCGGAGTCATAGGAACTGTCTTGAACATATATACAGCCTGAATAGCATCGTTAATGGTCCAAAAAACAGCGGGCTCTCAACATTTACAGCTTTCATTGACATGGAGAAAGCCTTCGACCGTATAGACCGGAATCTATTATGGCTAAGACTATTACAATATACATTACGTAGATGGCAAGGCTTATTTGGCTGTCCGCTCTTTGTATCGTGATACACACGCATCGATAAGGGTAAATGAATTATGTACACACTGGTTTAATGTCAATTACGGTGTCCGCCAAGGTGACACCCTTTCACCCACGCTTTTTAAGCTATATATCAATGATTTAGCTGTTCAACTGAAAGCACTAGATGGTGGAATTAAGGTTGGCAATGAAACAGTATCTATCCTACTATATGCTAATGACACTGTACTCCTGGCGGAAAGTGAAGATAAGTTACAGCAGATGTTAAGTTTTACATGTGAATGGTGCAAAAAGTGGAAACTAAGCCTTAATATAAATAAGTCAGGTATAGCTCACTTCCGGCCTCGTAGGCGTAGATGAAGCATGTTTTCTATTTTATTTCGGGAATCAGAGAATATCGCTTGTCAGTAACTATAAATATCTAGGAGTCATATTTGACGAGCACTTGTTGTTTCTTGAGTGCTCTACGGTGGTAGCTGAATTTAGCGGGAGAGCCTTTGGAGGTATTATCGGTCGCTTTAAATCTCTTAAAAACGTAGGTTACGAAACGTTTACTCATCTTTACCACGCAGGAGTTGTACCCATTTCTGACTATGGAGCTGGAGTATGGGGAATGGGTAGACACGCTAAATGTAACTCCATTCATTACAGGGCCATGAGGTATTTTATGGGTGTTCATAAGTTCGCACCCATAGAGGCTATTACTGGCGACATGGGGTGGATGTTACCAAAGTACAGACGATATCTATGTATGCTACGGCTATGGAATGTTTTAGTGAAATTACCAGAGTATCGCTTACCGAAAATAATGTTTAATTGGGAATACGGACGAAAAGAAGGAACCTGGTGTGGTGACATAGAGTCTATACTAGACAAACTGGGGATGATTAATCTATTTGAAGCTAAGGAGGTATGTAATTTTGATGTATGTGCTACCCGTCTAACAGACCTGCAGAATATTGAATGGAAAGAAAGCGTGCAATCAAAACCTAAGCTTAGAACTTACATAAGGTTAAAAAGTCACATCGAACCAGAGCCATATCTCCGGCAATACCTGCGCAGGAGTCAGCGAGCCCTCCTCGCATCAGGTGTGGTATTTTACCGTTGGAAATCGAAACGGGGAGATTTAGAACGAAGACAGATCAACACTCTAACCGGTACAGGAGGAGGCAAGCGCATGAACGCTTATGTCGGATATGCTCATCCGGGGAGGTGGAAGATGAGGTACACTTTCTTTGCTGCTGTCGGAAGTATAGTAGTCAACGTGAAAACCCGTATCGGAAAGTATCTCATCCTGATTTTATGGCCCTGTCTAACTATGATAAATTGACTCAGCTAATACAAAACTACTGGAAAGAGGTTGCGCAATTTTTAAGCAATGCATGGATGTCTCTGCGTAGTTTGTTATATAATTCAGACATAAAAAAACTTAAGCTTAAATTTAGTCAAGTACTATTATTGTATCGCATTGATTTATTTTATTGAATTGAATTTTTTTTTCTTTCATTCTATTTTTCTTCGTTTGTTTTTTCTGTTTTTTTGTTCTTTTTTTTCTTTCTTTTTTCTTTTTTCTTTATGTCATTATTATTATATATAATTTTTTTTCTTCTCTTTTCTGGCCGATATGCGGCAGTCCTAACACCATCAATTTCACAGTCACTTGTAAGCCCGGTAGGGCTGGGTGAGGGGTTATATTTTGTGTTTAACTGGTTGTTAATGTTATCGGTTGTATTCCTCATATGTGACTTAAATAAACAAATTAATTACTTACTTACTTACTATGATGCAATACATTATTTTGGCAACACTGGTAATTTTCGTGTGTTCATTATCTTCAAGAATGGATCGAAAAACAGACCTAGCCGTGTTGTATTAACGTAAGTGTGCGTTATTCAAACAGAGAACGGTAAAACAGTGCTTTATTTTAATAATGAACGGAAAAACTGTGCATTATCTAGATAAAGAACAGTTGTTAATATTGACTCGTCAAGTTTCACGGTATAATCAGTCGAGCTGATCTGAGCGGAGCCGACTTGGCTGGTGTTGACGAACTTGCCAATTTCAAGACAAGCAATGGAATGCATAAGTCAATGTTAAACACCAAAGGGGCGGGGGTTAGATTAGAAATCTCAATATATATGGAAATTCCAGTTATCGATTGCATACATTTCTCATTATATCTGTCATATCGCTTTTCAGGAGGCGATGTTTTCACGAAACTAAGAAGCAAAGACTTCCAAAATGTCTACTTCATCCACGCCTGCCCACCCTACCCTCCCCCCTGGGGCTTCAAAAGGACGAACTGTTGTTTCCATAATGTTTTCTTACATATTAGTAGGGCAGTGCAATTGACACAATAGTCAATTTCGTGTGTCCAAACGTGAGCAAATTAAATGCCTTGTTATAACAATTTTATAAGTACGTTAAAGAACTCGCTGTCGTGCATTCCCCAAATAAACCACTCGACCCTATGGCGTTTCGTGCTTTATTTTGGCGAATGCACTCCAGCTCGTTCTTTAACTAGTACATAGCTTATAGGTCTCCCAATCATGGCAATAGCTAGATAAACCTAACTACGTGTATAAATAAATAATAATTCTTAACAGTAAATAGCAACAACCAACAGTCCACGCAGGACTAACATTGCTGGAGTCCATTTAACCCTTCCATCTTCTCACCCAGGTTTCGTTATTGTGACAAATAAGTGCACTAAACAGGTTTAATCCTCGGTCCCAAATGTTATGGCCTCAGGACGGCCGATTAATTATACTGGTAGAAAGCGGATTCAACCACAGATTTAACTAAAATCCGTACGCTTAATTTCTGTTCCGACGGGGTTGTCACCCACCACCCCGGCCGATCAATTAATGATCTGATGTTACATACAGACACAACAGATTTCTCACTGGTACCTGTGTTTGTAAGACGTTTATGAAGCCCCAACGTCTAATACAGACGCCATATTTGTTTTTGGCGTAAGCTGGTATTTGCTCCATGCCGTTTGGCACTAATCCTAACACTAACCCTAACACAAACGTGCCTCAGATGATAAAGTCTAGCCCCTCGGAACATTTTTTTTCTTTCACCCTATGTCGCTCTCGTTTTTCACGGCAAATCCGCTCGGTTTACTCTTTTTTCACGGACAACCCGCTCTGTGAATACACATTAATTTTCATGCCATACCGTGACTTTATATCGTCTGCCATGCCCTCTTACGTTTATTACAAACCGAACATTCACATCGTCTGCAAAAACCTTCATGATTATGACATATTGATCATTCGCACCGTCTGGTGTTCCCTCTTACGCTCATAACAACCAAGCATTCATACCGTATGCAACGCTCACTCACGGCTAGATAAACCAAGACATTAAAATCGGCTGCCAAGCCCACTCACGGCCATGACAAACCAGGTATTCACATCGTCTGCCAAACCTTCTCATGGTAAAGACAAACCAAGCATTTACATAGTTTTACATTTAACTATAACTTGTACGCAAACGCCGACAATGTAAAAACGGCTGATTTTATACCTTCTTTTTCAAAGCCCGCGAATATTGCGTGATTAACAGCGCAACAAACGGCATTGTGCGAAGGAAATATCACTCTGGAGGAGGTTAAAGTATTCGTGAAAGGAACGAATAATATTAGGTCTCCAGGTCCCGATGGCGTTGGTCCCGATGGATTTCTTTATATTTTTATTTTTCTAGGTGTTTTCCTGCTTAGAAGTTTACAACATACGTATAGCACTGAAGTCAATTGCACCAAAAGAGGGGGTTATCACATGCTTAGCCAAAGACGACACGCCACATGGAGCCATGAAAAAGGGTTTTCTGAAATGTAGATTCATCGGGGAAAATAGCCAGATTAGTTTACCACACAATGCATTACCTCTTCTTAGTAATAATAAGGCTGGTATGATACTCCTGGTAGATTTTTAGAAGACTTTTGTCACTTTAAATTGAGCTGCGATTAGACAAGTAAGGTTTTGGAAGCATATGGAACCAAATAGTTGTATTATTAACAACGGTATTATGTCTGAATGTTTTATATAGTAGCCATGAAGCATTTAGCGATGTTCCTAAAATATGAGAGTTGGTTGGGAGTGGGAGGAGCTCCTCTATAGTAAGACTGCACTGACAAGTTTACGTGTATGACTCTGGCAAGGAAATATCACTATGGAGGAGGTTAAAGTATTCGTGAAAGGAACGAATAATATTAGGTCTCCAGGTCCTGATGGCGTTGGTCCCGATGGATTTCTATATATTTTTATTTTTCTAGGTGTTTTCCTGCTTAGAAGTTTACAACATACGTATAGCACTGAAGGCTTATCCAGTGCACAAAAACAGGGGGTTATCACATGCTTATCCAAAGACGACAAGCCACGGAGAGCCATGCAGAAGGGTTTTCTGAAATGTCGATTCATCGGGAAAAATAACCAGATTAGTTTACGACAAAATGCATTACCTCTTCTTAGTAATAATAAGTCTGGTATGATACTCCTGGTAGATTTTGAAAAGGCTTTTGGCACTTTTAGCAACGATTAGACAAGTAAGGATTGGGAAGCATATGGAACCAAATAGTTGTATTATTAACAACGGTATTATGTCTGAATGTTTTATATAGTAGCCATGAAGCATTTAGCGATGTTCCTAAAATATGAGAGTTGGTTGGGAGTGGGAGGAGCTCCTCTATAGTAAGACTGCAGTGACAAGTTTACGTGTATGACTCTGGCCACACAGTGTCACGTTCATTTGGGGATTAATACACCCTGAGTGAACATTGCGATGTAATCATCAGAACTAATCACGATTACTATTGCATTAGCAATGTAATCGATTACGATAATTATTACATTAGCAATGTAATCGATTACGATAACTATTACATTAGCAATGTAATCGATTACGATAACTATTACATTAGCAATGTAATCGATTACGATAACTATTACATTAGCAATGTAATCGATTACGATTACTATTACATTACCCTTAAAACCAATATAATCGATTACGATATTACGCAAAAAATGTAATCGATTAAAATCGATTACGATTACTGATTATGATTTTCTCTATGTCAAGAACATAGAATATATTATTGGTTAGTATAGCGATGATACATTTTGGATGCTGGACGGTAGTGCGGAATCTCCTAGGCTGTTGCTAAAGATTATGGAGGAATTTTAAATTAGTTCGGGGTTGAGCTTGAACGTCAATAAAAAAAGCCATGTACGGACATCCCACTGGAGTGGGTCGAGGACTTGTTCTGTTTGGTATTCAGTTTAGTGCTCAATTAGACAACATGATTGCTCTAAATTATGATAGGATAATTGAAGAGTTTAATTTAATTTTCAAAGTATATGGAAAAGGAATTTGTCTCTTAGTAGTAGGGTGACAGTTGTAAAATCACTGGCCTTACCAAAGCTTGTACATGTAATGTCCGAGCTTCCTGCATCAGGCCAAGCTTATAAGCTTACTCCAGCTATCTGCAAGTTTGTCTGGATAAATAAGAATCCTAAGGTTTCTATGGGTAGAATGCGCCAAATAGAATCCCAAATATGGGTCTCACCCATGTCCCATCGTTTATAAAAACACTGAAAATCGCAGGGATGGATAGATCAGTAGACGCCTGTGGTAGGTGTCAAGATTTATAGATTGTTTTAGTGAAACGATTTGCGAAGAAAAGAATTATATTGGGAGGTAGACCTCTAGCCTTAAACGTTTCAATAAATGTCGCAAACCCATTTTGGGCTGATATCTTCAATGCCTATTATTATTATCAAAATCGTTTGGTATTTCTGAAACTGAGGCATTAAGGTACCCAATATATTGAACACATTTCCTGACGAATATTAACATTATGTTTTAGGAAGAAAGAATTTTTAAGCAATGGTTTAAGGAATATAATGCTGTTTAGTAGTTTAATAACTCATGGAGTCTCGCCCGCTGGTATGCCGCTAGTGACAATATCACCAATACCTAAAGGCTCTAATAATAATCCTCGAACTACAGAGGTATTGCTATTAGTAGTGTGCTAGGGAAATTACCAGACCATGCTATTCTCAAAAGCAATAAACAGATATTCAAATCCTGCGTGCAACAATTTGGTTTTAAAAAGGGGCACTCAACCACCCAGTGCACCTTTGTATACAAAGAAGTTATCCAATATTACATGAACGTTGGAGGTGATGTGTATACCGTATTATTAGAAGCAAGTAAAGCGTTTGACTGTGTCAATTACGTCAAGTTGTTTCAAACACTTATTCAAAGAAATATACGCCCCCTTATAGCAAGATTTATCCTATTACTGTATATAAACCAGCAGGTAGGGGTGCGTTGGGCAAATTTCCACCATTCGCGGAGTGAAGCAAGGTGGTGTTATGTCGCCCATACTCTATTGTGTTTATAATGACGCACTGATAGCACGTTTGCAACTTTCAGGATTTGGTTGCCACGTGGGTCCGGTATTTGCCGGGGCATTGTGATACGCTGGTGATTTGGTGATACTAGTCCCTAGCAGATCTGCTCTTGGTCGTATGCTAAAGTTTGCTAGCGAATATGCTAAAGAATATGACATCAAATTCAATCCGCAGAAGAGCCAGTTGTTGATATTCAGTCGGGATGATCTGGCTAAAAACGCAAATCCAGTTCGAGAACATCGTACTTTAGCACAACAAACCGCCATACACTTAGGCAACCTGGTAGTCGGTGCATCAGGGAATAAGGCTATAGTCGGCCACTGCTTAAATGCATTTATCAGAAAGGTGAATGTGTTTCACGCTCAATATAAACACGTGTCCCTCCAAATTAAATGCAATCTTTCCACAACATGTTTTATGTCTGCCTATGGTAGTCAGCTATGGGACGTCTCAAACGCGGCGTGTCGTTGTTACTACACTGCCTGGCGGAAAACAGTGCGTATGCTGTTCAATTTTTCGTATCGAACTCATTCCCTGCTACTACCTGTTATATGTAACGACCATTCTGTAGAACTACAACTACCCTCATGGCGTATTTTTGTAGTATCTTGACCAGTGAAAATGTGTGTACAAAGACCGGGGCCAGACTATAAATATAAAATCAGTAAATATAACATTAAGATGTTTACCATCTCGGAAATTAAGTCACTCATGCTTAATCACACCGCCTCTGTCTCTATTGAATACGAAATGCGCGCTGGTGCGATACTAGACTTCCTGCAATTCAAGATGAATGCCGCTGACCTAGTTGAAGTACATAATTTGAACGAGATAATCGCATATTTATGCATAACATAGGCCCCTAATGCAACGTTGACGTGTAATTCAGTTGTTTGTCATTTACTCTCTTTCTTTAAAGTTTATCTCGTTTAATTTCCATTCCTTCTGTTGTATTTATTGTGTGTGTATATGTACGCTGAACTACGAGTTCGAATAAAGATATGTATATATATAAATGATTTAGCCAACCACAACGGAAACCTATTTAGTTGGTTTGAGTTTACAGAAAGATATGAGATTGACATATGGCCTCATATGTTCGTCGCCCCGTGAATGGCGACTATTTATTACCCAGCACAATGCGCTTACTAGCGATATAGGTATTAATAGTCATTTAAGTGCAAAAAGAAACACGTGTGTGCCATTATATTTAACTGAAATTAGTTAATGTACTCCCGTTTAACTGTGCCAATGAGCCCAAATGGGTATATTTACACGACATCGCGAGGTATCCATAAATCCTTGTTACGATGACAAGCCATGGCAACAGGTGGCACGTGCAGAACGGACGCCGAAATTTATCGGTTTTAAAACTGCATCGACATGGGACTGCCGTCCGTTGTTCCGGCCATATACCGCGTCACACATCGCCGCCTTGCACGCCAACATCTGTCTTTGATTAAAAGGTAACTTACAGATACCTTAATATACGTTCGTTTGTTCCATAACAAGACGGATAGCCATAAAGTAACGAGGAAAAGGAATCTACAAAAATCAATGTGCCTATAAAATTCTAATGGCTTTTGTATTTCTTGGTTGGTTTGGTTGGCTTAGTTATATGCTCTTCAGACAACCAAGTAGCGATTTATACTAAAACATGCAATTCATCAAGTGTTTATGTCTAGCAATTTTGCTTCGTAGTTGCCTTTTCCGCTCTCATGACGGGTGATATATCTTCTCCCGTGCGGGAAGGTCTATGAAGTCCCAACGTCTAACACAGACGCCATATTTGTTTTTGGCGTACGCTGGTATTTGCTCCATGCCGTTTGGCACTAATCCTTACACTAACCCTAACCCAAACGTGCCTCGAATGATAAAGTCTAGCCCGTCGGAACGTTTCTTTTTCGTTGACCCTATGTCGCTCTCGTTTTTCACGGCAAACCCGCTCGAATTACCATTTTTTGTCACGGACAATCCGCTCTGTGAATACACATTAATTTTCATGCCATACCGTGACTTTATATCGTCTGCCATGCCCTCTCACGTTTATTACAAACCAAAGATTCACATCGTCTGCAAAAACATTCATGATTATGACATATCAAACATTCGCACCGTCTGGTGTGCCCTCTCACGCTCATAACAACCAAGCATTCATACCGTCTGCAACGCTCACTCACGGTTCGATAATCCAAAACATTAAAACCGGCTGCTTAGCCCACTCACGGTCATGACAAACCAAGTATTCACATCGTCTGCCAAACCTTCTCATGATAAAGACAAAGCAAGCATTTACATAGTTTTACACTTTACTATAACTTGTACGCAAACGCTGACAATGAAAAAACGGCTGATGTTATACCTTCTTTTTCAAAGCCCGCGAATATCGCGCGATTAACTGCGCAACAAACTGCATTTTGCGAAGGAAATATCACTCTGGAGGAGGTTAAAGTGGTCGTGAGAGGAACGAATAATATCAAGTCTCCAGGTCCTGATGGCGTCGGTCCCGATGGATTTCTATATATATATTTGTTCTATGTGTTTTCCTGCTTAGAAGTTTACAACATACGTATATCACTGAAGTCAATTGCACCAAAAGAGGGGGTTATCACATGCTTAGCCAAAGACGACACGCCACATGGAGCCATGAAAAAGGGTTTTCTGAAATTTAGATTCATCGGGGAAAATAGCCAGATTAGTTTACCACACAATGCATTACCTCTTCTTAGTAATAATAAGGCTGGTATGATACTCCTGGTAGATTTTTAGAAGACTTTTGTCACTTTAAATTGAGCTGCGATTAAACAAGTAAGGTTTTGGAAGCATATGGAACCAAATAGTTGTATTATTAACAACGGTATTATGTCTGAATGTTTTATATAGTAGCCATGAAGCATTTAGCGATGTTCCTAAAATATGAGAGTTGGTTGGGAGTGGGAGGAGCTCCTCTATAGTTAGACTGCAGTGACAAGTTTACGTGTATGACTCTGGCAACACAGTGTGACGTTCGTTTGGAAATTGTAATCATCAGAAGTAATCATGACTACTATTACATTAGCTATGTAATCGATTGCGATTAAACCAATACAATCGATTACGATTACTGATTATGATTTCCCTATGTCTGTTAAGAACATAGAATACATTATTGGTTAGTATATACCGATGATACATTTTGGATGCTGGACGGTAGTGCGGAATCTCCAAGACTGGTGTTAAAGATTATGGAGGAATTTAAAAATTGTTCCTGGTTGCTCTTGAACGACAATGAAACAAAAGCCATGTACTGGAGTGGGTTGAGGACTTTGTTCTCTTTAGCATTCAGTTTAGTGCTCATTTAGACAGTATGATTGCTCTAAATTATGATAAGAAAATCGAAGATTTTAATTTAATTTTCAAAGTATATGGAAAAGTAAGTTGTCTCTTATAGGGGTAGGGTGACAGTTGTAAAATCACTGGCTGTACCAAAGCTTGTACATTTAATGTCATCGCTTCCTGCACCAGGCCAAGCTTATATTGATAAGCTTACTAGAGCTATCCGCAAGTTTGTCTGGGTAAGTACGAAACCTAAGATTTCTATGGGTAGAATGCGCTAAATAGACTCCTAAAGTATGGGTCTCACCCGTGTCCCGTCGTTTATAAAACATATTGAAGATCGCATGGATTGATCGATTAGTAGACGCCTGTGGTATATGGCAAGATTTATAGATTTTTTGTGTGAAACGATTTGCGAAGAAAAGAAATTATGTTGGGAAATAGACCTCTAGCCTATTAAACTTTTCAATAATGTCGCAAACCCATTTCGGGCTGATATCTTCAATGCCTAACATTATTATCAAAAATCGTATGGTATTTCTGAGACTGAGGTATTAAGGTACCCAATATATGGAACACATTTCGTGACGAATACGCTACTGATAAATTTATATAAATGGCAGGCAAAATTAAACATCTGAAATTTTGGTCTTTAATATCATTCCATACAACAAACCCACTGGATCAGTCTGTTTAATGGGTCAAGGGGTCACATTGTACGACAGCCTCCACCTATTTAACCTGTGTCGAAGTCAGTCCATCAATCATATACCTGACGACAAATCAATGGGTTAATGGTTATCCCACACGGGGCGCTGGCACGGGGCGGTTCTTGGTGTACGGATATATATTTACCCGACATCTCGAGGTAACTATAAATACTTGTTACGATGACAAGCCATGGCAACGGCTGGTACGTGCAGAACCGACGCCGATATGTATCGGTTTTTAAACTGCTCCAACATCGTACTTCCGTCCCTTGTGGCAGGCGTATGCCGTGTCACATACCGCAACATTGCACACCAACATCTGTCTAAATTATTACTTTAATACACGTTCGTACGTCCCATATGTAACACAATGGATAACCGTAAACTAGCGAGCAAAAGAAATCTCACAAAAAATCAATGTGCTTATACAATTCTAATGGCTTTCTTATTTCGTGATCTTCGGAAATCGATTGGGCGACGCGTAGTCCTACATATAATATATATGATGTTTACGTCAAAGCGTGTTCCGACAAGTAGGTTAGGTACGTACTACTAAGATGCTAAACGACCAAGTAACGATTTCTACCAACATATGCTTGCACGACGAGGCCTTCCTTGCAAGACATCAATTTTTTGTTGCAAGCAATTTCGTTTCTGTGTTTTTCCGTTCGCAGTTGTCATTTCCGCTCTTAGGATGATGTATCGTCTCCCGTGTGGGAAGATGTCTGCAGCGACTAGGCGGGAAGACGACGGAATTTTAACGATGTATCCTGACAAGAAAAATTTATCGGCGTCAACACAATATATAGCACGTTTCCATATAGTTGATAATGACCCATACATCGCCATTGCGGCCGATTATAGCGGCCGCCTCTTTTTACGGTTAATTTATGTCCCCTGTCAATATTACGGTATAACGTACGACTGCCTTGGCTGCAAGGATGTTAACCTGTGAAAAGTATAAATTCGTCTCGTAATCGGGGAAGTGTACAATGCTCCTGTCCAGCCCTGAGACTTCCAGTCAGAGTTACAGCAGCAGCATCATGATGGCACACATCTCCTTGACCCTGGCGGTAATCCTGTCTGTCAGCTTCAGCATCCATGGTAACGTACATAATTCGCTGTTGCGTTCCAATTTGTTCTTGATCAACATTTTACATATTTAAAATCAAATTCTATTTTGGGTCCCTATATTGTACAAATGCAAATATGTATTGTGCAATAAATGAATAGGCATGTTGCATATAGATGGTTTTTTTTAGCCAGAGTTGCGTAGAAAAGAGTGACTTTCATCAAAAGTTAGTCCTTGCTGCCATATTTTGTCATAACATGTGAAGTTGAAATTGATAACGCAAATTATGCAAAAGAACTGGTACTTTCAATATCTGATAATATGTCCAGTGCGTGCTAAAAAAAATATCTTGCGAGTTTAGTTTTTTTTATTCTCCGAAATGCGGCATATAACACAATATTTGTACAAAACTATGCAAACATAATAACGTCATCTCTAAATATCAGCGATTACATCGTATATTGGGTCCCACTTGTCTTTAAAAAAACTCCCTGGCTCTTCCCGATGTTTCTGCCACTCTGCTCTCTAGCTCGAAATAGTATTTTATAAGCCGAATTATAGCCGTTACCTTTGGCGTAACTCCTTTCCACTTACAAACATATATATGCTATTTGGTAACAATAAAAACAAGATTAATCAGTTCTTTATGTGGCGAAACTGCCCCCAACATAGCAGATGTGAAGTTTAAATTTTTACTAAGATTGGATCGGCTTGACTTATCTAGACATGCCCAATTTTTTCCCATATCTGTTTCACTATGACACAATTTCAAAACATATGTTCCATTGTTTCGTCATGCTGGTTACATAAGGCGCTTCGTTTCGATTCAGTCAATTTACACAAAAACAAGTGGGAGTTGGTAACCATATTTATACACAAAATTTTTTATTGGAAACTCCGCAGTCGTTCGTCTAGGGTGGAGCTCAGTGGTAACTTATAAATTGTTCGCCATTGGTGTTCATCAATATCCTGGTTGAGCTTCTCTTTCCATTTCGATTCACTTGTCTTCGCAAATGTACACTCTTTCACAAGTAGCTTATAGACAACATTACAAATTCTCTCATTCTGCCTTATAAACTTCATATGTATTCTCTCTATACCAGGTTGCTTTTTCCCCTGCTCTTGGCTTTGTGCTCTCCATTGTCTGGGAAAGCTATGCGTTAAACTATAAAAATCCGCGAAGTTTATAATAACATTATACCTTTTACCAAACTCGATCCATCCATAGGTAGAGCCGTCTTCACTTTTCCTCCATAAAAATGACCGTACAATACCCTCAAGACGATTAACAAATGATTTATCTGGTAGAGGCAGAACAGACAAACCGTGCACCAACTTCGGTATAGCTAAAGTTTTCAGAACTGTCACACTGCCTCCTAACGACAGGTTTCGTCGCCCATAAGCTGTTAACATATTTTCAACTTCTACCAGTTTACTATCCAGATTTAATTTGGGTACTTTAGCAAGATCAATGTCAAATCGTATCCCTAGCAATACAAAACTTGTGACCCAACAAAGTTCTAGATCTGCGCTTATCTTATCCATATATGTTGGCCTTCTTCCCAGCCACACTGCCTTCGTCGTTTCGACATTTATCTTCAAACCTGAACATTTGCTAAACGCCTCTAATATCCGCATAGCAGCTCTCAAAGAGCCTTCACTGCCATCCAGGAAAAGAAAAGTGTCATCGGCATATTCACCGAGTTTGTACACATGTTGGCAAAACTTAATACCTCTGATCTTACTCTCATTCTTAATTGCCATAGCGAGTGGCTCAACGGCCAAGATAAATAAATAAGGTGACAAGGGGTCTCCTTGTCTACACCCTCTCTCCAGTTTAAAGAAATCTGAAAAGTGGCCATTGTTAATGACACAGCTATTAGATTCAGAATATAAGATATTGCAATATCTTCTAAACGACTGACCAAAACCGTATTCATTTAGTACTCGCGTTAAATATGACCAGCTTATCGTATCGAAGGCCTTTTCGAAATCTATTAGCAGTAGCAATGCTGTCTTATTTTGTTCTTTTAAATAATGCATAACATCATAGACTAGCCTCGTGTTTTCCCCAATAAAACGACCACTCATTAATCCCTTTTGATCTCAACTAATAATATATGGAAGTACTTTTTTCATGCACAAAGCCATTACTCCCGACAATCTTATAATCTGCATTCAGGAGGGTTATGGGGCACCAATTTTTCATATATTCCCTTTGTTTGTCCTGTTTTGGCAGGCACGTAATAATCCCTTGCTTCTGGGTGACAGAAAGAGTGCTGTGCTTATAAGCGTAATTAAGACTTCTTAGGAGATACTCGCCAATATCTTTCCAGAAAAACTTAACAAAGCCTATTGGTATACCGTCACTTACAGGTCACTTGTTATTTTGCATATTCTGGATAACTTCCTTTACTTCATCACCAGTTATTTCCCCTTCACATGCTTCCATTTGTTCATCAGATAAACGTTTTACATTCTTTTCGTTTAGAAACTCATTAATGTGATGCTCCCCACAAATGTTATCATTGTTTGCATAAAGCCGTTTATAGAACCCCTTTGTGCCCTCAATATAGCCTCTTGTTGTACGATTTCCTCTCCATCCAACACTAGTTTACTGATGAATTTATTGATGTAATTCCTCTTTTCCAGGCTGCAAAAATATCTTGTTGGCTTTTCACCCTCTTCGTAATACTTTGCCTTCGCGCGTAACATAATGGCCTTCACCCCAGGGGCCCGTAGCCGCTCTAGGTATGCACAAAGTTCATCTCGAACAATCAAGTTCCGTTAGTTCTCTCTGTACTGTCGCTATCATTTCATTCGTTGCCTTTTTCTTAAATGTACTGTAATTTATAGCCGTGCCCTTAGTTTCCAATTTTAGCATTTCATAGAACAGTTGATCGTTTACAGCATTATTCGAGTGGTCTTCCGATACCATATCATTGCCCCTGCCATATTGACCTTGGTGACACAGGTTTTGATCATGTTAACATACTGTTGGTCATACAGCAAGGATGTGTTCATTTTCCAGAACCCCCGGCCTCTATCTAAGGTTAATCCCTGAACATCTATCGTTATTAAGGAGTGGTCCGTTCTATACCCACATCTGATTGATGCCTTTTGTATGTTAGCTTGAATATCTGAGGAGACAAGAAAAAAATCTAGCCTTGCCCTTTGTGTTTTTCGCGGTTGATTTACCCAAGTATATCTTCTTGTGTCCGCATGCAGAATTCTCCAACAGTCTATCAGCTCAAGAGTGTCCATCATATCTAATACGCGTTTTCTTGCCTTAGTGTTATTTTCCCTCTTATATCCATATGTATCCAGCTCCTGATTTAGGAACAAATTCCAGTCTCCACATATTATTATTGTGGCATTTCCCAGTTTCTCTATTCTACGTTGTAAATCCGTATAACATTTTGGACAATCCTTATTTGGACCGTACACACAACCCAATTAAAGTCATCCGAGTGCCATTAATAGTGATATCTAATAATATTAAATTACCTGCCTGATCTTTCTTTACCCCGTATACTTCATATTGTGCGCTATTTGCTAAGACTATTGCTACCCCCATTGCTTGAGATGAAACTGGGTTCAAAAAACACTCGCTCGACCATTCCGTACTCAAAGCCACCTGCGAGATCGAGTCTAAGTGTATATCTTGCATGCAATACACGCACAATTTTTTTTCAACAAGCCATAATCTTACGTCATTACGCTTCTGTGCAGACCCAATTCCTCTCACATTCATGCTTCCAATCGTAAATTTGTTATTCATGACTATGATTACAGTAAATATGCATAGATTGATATTGCCAAACTTTTCGGAGTTGCGTTTTTACACTAAAAAAAAAAAAAGAAAAAAAAATCGCAAATACAGAAAATACGTATACAGCGAAATATAGACAAATCATTTACCACAATAGAGAAAGGAAACTCTTATACTTTATATAGTACAAACCAATACCTAACACCAAAACAAAAATCTTGCGAGTTATTAGATAAATGAGAAATTGCTGTATGCGCAGCTTTGATTTCGAGGAGGGAGGTATATCTTACGCGTATAACCATGCATTTACCATTTATTGTCAGAACGTGAAACCGTTTGTGACGTAGTCATTTACTTCCAACATGTTAAACGTCCAGGTGTTTCTCGGTTACCCTGTCTGTAAGCAACCCTATGCACCAGATGGCGACGCTGTTCGTCTTTAACTCATAGCACGAGTACCGCCATCTACTGAGCCTTTTTGTAGTTAGGAGATTAATTATGCTTCCAACCAGTGGGTCGTTTGGAAAGTAACACTATTGAAACTGTGTAACGAGTAGGTACCGATTGGACCAGACAACCAGTTCCTGGTAATTGATAATAATAATAATGATAATAATAAAATAATAATAAAATAATAAATAAGATAGATTGCTTCACTGCAGTTTCACAGCTTACGTACTGCACAACAAATATAACATTCGATATTATTAACCAATTTATCTGACCACAAGGTAAATCTCTTCCTCATTCAAACTATTCATTTCATTCTCACGAAAAACATAAAACTCTGGTATTTCAAATAGTTGTATCAAACCGCAACAAATGTCAAATATATCCGGCCACAGTTCCTCCATAATTAATACTACACTATGGGTTAATATGATGATTATTATTATTAACGGATATATGAAGTAGGCTATGCCCGCATTGGAAAGATTTATTCATGTATTAATTATGGAAATAGTGTATATGCATGTGTTCTTTGCGAGTTATGTTTTTCCACTTACCCCTGTTTAGCCGGAGAGACGTGTACTGAGACCACAGGCGGGGACTGCACGTGTAGCTGTGTATGCGAACCATGTAAGTATAAAAACACTCATCGAAACAATACAATTAGAATCAAAACAGTAATGGTAACAAGAACAATTAAAATAATTATAAAATTTTAATGGGGAGTGATAATATTGTGTAATAATAAAGAATGAAAATAATGATTGCAATAATATCAATAATAATAATAATCAAAATTATATTGTAATAATTATAATATAATATAAATGATTCATATCTTATTAGTAACAATAGAAAATAATAAGTGAACAGCAATAATAGATAAATACATTTTTTACATATATATCAATTTAATTTAGCATAAATGTATAATAATATAACGAACGATATTTGTACGCATGACAATGTTTCAATGTACCCCAGTCTGCTTTGCGGACTTTGCGGAGTGTACTTCCGGTTTCGGTGCATCTAACGAGGTGGTAGGATTTGACGGCAGTGTCAGCTCCATGAACTACGACTCCAAGTACCTCATCGCAAGCTATAAACCCTTTGACGATGAAGTGTGCAAGGTTGGTAAAACTCAGAACGTTACCTTTAAATCCAGTAGTAGTAGTTTATTCGATGCTAGACGACTGACTTCCAGCTCTAGAAACACGTATAAATGCAAAAAATCAACGAACAAGCAGAGCGACCATCAAATGAATTTAAAATGCGATCCTCTTCTCTTACCTTAATGCATAATAATTATGTGTCTAGATATGAGGTTATTTACGATAATTTAATTCCCTGCAATGACTGATTAAGCGAATGGATTTTTCAGTTGTTGGATTTCCATAATATATCTTTGGGATGTACTTTTCTCTCAAGATTACCTTTGGATCCAAATCCGGTAATATGCTGAAATGAGACAATATTCATCTTCTGGGTGAAATAATTCGTAACATTGAAATAATTTATCCACAGAAGAAAAATGTTAAAGCACTTGGTGGTTGGGTCGTACCGGACCCATAGTTTGGTAACTGTGACACTTGTCAAGTTCAGTCACGAAATCTTAACGAACCCGCGGACATCAGATCTGAAAAACCATAGCTGTAATTTTCGCCCTAAGTGACTTAGATGCAGATTCCGGTTTAATTGTTGATCATTCTAATTAAAATCAGGTGAATGCAGATGAAAGAGCATTTTGAGAAAAGGGTTAACCAGTATGCATCTGATACGCCTAAATGCAAGGCAGTATACCGATTGATTCGTCAAAAACATTAATAATACATTAGAGCATCCAGCATTCTATGGTCGCCGAGTGACGAGTGACGGATTTTAACCCACTTGATTTCAGCCTGAGTGTGCAGACAGCATTCAGTCATCACTGTCATGAGACTCCTTTAATGTACGTCGATCTTGTCAACATGCATCAGACACCATGAATGAATAATACCCTTATAATTGACCTCTCCGCCAACCAGTTCCGCGTACGCATCGACACGGACGACAAAAGTGGACCCGTTAAGGTCGACTGGGTGGGTTTCGCCTTCGGCATTCATGAGAAAAATAGCGCCAAGTTCGAGGTGAACTTCAGAATGTCCAAGACGCAGGGCGAGATCGAGGTTCGAGGCCGTGGCTACAAGGTAAGCCAGTGGAAAACAGAGATAATCATTTATTATCATGTTCGATCACTCCTATATATTAGCCACAGGTCTATTAAATACCACCGTCCCAGTCATTATATTCTACTGTCCGTCGCCTCGATGTCATGGTAATTATTTGTTAATCAGTTCTCCCAGTTATATCCTGTTATAGGTCGTCCACCCCATCATTACACTTTACTTTGACGCCATCTACCACGTCATTATACTTATCTTTGATGTCAGTCAGCCACCACGTCATTAAACTTATCATTGATGTCAGCCACCACGTCATTATACTTATCTTTGATATCAGTTAGCCACCACGTCATTATACTTATCTTTGACGCCATCCACCACGTCATTACACTTTACTTTGATGCCATCCACCACGTCATTTACTTACTTCTGATGTCAGCCACCACGTCATTATACTTATCTTTGATGTCAGCCACCACGTCATTACACTTTACTTTGATGCCATCCACCACGTCATTTACTTATCTTTGATGTCAGCCACCGTGCACGTCATTATATTTATCTTGATGTCAGCCACCACGTCATTTCCTGATTTTTGATGTCAGCCTCCACGTCATTATACTTATCTTGATGTCAGCCACCACGTCATTATACTTATCTTTGATGTCATCCAACACGTCATTACACTTATCTCAGCCACCGAGTCACTATATAAAAAGGCTCACCCACAAATTGCTTCACCTACATTTGCAGCCGCCAAAGACAGTGGTCTTCGGGCCGGCCAAGCAATGCTTCCAGACGGGCGCCGGTTGGTATTTCTGCGTGGAGGAGGTATCCGCGGGTGTCTATCAGGCTACGGCCGGCAGGGACGACGACTCTTGCTGGGTCACGGTTGACTACTTTGAGGACGCGGCCACCAACGACAAGGTCGTGGTGACGGTCTCGGACTACTATATGGGCCAACTGGAGGGGAAGTGCGGCAACTGGGACGGCATGGACAGCAACGACGATCAGTTCTGTGGTAATGCTGACCCAGGAGGCCCACAGCCCTGCATCGACGGTGATCACTTGAACAACTGAAGATCGATTCATAATTTATAATCCTCGACTTTAGTGTTAAGTTCAGGCGTAAGTAATACGTGGGCTATACTGAAAAATAGTTCGATCTATGGCACATACAGAAATGATCTGCTGTATTCTGCCAGGTATAGTGCCTAAATAAAGCAAAAGATACAATCATATCTTGGGTTTTGTATTCTTTCCACTTGATCAATATCACTATGTCTTATATCTCATTATGCGCTAATCTCTTGCAGAACTTCGCTATACAAAGAACACCTAACTAGTTCATACTCCGCATATAAGGTCATTACCTACACCGTACACACAGTCGCCTGGCAGTTTGAATGTTTTATGGACTCCCATACCCTAACCTAACGAAAAACATCTATCGTGCGTCGTGGCAGACCATCTCGCCATATTCAGACCAATTAAACCAAGGCTGCGCTCATAGAGCGCCGAGTCAATTTGGTAACTTAATATTAAACTGAGATCTTTACGAAATATAACGTGCCGGGTTATTGTAATCTAGTCTAAGCTGACTTTCCATTAAAAGTGGCTTGGAGGCGACTTGTTAATTCAAATATAAAGAACTGGAGAAATACGAAATGTCCCATATTTACTCATGGAGCAAACTTTGAAGGGATTGACAGCGGTTCTCGAAGAATCACAACAAATACATAGTATTTGGCCTCTAGAACAGGTCCTTAATTGCCTTCGGTGACAGTATCGCGGGATCTTGGCAGCCTTAATTATGTAATAAGCGAGGAACAAGAAGAAAATTTGTGTAACTATTGTGGAAAGGTCTTCTCAGACAGAATAGTATACTTCTTTCACTCTTGTGAAAAGTACTATCAACTGGGAAAGGTCTTGGACACAAACCCAAGCAATGTGTATCTGTTCATAACTGCGAAGGATCGGCTTTGATTCTCGGTAAACAGTTCACATAGGATGAGAAAGTAGAAAGTATGATCACGTGTGGCAATTTACCGTCGAGTACGAACATAATTTCATTTTTCGAACTTTCTCAGGATTACAATTAGGAAAACACCTGTGACGTAAGTGCAGAACTGATACTTAGAATATCAGTGACGTCATCGCGGCATTGACGAATAGTATGAAAATAGCACTTTACTCGCACTTCGCATTGGAACGTATAGCGCGATTGGCGAACGCTTGGCTGGAGGCGGGCACACTAGAGTCGGTGATTGGAGTATGTGTAAATCATTGTAGATTAATATATATTTAACAACAGACTGGCGGTCAGTTGGGGCAGTATGAAGCATTGTGGATATTCCCGCCTTACGCGCCACAGCAAGTCCGTGGGTCAAACGGTTGGCGGTGGTCGTCATACATAATGCGGCTTGGCTTGCGTTGTCACCACGAATTAAGATCAAGAAAGGAAACTCACAAGGTAAACCGACATCAAGTTAGGTTAAACTCTGTATTTAACTTCATTTCAAGCGTAAAGTTCACCTCAATACATTTCATACATTCATGCACACACATCCATTCAGGTTCCACTCTGCTTGTCTTCATCTGTTCCGAACTTGGCGTTTTGCTATCCTCCCTAATTGTGCCTTGGCTGTAAAATACGAACAGGACATTCAAAGTATTTAATTAAATAATGTGTCAAATCGAGACGTACTGACGCCCGTAGTGCTCACACGTTAGAAACATGCCAGCGTTACTGCTGGAATTCGTTTGTTGAATAAGTACGTGAAATTGTTGGTGCGTCTACTTTACAAAATGCACGCCCCATGCATATTATTTATAATTTAACGGTAAATTTTTGCACAAAATTAAATCTCAAAAAGCGCGATGGTCTTACTTTGAAGACACCTCAGTTTGTCATATATAAGTTTTCCAGTTTTGGACAAATAATGCCTGTGATATTCACTATTTTACCCTGTGTCAATCATAAGTAAAGCAATTAGCATGATTAGGGAATACATATATTCTTCCTATGTGAAAGATTCAACAATAATTTGAGGCGCCAAAGACCAGCATAAATAGCTACAGCTGCATATAGGGCAATTTTTCACAATGGATGCATTTTAAATCTTTTATGTAATAATGATTTATTGATAATTGCACAAAGGCAATGCTATAGTGTACAAGAATATTCGGTCCGACAGATGCGCGGAATACTGGCGTGCCACTTGTGTAAGACGTCATCAAACTGTGCACATACGTCATCAAAATTGTGCACATACGTCATCAGAACTGTGCACATTGTTGGCGGTTTGTGCCAGTACAAACTCAATATAAATATGAGGCTGTATACATCTCGCAAGTAGTTACCAACGAGCACACGTGATTCCTACGAAACAGTCGGACATTCATTATTATATTCAAAAATATGTGTAATTTTAATATATATTTCACCCTCGATATAGATGTTGGTTATCCATGATGAACGGTATAGGAAGTCTTAATACGGACCCGTTATCCTGTTCGCTTTATTGCCATAAAGCTGTTTTTGTCTGAACTCCTCCGCGGCCTGTGCGGAGGTCAGCCGGATCTGGAGCTGCTCCTTGGTGTGGACGGCCTTCACCCCAGCGTCCCTGGCGTAAGATAGAGTATTGATAGCTTCAGGCACCAGGCCCGTCGTACAAACACAATACACAAAAACATAACATGCAAACGACCGGAACGAACCTTTTAATTGGAGAAAACTATGCTAAACTTTATTGAGACTTGATAATAGTAATATAGTTTACGCGTTTCACTGAGCGACAGATAAACATGGTTCCTATTTGTGTTCTATGTGTTACAAAAAGGGTACAAATTAGCTACACTGGATGGTTGAGTACACGCTAAAGCCTTTTTATTTAAAAAAAACAAAAAACGCAGGATGATTTTCTCACAAAGTATATTGTTGCAAGATATCCAGAGTTCAGGATTATCTTCACGAAAACGACAATGTGCTCCAGTTAGAGAAAATATTATGTCGAGTAGCACCTGGTATCGTTTGGTGGCTTCGAGGACGACACCTCAAGCTCATAACATTGTATTAATGGTGAGGATGGAGGACAGTCCACGGGGACAACCCTCTAGTCTTTTGAACGAAGAACATGGGATCTTTACACATATACATCCTCTGAGCAATATGCTCTGTATATTTGCAGTGGCCACTTGCATGCCATGGCTTTTACCGGTAGATCATTTCACTGTCCATGATTTTGGGGCCTAGTCTATTTGCGACAGTGGATCTGCTGCCAGTTGAGCATTAGCATGACAAAATATCATCTATATGTAAATTATCAGCAACGCGATAAGTGTATTCATGCTGCGGGCGAATAATCTTAGGTTACAGCCATTTTTCTTTAGCTGTTTAGTAATTATATATTTACCGGAACACTGTGGTAATTCAGGCGATGCAGCTGCTATTCACATATTTACGGTATTATATGCACCCTACACGTGTGTCTGTTTACATCCGGTGCACTGGTCAAGTCGATTCCGAGGCTGCTTCCCGGGTGCTCATT
Organism: Arenicola marina; assembly: GCA_964019135.1. Classification (NCBI taxonomy): domain Eukaryota; kingdom Metazoa; phylum Annelida; class Polychaeta; family Arenicolidae; genus Arenicola; species Arenicola marina. Next base: position 15,333,584 of record OZ025253.1, read on the forward strand.
TCCGGTCATTTCGTGGGTCAAGCCGTGATCCCGAGAGAATCCCTCTCTCTGACCAGCGGCAGCAACCCAGCAGCATCGGCAATCGAATTTTAGATCCACAGACATCGCCGGACTCACGCAAGAAATCGGCATTTGTGGACGGGGTTGATCACAGCAGCATCATCTTGTCGTTTTAACAACATTTTTGTACGGCATCGCCTAACGAAAAGCAAGTGAGTTGAATTATCACAATTTGTCCAGTTTTACTATTTTGCCTTGGTCCTGTCCGTAATGGATCCGGTCAGATCCAGGCTTCGACCACGTGTTGCACTCATGATCGGCCATTCCTTTGTCCGTCGATTAAATCGTCGCTGCATCGATAGTCATATAAGAAACATGGCGTTATCTTATGCCGATTACACTGTATTTCTTTATGGGATACCCGGCTCCAATGTTTGCAGTCTGAGAGAAGAATTGAAGCACATGGTTTTGCAAATGGAGCCAGACATTGTTTACATTGAGATCGGCACAAATGATATTTGTTCTGCCACCACTGTTCCTGCGATACTTGCCAGGCATATAATGGATTTAGCAGTGCTTGCAAAACAGCTGGGAGATACTGGTGGTCAGAGGGAGGTATCTATTGGCGAGATACTTCCCAGATATATCGTCAAGTCTGGTCACAGATCTGTGAACCATTATTTTTTGTTACTTCAACAAGTTAACAGTTTGTTGGAAGCAGGTTGCGATCAATAAGAGGGCATCACTTTTTGGAGACATCGTTCATTAAGGAATTGGAAGCGGTTTCTTTGTGCTGATGGTGTTCACCTTTCTGGGCAAGGTATGGCTCGGTATTTTCGCAGTGTTAGAGGTGTACTCCTTTATTCCGCCACATAGGCCAGCAATCGTTCCATGTTCTGCCTCGGTAGTTAATGTAGGATCTCAAATGAATTCATCATTCTGGATATAGGATTCATGTGGCAGTAATTTCCCTTGGGTTTCAGGATAAGTAACTACTAATAACCAATATCCAGAGATTTTCGACACTCGGTGGATATGACAGCAGGGTTTCTGGGTCGTAGGTCTTGGTACACTGGTCTTCGGTACCTGTAACAACAGGTTACAGTAACAACAGTTTTCAGGGGATTTCTATGCTCTATGAACAGCAGAATTTGGGCATCGGATTGTGTCATAGGTTGTGGTACACAGTGGTTTCTGTACCTGTAACAACCAGTATCCAGGGAGTTTCTGTGCTCTCTGTGAAAATGACAGCGGGGTTTCTGCGTCATAGATTGTGGTACATAGGGTTGCTGTACCTGTAACAACCAGTATTCAGTGAGTTTTCTATGCTCTCAGGGAATATGACAGCAGGGTTTCTGCGTCATAGGTTGTGGTACACCGTGGTTCCTGTAACAACCAGTATCCAGGGAGTTTCTATGCTCTCTGCAAATATGACAGCGGGGTTTCTGCGTCATAGGTTGTGGTACACAGTGGTTTCTGTAACCCGGGGGATAAGGGAAGCCCACCATCGCATCAGATTGTCTAGGGAGGCCAAGCTGGACCTTCAGGCTTGGCAGCATTTTCTCACGACCTGCAACGGCAAATCGCTGCTTCAGTACGATCGATGGTTCACCTCTACCGCCATGCACCTCCATACCGACGCTGCGGCTTCGACGGGTTATGCGGCCATTTTGGGCTCTGAGTGGTTTAATGGAGCCTGGCCAGAGGGCTGGCAGACCTACCACATTACGACTCAAGAGCTCTACCCCATCGCGTCCGCGGTAGAAGTTTGGGGGCATATCATGGCCAACGGCTGTGTTATCTTCTGGTCCGATAACGCTGCCGTTGTAGATATCATCAACAAGCGGTCCAGTAAGGACCCGACGGTCGTGCGTTTGGTCCGTAGATTAGTGATGTCAACAATACTTAATAATATTCTTTTCAAGGCCCAGCATATTCCAGGAGGTGACGATGTTATTGCTGACAAACTTTTACGATTCCAGGAAGAGGCAGCAAGAGCGGAGGCACCTTGGTTGGCGGAATCACCAGTCACCGTACCATGCAGTTTTGACCCTACCTTGGACCAGGTGATCCGGCAGTTGCTGCAAGCCTCGCTGTCAGCTTCCACACGAAAAATTTACGCTAAGGTGTTGAAATTGTATATGTCTATTCTGTTTAAGTACGGTCGGCAATCTAATCCTTTGTCGGCCACTATTGACAACGTTCTCGGTTTTATAGCCTTTCTTCATAATTCAGGGTACGCGCCATCCATGATTACTACTTATGTGTCAGCCTTGTCGTATTTTCATAAGATCAATTCTTTACCCGACCCGACAAGCTTCTTCATTGTTAAAAAATGCCTGACAGGAGCCAGGGCCCTAAACGTACACGGGTCGCCACGGCTGCCCATTACTTTAACTATACTGAATTCGTTATGTCAGAAGGTGGATGCTGTAGTTTCCGATGGTTACAAGTCTGTTTTGTTAAGAGCCATGTTTGTACTAGCGTTTTATGCCTTCTTAAGAGTAGGCGAGTTTACAAGGTCAAACCAATGTTCTAAGCACTGTTTAGGGGTGGCTGATATAGCCTTAGTCCGGGCGAAAGGTAGTTTCTCCCACATCTTGGTGTCATTTGTTTCTTATAAGCACAGTGGCGGTAATACTTTCCCCACTTTAAAAATAGCTTCTGTAAGATCGGATCTGTGTCCGGTTAAGGCTATGAGTAGATACTTTAGCGATTCGGCCTGACGGGCCTGCCCCTCTGTTTGTTTTTTGCGATGGTGCCCCTGTCACAACCCATTATTTTAATAATATTTTTCGTCGGACCATAGTGGTCCTGGGCTTAGACCCTTGCGTCTACAAACCACATAGTTTCCGTATCGGAGCAGCTACTGCCGAAGCAAGTCCGAGTTTCTCGGAAATACAAATTGCCCAGATGGGTAGTTGGAAGTCGGGTGCATATAAGAAATATATTCGTATCCCCTCCCTTTCACGATAAATTGTATCCAGCCTTCTCTCGGGTGGGGGGTGGGCCCTTGGGGCCCCCTTTGGCCTGTTTGTCCCCCACCTTCCTGGTATATTCACTTACACAGTCGGGCGTGATGTTACGTAAGGGTACGTAATGTAACGTGTTCGACTGTGCACCCCTTGAGGGGCGGTATAACCATTACGTAAGGTTAACTTTCCATTATCTTATGTCATCTTGCGTAATAATACGCAAGATCAGGTATACACAGTCTGGCGTCATCTTACGTAAGTGTACGTAATGTGACGTTGGACTGTGTAGCCCTTCTGGGTCTTTTAACCATTTAAGGTTATACTTATTTTATGTCATCTTGCTGGCTATAGCTGTTCCGATATGGATGTGTATATATTTTCGTCATTTAGAAATAAATGGCCTTTCACCACCAACACGGTGTTATTTCTTCCCAGCAACGAGCTTCGCGAAGGCTGAATGATAGACCGGCTGGTATAAATAATAAAAACGGATACAATCGCAGTATAATCATAGGTTGGTATCATTAAAATGGTTGTGCATTGCTTACTCAGGTCAGTGATTTTCAGAGCGATCGTGGCAAATATATTGAAAATATGGGCTAAAACTCTACTGCATTTATGAATTTGACTATTGCATATACCGTAAACTGCCTATTTGAAGCCGCATACATATTAGAAGCCGCACCCCAACTTTCGCCTTAAAACCGGGTTGGCAGGCACCCAGAACCATTTCTGGAAAACTACATATTATAAGCCGCACCCGGACTTTGGGCCCCCCCCCCACCCCTGTATCCCTGCTTAATCCAGTCCCGCCAACGAAATCAATTAATTGTTTATACAAGCAGTTGCGACTACTAACAACATTCTCCTCTCCCACTCCGATTGCACCTCTTTTCAGGTGTTACACCAGTGGCTGGCTCTCCTGTGCCCTACCAAACCAAATCATTGTTTCTACAAGCAGTCGCGACTACTAACAACATTCACCTCTCCCTCTCCGATCGCAGCTCTTATCAAGTGTCACCCCAGTGGCTGGCTCTCCTGGCTCTTACTGCATGTTTATGAATCACTGTCGTACCTACCCAGTATCAAGTTTCTGTCTGGCACAATTAACTTATTGCATTTGGTGCGAGGCCGGCGGCAGCCGTATCAATTTACACCACCTGAAATCTGGCGTCTCTGATCATTGGTCTACAATAGGTGTGGGCGGAGTCGCGTGGCAATAGTAATAAATAACACAACCGTAAGTAGCTCATTGTCAGTCTTGATTGCCATGGTAACACAATGCCTGGGAAAAGAACATCTTACGACTCAGCTTTCAAGTTGAATTATTTCCCGACTTGTATTACGTTCATCATCATAGTTCATCAACAAAAGGAAAAAGGCGGCGGAACAGTTCTTCTGATTGTAGCACCCAGGCGACGCCATTACGCAGACGTCGAACCCACAGCGTGGAAGGCCGAAACGTGCAAGGCACATTGGAAAAGTGGCTGACCAACGGTCACGGCCCGGTGAGGCTACGCTCTGCTAGCGAGAGTGACGGATCGACGGAGTGTACAACGGACAAGTGTTCTGACAGGTACGAAGTCACAGCTGTTAGCCCGCAGGGCGCTGAAACAATGGAGGAAATCAAGTCACTGCCGTTGGAATTAAAAGCAGATCAGGCAAAACTGCGCCAGTCGCTGGAACAGAGAATCTCTAATATGCAAAGCCAATTGAATGTCAGATTGACGAAGGATTTTAAGAATCTTCGAGACTTTGTTGATCTGGAACTTGCCCAAGTCTAAAACAACATGGATACGTTTGAACAGAGGCTGAAGGCGATAGACGCAACGGCGTCACCCGCGCGAAAGCCATTTGATCCAGACTATAGCGTCATTGCAGTGAACCTGAAAGAGGAGCCGGGGGAGAATCTACAAGACACAATTGAAGAGTTAATTCGCAACGGTCTCGGTCTGAGAGACATTGCAGCGCAGCGAATAGCGAGACTGCCCTCTAGAAACAATAAACCGGGAGTCGTTAAAATAGAATTCACCACAACCGACGATAAAATTGCAGTCCTACGTGCGAAGACAAATCTCAAGGACGATAATCAGTACAGGCGAGTGTTCCTCAGGAAGTGTATGGACCACACAGAGCGCTTAGTTCATTTGAACTTTGCTGAAATCTTCAAGGAAATGCCGAACGGACATAAGTACAGAATAAGCGGTTGCGGCCGGGTGGTGACGAAAGACAGCGGCGGGAGGAACAAGAATGAGTCGTCTGCTATCGCATCCTCTGGTCCAGACTCTGAAAAGAACACGTAGGATGGCGCCCCGCCCCCACCCTCGACTCTGACGGTGTCCACCTGGAACATCAACGGATTCACTGAGTTAAACAAACTGTTAAGGCAGTCAGTCATCAACACTGTATCGAGTGACATGTTTTGCTTAAATGAAACCCACTTGATAGAAAACTCAAGTATGTTGATACCTGGTTATACTTTCTATGCTAATAACAGAGGTAAAATGCATGTGAAGGCGACTAAGGGCTCCGGTGGAGTCGGAGTACTCGTAAAAGATACACTCTTTGCAGAATTTAAATGTCAGGTAATTGATAAAGCGGAAGGTATTCTGGGAATTGAGTTAACGCATAGATGTAACGGTTTTCGTTTGGTGTTGTTCGCTTGCTATCTCCCGCCCGAGAACTCTACTTGGGGTAAAGATGCTTCAGCCTTCTTTTCACATCTAATGGCTGATATATATATTTATACAATGAGGCCGATATGATCATAATTTGTGGTGATCTAAATGCGCGAGTTGGTAAGGAGCAAGATGTCATTGAAGGTGTTGATGATGTGCCGACAAGGGAGGTTCTCGACAGTACAAAGAATGGTCATGGTGAATCTCTGCTTGGTTTTCTGCATGACAGTAAATTTTGTATGTTAAATGGGAGGTTACAAACTGTAGATAACAATTATACCTTTGTGTCGACTAGAGGTAAATCCGTGGTTGATTACATCATTGTGCCACATGACTGCCTGGCGGCGTGTAAAGCCTTTAAGGTACAGTTGGTGTCAGACCTTGTCACAAATAATGGTCTCAGTACTTTAGTTACAGATCAGTGTAAACTTCCAGATCACTACGTTCTTACCACGGAATTTTGGTTTAGAAGCTTAGAAACGACCGATCCTCTATTGTTTGCCAATGTTAAATTATCGGGAGAAAAGAGATAAAAGTTAAGAATCATTCCCCCGGCTTTCATGTCTACCGAGAGATGCGGCAAAATAATGATAGAACTGATTGAAAGTATTGAAAAGGTTAATCGAGAACAAGCTGCGATCGACCAGGAGTATGAAAAATTATGCAAAGCAATACTGAGTGAAATGGACGAATATCTCTCATTTTTACAATATGCAAAAGGTGCTAAGCGCAAATTAAAACACAGTAAGCCTTACTGGAGTGATCACTTAACTAGTTTGTGGCGCGAGAGGAGTGAGAAAGAAAAATTATATGTAAAGTGTCAAGACAAAACAAAAACAAGAAGGCTGAGATAAAATTTTAAACTTGCTATGAATCGATTTGATTAGGCCCTCCGAAAGGCGGAGAAACAACACAATACAGCTATGATAAAACGATTGGAAGATATTAATACAGATAACCCGCAAGAATTCTGGAATACCTTAAAAGCGCTCGGCCCTAGAAAAATGAATGCCGTCCCACTAAAAGTTAAAATGGAAGATGGCCACTATGCTACAGACCCACATGTGGTGTTAGATAAATGGCGTGACGATTTCACAACCCTCTACAATAATAATAATCAGTGTGAAGATGGTAAGGACCATTACCTGGAGGCAATGGCTTATAAGGACTTTTTAGAGAGAGAAACCCTATCTGGTCAGTGGCCAATGAATATGGATATAAACCGCGACATTGAACTTAGGTACAGCTGGTAACGTCCAGACTAAAGACGCGAAAAGCGGTATGTGTAGACGGTATCCCTAACGAGGTGCTCAAACAACATTTTAAAATGTCTGCAAGTGCTGTTTCAGCGATGTTTCGACTTTGGTATGGCGCCGACGTTGTGGGCGCGTGCTATAATCAAGCCTATCCCAAACAGTGCACTGGTGAACCCATGTGTGCCGCTGAATTATAGAGCCATAAGCCTTGTTTCATGTATAGAAAAGGTGTACTCAGCGGTTCTCAGCAGAAGGATCACGCATTACTGTGATGAAGCTGATATTCTTGTAGAAGAGCAAAACGGATTCCGGAGTCATAGGAACTGTCTTGAACATATATACAGCCTGAATAGCATCGTTAATGGTCCAAAAAACAGCGGGCTCTCAACATTTACAGCTTTCATTGACATGGAGAAAGCCTTCGACCGTATAGACCGGAATCTATTATGGCTAAGACTATTACAATATACATTACATAGATGGCAAGGCTTATTTGGCTGTCCGCTCTTTGTATTGTGATACACAAGCATCGATAAGGGTAAATAAATTATGTACACACTGGTTTAATGTCAATTACGGTGTCCGCCAAGGTGAGACCCTTTCACCCACGCTTTTTAAGCTATATATCAATGATTTAGTTGTTCAACTGAAAGCACTAGATGGTGGAATTAAGGTTGGCAAAGAAACAGTATCTATCCTACTATATGCTAATGACATTGTACTCCTGGCTGAAAGTGAAGATAAGTTACAGCAGATGTTAAGTTTTACGTGTGAATGGTGCAAAAAGTGGAAACTAAGCCTTAATATAAATAAGTCAGGTATAGCTCACTTCCGGCCTCGTAGGCGTAGACGAAGCATGTTTTCTATTGTATTTCGGGAATCAGAGAATACCGCTTGTCAGTAACTATAAATATCTGGGAGCCATATTTGACGAGCACTTGTTGTTTCTTGAGTGCTCTACGGTGGTAGCTGAATTTAGCGGGAGAGCCCTTGGTGGTATTATCGGTCGCTTTAGATCTCTTAAAAACGTAGGTTACGAAACGTTTACTCATCTTTACCACGCAGGAGTTGTACCCATTTCTGACTATGGAGCTGGAGTATGGGGAATGGGTAGACACGCTAAATGTAACTCCATTCATCACAGGGCCATGAGGTATTTTATGGGTGTTCATAAGTTCGCACCCATAGAGGCTATTACTGGCGACATGGGGTGGACATTACCAAAGTACAGACGATATCTATGTACGCTACGGCTATGGAGTGTTTTAGTGAAATTACCAGAGTATCGCTTACCGAAAATAATGTTTAATTGGGAATACGGACGAAAAGAAGGAACCTGGTGTGGTGACATAGAGTCTATACTAGACAAACTGGGGATGATTAATCTATTTGAAGCTAAGGAGGTATGTAATTTTGATGTATGCATGTGCTACCCGTCTAACAGACCTGCAGAATATTGAATGGAAAGAAAGCGTGCAATCAAAACCTATAAGCTTAGAACTTGCATAAGGTTTAAAAGTCACATCGAACCAGAGCCATATCTCCGGCAATACCTGAGCAGGAGTCAGCGAGCCCTCCTCGCACAATTCAGGTGTGGTATTTTACCGTTGGAAATCGAAACGGGGAGATTTAGAACGAAGAAAGATCAACACTCTAACCGGTACAGGAGGAGGGAAGCGCATGAACGCTTATGTCGGATATGCTCATCCGGGGAGGTGGAAGATGAGTTACACTTTCTTTGCTGCTGTCGGAAGTATAGTAGTCAACGTGAAAACCTGTATCGGAAAGTATCTCATCCTGATTTTATGGCCCTGTCTAACTATGATAAATTGACTCAGCTAATACAAAACTACTGGAAAGAGGTTGCGCAATTTTTAAGCAATGCATGGATGTCCAGGCGTAGTTTGTTATATAATTAAGACATAAAAAAACTTAAGCTTAAATTTAGTCAAGTACTATTATTGTATCGCATTGATTTATTTAATTGAATTGAATTTTTTTTCTTTCATTCTATTTTTCTTCGTTTGTTTTTTCTTTTTTTTTGTTCCTTTTTTTCTTTTTTTTTCTTTTTCTTTATGTCATTATTATTATATATATATTTTTTTCTTCTCTTTTCTGGCCGATATGCGGCAGTCCTAACACCATCAATTTCACAGTCACTTGTAAGCCCGGCAGGGCTGGGTGAAGGGTTATATTTTGTGTTTAACTGGTTGTTGATGTTATCGGTTGTATTCCTCATACTTGACTTAAATAAACAAATTAATTACTTAATTACTTACTATGATGCAATACATTATTTTGGCAACACTGGTAATTTTCGCGTGTTCATTATCTTCAAGAATGGATCGAAAAACTGACCTAGCCGTGTTGTATTAACGTAAGTGTGCGTTATTCAAATAGAGAACGGTAAAACAGTGCTTTATTTTAATAATGTTCGGAAAAACTGTGCATTATCTAGATAAAGAACAGTTGTTAATATTGACTCGTCAAGTTTCACGGTATAATCAGTCGAGCTGAGCTGAGCGGAGCCGACTTGGCTGGTGTTGACGAACTTGCCAATTTCAAGACAAGCAATGGAATGCATAAGTCAATGCTAAGCACCAAAGGGGCGGGGGTTAGATCAGAAATCTCAATATATATGGAAATTCCAGTTATCGATTGCATACATTTCTCATTATATCTGTCATATCGCTTTTCAGGGGCGATGTTTTCACGAAACTAAGAAGCAAAGACTTCCAAAATGTCTACTTCATCCACGCCTGCCCACCCTACCCTCCCCCCTGGGGCTTCAAAAGGACGAACTGTTGTTTCCATAATGTTTGCTTACGTATTAGTAGGGCAGTGCAATTGACACAATAGTCAATTTCGTGTGTCCAAACGTGAGCAAATTAAATGCCTTGTTATAACAATTTTATAAGTACGTTAAAGAACTCGCTCTCGTGCATTCCCCAAATAAACCACTCGACCCTATGGCGTTTCGTGCTTTATTTTGGCGAATGCACTCCAGCTCGTTCTTTAACTAGTGCATAGCTTATAGGTCTCCCAATCATGTCAATAGCTAGATAAACCTAACTACGTGTATAAATAAATAATAATTGTTAACAGTAAATAGTAACAACCAACAGTCCACGCAGCACTAACATTGCTGGAGTCCATTTAACCCTTCCATCTTCTCACCCAGGTTTCGTTATTGTGACAAATAAGTGCACTAAACAGGTTTAATCCTCGGTCCCAAATGTTGTGGCCTCAGACACGCCGATTAATTATACTGGTAGAAAACGGATTCTACCACAGATTTAACTAAAATCCGTACGCTTAATTTCTGTTCCGGCGGGGTTGTATCCCACCACCCCGGCCGATCAATTAATTATCTGATGTTACATACAGACACAACAGATTTCTCACTGGTATCTGTGTTTGTAAGACGCTTATGAAGCCCCAACGTCTAACACAGACGCCATATTTGTTTTTGGCGTAAGCTGGTATTTGCTCCATGCCGTTTGGCACTAATCCTAACACTAACCCTAACACAAACGTGCCTCAGATGATAAAGTCTAGCCCCTCGGAACATTTTTTTTTCGTTGACCCTATGTCGCTCTCGTTTTTCACGGCAAATCCGTTCGGTTTACTCTTTTTTCACGGACAACCCGCTCTGTGAATACACATTAATTTTCATGTCATACCGTGACTTTATATCGTCTGCCATGCCCTCTTACGTTTATTACAAACCAAACATTCACATCGTCTGCAAAAACCTTCATGATTATGACATATTGATCATTCGCACCGTCTGGTGTTTCCTCTTACGCTCATAACAACCAAGCATTCATACCGTCTGCAACGCTCACTCACGGCTAGATAAACCAAAACATTAAAACCGGCTGCCAAGCCCACTCACGGCCATGACAAACCAGGTATTCACATCGTCTGCCAAACCTTCTCATGATAACGACAAACCAAGCATTTACATAGTTTTACATTTTACTATAACTTGTACGCAAAACGCTGACAATGTAAAAACAGCTGATTTTATAGCTTCTTTTTCAAAGCCCGCGAATATTGCGTGATTAACAGCACAACAAACGGCATTGTGCAAAGGAAATATCACTCTGGAGGAGGTTAAAGTATTCGTGAAAGGAACGAATAATATTAGGTCTCCAGGTCCTGATGGCGTTGGTCCCGATGGATTTCTTTATATTTTTATTTTTCTAGGTGTTTTTCTGCTTAGAAGTTTACAACATACGTATAGCACTGAAGTCTTATCCAGTGCACAAAAACAGGGGGTTATCACATGCTTATCCAAAGACGACAAGCCACGGGGAGCCATGCAGAAGGGTTTTCCGAAAGGTCGATTCATCGGGAAAAATAACCAGATTACTTTACGACAAAATGCGAAACAAAAGCCAGGTACTGGAGTGGGTTGTGGACTTTGTTCTCTTTAGCATTCAGTTTAGTGCTCATTTAGACAATATGATTGCTCTGAATTATGATAAGAAAATCGAAGATTTTAATTTAATTTTCAAAGTATATGGAAAAGTAAGTCTCTTAGGGGTAGGGTGACAGTTGTAAAATCACTGGCTGTACCAAAGCTTGTACATTTAATGTCAGCGCTTCCTGCACCAGGCCAAGCTTATATTGATAAGCTTACTAGAGCTATCCGCAAGCTTGTCTGGGTAAGTACGGAACCTAAGATTTCTCTGGGTAGAATGCGCCAAATAGACTCCTAAAGTATGGGTCTCACCCGTGTCCCGTCGTTTATAAAAAATATTGAAGATCGCACGGATTGATCGATTAGTAGACGGCTGTGGTATATGGCAAGATTTACAAATTTTTTGTGTGAAACGATTTGCGCAGAAAAGAAATTATGTTGGGAAATAGACCTCTAGCCTATTAAACTTTTCAATAATGTCGCAAACCCATTTCGGGCTGATATCTTCAATGCCTAACATTATTATCAAAAATCGTATGGTATTTCTGAGACTGAGGTATTAAGGTACCCAATATATGGAACACATTTCGTGACGAATACGCTACTGATAAATTTATATAAATGGCAGGCAAAATTAAACATCTGAAATTTTGGTCTTTAATATCATTCCATACAACAAACCCACTGGATCAGTAGTGTATTTGTTACGACGGACGGTCGGGGATGGCTGCATGGGACTTAATTCACACATCACATTAATGGGCATATGCTGCTTCACAAACAATTGATTTGGCCGGAAAGGCAAATAAAAAACCGCCACGAATAGAAATATGAATCGTTGTGAGGAGGGGGGGGGGCTGGGGGTGGGATGAGGATATTTCTTCGTGGCAACACTCTCTGTGAACGCCTATTTTATGTCCCTTATGTGTCTGTTTAATGGGTCATGGGTCACATTGTACGACAGCCTCCACCTATTTAACCTGTGTCGAAGTCAGTCCATCAATCATATACCTGACGACAAATCAATGGGTTAATGGTTATCCCACACGGGGCGCTGGCACGGGGCGGTTCTTAGTGTATATTTACCCAACGGTTTTTGATATATATTTACCCAACATCTCGAGGTAACTATAAATACTTGTTACGATGACAAGCCATGGCAACGGCTGGTACGTGCAGAACCGACGCCGATATGTATCGGTTTTTAAACTGCTCCAACATCGTACTTCCGTCCCTTGTGGCAGGCGTATGCCGTGTCACATACCGCAACATTGCACACCAACATCTGTCTAAATTATTACTTTAATACACGTTCGTACGTCCCATATGTAACACAATGGATAACCGTAAACTAGCGAGCAAAAGAAATCTCACAAAAAATCAATGTGCTTATACAATTCTAATGGCTTTCTTATTTCGTGATCTTCGGAAATCGATTGGGCGACGCGTAGTCCTACATATAATATATATGATGTTTACGTCAAAGCGTGTTCCGACAAGTAGGTTAGGTACGTACTACTAAGATGCTAAACGACCAAGTAACGATTTCTACCAACATATGCTTGCACGACGAGGCCTTCCTTGCAAGACATCAATTTTTTGTTGCAAGCAATTTCGTTTCTGTGTTTTTCCGTTCGCAGTTGTCATTTCCGCTCTTAGGATGATGTATCGTCTCCCGTGTGGGAAGATGTCTGCAGCGACTAGGCGGGAAGACGACGGAATTTTAACGATGTATCCTGACAAGAAAATTTTTTCGGCGTCAACACAATATATAGCACGTTTCCATATAGTTGATAATGACCCATACATCGCCATTGCGGCCGATTATAGCGGCCGCCTCTTTTTACGGTTCATTTATGTCCCCTGTCAATATTACGGTATAACGTACGACTGCCTTGGCTGCAAGGGTGTTAACCTGTGAAAAGTATAAATTCGTCTCGTAATCGGGGAAGTGTACAATGCTCCTGTCCAGCCCTGAGACTTCCAGTCAGAGTTACAGCAGCAGCATCATGATGGCACACATCTTCCTGACCCTGGCGGTAATCCTGTCTGTCAGCTTCAGCATCCATGGTAACGTACATAATTCGCTGTTGCGTTCCAATTTGTTCTTGATCAACATTTTACGTATTTAAAATCAAATTCTATTTTGGGTCCCTATATTGTACAAATGAAAATATGTATTGTGCAATAAATGAATAGGCATGTTGCCTATAGATGTTTTTTTTAGCCAGAGTTGCGTAGAAAAGAGTGACTTTCATCAAAAGTTAGTCCTTGCTGCCATATTTTGTCATAACATGTGAAGTTGAAATTGATAACGCAAATTATGCAAAAGAACTGGTATTTTCAATATCTGATAATATGTCCAGTACGTGTTAAAAAAAATATCTTGCGAGTTTAGTTTTTTTTATTCTCCGAAATGCGGCATATAACACAATATTTGTACAAAACTATGCAAACATAATAACGTCATCTCTAAATATCAGCGATTACATCGTATATTGGGTCCCACTTGCCTTTAAAAAAAACTCCCTGGCTCTTCCCGATGTTTCTGCCACTCTGCTCTCTAGCTCGAAATAGTATTTTATAAGCCGAATTATAGCCGTTACCTTTGGCGTAACTCCTTTCCACTTACAAACATATATATGGTATTTGGTAACAATAAAAACAAGATTAATCAGTTCTTTATGTGGCGAAACTGCCCCCAACATAGCAGATGTGAAGTTAAAATTTTTACTAAGATTGGATCGGCTTGACTTATCTAGACATGCGCCAATTTTTTCCCATATCTGTTTCACTATGACACAATTCCAAAACATATGTTCCATTGTTTCGTCATGCTGGTTACATAAGGCGCATCGTTTCGATTCAGTCAATTTACACAAAAACAAGTGGGAGTTGGTAACCATATTTATACACAAAAAATTTTATTGGAAACTCCGCAGTCGTTCGTCCAGGGTGGAGCTCAGTGGTAACTTATAAATTGTTCGCCATTGGTGTTCATCAATATCCTGGTTGAGCTTCTCTTTCCATTTCGATTCACTTGTCTTCGCAAATGTACACTCTTTCACAAGTAGCTTATAGACAACACTACAAATTCTCTCATTCTGCCTTATAAACTTCATATGTATGCTCTCTATACCAGGTTGCTTTTTCCCCTGCTCTTGGCTTTGTGCTCTCCATTGTCTGGGAAAGCTATGCGTTAAACTATAAAAATCCGCGAAGTTCATAATAACATTATACCTTTTACCAAACTCGATCCATCCATAGGTAGAGCCGTCTTCACTTTTCCTCCATAAAAATGACCGTACAATACCCTCAAGACGATTAACAAATGATTTATCTGGTAGAGGCAGAACAGACAAACCGTGCACCAACTTCGGTATAGCTAAAGTTTTCAGAACTGTCACACTGCCTCCTAACGACAGGTTTCGTCGCCCATAAGCTGTTAACATATTTTCAACTTCTACCAGTTTACTATCCAGATTTAATTTGGGTACTTTAGCAAGATCAATGTCAAATCGTATCCCTAGCAATACAAAACTTGTGACCCAACAAAGTTCTAGATCTGAGCATATCTTATCCATATATGTTGGCCTTCTTCCCAGCCACACTGCCTTCGTCGTTTCGACATTTATCTTCAAACCTGAACATTTGCTAAACGCCTCTAATATCCGCATAGCAGCTCTCAAAGAGCCTTCACTGCCATCCAGGAAAAGCAAAGTGTCATCGGCATATTCACCGAGTTTGTACACATGTTGGCAAAACTTAATACCTCTGATATTACTCTCATTCTTAATTGCCATAGCGAGTGGCTCAACGGCCAAGATAAATAAATAAGGTGACAAGGGGTCTCCTTGTCTACACCCTCTCTCCAGTTTAAAGAAATCTGAAAAGTGGCTTTTGTAATGACACAGCTATTAGATTCAGAATATAAGATATTGCAATATCTTCTAAACGACTGACCAAAACCGTATTCATTTAGTACTCGCGTTAAATATGACCAGCTTACCGTATCGAAGGCCTTTTCGAAATCTATTAGCAGTAGCAATGCTGTCTTATTTTGTTCTTTTAAATAATGCATAACATCATAGACTAGCCTCGTGTTTTCCCCAATAAAACGACCACTCATTAATCCCTTTTGATCTCAACTAATAATATATGGAAGTACTTTTTTCATGCACAAAGCCATTACTCTCGACAAAATCTTATAATCTGCATTCAGGAGGGTTATGGGGCACCAATTTTTCATATATTCCCTTTGTGTGTCCTGTTTTGGCAGGCACGTAATATTCCCTTGCTTCTGGGTGACAGAAAGAGTGCTGTGCTTATAAGCGTAATTAAGACTTCTTAGGAGATACTCGCCAATATCTTTCCAGAAAAACTTAACAAAGCCTATTGGTATACCGTCACTTACAGGTCACTTGTTATTTTGCATATTCTGGATAACTTCCTTTACTTCATCACCAGTTATTTCCCCTTCACATGCTTTCATTTGTTCAGATAAACAGATAATCAGATAAACGTTTTACATTCTTTTCGTTTAGAAACTCATTAATGTGATGCTCCCCACAAATGTTATCATTGTTTGCATAAAGCCGTTTATAGAACCCCTTTGTGCCCTCAATATAGCCTCTTGTTGTACGATTTCCTCTCCATCCAACACTAGTTTACTGATGAATTTATTGATGTAATTCCTCTTTTCCAGGCTGCAAAAATATCTTGTTGGCTTTTCACCCTCTTCGTAATACTTTGCCTTCGCGCGTAACATAATGGCCTTCACCCCAGGGGCCCGTAGCCGCTCTAGGTATGCACAAAGTTCATCTCGAACAATCAAGTTCCGTTAGTTCTCTCTGTACTGTCGCTATCATTTCATTCGTTGCCTTTTTCTTAAATGTACTGTAACTTATAGTCGTGCCCTTAGTTTCCAATTTTAGCATTTCATAGAACAGTTGATCGTTTACAGCATTATTCGAGTGGTCTTCCGATACCATATCATTGCCCCTGCCATATTGATGTTCCACCTTGGTGACACAGGTTTTGATCATGTTAACATACTGTTGGTCATACAGCAAGGATGTGTTCATTTTCCAGAACCCCCGGCCTCTATCTAAGGTTAATCCCTGAACATCTATCGTTATTAAGGAGTGGTCCGTTCTATACCCACATCCGATTGATGCCTTTTGTATGGTAGCTTGAATATCTGAGGAGACAAGAAAAAAATCTAGCCTTGCCCTTTGTGTTTTTCGCTGTTGATTTACCCAAGTATATCTTCTTGTGTCCGCATGCAGAATTCTCCAACAGTCTATCAGCTCAAGAGTGTCCATCATATCTAATACGCGTTTTCTTGCCTTAGTGTTATTTTCCCTCTTATATCCATATGTATCCAGCTCCTGATTTAGGAGCAAATTCCAGTCTCCACATATTATTATTGTGGCATTCCCAGTTTCTCTATTCTACGTTGTAAATCGGTATAACATTTTGGACAATCCTTATTTGGACCGTACACACAACCCAATTAAAGTCATCCGAGTGCCATTAATAGTGATATCTAATAATATTAAATTACCTGCCTGATCTTTCTTTACCCCGTATACTTCATATTGTGCGCTATTTGCTAAGACTATTGCTACCCCCATTGCTTGAGATGAAACTGAGTTCAAAAAACACTCGCTTGACCATTCCGTACTCAAAGCCACCTGCGAGATCGAGTCTAAGTGTATATCTTGCATGCAATACACGCACAATTGTTTTTCAACAAGCCATAATCTTACGTCATTACGCTTCTGTGCAGACCCAATTCCTCTCACATTCATGCTTCCAATCGTAAATTTGTTATTCATGACTATGACTTTTACACTAAAAAAAAAGAAAAAAAAAATCGCAAATACAGAAAATACGTATACAGCGAAATATAGACAAATCATTTACCACAATAGAGAAAGGAAACTCTTATACTTTATATAGTACAAACCAATACCTAACACCAAAACAAAAATCTTGCGAGTTATTAGATAAATGAGAAATTGCTGTATGCGCAGCTTTGATTTCGAGGAGGGAGGTATATCTTACGCGTATAACCATGCATTTACCATTTATTGTCAGAACGTGAAACCGTTTGTGACGTAGTCATTTACTTCCAACATGTTAAACGTCCAGGTGTTTCTCAGTTACCCTGTCTGTAAGCAAACCTATGCACCAGATGGCGACGCTGTTCGTCTTTAACTCATAGCACGAGTACCGCCATCTACTGAGCCTTTTTGTAGTTAGGAGATTAATTATGCTTCCAACCAGTGGGTCGTTTGGAAAGTAACACTATTGAAACTGTGTAACGAGTAGGTACCGATTGGACCAGACAACCAGTTCCTGGTAATTGATAATAATAATAATGATAATAATAAAATAATAATAAAATAATAAATAAGATAGATTGCTTCACTGCAGTTTCACAGCTTACGTACTGCACAACAAATATAACATTCGATATTATTAACCAATTTATCTGACCACAAGGTATATCTCTTCCTCATTCAAACTATTCATTTCATTCTCACGAAAAACATAAAACTCCGGTATTCCAAATAGTTGTATCAAACCGCAACAAATGTCAAATATATCCGGCCACAGTTCCTCCATAATTAATACTACACTATGGGTTAATATGATGATTATTATTATGAACGGATATATGAAGTAGGCTATGCCCGCATTGGAAAGATTTATTCATGTATTAATTATGGAAATAGTGTATATGCATGTGTTCTTTGCGAGTTATGTTTTTCCACTTGCCCCTGTTTAGCCGGAGAGACGTGTACTGAGACCACAGGCGGGGACTGCACGTGTAGCTGTGTATGCGAACCATGTAAGTATAAAAACACTCATCGAAACAATACAATTAGAATCAAAACAGTAATGGTAACAAGAACAATTAAAATAATTATAAAATTTTAATGGGGAGTGATAATATTGTGTAATAATAAAGAATGAAAATAATGATTGAAATAATATCAATAATAATAATAATCAAAATTATATTATAATAATTATAATATAATATAAATGATTCATATCTTATTAGTAACAATAGAAAATAATAAGAGAACAGCAATAATAGATAAATACATTTTTTACATATATATCAATTTAATTTAGCATAAATGTATAATAATATAACGAACGATATATGTATGCATGACAATGTTTCAATGTACCCCAGTCTGCTTTGCGGACTTTGCGGAGTGTACTTCCGGTTTCGGTGCATCTAACGAGGTGGTAGGATTTGACGGCAGTGTCAGCTCCATGAACTACGACTCCAAGTACCTCATCGCAAGCTATAAACCCTTTGACGATGAAGTGTGCAAGGTTGGTAAAACTCAGAACGTTACCTTTAAATCCAGTAGTAGTAGTTTATTCGATGCTAGACGACTGACTTCCAGCTCTAGAAACACGTATAAATACAAAAAATCAACGAACAAGCAGAGCCACCATCAAATGAATTTAAAATGCGATCCTCTTCTCTCACCTTAATGCATAATAATTATGTGTCTAGATATGAGGTTATTTACGATAATTTAATTTCCTGCAATGACTGATTAAGCGAATGGATTTTTCAGTTGTTGGATTTCCATAATATATCTTTGGGATGTACTATTCTCTCAAGATTACCTTTGGATCCAAATCCGGTAATATGCTGAAATGAAACAATATTCATCTTCTGGGTGAAATAATTCGTAACATTGAAATAATTTATCCACAGAAGAAAAAATGTTAAAGCACTTGGTGGTTGGGTCGTACCGGACCCATAATTTGGTAACTGTGACGCTTGTCAAGTTCAGTCACGAAATCTTAACGAACCCGCGGACATCAGATCTGAAAAATCATAGCTGTAATTTTCGCCCTAAGTTACTTAGATGCAGATTCCGGTTTAATTGTTGATCATTCTAATTAAAATCAGGTGAATGCAGATGAAAGAGCATTTTGAGAAAAGGGTTAACCTGTATGCATCTGATACGCCTAAATGCAAGGCAGTATACCGATTGATTCGTCAAAAACATTAATAATACATTAGAGCATCCAGCATTCTATGGTCGCCGAGTGACGAGTGACGGATTTTAACCCACTTGATTTCAGCCTGAGTGTGCAGACAACATTCAGTCATCACTGTCGTGAGACTCGTTTGATGTACGTCGATCTTGTCAACATGCATCAGACACCATGAATGAATAATACCCTTATAATTGACCTCTCCGCCAACCAGTTCCGCGTACGCATCGACACGGACGACAAAAGTGGACCCGTTAAGGTCGACTGGGTGGGTTTCGGCTTCGGCATTCATGGGAAAAATAGCGCCAAGTTCGAGGTGAACTTCAGAATGTCCAAGAAGCAGGGAGAGATCGAGGTTCGAGGCCGTGGCTACCAGGTAAGCCAGTGGAAAACACAGATAATCATTTATGATCATGTTCGATCACTCCTATATATTAGCCACAGGTTTGTTAAATACCACCGTCCTAGTCATTATATTCTACTGTCCGTCGCCTCGATGTCATGGTAATTATTTGTTGATCAGTTCTCCCAGTTATATCCTGTTATGTGTCGTCCGCCCCATCATTACACTTTACTTTGACGCCATCTACCACGTCATTATACTTATCTTTGATGTCAGCCACCACGTCATTATACTTATCTTTGATGTCAGTCAGCCACCACGTCATTATACTTATCTTTGATGTCAGTTAGCCACCACGTCATAATACTTATCTTTGACGCCATCCACCACGTCATTACACTTTACTTTGATGCCATCCACTACGTCATTTACTTATCTTTGATGTCAGCCACCACGTCATTATACTTATCTTTGATGTCAGCCACCACGTCATTACACTTTACTTTGATGCCATCCACCACGTCATTTACTTATCTTTGATGTCAGCCACCGTGCACGTCATTATATTTATCTTGATGTCAGCCACCACGTCATTTCCTGATTTTTGATGTCAGCCTCCACGTCATTATACTTATCTTGATGTCAGCCACCACGTCATTATACTTATCTTTGATGTCATCCAACACGTCATTACACTTATCTCAGCCACCGAGTCACTATATAAAAAGGCTCACCCACAAATTGCTTCACCTACATTTGCAGCCGCCAGAGACAGTGGTCTTCGGGCCGGCCAAGCAATGCTTCCAGACGGGCGCCGGTTGGTATTTCTGCGTGGAGGAGGTATCCGCGGGTGTCTATCAGGCTACGGCCGGCAGGGACGACGACTCTTGCTGGGTCACGGTTGACTACTTTGAGGACGCGGCCACCAACGACAAGGTCGTGGTGACGGTCTCGGACTACTATATGGGCCAACTGGAGGGGAAGTGCGGCAACTGGGACGGTATGGACAGCAACGACGATCAGTTCTGTGGTAATGCTGACCCAGGAGGCCCACAGCCCTGCATCGACGGTGATCACTTGAACAACTGAAGATCAATTCATAATTTATAATCCTCGACTTTAGTGTTAAGTTCAGGCGTAAGTAATACGTGGGCTATACTGAGATTCTGCCAGGTATAGTGCCTAAATAAAGCAAAAGATACAATCATATCTTGGGTTTTGTATTCTTTCCACTTGATCAATATCACTATGTCTTATATCTCATTATGCGCTAATCTCTTGCAGAACTTTGCTATACAAAGAACACCTAACTAGTTCATACTCCGCATATAAGGTCATTACCTGCACCGCACACACAGTCGCCTGGCAGTTTGAATGTTTTATGGACTCCCATACCCTAACCTAACGAAAAACATCTATCGTGCGTCGTGGCAGACCATCTCGCCAAATTCAGACCAATTAAACCAAGGCTGCGCTCATAGAGCGCCGAGTCAATTTGGTAACTTACTATTAAACTGAGATCTTTACAAAATATAACGTGCCGGGTTATTTTAATCTAGTCTAAGCTAACTTTCCATTAAAAGTGGCGTGGAGCTACGAACCTTCCCATATTTACTCATGGAGCAAACTTTGAACGGATTGACAGCAGTTCTCGAAGAATCACAACAAATACATAGTATTTGGCCTCTAGAAAAGGTCCTTAATTGCCTTCGGTGACAGTATCGGGATCTTGGCAGCCTTAATTATGTAATAAGCGAGGAACAAGAAGAAAATTTGTGTAACTATTGTGGGAAGGTCTTCTCAGACAGAATAATATATTTCTTTCACTCTTGTGGAAAGTGCTATCAACTGGGAAATGTCTTGGACACAAACCTAAGCAATGTGTATCTGTTCATAACTGCGAAGAATAGGCTTTGATTCTCGGTAAACAGTTCACATAGGAAGAGAAACTAGAAAGTACGCTCACGTGTGGCAATTTACCGTTGAGTACGAACATAATTTCATTTTTCGGTCTTTCTCAGGATTACAATTAGGAAAACACCTGTGACGTAAGTGCAGAACTGATACTTAAAATATCAGTGACGTCATCGCGGCATTGACGAATAGTATGAAAGTAGCACTTTACTCGCACTTCGCATTGGAACGTATAGCGCGATTGGCGAACGCTTGGCTGGAGGCGGGCACACTAGAGTCGGTGATTGGAGTAAATCATTGTAGATTAATATATGTTTAACAACAGACTGGCGGTCAGAAAAATTAGTTGGGGCAGTATGAAGCATTGTGGATATTCCCGCCTTACGCGGCACAGCAAGTCCGTGGGTCAAACGGTTGGCGGTGGTCGTCATACATAATGCGGCCTAGCCTGCGTTGTCACCACGAACTAAGATCAAGAAAGGAAACTCACCAAGTAAACCGACATCAAGTTAGGTTAGGCTCTTTATTTAACTTCAATTCAAGCGTAAAGTTCACCTCAATACATTCCATTCATTCATGCACACACATCCATTCAGGTTCCACTCTGCTTGTCTTCATCTGTTCCGAACTTGGCGTTTTGCTATCCTCCCTAATTGTGCCTTGGCTGTAAAATACAAACAGGACATTCAAAGTATTTTATTAAATAATGTGTCAAATCGAGACGTACTGACGCCCGTAGTGCTCACACGTTAGAAACATGCCAGCGTTACTGCTGGAATTCGCTTGTTGAATAAGTACATGAAATTGTTGGTGCATGTACTTTACAAAATGCACGCCCCATGCATATTATTTATAATTTAACGGTAAATTTCTGCACAAAATTAAATCACAAAAAGCGCGATGGTCTTCCTTTGAAGACACCTCAGTTTCTCATATATAAGTTTTCCAGTTTTAGACAAATAATGCCTGTGATATTCACTATTTTACCCGGTGTCAATCATAAGTAAAGCAATTAGCATGATTAGGGAATACATATATTCTTCCTATGTGAAAGATTCAACAATAATTTGAGGCGCCAAAGACCAGCATAAATAGCTACAGCTGCATATAGGGCAATTTTTCACAATGGATGCATTTTAAATCTTTTATGTAATAATGATTTATTGATTATTGCATAAAGGCAATGCTACAGTGTACAAGAATATTCGGTCCGACAGATGCGCGGAATACTGGCGTGCCACTTGTGTAAGACGTCATCACACTGTGCACATACGTCATCAAAATTGTGCACATACGTCATCAGAACTGTGCACATTGTTGGCGGTTTGTGCTACTACAAACTCAATATAAATGTGAGGCTGTATACATCTCGCAAGTAGTTACCAACGAGTACACGTGATTCCTACGAAACAGTCGGACATTCATTATTATATTCAAAAATATGTGTAATTTTAATATATATTTCACCCTCGATATAGATGTTGGTTATCCATGATGAACGGTATAAGAAGTCTTAATACGGACCCGTTATCCTGTTCACTTTATTGCCATATAGCTGTTTTTGTCTGAACTCCTCCGCGGCCTGTGCGGAGGTCAGCCGGATCTGGAGCTGTTCCTTGGTGTGAACGGCCTTCACCCCAGCGTCCCTGGCGTAAGATAGAGTATTGATAGCTTCAGGCACCAGGCCCGTCGTACAAACACAAAACACAAAAACATAACATGCAAACGACCGGAACGAACCTTTTAATTGGAGAAAACTGGGCTAAACTTTATTGAGACTTCATAATAGTATTATAGTTTAGGCGTTTCACTAAGCGACAGATAACAATGGTTCCTATTTGTGTTCTATGTGTTACAAAAAGGGTACAAATTAGCTACACTGGATGGTTGAGTACACGCTAAAGCCTTTTTATTTAAAAAAACAAAAAACGCAGGATTATTTTCTCACAAAGTATATTGTTGCAGGATAATCAGAGTTTAGGATTATCTTCAAGAAAACGACAATGTGCTCCAGTTAGAGAAAATATTATGTCGAGTAGCACCTGGTATCGTTTGGTGGCTTCGAGGACGACACCTCAAGCTCATAACATTGTATTTATGGTGAGGATGGAGGACAGTCCATGGGGGCAACCCTCTAGTCTTTTGAACGAAAAACATGGGATCTTTACACTGCACAAATATATATATTACCACACTAGGGCGCGAACCCCCTGCACGATGGCCGGTCTGGCAGATAAAGCCTACTCGGCAGAGACCAGTGTGTCAACTATCCAACCTTTTCTAGATGCCACCGTACCCCAGGTATAACGCCATCAATACTCACGCCTTCAGCTTGATGAAGTCGCCGTCTTCAGCCCCGGAACCTGTGGATAAGAAGTTCACATTAGCGAGCCGCATGGTGATAAGAAACACGATATATGACATTAAACCCTTTTATTTAAGACCTCCTAATTGGACGACAAAGTTGTCCAATTGCAATGAGATTATGTTACAGCATACACAATTTGCCCGACTGGTTCAGGCAAATGTAAAACGGCGGCGTTATGGTGAACAGAGACCTGTCACATCAACATTTGACACCGCCCCCTTCTCTTCCTATGACAGAGACCGGTGACTTACTCAATACTAGAATTGACTCCTCCCCTTCCTGCTCCTTTGACACAGACCCGTCACTCACCTTCATTTGACTCCTCCTCCTCTTCCGCTTCGTCAGAAGACGCTGGCTTCTCAGCGACCTTCGGCGTCTCGGCTTGTTCGCTTGTGGTGGCCTTCGCTCTGATTGGCTGAGCGGCGAGGGACTCCACTACACTTCTAGGCAGCCTCATACTGTCCAATTTCTGCTTCTGTAGTGAACAAAATTCCGTTCTAATATTTCCTATATAATAATAATAATAATCTCAATATCCAAGGTGCCCTATTTTACTAATCTTATCGCCATTACACAATGGTTTATACTGTTATGTATATTTACGTATCGTCCTCAGGTGGCCTTAAGATAAATGGCACACAGGCCTCCGACTTGGTAAACCTGTTTCTCATAAAACTTTAACATCCATCGACGTTGATTATAAATAATCGCGTGAAAACGTCGTACATAATATGTATTAACTCCTCGCAAACAGCGCAAAAGCTTTTGTATTAATGGCTCTTGCTGCAAGTTAAAAGTACACAGGCATTATACCACTGAATCCTCGCAATATCTGAGCTCCTGACCTTCTGATTCTTGTACATGTCATCCTTCTCCTGTCTTCTCTTCTTCTGGTCGTCCTTGCCGCGACGGATCTGCTGGAGACTGTCTCGCACCTGCTGAAGAGCAGTCTCCTTGCTTCGGGAGAAGTCGAGAAGTCGAAGAGACAATATTCATCTTCTGGGTGAAATAATTCGTAACATTGAAATAATTTATCCACAGAAGAAAAAATGTTAAAGCACTTGGTGGTTGGGTCGTACCGGATCCATAGTTTGGTAACTGTGACACTTGTCAAGTTCAGTCACGAAATCTTAACGAACCCGCGGACATCAGATCTGAAAAATCATAGCTGTAATTTTCGCCCTAAGTGACTTAGATGCAGATTCCGGTTTAATTGTTGATCATTCTAATTAAAATCAGGTGAATGCAGATGAAAGAGCATTTTGAGAAAAGGGTTAACCTGTATGCATCTGATACGCCTAAATGCAAGGCAGTATACCGATTGATTCGTCAAAAACATTAATAATACATTAGAGCATCCAGCATTCTATGGTCGCCGAGTGACGAGTGACGGATTTTAACCCACTTGATTTCAGCCTGAGTGTGCAGACAACATTCAGTCATCACTGTCGTGAGACTCGTTTGATGTACGTCGATCTTGTCAACATGCATCAGACACCATGAATGAATAATACCCTTATAATTGACCTCTCCGCCAACCAGTTCCGCGTACGCATCGACACGGACGACAAAAGTGGACCCGTTAAGGTCGACTGGGTGGGTTTCGGCTTCGGCATTCATGGGAAAAATAGCGCCAAGTTCGAGGTGAACTTCAGAATGTCCAAGAAGCAGGGAGAGATCGAGGTTCGAGGCCGTGGCTACCAGGTAAGCCAGTGGAAAACACAGATAATCATTTATGATCATGTTCGATCACTCCTATATATTAGCCACAGGTCTGTTAAATACCACCGTCCCAGTCATTATATTCTACTGTCCGTCGCCTCGATGTCATGGTAATTATTTGTTGATCAGTTCTCCCAGTTATATCCTGTTATGTGTCGTCCGCCCCATCATTACACTTTACTTTGACGCCATCTACCACGTCATTATACTTATCTTTGATGTCAGCCACCACGTCATTATACTTATCTTTGATGTCAGTCAGCCACCACGTCATTATACTTATCTTTGATGTCAGTTAGCCACCACGTCATAATACTTATCTTTGACGCCATCCACCACGTCATTACACTTTACTTTGATGCCATCCACTACGTCATTTACTTATCTTTGATGTCAGCCACCACGTCATTATACTTATCTTTGATGTCAGCCACCACGTCATTACACTTTACTTTGATGCCATCCACCACGTCATTTACTTATCTTTGATGTCAGCCACCGTGCACGTCATTATATTTATCTTGATGTCAGCCACCACGTCATTTCCTGATTTTTGATGTCAGCCTCCACGTCATTATACTTATCTTGATGTCAGCCACCACGTCATTATACTTATCTTTGATGTCATCCAACACGTCATTACACTTATCTCAGCCACCGAGTCACTATATAAAAAGGCTCACCCACAAATTGCTTCACCTACATTTGCAGCCGCCAGAGACAGTGGTCTTCGGGCCGGCCAAGCAATGCTTCCAGACGGGCGCCGGTTGGTATTTCTGCGTGGAGGAGGTATCCGCGGGTGTCTATCAGGCTACGGCCGGCAGGGACGACGACTCTTGCTGGGTCACGGTTGACTACTTTGAGGACGCGGCCACCAACGACAAGGTCGTGGTGACGGTCTCGGACTACTATATGGGCCAACTGGAGGGGAAGTGCGGCAACTGGGACGGCATGGACAGCAACGACGATCAGTTCTGTGGTAATGCTGACCCAGGAGGCCCACAGCCCTGCATCGACGGTGATCACTTGAACAACTGAAGATCAATTCATAATTTATAATCCTCGACTTTAGTGTTAAGTTCAGGCGTAAGTAATACGTGGGCTATACTGAGATTCTGCCAGGTATAGTGCCTAAATAAAGCAAAAGATACAATCATATCTTGGGTTTTGTATTCTTTCCACTTGATCAATATCACTATGTCTTATATCTCATTATGCGCTAATCTCTTGCAGAACTTCGCTATACAAAGAACACCTAACTAGTTCATACTCCGCATATAAGGTCTTTACCTACACCGTACACACAGTCGCCTGGCAGTTTGAATGTTTTATGGACTCCCATACCCTAACCTAACGAAAAACATCTATCGTGCGTCGTGGCAGACCATCTCGCCAAATTCAGACCAATTAAACCAAGGCTGCGCTCATAGAGCGCCGAGTCAATTTGGTAACTTACTATTAAACTGAGATCTTTACAAAATATAACGTGCCGGGTTATTTTAATCTAGTCTAAGCTAACTTTCCATTAAAAGTGGCGTAGAGGCCACTTGTTAATTCAAATATAAAGAACTGGAGAAATACGAACCTTCCCATTGTTACTCATGGAGCAAACTTTGAACGGATTGACAGCAGTTCTCGAAGAATCACAACAAATACATAGTATTTGGCCTCTAGAAAAGGTCCTTAATTGCCTTCGGTGACAGTATCGGGATCTTGGCAGCCTTAATTATGTAATAAGCGAGGAACAAGAAGAAAATTTGTGTAACTATTGTGGGAAGGTCTTCTCAGACAGAATAATATATTTCTTTCACTCTTGTGGAAAGTGCTATCAACTGGGAAATGTCTTGGACACAAACCTAAGCAATGTGTATCTGTTCATAACTGCGAAGAATCGGCTTTGATTCTCGGTAAACAGTTCACATAGGAAGAGAAAGTAGAAAGTATGCTCACGTGTGGCAATTTACCGTCGAGTGCGAACATAATTTCATTTTTCGAACTTTCTCAGGATTACAATTAGGAAAGCACTTGTGACGTAAGTGCAGAACTGATACTTAGAATATCAGTGACGTCATCGCGGCATTGACGAATAGTATGAAAGTAGCACTTTACTCGCACTTCGCATTGGAACGTATAGCGCGATTGGCGAACGCTTGGCTGGAGGCGGGCACACTAGAGTCGGTGATTGGAGTAAATCATTGTAGATTAATATATGTTTAACAACAGACTGGCGGTCAGAAAAATTAGTTGGGGCAGTATGAAGCATTGTGGATATTCCCGCCTTACGCGGCACAGCAAGTCCGTGGGTCAAACGGTTGGCGGTGGTCGTCATACATAATGCGGCCTAGCTTGCGTTGTCACCACGAACTAAGATCAAGAAAGGCAACTCACCAAGTAAACCGACATCAAGTTAGGTTAGGCTCTTTATGTAACTTCATTTCAAGCGTAAAGTTCACCTCAATACATTCCATTCATTCATGCACACACATCCATTCAGGGTCCACTCTGCTTGTCTTCATCTGTTCCGAACTTGGCGTTTGGCTATCCTCCCTAATTGTGCCTTGGCTGTAAAATACGAACAGGACATTCAAAGTATTTAATTGAATAATGTGTCAAATCGAGACGTACTGACGCCCGCAGTGCTCACACGTTAGAAACATGCCAGCGTTACTGCTGGAATTCGTTTATTGAATAAGTACGTGAAATTGTTGGTGCGTGTACTTTACAAAATGCACGCCCCATGCATATTATGTATAATTTAGCGGTAAATTTCTGCACAAAATTAAATCACAAAAAGCGCGATGGTCTTCCTTTGAAAACACCTCAGTTTCTCATATAAAAGTTTTCCAGTTTTGGACAAATAATGCCTGTAATATTCACTATTTTACCCTGTGTCAATCATAAGTAAAGCAATTAGCATGATTAGGAAATACATATATTCTTCCTATGTGAAAGATTCAACAATAATTTGAGGCGCCAAAGACCAGCATAAATAGCTACATCTGCATATAGGGCAATTTTTCACAATGGATGCATTTTAAATCTTTTATGTAATAATGATTTATTAATTATTGCATAAAGGCAATGCTATAGTGTACAAGAATATTCGGTCCGACAGATGCGCGGAATACTGGCGTGCCACTTGTGTAAGACGTCATCCCACCGTGCACATACGTCATCAATATTGTGCACATACGTCATCAGAACTGTGCACATTGTTGGCGGTTTGTGCTACTACAAACTCAATATAAATATGAGGCTGTATACCTCTCGCAAGTAGTTACCAACGAGCACACGTGATTCCTACGAAACAGTCGGACATTCATTATTATATTCAAAAATATGTGTAATTTTAATATATATTTCACCCTCGATATAGATGTTGGTTATCCATGATGAACGGTATAAGAAGTCTTAATACGGACCCGTTATCCTGTTCACTTTATTGCCATATAGCTGTTTTTGTCTGAACTCCTCCGCGGCCTGTGCGGAGGTCAGCCGGATCTGGAGCTGCTTCTTGGTGTGGACGGCCTTCACCCCAGCGTCCCTGGCGTAAGATAGAGTATTGATAGCTTCAGGCACCAGGCCCGTCGTACAAACACAAAACACAAAAACATAACATGCAAACGACCGGAACGAACCTTTTAATTGGAGAAAACTGGGCTAAACTTTATTGAGACTTCATAATAGTATTATAGTTTACGCGTTTCACTGAGCGACAGATAAAAATGGTTCCTATTTGTGTTCTATGTGTTACAAAAAGGGTACAAATTAGCTACACTGAATGGTTGAGTACACGCTAAAGCCTTTTTATTTAAAAAAACAAAAAACGCAGGATTATTTTCTCACAAAGTCTATTGTTGCAGGATATCCAGAGTTTAGGATTATCTTCAAGAAAACGACAATGTGCTCCAGTTAGAGAAAATATTATGTCGAGTAGCACATGGTATCGTTTGGTGGCTTCGAGGACGACACCTCAAGCTCATAACATTGTATTAATGGTGAGGATGGAGGACAGTCCACGGGGACAACCCTCTAGTCTTTTGAACGAAGAACATGGGATCTTTACACATATACATCCTCTGAGCAATATGCTCTGTATATTTGCAGTGGCCACTTGCCTGCCATGGCTTTTACCGGTAGATCATTTCACTGTCCATCATTTTGGGGCCTAGTCTATTTGCGACAGTAAATCTGCTGCCAGTTGAGCATTAGCATGACAAAATATCATCTATATGTAAATTATCAGCAACGCGATACGTGTATTTATGCTGCGGGCGAATAATCTTAGGTTACAGCCATTTTTCTTTAGCTGTTTAGTAATTATATATATACCGGAACACTGTGGTAATTGAGGCGATGCAGCTGCTATTCACATATTTACGGTATTATATGCAGCCTACACGTGTGTGTGTTTACATCCGGTGCACTGGTCAAGTCGATTCCGAGGCTGCTTCCCGGGTGCTCATTTCCGGTCATTTCGGGGGTCAAGCCGTGATCCCGAGAGAATCCCTCTCTCTGACCAGCGGCAGCAACCCAGCAGCATCGGCAATCGAATTTTAGATCCACAGACATCGCCGGACTCACGCAAGAAATCGGCATTTGTGGACGGGGTTGATCACAGCAGCATCATCTTGTCGTTTTAACAATATTTTTGTACGGCATCGCCTAACGAAAAGCAAGTGAGTTGAATTATCACAATTTGTCCAGTTTTACTATTTTGCCTTGGTCCTGTCCGTCATGGATCCGGTCAGATCCAGACTTCGACCACGTGTTGCACTCATGATCGGCCATTCTATTGTCCGTCGATTAAATCGTCACTGCATCGATAGTCATATAAGAAACATGGCGTTAACTTATGCCGATTACACTGTATTTCTTTATGGGGTGCCCGGCTCCAATGTTTGCAGTCTGAGAGAAGAATTGAAGCACATGGTTTTGCAAATGGAGCCAGACATTGTTTACATTGAGATCGGCACAAATGATATTTGTTCTGCCACCACTGTTCCTGCGATACTTGCCAGGCATATAATGGATTTAGCAGTGCTTGAAAAACGGCTGGGAGATACTGGTGGGCAGAGGGAGGTATCTATTGGCGAGATACTTCCCAGATATATCGTCAAGTCTGGTCACAGATCTGTGAACCATTATTTTTTTGTTACTTCAACAAGTTGACAGTTTGTTGGAAGCAGGTTGCGATCAAGAAGGGGGCATCACTTTTTGGAGACATCGTTCATTAAGGAATTGGAAGCGTTTTCTTTGTGCTGATGGTGTTCACCTTTCTGGGCAAGGTATGGCTCGGTATTTTCGCAGTGTTAGAGGTGTACTCCTTTATTCCGCCACATAGGCCAGCAATCGTTCCATGTTCTGGCTCGGTAGTTAATGTAGGATCTCAAATGAATTCATCATTCTGGATATAGGATTCATGTGGCAGTAATTTCCCTGGGGTTTCAGGATAAGTAACTACCAATAACCAATATCCAGAGATTTTCGACACTCGGTGGATGTGACGGCAGGGTTTTCTATGTCGTAGGTCGTGGTACACTTGTTTCGGTACCTGTAACAACCAGTATTCAGGGAGTTTCTACGCTCTATGAACGTGACTGCAGAATTTTTGGCATCAGAGGTCAATATCCAGAGGCTTTCGACATGCAGTAGAATGGCAGCAGGGTTTCTGGGTCGTAGGTCTTGGTACACTGGTCTTCGGTACCTGTAACAACAGGTTACAGTAACAACAGTTTTCAGGGGATTTCTATGCTCTATGAACAGGACAGCAGAATTTTGGCATCGGAGGTCGTTACACAGTGGTTTGGTACATGTAACAACCAGTATCCAGGGAGTTGTTATGCTCTCGGGGATTATGACAGCAGGGTTTTTGCGTCATAGATTGTGGTACACAGTTGTTTTTCTGTACCTGTAACAACCAGTATCCAGAGAGTTTCTATGCTCTCTGTGAATATGACAGCGGGGTTTCTGCGTCACAGGTTGTGGTACACAGTGGTTTCCGTACCTGTAACAACCAGTATCCAGGGAGTTTCTATGCTCTCTGTGAATATGACAGCGAGGTTTGTTGCGTCATAGGTTGTGGTACACAGTGGTTTCTGTACCTGTAACAACCAGTATCCAGGGAGTTTCTGTGCTCTCTGTAAAAATGACAGCGGGGTTTCTGCGTCATAGGTTGTGGTACATAGGGTTGCTGGACCTGTAACAACCAGCATTCAGAGAGTGTTCTATGCTCTCAGGGAATATGACAGCAGGGTTTCTGCGTCATAGGTTGTGGTACACCGTGGTTCCTGTAACAACCAGTATCCAGGGAGTTTCTATGCTCTCTGCGAATATGACAGCGGGGTTTCTGCGTCATAGGTTGTGGTACACAGTGGTTTCTGTAACCCGGGGGATAAGGGAAGCCCACCATCGCATCAGATTGTCTAGGGAGGCCAAGCTGGACCTTCAGGCTTGGCAGCATTTTCTCACGACCTACAACGGCAAATCGCTGCTTCTTCACGATCGATGGTCCACCTCTACCGCCATGCACCTCCATACCGACGCTGCGGCTTCGACGGGTTATGCGGCCATTTTGGGTTCTGAGTGGTTTAATGGAGCCTGGCCAGAGGGCTGGCAGGCCTACCACATTACGACTCAAGAGCTCTACCCCATCGCGGCCGCGGTAGAAGTTTGGGGGCATATCATGGCTGTGTTATCTTCCGGTCCGATAACGCTTCCGTTGTAGATATAATCAACAAGCGGTCCAGTAAGGACCCGACGGTCGTGCGTTTGGTCCGTAGATTAGTGATGTCACCAATACTTAATAATATTCTTTTCAAGGCCCAGCATATTCCAGGAGGTGACAATGTTATTGCTGACAAACTTTCACGATTCCAGGAAGAGGCAGCAAGAGCGGAGGCACCTTGGTTGGCGGAATCACCAGTCACCGTACCATGCAGTTTTGACCCTACCTTGGACCAGGTGATCCGGCAGTTGCTGCAAGCCTCGCTGTCAGCTTCCACACGAAAAATTTACGATAAGGTGTTGAAATTGTATATGTCTTTTCTGTTTAAGTACGGTCGGCAGTCTAATCCTATGCCGGCCACTATTGACAACGTTCTCGGTTTTATAGCCTTTCTTTATAATTCAGGGTACGCGCCATCCACGATTACTACTTATGTGTCAGCCTTGTCGTATTTTCATAAGATCAATTCTTTACCCGACCCGACAAGCTTCTTCATTGTTAAAAAATGCCTGACAGGAGCCAGGGCCTTAAACGTACACGGGTCGCCACGGCTGCCCATTACTTTAACTATACTGAATTCGTTATGTCAGAAGGTGGATGCTGTAGTTTCCGATGGTTACAAGTCTGTTTTGTTAAGAGCCATGTTTGTACTAGCGTTTTATGCCTTCTTAAGAGTAGGCGAGTTTACAAGGTCAAACCAATGTTCTAAGCAGTGTTTAGGGGTGGCTGATATAGCCTTAGTCCGGGCGAAAGGTAGTTTCTCCCACATCTTGGTGTCATTTGTTTCTTATAAGCACAGTGGCGGTAATACTTTCCCCACTTTAAAAATAGCTTCTGCAAGATCGGATCTGTGTCCGGTTAAGGCTATGAGTAGATACTTTAGCGATTCGGCCTGACGGGCCTGCCCCTCTGTTTGTTTTTCGCGATGGTGCCCCTGTCACAACCCATTATTTTAATAATATTTTTCGTCGGACCATAGTGGTCCTGGGCTTAGACCCTTGCGTCTACAAACCACATAGTTTCCGTATCGGAGCAGCTACTGCCGAAGCAAGTCTGAGTTTCTCGGAAATACAAATTGCCCAGATGGGTAGGTGGAAGTCGGGTGCCTATAAGAAATATATTCGTATCCCATCCCTTTCACGATAAATTGTATCCAGCCTTCTCTCGGGTGGGGGGTAGGCCCTCTGGGCCCCCTTTGACCTGTTTGTCCCCCACCTTCCTGGTATATTCACTTACACAGTCGGGCGTGATGTTACGTAAGGGTACGTAATGTAACGTTCGACTGTGCACCCCTTGAGGGGCGGTATAACCATTACGTCAGGTTAACTTTCCATTATCTTATGTCATCTTGCGTAATAATACGCAAGATCAGGTATACACAGTCTGGCGTCATCTTACGTAAGTGTACGTAATGTGACGTTGGACTGTGTAGCCCTTCTCGGTCTTTTAACCATTTAAGGTTATACTTATTTTATGTCATCTTGCTGGCTATAGCTGTTCCGATATGGATGTGTATATATTTTCGTCATTTAGAAATAAATGGCCTTTCACCACCAACACGGTGTTATTTCTTCCCAGCAACGAGCTTCGCGAAGGCTGGATGATAGACCGGCTGGTATAAATAATAAAAACGGATACAATCGCAGTATAATCATAGGTTTGGTATCATTAAAATGGTTGTGTATTGCTTACTCAGGTCAGTGATTTTCAGAGCGATCGTGGCAAATACATTGAAAATATGGGCTAAAACTCTACTGCATTTATGAATTTGACTATTGCATATACCGTAAACTGCCTATTTGAAGCCGCATACATATTAGAAGCCGCACCCCAACTTTCGCCTTAAAACCGGGTTGGCAGGCACCCAGAACCATTTCTGGAAAACTACATATTATAAGCCGCACCCGGACTTTGGGCCCCCCCCCCCGACCCCTGTATCCCTGCTTAATCCAGTCCCGCCAACGAAATCAATTAATTGTTTATACAAACAGTTGCGACTACTAACAACATTCTCCTCTCCCTCTCCGATTGCACCTCTTTTCAGGTGTTACACCAGTGGCTGGCTCTCCTGTGCCCTACCAAACCAAATCATTGTTTCTACAAGCAGTCGCGACTACTAACAACATTCACCTCTCCCTCTCCGATCGCAGCTCTTATCAAGTGTCACCCCAGTGGCTGGCTCTCCTGGCTCTTACTGCATGTTTATGAATCACTGTCGTACCTACCCAGTATCAAGTTTCTGTCTGGCACAATTAACTTATTGCATTTGGTGCGAGGCCGGCGGCAGCCGTATCAATTTACACCACCTGAAATCTGGCGCCTCTGATCATTGGTCTACAATAGGTGTGGGCGGAGTCGCGTGGCAGTAGTAATAAATAACACAACCGTAAGTAGCTCATTGTCAGTCTTGATTGCCATGGTAACACAATGCCTGGGAAAAGAACATCTTACGACTCAGCTTTCAAGTTGAATTATTTCCCGACTTGTATTACGTTCATCATCATAGTTCATCAACAAAAGGAAAAAGGCGGCGGAACAGTTCTTCTGATTGTAGCACCCAGGCGACGCCATTACGCAGACGTCGAACCCACAGCGTGGAAGGCCGAAACGTGCAAGGCACATTGGAAAAGTGGCTGACCAACGGTCACGGCCCGGTGAGGCTACGCTCTGCTAGCGAGAGTGACGGATCGACGGAGTGTACAACGGACAAGTGTTCTGACAGGTACGAAGTCACAGCTGTTAGCCCGCAGGGCGCTAAAACAATGGAGGAAATCAAGTCACTGCCGTTGGAATTAAAAGCAGATCAGGCAAAACTGCGCGAGCCGCTGGAACAGAGAATCTCTAATATGGAAAGCCAATTGAATGTCAGATTGACGAAGGATTTTAAGAATCTTCGAGACTTTGTTGATCTGGAACTTGCCCAAGTCTAAAACAAAATGGATACGTTTGAACAGAGGCTGAAGGCGATAGAAGCAACGGCGTCACCCGCGCAAAAGCCATTTGATCCAGAATATAGCGTCATTGCAGTGAACCTGAAAGAAGAGCCGGGGGAGAATCTACAAGACAAAATTGAAGAGTTAATTCGCAACCGTCTTGGTCTGAGAGACATTGCAGCGCAGCGAATAGCGAGACTGCCCTCTAGAAACAATAAACCGGGAGTCGTTAAAATAGAATTCACCACAACCGACGATAAAATTGCAGTCCTACGTGCGAAGACAAATCTCAAGGACGATAATCAGTACAGGCGAGTGTTCCTCAGGAGGTGTATTGACCACACAGAGCGCTTAGTTCATTTGAACTTTGCTGAAATCTTCAAGGAAATGCCGAACGGACATAAGTACAGAATAAGCGGTTGCGGCCGGGTGGTGACGAAAGACAGCCACGGGAGGAACAAGAATGAGTCGTCTGCTATCGCATCCTCTGGTCCAGACTCTGCAAAGAACACGTAGGATGGCGCCCCGCCCCCACCCTCGACTCTGACGGTGTCCACCTGGAACATCAACGGATTCACTGAGTTAAACAAACTGTTATAGCAGTCCGTCATCAACAGTGTATCGAGTGACATTTTTTGCTTAAATGAAACCCACTTGATAGAAAACTCAAGTATGTTGATACCTGGTTATACTTTCTATGCTAATAACAGAGGTAAAATGCATGTGAAGGCGACTAAGGCTCCGGTGGAGTCGGAGTACTCGTAAAAGATACACTCTTTGCAGAATTTAAATATCAGGTAATTGATAAAGCGGAAGGTATTCTGGGAATTGAGTTAACGTTTTCGTTTGGTGTTGTTCGCTTGCTATCTCCCGCCCGAGAACTCTACTTGGGGTAAAGATGCTTCAGCCTTCTTTTCACATCTAATGACTGAGATATATATTTATACAATGAGGCCGATATGATCATAATTTGTGGTGATCTAAATGCGCGAGTTGGTAAGGAGCAAGATGTCATTGAAGGTGTTGATGATGTGCCGACAAGGGAGGTTCTCGACAGTACAAAGAATGGTCATGGTGAATCTCTGCTTGGTTTTCTGCATGACAGTAAATTCTGTATGTTAAATGGGAGGTTACAAACTGTAGATAACAATTATACCTTTGTGTCGACTAGAGGTAAATCCGTGGTTGATTACATCATTGTGCCACATGACTGCCTAGCGGCGTGTAAAGCCTTTAAGGTACAGTTGGTGTCAGACCTTGTCACCAATAATGGTCTCAGTACTTTAGTTACAGATCAGCGTAAACTTCCAGATCACTACGTTCTTACCACGGAATTTTGGCTTAGAAGCTTAGAAAGGACCGATCCTCTGTTGTTTGCCAATGCTAAATTATCGGGAGAAAAGAGATATAAGTTAAGAATCATTCCCCCGGCTTTCATGTCTACCGAGAGATGCGGCAGAATAATGATAGAACTGATTGAATGTATTGAAAAGTTTAATCGAGAACAAGCTGCGATCGACCAGGAGTATGACAATTTATGCAAAGCAATACTGAGTGAAATGGACGAATATCTCTCATTTTCACAATATACAAAAGGTGCTAAGCGCAAATTAAAACACAGTAAGCCTTACTGGAGTGATCACTTAACTAGTTTATGGCGCGAGAGGAGTGAGAAAGAAAAATTATATGTAAAGTCTCAAGACAAAACAAAAACAAGAAGGCTGAGAGAAAATTTTAAACTTGCTATCAATCGATTTGATAAGGCCCTCCGAAAGGCGAAGAGACAACACAATACAGCTATGATAAAACGATTGGAAGATATTAATACAGATAACCCGCAAGAATTCTGGAATACCTTAAAAACGCTCGGCCCTAGAAAAATGAATGCCGTCCCACTAAAAGTTAAAATGGAAGATGGTCACTATGCTGCAGACCCACATGTGGTGTTAGATAAATGGCGTGACGATTTCACAACCCTCTACGATAATAATAATCAGTGTGAAGATGGTAAGGACCATTACCTGGAGGCAATGGCTTATAAGGACTTTTTTGAGAGAGAAACCCTATCTGGTCAGTGGCCAATGAATATGGATATAAACCGCGACATTGAACTTAGGTACAGCTGGTAACGTCCAGACTAAAGACACGAAAAGCGGTGGGTGTAGACGGTATTCCTAACGAGGTGCTCAAACAACATTATAAAATGTCTGCAAGTGCTGTTTCAGCGATGTTTCGACTTTGGTATGGCTCCGACGTTGTGGGCGCGTGCTATAATCAAGCCTATCCCAAACAGTGCACTGGTGGACCCATGTGTGCCGCTGAATTATAGAGCCATAAGCCTTATTTCATGTATAGAAAAGGTGTACTCAGCGGTTCTCAGCAGAAAGATCACGCATTACTGTGATGAAGCTGATATTTTTGTAGAAGAGCAAAACGGATTCCGGAGTCATAGGAACTGTCTTGAACATATATACAGCCTGAATAGCATCGTTAATGGTCCAAAAAACAGCGGGCTCTCAACATTTACAGCTTTCATTGACATGGAGAAAGCCTTCGACCGTATAGACCGGAATCTATTATGGCTAAGACTATTACAATATACATTACATAGATGGCAAGGCTTATTTGGCTGTCCGCTCTTTGTATCGTGATACACAAGCATCGATAAGGGTAAATGAATTATGTACACACTGGTTTAATGTCAATTACGGTGTCCGCCAAGGTGACACCCTTTCACCCACGCTTTTTAAGCTATATATCAATGATTTAGCTGTTCAACTGAAAGCACTAGATGGTGGAATTAAGGTTGGCAATGAAACAGTATCTGTCCTACTATATGCTAATGACACTGTACTCCTGGCGGAAAGTGAAGATAAGTTACAGCAGATGTTAAGTTTTACATGTGAATGGTGCAAAAAGTGGAAACTAAGCCTTAATATAAATAAGTCAGGTATAGCTCACTTCCGGCCTCGTAGGCGTAGATGAAGCATGTTTTCTATTTTATTTCGGGAATCAGAGAATATCGCTTGTCAGTAACTATAAATATCTAGGAGTCATATTTGACGAGCAGTTGTTGTTTCTTGAGTGCTCTACGGTGGTAGCTGAATTTGCGGGAGAGCCCTTGGAGGTATTATCGGTCGCTTTAAATCTCTTAAAAACGTAGGTTACGAAACGTTTACTCATCTTTACCACGCAGGAGTTGTACCCATTTCTGACTATGGAGCTGGAGTATGGGGAATGGGTAAACACGCTAAATGTAACTCCATTCATTACAGGGCCATGATGTATTTTATGGGTGTTCATAAGTTCGCACCCATAGAGGCTATTACTGGCGACATGGGGTGGATGTTACCAAAGTACAGACGATATCTATGTATGCTACGGCTATGGAATGTTTTAGTGAAATTACCAGAGTATCGCTTACCGAAAATAATTGTTTAATTGGGAATACGGACGAAAAGAAGGAACCTGGTGTGGTGACATAGAGTCTATACTAGACAAACTGGGGATGATTAATCTATTTGAAGCTAAGGAGGTATGTAATTTTGATGTATGTGCTACCCGTCTAACAGACCTGCAGAATATTGAATGGAAAGAAAGCGTGCAATCAAAACCTAAGCTTAGAACTTACATAAGGTTAAAAAGTCACATCGAACCAGAGCCATATCTCCGGCAATACCTGCGCAGGAGTCAGCGAGCCCTCCTCGCATCAGGTGTGGTATTTTACCGTTGGAAATCGAAACGGGGAGATTTAGAACGAAGACAGATCAACACTCTAACCGGTACAGGAGGAGGGAAGCGCATGAACGCTTATGTCGGATATGCTCATCCGGGGAGGTGGAAGATGAGGTACACTTTCTTTGCTGCTGTCGGAAGTATAGTAGTCAACGTGAAAACCCGTATCGGAAAGTATCTCATCCTGATTTTATGGCCCTGTCTAACTATGATAAATTGACTCAGCTAATACAAAACTACTGGAAAGAGGTTGCGCAATTTTTAAGCAATGCATGGATGTCCCGGCGTAGTTTGTTATATAATTAAGACATAAAAAAACTTAAGCTTAAATTTAGTCAAGTACTATTATTGTATCGCATTGATTTATTTTATTGAATTGAATTTTTTTTTCTTTCATTCTATTTTTCTTCGTTTGTTTTTTCTATTTTTTTGTTCTTTTTTTTCTTGCTTTTTTCTTTTTTCTTTATGTCATTATTATTATATATATTTTTTTTTCTTCTCTTTTCTGGCCGATATGCGGCAGTCCTAACACCATCAATTTCACAGTCACTTGTAAGCCCGGTAGGGCTGGGTGAGGGGTTATATTTTGTGTTTAACTGGTTGTTAATGTTATCGGTTGTATTCCTCATATGTGACTTAAATAAACAAAGTAATTACTTACTTATTTACTATGATGCAATACATTATTTTGGCAACACTGGTAATTTTCGTGTGTTCATTATCTTCAAGAATGGATCGAAAAACAGACCTAGCCGTGTTGTATTAACGTAAGTGTGCGTTATTCAAACAGAGAACGGTAAGACAGTGCTTTATTTTAATAATGAACGGAAAAACTGTGCATTATCTAGATAAAGAACAGTTGTTAATATTGACTCGTCAAGTTTCACGGTATAATCAGTCGAGCTGATCTGAGCGGAGCCGACTTGGCTGGTGTTGACGAACTTGCCAATTTCAAGACAAGCAATGGAATGCATAAGTCAATGTTAAGCACCAAAGGGGCGGGGGTTAGATCAGAAATCTCAATATATATGGAAATTCCAGTTATCGATTGCATACATTTCTCACTATATCTGTCATATCGCTTTTCAGGGGGCGATGTTTTCACGAAACTAAGAAACAAAGACTTCCAAAATGTCTACTTCATCCACGCCTGCCCACCCTACCCTCCCCCCTGGGGCTTCAAAAGGACGAACTGTTGTTTCCATAATGTTTGCTTACGTATTAGTAGGGCAGTGCAATTGACACAATAGTCAATTTCGTGTGTCCAAACGTGAGCAAATTAAATGCCTTGTTATAACAATTTTATAAGTACGTTAAAGAACTCGCTGTCGTGCATTCCCCAAATAAACCACTCGACCCTATGGCGTTTCGTGCTTTATTTTGGCGAATGCACTCCAGCTCGTTCTTTAACTAGTACATAGCTTATAGGTCTCCCAATCATGGCAATAGCTAGATAAACCTAACTACGTGTATAAATAAATAATAATTCTTAACAGTAAATAGTAACAACCAACAGTCCACGCAGGACTAACATTGCTGGAGTCCATTTAACCCTTCCATCTTCTCACCCAGGTTTCGTTATTGTGACAAATAAGTGCACTAATCAGGTTTAATCCTCGATCCCAAATGTTGTGGCCTCAGACACGCCGATTAATTATACTGGTAGAAAACGGATTCAACCACAGATTTAACTAAAATCCGTACGCTTAATTTCTGTTCTGGCGGGGTTGTATCCCACCACCCCGGCCGATCAATTCATTATCTGATGTTACATACAGGCACAAGAGATTTCTCACTGGTATCTGTGTTTGTAAGACGTCTATGAAGTCCCAACGTCTAATACAGACGCCATATTTGTTTTTGGCGTAAGCTGGTATTTGCTCCATGCCGTTTGGCACTAATCCTAACACTAACCCTAACACAAACGTGCCTCAGATGATAAAGTCTAGCCCCTCGGAACATTTTTTTTCTTTCACCCTATGTCGCTCTCGTTTTTCACGGCAAATCCGTTCGGTTTACTCTTTTTTCACGGACAACCCGCTCTGTGAATACACATTAATTTTCATGCCATACCGTGACTTTATATCGTCTGCCATGCCCTCTTACGTTTATTACAAACCAAACATTCACATCGTCTGCAAAAACTTTCATGATTATGACATATTGATCATTCGCACCGTCTGGTGTTCCCTCTTACGCTCATAACAACCAAGCATTCATACCGTATGCAACGCTCACTCACGGCTAGATAAACCAAGACATTAAAATCGGCTGCCAAGCCCACTCACGGCCATGACAAACCAGGTATTCACATCGTCTGCCAAACCTTCTCATGATAAAGACAAAGCAAGCATTTACATAGTTTTACACTTTACTATAACTTGTACGCAAACGCTGACAATGAAAAAACGGCTGATTTTATACCTTCTTTTTCAAAGCCCGCGAATATCGCGCGATTAACTGCGCAACAAACTGCATTGTGCGAAGGAAATATCACTCTGGAGGAGGTTAATGTGGTCGTGAGAGGAACGAATAATATCAAGTCTCCAGGTCCTGATGGCGTCGGTCCCGATGGATTTCTATATATATATTTGTTCTATGTGTTTTCCTGCTTAGAAGTTTACAACATACGTATAGCACTGAAGTCAATTGCACCAAAAGAGGGGGTTATCACATGCTTAGCCAAAGACGACACGCCACATGGAGCCATGAAAAAGGGTTTTCTGAAATGTAGATTCATCGGGGAAAATAGCCAGATTAGTTTACCACACAATGCATTACCTCTTCTTAGTAATAATAAGGCTGGTATGATACTCCTGGTAGATTTTTAGAAGACTTTTGTCCCTTTAAATTGAGCTGCGATTAAACAAGTAAGGTTTTGGAAGCATATGGAACCAAATAGTTGTATTATTAACAACGGTATTATGTCTGAATGTTTTATATAGTAGCCATGAAGCATTTAGCTATGTTCCTAAAATATGAGAGTTGGTTGGGAGTGGGAGGAGCTCCTCCATAGTTAGACTGCAGTGACAAGTTTACGTGTATGACTCTGGCAACACAGTGTGACGTTCGTTTGGAAATTGTAATCATCAGAAGTAATCATGACTACTATTACATTAGCTATGTAATCGATTGCGATTAAACCAATACAATCGATTACGATTACTGATTATGATTTCCCTATGTCTGTTAAGAACATAGAATACATTATTGGTTAGTATATACCGATGATACATTTTGGATGCTGGACGGTAGTGCGGAATCTCCAAGACTGGTGTTAAAGATTATGGAGGAATTTAAAAATTGTTCCTGGTTGCTCTTGAACGACAATGAAACAAAAGCCATGTATTGGAGTGGGTTGAGGACTTTGTTCTCTTTAGCATTCAGTTTAGTGCTCATTTAGACAATATGATTGCTCTAAATTATGATAAGAAAATCGAAGATTTTAATTTAATTTTCAAAGTATATGGAAAAGTAAGTTGCCTCTTAGGGGTAGGGTGACAGTTGTAAAATCACTGGCTGTACCAAAGCTTGTACATGTAATGTCAGCGCTTCTTGCACCAGGCCAAGCTTATATTGATAAGCTTACTAGAGCTATCCGCAAGCTTGTCTGGGTAAGTACGAAACCTAACATTTCTATGGGTTGAATGCGCCAAATAGACTCCTAAAGTATGGGTCTCACCCGTGTCCCGTCGTTTATAAAACATATTGAAGATCGCATGGATTGATCGATTAGTAGACGCCTGTGGTATATGGCAAGATTTATAGATTTTTTGTGTGAAACGATTTGCAAAGAAAAGAAATTATTTTGGGAAATAGACCTCTAGCCTATTAAACTTTTCAATAATGTCGCAAACCCATTTCGGGCTGATATCTTCAATGCCTAACATTATTATCAAAAATCGTATGGTATTTCTGAGACTGAGGTATTAAGGTACCCAATATATGGAACACATTTCGTGACGAATACGCTACTGATAAATTTATATAAATGGCAGGCAAAATTAAACATCTGAAATTTTGGTCTTTAATATCATTTCATACAACAAACCCACTGGATCAGTAGTGTATTTGTTACGACGGACGGTCGGGGATGGCTGCATGGGACTTAATTCACACATCACATTAATAGGCATATGCTTCTTCACAAACAATTGATTTGGCCGGAAAGGCAAATAAAAAACCGCCACGAATAGAAATATGAATCGTTGTGAGGAGCCCGGAGGGGGGGGGGGCTGGGGGTGGGATGAGGATATTTCTTCGTGGCAACACTCTCTGTGAACGCCTATTTTATGTCCCTTATGTGTCTGTTTAATGGGTCATGGGTCACATTGTACGACAGCCTCCACCTATTTAACATGTGTAGAAGTCAGTCCATCAATCATATATCTGACGACAAATCAATTAGGTTAATGGTTATCCCACACGGGGCGCTGGCACGGGGCGGTTCTTGGTGTACGGATATATATCTACCCGACATCTCGAGGTAACTATAAATACTTGTTACGATGACAAGCCATGGCAACGGCTGGTACGTGCAGAACCGACGCCGATATGTATCGGTTTTTAAACTGCTCCAACATCGTACTTCCGTCCCTTGTGGCAGGCGTATGCCGTGTCACATACCGCAACATTGCACACCAACATCTGTCTAAATTATTACTTTAATACACGTTCGTACGTCCCATATGTAACACAATGGATAACCGTAAACTAGCGAGCAAAAGAAATCTCACAAAAAATCAATGTGCTTATACAATTCTAATGGCTTTCTTATTTCGTGATCTTCGGAAATCGATTGGGCGACGCGTAGTCCTACATATAATATATATGATGTTTACGTCAAAACGTGTTCCGACAAGTAGGTTAGGTACGTACTACTAAGATGCTAAACGACCAAGTAACGATTTCTACCAACATATGCTTGCACGACGAGGCCTTCCTTGCAAGACATCAATTTTTTGTTGCAAGCAATTTCGTTTCTGTGTTTTTCCGTTCGCAGTTGTCATTTCCGCTCTTAGGATGGTATATCGTCTCCCGTGTGGGAAGATGTCTGCAGCGACTAGGCGGGAAGACGACGGAATTTTAACGATGTATCCTGACAAGAAAAATGTTTCGGCGTCAACACAATATATAGCACGTTTCCATATAGTTGATAATGACCCATACATCGCCATTGCGGCCGATTATAGCGGCCGCCTCTTTTTACGGTTAATTTATGTCCCCTGTCAATATTACGGTATAACGTACGACTGCCTTGGCTGCAAGGATGTTAACCTGTGAAAAGTATAAATTCGTCTCGTAATCGGGGAAGTGTTCAATGCTCCTGTCCAGCCCTGAGATTTCCAGTCAGAGTTACAGC
This sequence comes from Arenicola marina, assembly GCA_964019135.1. Taxonomy (NCBI): domain Eukaryota; kingdom Metazoa; phylum Annelida; class Polychaeta; family Arenicolidae; genus Arenicola; species Arenicola marina. Next base: position 15,378,066 of record OZ025253.1, read on the forward strand.
AGCAGCATCATGATGGCACACATCTTCTTGACCCTGGCGGTAATCCTGTCTGTCAGCTTCAGCATCCATGGTAACGTACATAATTCGCTGTTGCGTTCCAATTTGTTCTTGATCAACATTTTACATATTTAAAATCAAATTCTATTTTGGGTCCCTATATTGTACAAATGCAAATATGTATTGTGCAATAAATGAATAGGCATGTTGCCTATAGATGTTTTTTTTTAGCCAGAGTTGCGTAGAAAAGAGTGACTTTCATCAAAAGTTAGTCCTTGCTGCCATATTTTGTCATAACATGTGAAGTTGAAATTGATAACGCAAATTATGCAAAAGAACTGGTACTTTCAATATCTGATAATATGTCCAGTACGTGTTAAAAAAAATATCTTGCGAGTTTAGTTTTTTTTATTCTCCGAAATGCGGCATATAACACAATATTTGTACAAAACTATGCAAACATAATAACGTCATCTCTAAATATCAGCGATTACATCGTATATTGGGTCCCACTTGTCTTTAAAAAAACTCCCTGGCTCTTCCCGATGTTTCTGCCACTCTGCTCTCTAGCTCGAAATAGTATTTTATAAGCCGAATTATAGCCGTTACCTTTGGCGTAACTCCTTTCCACTTACAAACATATATATGGTATTTGGTAACAATAAAAACAAGATTAATCAGTTCTTTATGTGGCGAAACTGCCCCCAACATAGCAGATGTGAAGTTTAAATTTTTACTAAGATTGGATCGGCTTGACTTATCTAGACATGCGCCAATTTTTTTCCATATCTGTTTCACTATGACACAATTTCAAAACATATGTTCCATTGTTTCGTCATGCTCGTTACATAAGGCGCATCGTTTCGATTCAGTCAATTTACACAAAAACAAGTGGAAGTTGGTAACCATATTTCTGCACAAATTTTTTTATTGGAAACTCGGCAGTCGTTCGTCCAGGGTGGAGCTCAGTGGTAACTTATAAATTGTTCGCCATTGGTGTTCATCAATATCCTGGTTGAGCTTCTCTTTCCATTTCGATTCACTTGTCTTCGCAAATGTACACTCTTTCACAAGTAGCTTATAGACAACATTACAAATTCTCTCATTCTGCCTTATAAACTTCATATGTATTCTCTCTATACCAGGTTGCTTTTTCCCCTGCTCTTGGCCATGTGCTCTCCATTGTCTGAGAAAGCTATGCGTTAAACTATAAACATCCGCGAAGTTCATAATAACATTATACCTTTTACCAAACTCGATCCATCCATAGGTAGAGCCGTCTTCACTTTTCCTCCATAAAAATGACCGTACAATACCCTCAAGACGATTAACAAATGATTTATCTGGTAGAGGCAGAACAGACAAACCGTGCACCAACTTCGGTATAGCTAAAGTTTTCAGAACTGTCACACTGCCTCCTAACGACAGGTTTCGTCGCACATAAGCTGTTAACATATTTTCAACTTCTACCAGTTTACTATCCAGATTTAATGTGGGTACTTTAGCAAGATCAATGTCAAATCGTATCCCTAGCAATACAAAACTTGTGACCCAACAAAGTTCTAGATCTGCGCATATCTTATCCATATATGTTGGCCTTCTTCCCAGCCACACTGCCTTCGTCGTTTCGACATTTATCTTCAAACCTGAACATTTGCTAAACGCCTCTAATATCCGCATAGCAGCTCTCAAAGAGCCTTCACTGCCACCCAGGAAAAGAAAAGTGTCATCGGCATATTGACCGAGTTTGTACACATGTTGGCAAAACTTAATACCTCTGATCTTACTCTCATTCTTAATTGCCATAGCGAGTGGCTCAACGGCTAAGATAAATAAATAAGGTGACAAGGGGTCTCCTTGTCTACACCCTCTCTCCAGTTTAAAGAAATCTGAAAAGTGGCAATTGTTAATGACACAGCTATTAGATTCAGAATATAAGATATTGCAATATCTTCTAAACGACTGACCAAAACCGTATTCATTTAGTACTCGCGTTAAATATGACCAGCTTACCGTATCGAAGGCCTTTTCGAAATCTATTAGCAGTAGCAATGCTGTCTTATTTTGTTCTTTTAAATAATGCATAACATCATAGACTAGCCATTAATAGTGATATCTAATAATATTAAATTACCTGCCTGATCTTTCTTTACCCCGTATACTTCATATTGTGCGCTATTTGCTAAGACTATTGCTACCCCCATTGCTTGAGATGAAACTGGGTTCAAAAAACACTCGCTCGACCATTCCGTACTCAAAGCCACCTGCGAGATCGAGTCTAAGTGTATATCTTGCATGCAATACACGCACAATTTTTTTCAACAAGCCATAATCTGACGTCATTACGCTTCTGTGCAGACCCAATTCCTCTCACATTCATGCTTCCAATCGTAAATTTCTTATTCATGACTATGATTACAGTAAATATGCATAGATTGATATTGCCAAACTTTTCGGAGTTGCGTTTTTACACTAAAAAAAAAAGAAAAAAAAAATCGCAAATACAGAAAATACGTATACAGCGAAATATAGACAAATCATATACCACAATAGAGAAAGGAAACTCTTATACTTTATATAGTACAAACCAATACCTAACACCAAAACAAAAATCTTGCGAGTTATTAGATAAATGAGAAATTGCTGTATGCGCAGCTTTGATTTCGAGGAGGGAGGTACATCTTACGCGTATAACCATGCATTTATCATTTATTGTCAGAACGTGAAACCGTTTGTGACGTAGTCATTTACTTCCAACATGTTAAACGTCCAGGTGTTTCTCGGTTACCCTGTCTGTAAGCAACCCTATGCACCAGATGGCGACGCTGTTCGTCTTTAACTCATAGCACGAGTACCGCCATCTACTGAGCCTTTTTGTAGTTAGGAGATTAATTATGCTTCCAACCAGTGGGTCGTTTGGAAAGTAACACTATTGAAACTGTGTAACGAGTAGGTACCGATTGGACCAGACAACCAGTTCCTGGTAATTGATAATAATAATGATAATAATAAAATAATAATAAAATAATAAATAAGATAGATTGCTTCACTGCAGTTTCACAGCTTACGTACTGCACAACAAATATAACATTCGATATTATTAACCAATTTATGTGACCACAAGGTAAATCTCTTCCTCATTCAAACTATTCATTTCATTCTCACGAAAAACATAAAACTCCGGTATTTCAAATAGTTGTATCAAACCGCAACAAATGTCAAATATATCCGGCCACAGTTCCTCCATAATTAATACTACACTATGGGTTAATATGATGATTATTATTATTAACGGATATATGAAGTAGGCTATGCCCGCATTGGAAAGATTTATTCATGTATTAATTATGGAAATAGTGTATATGCATGTGTTCTTTGCGAGTTATGTTTTTCCACTTGCCCCTGTTTAGCCGGAGAGACGTGTACTGAGACCACAGGCGGGGACTGCACGTGTAGCTGTGTATGCGAACCATGTAAGTATAAAAACACTCATCGAAACAATACAATTAGAATCAAAACAGTAATGGTAACAAAAACAATTAAAATAATTATAAAATTTTAATGGGGAGTGATAATATTGTGTAATAATAAAGAATGAAAATAATGATTGAAATAATATCAATAATAATAATAATCAAAATTATATTATAATAATTATAATATAATAATTATGATTCATATCTTATTAGTAACAATAGAAAATAATAAGAGAACAGCAATAATAGATAAATACATTTTTTACATATATATCAATTTAATTTAGCATAAATGTATAATAATATAACGAACGATATATGTATGCATGACAATGTTTCAATGTACCCCAGTCTGCTTTGCGGACTTTGCGGAGTGTACTTCCGGTTTCGGTGCATCTAACGAGGTGGTAGGATTTGACGGCAGTGTCAGCTCCATGAACTACGACTCCAAGTACCTCATCGCAAGCTATAAACCCTTTGACGATGAAGTGTGCAAGGTTGGTAAAACTCAGAACGTTACCTTTAAATCCAGTAGTAGTAGTTTATTCGATGCTAGACGACTGACTTCCAGCTCTAGAAACACGTATAAATACAAAAAATCAGCGAACAAGCAGAGCGACCATCAAATGAATTTAAAATGCGATCCTCTTCTCTCACCTTAATGCAAAATAATTATGTGTCTAGATATGAGGTTATTTACGATAATTTAATTCCCTGCAATGACTGATTAAGCGAATGGATTTTTCAGTTGTTGGATTTCCATAATATATCTTTGGGATGTACTTTTCTCTCAAGATTACCTTTGGATCCAAATCCGGTAATATGCTGAAATGAGACAATATTCATCTTCTGGGTGAAATAATTCGTAACATTGAAATAATTTATCCACAGAAGAAAATTTTTTAAAGCACTTGGTGGTTGGGTCGTACCGGACCCATAGTTTGGTAACTGTGACACTTCTCAAGTTCAGTCACGAAATCTTAACGAACCCGCGGACATCAGATCTGAAAAATCATAGCTGTAATTTTCGCCCTAAGTGACTTAGATGCAGATTCCGGTTTAATTGTTGATCATTCTAATTAAAATCAGGTGAATGCAGATGAAAGAGCATTTTGAGAAAAGGGTTAACCAGTATGCATCTGATACGCCTAAATGCAAGGCAGTATACCGATTGATTCGTCAAAAACATTAATAATACATTAGAGCATCCAGCATTCTATGGTCGCCGAGTGACGAGTGACGGATTTTAACCCACTTGATTTCAGCCTGGGTGTGCAGACAACATTCAGTCATCACTGTCATGAGACTCCTTTAATGTACGTCGATCTTGTCAACATGCATCAGACACCATGAATGAATAATACCCTTATAATTGACCTCTCCGCCAACCAGTTCCGCGTACGCATCGACACGGACGACAAAAGTGGACCCGTTAAGGTCGACTGGGTGGGTTTCGGCTTCGGCATTCATGAGAAAAATAGCGCCAAGTTCGAAGTGAACTTCAGAATGTCCAAGAAGCAGGGCGAGATCGAGGTTCGAGGCCGTGGCTACCAGGTAAGCCAGTGGAAAACACAGATAATCATTTATGATCATGTTCGATCACTCCTATATATTAGCCACAGGTCTATTGAATACCACCGTCCCAGTCATTATATTCTACTGTCCGTCGCCTCGATGTCATGGTAATTATTTGTTAATCAGTTCTCCCAGTTATATCCTGTTATATGTCGTCCGCCCCATCATTACACTTTACTTTGACGCCATCTACCACGTCATTATACTTATCTTTGATGTCAGCCACCACGTCATTATACTTATCTTTGATGTCAGTCAGCCACCACGTCATTATACTTATCTTTGATGTCAGTTAGCCACCACGTCATTATACTTATCTTTGACGCCATCCACCACGTCATTACACTTTACTTTGATGCCATCCACCACGTCATTTACTTATCTCTGATGTCAGCCACCACGTCATTATACTTATCTTTGATGTCAGCCACCACGTCATTACACTTTACTTTGATGCCATCCACCACGTCATTTACTTATCTTTGATGTCAGCCACCGTGCACGTCATTATATTTATCTTGATGTCAGCCACCACGTCATTTCCTGATTTTTGATGTCAGCCTCCACGTCATTATACTTATCTTGATGTCAGCCACCACGTCATTATACTTATCTTTGATGTCATCCAACACGTCATTACACTTATCTCAGCCACCGAGTCACTATATAAAAAGGCTCACCCACAAATTGCTTCACCTACATTTGCAGTCGCCAAAGACAGTGGTCTTCGGGCCGGCCAAGCAATGCTTCCAGACGGGCGCCGGTTGGTATTTCTGCGTGGAGGAGGTATCCGCGGGTGTCTATCAGGCTACGGCCGGCAGGGACGACGACTCTTGCTGGGTCACGGTTGACTACTTTGAGGACGCGGCCACCAACGACAAGGTCGTGGTGACGGTCTCGGACTACTATATGGGCCAACTGGAGGGGAAGTGCGGCAACTGGGACGGCATGGACAGCAACGACGATCAGTTCTGTGGTAATGCTGACCCAGGAGGCCCACAGCCCTGCATCGACGGTGATCACTTGAACAACTGAAGATCAATTCATAATTTATAATCCTCGACTTTAGTGTTAAGTTCAGGCGTAAGTAATACGTGGGATATACTGAAAAATAGTTCGATCTATGGCACATACAGAAATGATCTGCTGTATTCTGCCAGGTATAGTGCCTAAATAAAGCAAAAGATACAATCATATCTTGGGTTTTGTATTCTTTCCACTTGATCAATATCACTATGTCTTATATCTCATTATGCGCTAATCTCTTGCAGAACTTCGCTATACAAAGAACACCTAACTAGTTCATACTCCGCATATAAGGTCATTACCTACACCGTACACACAGTCGCCTGGCAGTTTGAATGTTTTATGGACTCCCATACCCTAACCTAACGAAAAACATCTATCGTGCGTCGTGGCAGACCATCTCGCCATATTCAGACCAATTAAACCAAGGCTGCGCTCATAGAGCGCCGAGTCAATTTGGTAACTTACTATTAAACTAAGATCTTTACAAAATATAACGTGCCGGGTTATTTTAATCTAGTCTAAGCTAACTTTCCATTAAAAGTGGCGTGGAGGCCACTTGTTAATTCAAATATAAAGAACTGGAGAAATACGAACCTTCCCATATTTACTCATGGAGCAAACTTTGAACGGATTGACAGCAGTTCTCGAAGAATCACAACAAATACATAGTATTTGTCCTCTAGAAAAGGTCCTTAATTGCCTTCGGTGACAGTATCGGGATCTTGGCAGCCTTAATTATGTAATAAGCGAGGAACAAGAAGAAAATTTGTGTAACTATTGTGGGAAGGTCTTCTCAGACAGAATAATATATTTCTTTCACTCTTGTGGAAAGTGCTATCAACTGGGAAATGTCTTGGACACAAACCTAAGCAATGTGTATCTGTTCATAACTGCGAAGAATCGGCTTTGATTCTCGGTAAACAGTTCACATAGGAAGAGAAAGTAGAAAGTACGCTCACGTGTGGCAATTTACCGTCGAGTACGAACATAATTTCATTTTTCGAACTTTCTCAGGATTACAATTAGGAAAACACTTGTGACGTAAGTGCAGAACTGATACTTAGAATATCAGTGACGTCATCGCGGCATTGACGAATAGTATGAAAGTAGCACTTTACTCGCACTTCGCATTGGAACGTATAGGGCGATTGGCGAACGTTTGGCTGGAGGCGGGCACACTAGAGTCGGTGATTGGAGTAAATCATTGTAGATTAATATATGTTTAACAACAGACTGGCGGTCAGAAAAATTAGTTGGGGCAGTATGAAGCATTGTGGATATTCCTGCCTTACGCGGCACAGCAAGTCCGTGGGTCAAACGGTTGGCGGTGGTCGTCATACATAATGCGGCCTAGCTTGCGTTGTCACCACGAACTAAGATCAAGAAAGGAAACTCACCAAGTAAACCGACATCAAGTTAGGTTAGGCTCTTTATGTAACTTCATTTCAAGCGTAAAGTTCACCTCAATACATTCCATTCATTCATGCACACACATCCATTCAGGGTCCACTCTGCTTGTCTTCATCTGTTCCGAACTTGGCGTTTGGCTATCCTCCCTAATTGTGCCTTGGCTGTAAAATACGAACAGGACATTCAAAGTATTTAATTAAATAATGTGTCAAATCGAGACGTACTGACGCCCGCAGTGCTCACACGTTAGAAACATGCCAGCGTTACTGCTGGAATTCGTTTATTGAATAAGTACGTGAAATTGTTGGTGCGTGTACTTTACAAAATGCACGCCCCATGCATATTATGTATAATTTAACGGTAAATTTCTGCACAAAATTAAATCACAAAAAGCGCGATGGTCTTCCTTTGAAAACACCTCAGTTTCTCATATATAAGTTTTCCAGTTTTGGACAAATAATGCCTGTAATATTCACTATTTTACCCTGTGTCAATCATAAGTAAAGCAATTAGCATGATTAGGGAATACATATATTCTTCCTATGTGAAAGATTCAACAATAATTTGAGGCGCCAAAGACCAGCATAAATAGCTACAGCTGCATATAGGGCAATTTTTCACAATGGATGCATTTTAAATCTTTTATGTAATAATGATTTATTGATTATTGCATAAAGGCAATGCTATAGTGTACAAGAATATTCGGTCCGACAGATGCGCGGAATACTGGCGTACCACTTGTGTAAGACGTCATCCCACTGTGCACATACGTCATCAATATTGTGCACATACGTCATCAGAACTGTGCACATTGTTGGCGGTTTGTGCTACTACAAACTCAATATAAATATGAGGCTGTATACCTCTCGCAAGTAGTTACCAACGAGCACACGTGATTCCTACGAAACAGTCGGACATTCATTATTATATTCAAAAATATGTGTAATTTTAATATATATTTCACCCTCGATATAGATGTTGGTTATCCATGATGAACGGTATAAGAAGTCTTAATACGGACCCGTTATCCTGTTCACTTTATTGCCATATAGCTGTTTTTGTCTGAACTCCTCCGCGGCCTGTGCGGAGGTCAGCCGGATCTGGAGCTGCTCCTTGGTGTGGACGGCCTTCACCCCAGCGTCCCTGGCGTAAGATAGAGTATTGATAGCTTCAGGCACCAGGCCCGTCGTACAAACACAAAACACAAAAACATAACATGCAAACGACCGGAACGAACCTTTTAATTGGAGAAAACTCGGCTAAACTTTATTGAGACTTCATAATAGTATTATAGTTTACGCGTTTCACTGAGCGACAGATAAAAATGGTTCCTATTTGTGTTCTATGTGTTACAAAAAGGGTACAAATTAGCTACACTGAATGGTTGAGTACACGCTAAAGCCTTTTTATTTAAAAAAACAAAAAACGCAGGATTATTTTCTCACAAAGTCTATTGTTGCAGGATATCCAGAGTTTAGGATTATCTTCAAGAAAACGACAATGTGCTCCAGTTAGAGAAAATATTATGTCGAGTAGCACATGGTATCGTTTGGTGGCTTCGAGGACGACACCTCAAGATCATAACATTGTATTAATGGTGAGGATGGAGGACAGTCCACGGGGACAACCCACTAGTCTTTTGAACGAAGAAGATGGGATCTTTACACATATACATCCTCTGAGCAATATGCTCTGTATATTTGCAGTGGCCACTTGCCTGCCATGGCTTTTACCGGTAGATCATTTCACTGTCCATCATTTTGGGGCCTAGTCTATTTGCGACAGTAAATCTGCTGCCAGTTGAGCATTAGCATGACAAAATATCATCTATATGTAAATTATCAGCAACGCGATAAGTGTATTTATGCTGCGAGCGAATAATCTTAGGTTACAGCCATTTTTCTTTAGCTGTTTAGTAATTATATATATACCGGAACACTGTGGTAATTGAGGCGATGCAGCTGCTATTCACATATTTACGGTATTATATGCAGCCTACACGTGTGTGTGTTTACATCCGGTGCACTGGTCAAGTCGATTCCGAGGCTGCTTCCCGGGTGCTCATTTCCGGTCATTTCGGGGGTCAAGCCGTGATCCCGAGAGAATCCCTCTCTCTGACCAGCGGCAGCAACCCAGCAGCATCGGCAATCGAATTTTAGATCCACAGACATCGCCGGACTCACGCAAGAAATCGGCATTTGTAGACGGGGTTGATCACTGCAGCATCATCTTGTCGTTTTAACAATATTTTTGTACGGCATCGCCTAACGAAAAGCAAGTGAGTTGAATTATCACAATTTGTCCAGTTTTACTATTGTGCCTTGGTCCTGTCCGTCATGGATCCGGTCAGATCCAGACTTCGACCACGTGTTGCACTCATGATCGGCCATTCCTTTGTCCGTCGATTAAATCGTCACTGCATCGATAGTCATATAAGAAACATGGCGTTATCTTATGCCGATTACACTGTATTTCTTTATGGGGTGCCCGGCTCCAATGTTTGCAGTCTGAGAGAAGAATTGAAGCACATGGTTTTGCAAATGGAGCCAGACATTGTTTACATTGAGATCGGCACAAATGATATTTGTTCTGCCACCACTGTTCCTGCGATACTTGCCAGGCATATAATGGATTTAGCAGTGCTTGCAAAACGGCTGGGAGATACTGGTGGACAGAGGGAGGTATCTATTGGCGAGATACTTCCCAGATATATCGTCAAGTCTGGTCACAGATCTGTGAACCATTATTTTTTTGTTACTTCAACAAGTTGACACTTTGTTGGAAGCAGGTTGCGATCAAGAAGAGGGCATCACTTTTTGGAGACATCGTTCATTAAGGAATTGGAAGCGTTTTCTTTGTGCTGATGATTCTGGGCAAGGTATGGCTCGGTATTTTCGCAGTGTTAGAGGTGTACTCCTTTATTCCGCCGCATAGGCCAGCAATCGTTCCATGTTCTGCCTCGGTAGTTAATGTAGGATCTCAAATGAATTCATCATTCTGGATATAGGATTCATGTGGCAGTAATTTCCCTGGGGTTTCAGGATAAGTAACTACTAATAACCAATATCCAGAGATTTTCGACACTCGGTGGATGTGACGGCAGGGTTTTCTATGTCGTAGGTCGTGGTACACTTGTTTCGGTACCTGTAACAACCAGTATTCAGGGAGTTTCTACGCTCTATGAACGTGACTGCAGAATTTTTGGCATCAGAGGTCAATATCCAGAGGCTTTCGATATGCAGTAGATATGACAGCAGGGTTTCTGGGTCGTAGGTCTTGGTACACTGGTCTTCGGTACCTGTAACAACAGGTTACAGTAACAACAGTTTTCAGGGGATTTCTATGCTCTATGAACAGCAGAATTTTGGCATCGGATTGTGTGATAGGTTGTGGTACACAGTGGTTTCTGTACCTGTAACAACCAGTATCCAGGGAGTTTCTGTGCTCTCTGTGAAAATGACAGCGGGGTTTCTGCGTCATAGATTGTGGTACATAGGGTTGCTGTACCTGTAACAACCAGTCTTCAGTGAGTTTTCTATGCTCTCAGGGAATATGACAGCAGGGTTTCTGCGTCATAGGTTGTGGTACACCGTGGTTCCTGTAACAACCAGTATCCAGGGAGTTTCTATGCTCTCTGCAAATATGACAGCGGGGTTTCTGCGTCATAGGTTGTGGTACACAGTGGTTTCTGTAACCCGGGGGATAAGGGAAGCCCACCATCGCATCAGATTGTCTAGGGAGGCCAAGCTGGACCTTCAGGCTTGCCGGCATTTTCTCACGACCTACAACGGCAAATCGCTGCTTCTTCACGATCGATGGTCCACCTCTACCGCCATGCACCTCCATACCGACGCTGCGGCTTCGACGGGTTATGCGGCCATTTTGGGTTCTGAGTGGTTTAATGGAGTCTGGCCAGAGGGCTGGCAGGCCTACCACATTACGACTCAAGAGCTCTACCCCATCGCGGCCGCGGTAGAGGTTTGGGGGCATATCATGGCTGTGTTATCTTCCGGTCCGATAACGCTGCCGTTGTAGATATCATCAACAAGCGGTCCAGTAGGACCCGACGGTCATGCGTTTGGTCCGTAGATTAGTGATGTCAACAATACTTAATAATATTCTTTTCAAGGCCCAGCATATTCCAGGAGGTGACAATGTTATTGCTGACAAACTTTCACGATTCCAGGAAGAGGCAGCAAGAGCGGAGGCACCTTGATTGGCGGAATCACCAGTCACCGTACCATGCAGTTTTGACCCTACCTTGGACCAGGTGATCCGGCAGTTGCTGCAAGCCTCGCTGTCAGCTTCCACACGAAAAATTTACCATAAGGTGTTGAAATTGTATATGTCTTTTCTGCTTAAGTACGCTCGGCAGTCTAATCCTATGCCGGCCACTATTGACAACGTTCTCGGTTTTATAGCCTTTCTTTATAATTCAGGGTACGCGCCATCCACGATTACTACTTATGTGTCAGCCTTGTCGTATTTTCATAAGATCAATTCTTTACCCGACCCGACAAGCTTCTTTATTGTTAAAAAATGCCTGACAGGAGCCAGGGCCTTAAACGTACACGGGTCGCCACGGCTGCCCATTACTTTAACTATACTGAATTCGTTATGTCAGAAGGTGGATGCTGTAGTTTCCGATGGTTACAAGTCTGTTTTGTTAGGAGCCATGTTTGTACTAGCGTTTTATGCCTTCTTAAGAGTAGGCGAGTTTACAAGGTCAAACCAATGTTCTAAGCAGTGTTTAGGGGTGGCTGATATAGCCTTAGTCCGGGCGAAAGGTAGTTTCTCCCACATCTTGGTGTCATTTGTTTCTTATAAGCACAGTGGCGGTAATACTTTCCCCACTTTAAAAATAGCTTCTGCAAGATCGGATCTGTGTCCGGTTAAGGCTATGAGTAGATACTTTAGCGATTCGGCCTGACGGGCCTGCCCCTCTGTTTGTTTTTCGCGATGGTGCCCCTGTCACAACCCATTATTTTAATAATGTTTTTCGTCGGACCATAGTGGTCCTGGGCTTAGAACCTTGCGTCTACAAACCACATAGTTTCCGTATCGGAGCAGCTACTGCCGAAGCAAGTCTCAGTTTCTCGGAAATACAAATTGCCCAGATGGGTAGGTGGAAGTCGGGTGCCTATAAGAAATATATTGGTATCCCATCCCTTTCACGATAAATTGTATCCAGCCTTCTCTCGGGTGGGAGGTGGGCCCTCCGGGCCCCCTTTGACCTGTTTGTCCCCCACCTTCCTGGTATATTCACTTACACAGTCGGGCGTGATGTTACGTAGGGGTACGTAATGTAACGTTCGACTGTGCACCCCTTGAGGGGCGGTATGACCATTACGTAAGGTTAACTTTCCATTATCTTATGTCATCTTGCGTAATAATACGCAAGATCAGGTATACACAGTCTGGCGTCATCTTACGTAAGTGTACGTAATGTGACGTTGGACTGTGTAGCCCTTCTGGGTCTTTTAACCATTTAAGGTTATACTTATTTTATGTCATCTTGCTGGCTATAGCTGTTCCGATATGGATGTGTATATATTTTCGTCATTTAGAAATAAATGGCCTTTCACCACCAACACGGTGTTATTTCTTCCCAGCAACGAGCTTCGCGAAGGCTGGATGATAGACCGGCTGGTATAAATAATAAAAACGGATACAATCGCAGTATAATCATAGGTTTGGTATCATTAAAATGGTTGTGTATTGCTTACTCAGGTCAGTGATTTTCAGAGCGATCGTGGCAAATACATTGAAAATATGGGCTAAAACTCTACTGCATTTATGAATTTGACTATTGCATATACCGTAAACTGCCTATTTGAAGCCGCATACATATTAGAAGCCGCACCCCAACTTTCGCCTTAAAACCGGGTTGGCAGGCACCCAGAACCATTTCTGGAAAACTACATATTATAAGCCGCACCCGGACTTTGGGCTCCCCCTCCCCCCCCCCCCCCCTGTATCCCTGCTTAATCCAGTCCCGCCAACGAAATCAATTAATTGTTTATACAAGCAGTTGCGACTACTAACAACATTCTCCTCTCCCTCTCCGATTGCACCTCTTTTCAGGTGTTACACCAGTGGCTGGCTCTCCTGTGCCCTACCAAACCAAATCATTGTTTCTACAAGCAGTCGCGACTACTAACAACATTCACCTCTCCCTCTCCGATCGCAGCTCTTATCATATGTCACCCCAGTGGCTGGCTCTCCTGGCTCTTACTGCATGTTTATGAATCACTGTCGTACCTACCCAGTATCAAGTTTCTGTCTGGCACAATTAACTTATTGCATTTGGTGCGAGGCCGGCGGCAGCCGTATCAATTTACACCACCTGAAATCTGGCGCCTCTGATCATTGGTCTACAATAGGTGTGGGCGGAGTCGCGTGGCAGTAGTAATAAATAACACAACCGTAAGTAGCTCATTGTCAGTCTTGATTGCCATGGTAACACAATGCCTGGGAAAAGAACATCTTACGACTCAGCTTTCAAGTTGAATTATTTCCCGACTTGTATTACGTTCATCATCATAGTTCATCAACAAAAGGAAAAAGGCGGCGGAACAGTTCTTCTGATTGTAGCACCCAGGCGACGCCATTACGCAGACGTCGAACCCACAGCGTGGAAGGCCGAAACGTGCAAGGCACATTGGAAAAGTGGCTGACCAACGGTCACCGCCCGGTGAGGCTACGCTCTGCTAGCGAGAGTGACGGATCGACGGAGTGTACAACGGACAAGTGTTTTGACAGGTACGAAGTCACAGCTGTTAGCCCGCAGGGCGCTGAAACAATGGAGGAAATCAAGTCACTGCCGTTGGAGTTAAAAGCAGATCAGGCAAAACTGCGCGAGCCGCTGGAACAGAGAATCTCTAATATGGAAAGCCAATTGAATGTCAGATTGACGAAGGATTTTAAGAATCTTCGAGACTTTGTTGATCTGGAACTTGCCCAACTCTAAAACAAAGTGTACAACGGACAAGTGTTTTGACAGGTACGAAGTCACAGCTGTTAGCCCGCAGGGCGCTGAAACAATGGAGGAAATCAAGTCACTGCCGTTGGAGTTAAAAGCAGATCAGGCAAAACTGCGCGAGCCGCTGGAACAGAGAATCTCTAATATGGAAAGCCAATTGAATGTCAGATTGACGAAGGATTTTAAGAATCTTCGAGACTTTGTTGATCTGGAACTTGCCCAACTCTAAAACAAAATGGATACGTTTGAACAGAGGCTGAAGGCGATAGAAGCAACGGCGTCACCCGCGCGAAAGCCATTTGATCCAGAATATAGCGTCATTGCAGTGAACCTGAAAGAAGAGCCGGGGGAGAATCTACAAGACAAAATTAAAGAGTTAATTCGCAACCGTCTTGGTCTGAGAGACATTGCAGCGCAGCGAATAGCGAGACTGCCCTCTAGAAACAAAAACCGGGAGTCGTTAAAATAGAATTCACCACAACCGACGATAAAATCGGTTGTGGTCCTACGTGCGAAGACAAATCTCAAGGACGATAATCAGTACAGGCGAGTGTTCCTCAGGAGGTTTATGGACCACACAGAGCGCTTAGTTCATTTGAACTTTGCTGAAATCTTCAAGGAAATGCCGAACGGACATAAGTACAGAATAAGCGGTTGCGGCCGGGTGGTGACGAAAGACAGCGACGGGAGGAACAAGAATGAGTCGTCTGCTATCGCATCCTCTGGTCCAGACTCTGAAAAGAACACGTAGGATGGCGCCCCGCCCCCACCCTCGACTCTGACGGTGTCCACCTGGAACATCAACGGATTCACTGAGTTAAACAAACTGTTATAGCAGTCAGTCATCAACAGTGTATCGAGTGACTTTTTTTGCTTAAATGAAACCCACTTGATAGAAAACTCAAGTATGTTGATACCTGGTTATACTTTCTATGCTAATAACAGAGGTAAAATGCATGTGAAGGCGACTAAGGGCTCCGGTGGAGTCGGAGTACTCGTAAAAGATACACTCTTTGCAGAATTTAAATATCAGGTAATTGATAAAGCGGAAGGTATTCTGGGAATTGAGTTAACGTTTTCGTTTGGTGTTGTTCGCTTGCTATCTCTCGCCCGAGAACTCTACTTGGGGTAAAGATGCTTCAGCCTTCTTTTCACATCTAATGACTGAGATATATATTTATACAATGAGGCCGATATGATCATAATTTGTGGTGATCTAAATGCGCCAGTTGGTAAGGAGCAAGATGTCATTGAAGGTGTTGATGATGTGCCGACAAGGGGAGTTCTCGACAGTACAAAGAATGGTCATGGTGAATCTCTGCTTGGTTTTCTGCATGACAGTAAATTCTGTATGTTAAATGGAAGGTTACAAACTGTAGATAACAATTATACCTTTGTGTCGACTAGAGGTAAATCCGTGGTTGATTACATCATTGTGCCACATGACTGCCTAGCGGCGTGTAAAGCCTTTAAGGTACAGTTGGTGTCAGACCTTGTCACAAATAATGGTCTCAGTACTTTAGTTACAGATCAGCGTAAACTTCCAGATCACTACGTTCTTACCACGGAATTTTGGCTTAGAAGCTTAGAAAGGACCGATCCTCTGTTGTTTGCCAATGTTAAATTATCGGGAGAAAAGAGATATAAGTTAGGAATCATTCCCCCGGCTTTCATGTCTACCGAGAGATGCGGCAGAATAATGATAGAACTGATTGAATGTATTGAAAAGTTTAATCGAGAACAAGCTGCGATCGACCAGGAGTATGACAATTTATGCAAAGCAATACTGAGTGAAAATCACGAATATCTCTCATTTTCACAATATACAAAAGGTGCTAAGCGCAAATTAAAACACAGTAAGCCTTACTGGAGTGATCACTTAACTAGTTTATGGCGCGAGAGGAGTGAGAAAGAAAAATTATATGTAAAGTGTCAAGACAAAACAAAAACAAGAAGGCTGAGAGAAAATGTTAAACTTGCTATAAATCGATTTGATAAGGCCCTCCGAAAGGCGAAGAGACAACACAATACAGCTATGATAAAACGATTGGAAGATATTAATACAGATAACCCGCAAGAATTCTGGAATACCTTAAAAACGCTCGGCCCTAGAAAAATGAATGCCGTCCCACTAAAAGTTAAAATGGAAGATGGTCACTATGCTACAGACCCACATGTGGTGTTAGATAAATGGCGTGACGATTTCACAACCCTCTACAATAATAATAATCAGTGTGAAGATGGTAAGGACCATTACCTGGAGGCAATGGCTTATAAGGACTTTTTTGAGAGAGAAACCCTATCTGGTCAGTGGCCAATGAATATGGATATAAACCGCGACATTGAACTTAGGTACAGCTGGTAACGTCCAGACTAAAGACTCGAAAAGCGGTGGGTGTAGACGGTATCCCTAACGAGGTGCTCAAACAACATTTTAAAATGTCTGCAAGTGCTGTTTCAGCGATGTTTCGACTTTGGTATGGCTCCGACGTTGTGGGCGCGTGCTATAATCAAGCCTATCCCAAACAGTGCACTGGTGGACCCATGTGTGCCGCTGAATTATAGAGCCATAAGCCTTATTTCATGTATAGAAAAGGTGTACTCAGCGGTTCTCAGCAGAAGGATCACGCATTACTGTGATGAAGCTGATATTTTTGTAGAAGAGCAAAACGGATTCCGGAGTCATAGGAACTGTCTTGAACATATATACAGCCTGAATAGCATCGTTAATGGTCCAAAAAACAGCGGGCTCTCAACATTTACAGCTTTCATTGACATGGAGAAAGCCTTCGACCGTATAGACCGGAATCTATTATGGCTAAGACTATTACAATATACATTACATAGATGGCAAGGCTTATTTGGCTGTCCGCTCTTTGTATCGTGATACACAAGCATCGATAAGGGTAAATGAATTATGTACACACTGGTTTAATGTCAATTACGGTGTCCGCCAAGGTGACACCCTTTCACCCACGCTTTTTAAGCTATATATCAATGATTTAGCTGTTCAACTGAATACACTAGATGGTGGAAATCAGGTTGGCAATGAAACAGTATCTATCCTACTATATGCTAATGACACTGTACTCCTGGCGGAAAGTGAAGATAAGTTACAGCAGATGTTAAGTTTTACATGTGAATGGTGCAAAAAGTGGAAACTAAGCCTTAATATAAATAAGTCAGGTATAGCTCACTTCCGGCCTCGTAGGCGTAGATGAAGCATGTTTTCTATTTTATTTCGGGAATCAGAGAATATCGCTTGTCAGTAACTATAAATATCTAGGAGTCATATTTGACGAGCAGTTGTTGTTTCTTGAGTGCTCTACGGTGGTAGCTGAATTTAGCGGGAGAGCCCTTGGAGGTATTATCGGTCGCTTTAAATCTCTTAAAAACGTACGTTACGAAACGTTTACTCATCTTTACCACGCAGGAGTTGTACCCATTTCTGACTATGGAGCTGGAGTATGGGGAATGGGTAGACACGCTAAATGTAACTCCATTCATTACAGGGCCATGATGTATTTTATGGGTGTTCATAAGTTCGCACCCATAGAGGCTATTACTGGCGACATGGGGTGGATGTTACCAAAGTACAGACGATGTCTATGTATGCTACGGCTATGGAATGTTTTAGTGAAATTACCAGAGTATCGCTTACCGAAAATAATGTTTAATTGGGAATACGGACGAAAAGAAGGAACCTGGTGTGGTGACATAGAGTCTATACTAGACAAACTGGGGATGATTAATCTATTTGAAGCTAAGGAGGTATGTAATTTTGATGTATGTGCTACCCGTCTAACAGACCTGCAGAATATTGAATGGAAAGAAAGCGTGCAATCAAAACCTAAGCTTAGAACTTACATAAGGTTAAAAAGTCACATCGAACCAGAGCCATATCTCCGGCAATACCTGCGCAGGAGTCAGCGAGCCCTCCTCGCATCAGGTGTGGTATTTTACCGTTGGAAATCGAAACGGATATTAGATTTAGAACGAAGACAGATCAACACTCTAACCGGTACAGGAGGAGGGAAGCGCATGAACTATAATTAAGACATAAAAAAACTTAAGCTTAAATTTAGTCAAGTACTATTATTGTATCGCATTGATTTATTTTATTGAATTGAATTTTTTTTTCTTTCATTCTATTTTTCTTCGTTTGTTTTTTCTGTTTTTTTGTTCTTTTTTTTCTTTCTTTTTTCTTTTTTCTTGATGTCATTATTATTATATATATTTTTTTTCTTCTCTTTTCTGGCCGATATGCGGCAGTCCTAACACCATCAATTTCACAATCACTTGTAAGCCCGGTAGGGCTGGGTGAGGGGTTATATTTTGTGTTTAACTGGTTGTTAATGTTATCGGTTGTATTCCTCATATGTGACTTAAATAAACAAATTAATTACTTACTTACTTACTATGATGCAATACATTATTTTGGCAGCACTGGTAATTTTCGTGTGTTCATTATCTTCAAGAATGGATCGAAAAACAGACCTAGCCATGTTGTATTAACGTAAGTGTGCGTTATTCAAACAGAGAACGGTAAAACAGTGCTTTATTTTAATAATGAACGGAAAAACTGTGCATTATCTAGATAAAGAACAGTTGTTAATATTGACTCGTCAAGTTTCACGGTATAATCAGTCGAGCTGATCTGAGCGGAGCCGACTTGGCTGGTGTTGACGAACTTGCCAATTTCAAGACAAGCAATGGAATGCATAAGTCAATGTTAAGCACCAAAGGGGCGGGGGTTAGATCAGAAATCTCAATATATATGGAAATTCCAGTTATCGATTGCATACATTTCTCATTATATCTGTCATATCGCTTGTCAGGGGGCGATGTTTTCACGAAACTAAGAAGCAAAGACTTCCAAAATGTCTACTTCATCCACGCCTGCCCACCCTACCCTCCCCCCTGGGGCTTCAAAAGGACGAACTGTTGTTTCCATAATGTTTGCTTACGTATTACTAGGGCAGTGCAATTGACACAATAGTCAATTTCGTGTGTCCAAACGTGAGCAAATTAAATGCCTTGTTATAACAATTTTATAAGTACGTTAAAGAACTCGCTGTCGTGCATTCCCCAAATAAACCACTCGACCCTATGGCGTTTCGTGCTTTATTTTGGCGAATGCACTCCAGCTCGTTCTTTAACTAGTACATAGCTTATAGGTCTCCCAATCATGGCAATAGCTAGATAAACCTAACTACGTGTATAAATAAATAATAATTCTTAACAGTAAATAGTAACAACCAACAGTCCACGCAGGACTAACATTGCTGGAGTCCATTTAACCCTTCCATCTTCTCACCCAGGTTTCGTTATTGTGACAAATAAGTGCACTAAACAGGTTTAATCCTCGGTCCCAAATGTTATGGCCTCAGGACCGCCGATTAATTATACTGGTAGAAAGCGGATTCAACCACAGATTTAACTAAAATCCGTACGCTTAATTTCTGTTCCGACGGGGTTGTAACCCACCACCCCGGCCGATCAATTAATGATCTGATGTTACATACAGACACAACAGATTTCTCACTGGTACCTGTGTTTGTAAGACGTTTATGAAGCCCCAACGTCTAATACAGACGCCATATTTGTTTTTGGCGTAAGCTGGTATTTGCTCCATGCCGTTTGGCACTAATCCTAACACTAACCCTAACACAAACGTGCCTCAGATGATAAAGTCTAGCCCCTCGGAACATTTTTTTTCTTTCACCCTATGTCGCTCTCGTTTTTCACGGCAAATCCGCTCGGTTTACTCTTTTTTCACGGAGAACCCGCTCTGTGAATACACATTAATTTTCATGCCATACCGTGACTTTATATCGTCTGCCATGCCCTCTTACGTTTATTACAAACCAAACATTCACATCGTCTGCAAAAACCTTCATGATGATGACATATTGATCATTCGCACCGTCTGGTGTTCCCTCTTACGCTCATAACAACCAAGCATTCACACCGTCTGCAACGCTCACTCACGGCTAGATAAACCAAGACATTAAAACCGGCTGCCAAGCCCACTCACGGCCATGACAAACCAGGTATTCACATCGTCTGCCAAACCTTTTCATGGTAAAGACAAACCAAGCGTTTACATAGTTTTACATTTAACTATAACTTGTACGCAAACGCCGACAATGTAAAAACGGCTGATTTTATACCTTCTTTTTCAAAGCCCGCGAATATTGCGTGATTAACAGCGCAACAAACGGCATTGTGCGAAGGAAATATCACTCTGGAGGAGGTTAAAGTATTCGTGAAAGGAACGAATAATATTAGGTCTCCAGGTCCTGATGGCGTTGGTCCCGATGGATTTCTTTATATTTTTATTTTTCTAGGTGTTTTCCTGCTTAGAAGTTTACAACATACGTATAGCACTGAAGTCAATTGCACCAAAAGAGGGGGTTATCACATGCTTAGCCAAAGACGACACGCCACATGGAGTTTATCTCGTTTAATTTCCATTCCTTCTGTTGTATTTATTGTGTGTGTATATGTACGCTGAACTACGAGTTCGAATAAAGATATGTATATATATAAATAATTTAGCCAACCACAACGGAAACCTATTTAGTTGGTTTGAGTTTAGAGAAAGATATGAGATTGACATATGACCTCATATGTTCGTCGCCCCGTGAATGGCGACTATTTATTACCCAGCACAATGCGCTTACTAGCGATATAGGTATTAATAGTCATTTAAGTGCAAAAAGAAACACGTGTGTGCCATTATATTTAACTGAAATTAGTTAATGTACTCCCGTTTAACTGTGCTAATGAGCCCAAATGGGTATATTTACACGACATCGCGAGGTATCCATAAATCCGTGTTACGATGACAAGCCATGGCAACAGGTGGCACGTGCAGAACCGACGCCGAAATTTATCGGTTTTAAAACTGCATCGACATGGGACTGCCGTCCGTTGTTCCGGCCATATACCGCGTCACACATCGCCGCCTTGCACGCCAACATCTGTCTTTGATTAAAAGGTAACTTACAGATACCTTAATATACGTTCGTTTGTTCCATAACAAGACGGATAGCCATAAAGTAACGAGGAAAAGGAATCTACAAAAATCAATGTGCCTATAAAATTCTAATGGCTTTTGTATTTCTTGGTTGGTTTGGTTGGCTTAGTTATATGCTCTTCAGACAACCAAGTAGCGATTTATACTAAAACATGCAATTCATCAAGTGTTTATGTCTAGCAATTTCGCTTCGTAGTTGCCTTTTCCGCTCTCATGACGGGTGATATATCTTCTCCCGTGCGGGAAGGTGTCTGTCAGGGCTAGGCGGGGAAAGAGACAGAATATTAACGACGTGTCCTGACATGTGTCGGCTTCAACACTACATGCAGCAAGTTGCCATATAATTGATAATTACTCAGAAATCGCCATTCCGGTGAATATACGAAGAGCTTTACGGTTAATTTATGTTTCCTGTAAAAAGTATAAATTCGTCTTGAAATTCAGGAAAAGTACAATGTTCCTGTCCAGCCCTAAGACTTCCAGTCAGAGTTACAGCAGCAGCATCACGATGGCACGCATCTTCTTGACCCTGGCGCTAATCCTGTCTGTCAGCCTCAGCATCCATGGTAACGTACATAGTTCACTGTTTCATTGTTTCTTGCTATTTCTCATACAACAATGTTTCTCCTGACAAACCTTTTGAAATGGAATGATATATTTAAATCTGTATCGCAAAAATACAAATATGCAATGTAAAAAGGCATGTTTTGACAGAGTGGAGTAGAAAAGTGTGGCTTTCATGAAAAACTAGTCTTTGCTGACGTAGTTTGTCAAATGTGACGTTGAAGCAATCTGAATGCAATCTTTTCTCTAAGAGCTGGTACTTTCAGTATCTGATAATATGTCCAGTATGTGTTTAACAAAATATGTTGATAATACAAGTGGAACATTGCTATACAAGCAGCTTCTGCTTTGCTTTTTTGGGTTGGGGAGGGGGGTGGTGGGAGATGGTTTTTTTTCGCGTAACCATACATACATTTGTCATTTAGTGCCCTTTCTTATAGTTACGTATAGCGCATTAAATAAAATGTTTTTTTTTTCATGAAGTTTTTTATCATTTCAGTCATATTTACAATTAAATATTGTCGCACGATATAGAAGTCCACACGCCATAAGTCTACATTAAGGCACTTATCTGGAGATTAATGCCCAGATGTTCAGAGGTCATAATTGACTTTTGTTCTTTTTGTTGCATAATCGTGAACTCGGTGATGTTTTGTAACAATTTTGTTTAACAAAATACATAAAATGAGAGCCTGTCTCACGGGCATGCATTCAGCGCACCAGCTCTCAAATAATGGCCAATACTTTTAATATGGATCCCAAATAAACTAAACGGGTAGGTTATTTCGATGGCGTAATATATTGGGCTGGATATATTGAAAGTCCCATTGGAACTAGCAACTGGAGTTTAACCATTTAATCTCAACACAAGGTAAAACTATTCTAGTCATTCAATTTAAAGAAAAACAAAACTACACAAACACTGGGATTTAAAACAGTCAAATTAAACCGCCGCCAAATCATTTTATGTACCCGGCCATACTGTCGTGATAATTATCACTCCATTGTTGAATATTATTATTATTATTATTGCAGTAACACATAGAAATGGTCGAACATGGCCGTATTCAATGGGATAATTCATGTATTAATTATGGGAACATTGTGTGTGTGTTTCTTTGCAAGTCATGTGTGTTTTTGCTTGCCCCTGTTTAGCCGGACATACGTGTACTGACACCATAGGCGGGGACTGCACGTGCAGCTGTGTCTGCGAACCATGTAAGTAGTAAAACACTTAACGAAACAGTGAAATGATAATCAAAATAATAATGGTAACAATAACAATTATAATCAGTGATAATAATGGGTAATAATAATGAATGACAATATTACAATAGCACGAGTTAGCGGAGCGTTAGACAGTTTATTGGCCGGACATCAGCCGTAGCAGCCCGCCAATTCTTATTATCCGCCATGCACGGGTGAAAATGAAAATAAAGGATTGCTACAGGTAGACGAATGGCCAATAAAATGTCTAACGTCATGCAAAATTCGCCCTATTACTATTACTACGAGTCGAATCGACATTCTAGTTTGCCTCACATATGTGCTGGGTTTTAACATGTCTCTTTACACCATATCAGAGTATATCAGTGTATCGGGACCAAGAAACGGCACGCACCGCCAGGCAACTTAGCAGCCCGGCGGGTCATTTAAATCTATAACCACAATGCCTTTCCGCGTGACGTCATGTTTCATTGTTCCACGCCATGTAACTAAGGCAACGATTGATTATTGAACGGGCCACAGGGCGGTTTGGGTCAGACATGAGGATTTTAGCGGCCTTCAGATTTTGTACTATAGTAGTTAATGCGACAATCAACTCGTTATAGTAATGATAATAATAATCAATGTAATAGTAGTAATAATAGCTAATATCAGATAAGTAATAAATTAAAGATTTATATATTATTAGTGATAATACAAAATATAAGAGAACAACAGTAATAGCTGAATATATTGTTCATACATATACACTGATATGCATATCAATTGGATGTCACATACATGTACAATAATATAACATATGCTATATAATTGATACCAATTATCTTGTTGCCATCCCCAGTCTGCTCTGCCGAGTGTACTTCCGGTTTCGGTGCTCCTAACGAGGTGGTAGGATTTGACGGCAGTGTCAGTTACATGGGCTACGACTCCAAGTACCTCATCGCAACCAACAACCCCCTTGAGGACGATGTGTGCAAGGTTGGTAACACCCAAAATGTTACCTTCAGATCCAGTAGTAGTAGTTTATTCGGCACTAGGCGGCTGACCGGCTACAGCCCTGGATACACGTATAAGTACAAAAGTCAAAGAAACAAACAGAACAAACAGAGCTAACATCAAATTCTTTCTTTTTTTAATGCATCATATCTGAACAGTCAACTCTGTCATTTACGCGCTAAGTGACTTAGAAGCAAGCTTCGATTTAATTGTTGATCCCTGTTGATCAGATGAATGCAGATGAATCAGTATTTATTTTGAAAAAGGTGGTAACCGGTATCAGTTTGATGTGACATTCATGTCAAGTAACGCCAAATGATCACCTCTGGCTGTTTTTTGGCGTTTTAAATCGGTTTAAAGGATATATTCTAGCCAACATATTGGCATGAAAATGCAATACTATAAATCGTTGCCTTGATAGCAACGACTCGTGTTGGTCTGTACACTGTGTATTGGCGTTGATGCAGTAAAATAACCCATATATGACTTGATAGAGCCATGCCTTCTCTAGTTGCTATACTAATGACATTGCTTAATCCGCGTTATTTTTCAAATGACTTGGATTCCAACGTAACAGTTCACGAAACAAATAAACATATAATATATAGTGTAAGCTATGCAAATTACATCATTACCTTATCATAAATGGTAACGTAAATGGCAAAAACGGCAATGGGGTTTTAATCCATTGTTGTGCACACGAAGTCTATATACTTGGCGAAGAAAAGGTGAAACATGCGCCGCGTTTGAAACCATGATATGTTAGTAACTAAGCTAGAGATATTTCATATGGAATCATGTGTATGTTGGTGTCCTATGTGTATGTGTCTCTTATATGTCCCTCATCGCCGTTCCACTCGCTACGATGCGCCGAACCGAGTACCTTAACCCCATCTAATGGACTAATGTGACAGCAAGCTTGATTTCTGATGCTTCTATTGATTTTTGAGGTCACACAATTGTTGCGAGAATTGCAAAATTTCCCCCCGTTTTGTGTTTAACGACATAATGCAGGGTCGCTGGTTATTATAACTATTGATTCGCCAAGAACTTTATAAATAATACATGTAGAAATCCACCATTTTGTCCCCGAGTGACGTACCTGTTTTAACCCAATTGATTCAGCTCGAGTGCGCATACAACATCCAGTCATCACTGTCATGAGAATCCTTTAAAGCAGGTAAAAAAAGCTAGAATAATCGTGAGGCCTTAGTAATGTTTTGGTCCTGAAAGCAACTTTGCAAAACACGACACGTCTTAGAGAACAACGGGTTGAAAGAGATAAATTTCCAATCCTGTCCACAGTAAATTCAAGCGCCGCGCCATTTTGCAACAGAGCGTGACGTCATGGATGATTATACATGTGTCGCCCACATGCGGTGGAATTTTGGTTTATTTTGCTTGTTCAGAGGAAAGCGGAAACGCGTGAAAAGATATACCGTGGCCTCGCCTCGCGCTGGAATTGTTACAATTCCAATCCGCACTGTACACCATCTCTTGTAGAAATTAGGCTCGAGAACCACTTTCGATTTAGCAACTAAAAATTCGACAGATTGTATCCGTCTAATATGAGTGCTTAGACTATAAACTGCGTTTTTTTATAGTGTGTTGGGTATGAGCGAAGTTAGGTCAACATCGCCCGTTTCGCTATTTCCGGTTTGGGTCTCGCTCCCTGATTGGCAAGCCCCAGGCCCAATGAGAGGGCTGCGCCCGGGAAAGCTGCGCTTTCTCGACATGCGGTCACTTCAAAAAATTATTGCGACCAACTGGGGTGTCACAAAAATTTGCGCTCTGTGGAGGGTTGACGCATCGTTAGCAAATAAACGCTTGGGTCAGCTACAAGGGCTAATATTTTTGTCTTTCCAACATACATAAGCACCATGAATTAATAACTTCTTTAATTGGCCAACCAGTTCAGCGTCCACATCGACACTGATGACTCAAGTGGATCCGTCAAGGTCAACTGGCTGGGTTTCGCCTTTGGCGTTCACGCGGCAAATCCCGCCAAGTTCGAGCGGAACTTCAGGATGTCCTTGACGCAGGGAGAAATCGAGATTCGTGGCCGTGACTACAATGTAAATAAATTGAAAACACTGATAATCATTTATGATGATGTTTGATCTCCCCAGTATATTAGCCAAAGGTCTGTTAATTACCACCTTTCAAGTCATTACTAGTCTCAGTAGCCTCAATGTCAGGGTAATTATTAGCGGTTAAGTTTTCACAGTCATATTCTGATATCGTCGATCCCCTCATAACATTTTTCTTTGACGCTCATCCATCCCGTCATTACTTATCTTTAGGTTCATCCATCCCGCATGATATTTTTCTTTGATTTTCATTCATCTCGTCATTATTATTACCTTTGATGTCAGCCACCGAGTCACTACATAAAAACACTCACCCACAAGTTGCTTCACCTACATTTGCAGCCGCCAGAGCCAGTGGTCTTCGGGCCGGCCAAGCAATGCTTCCAGACGGGCGAGGATTGGTATTTCTGCGTGGAGAAGGTATCCGAGGGTGTCTACCAGGCTACGGCCGGCAGGGACGACGGCTCTTGCTGGGTCACGGTTGACTACTTTGAAGACGCCGCCACCAACGACAAGGTCGTGGTGACGGTCTCCGACCACTACATGGGCCAACTGGAGGGGAAGTGCGGCAACTGGGACGGCATAGAAAGCAACGACGATCAGTTCTGTGGGATTGCCGACCCAGGAAGCCCAGAGCCATGCATCGACGGCACACACCTGGAAAACTGAGGATCAAAACGAACGGCTGGATGAAGACCCTGTTTGAAACGATCTTCTCTTCTTCTATGGCTATAATTCACGATTTTTGAGGCTAAATGTAGGCGTGAGTAACACGTCTGCAACATTAAAAACAATCGGACGAGGTCATAGAGAAATGACCTGCTTTGTTCTGTTAGGTCAAAGGCGAACCATAAATAACTGTAGTGCCTAAATAAAGCAATAGATAAAGTCATATCTTCGGTTTTGTATTCTTTCCTATTCTTTTGTATCTCATTATGTGCGAATCTTTTGTGGAGCTTATCAAGAGCCCATAGTTCATACTTCACATATACGGTCATTACAGACATTCGTTGCATAATATTCTGTCCATCGACTCCCATAGCCAAACATTAAATATGCCGAACGAAATCGTTATACGGTGTTACTTCCAAATATTACTACACACGTTACTTCAAGGACTGCAAGCAAACGTTCTTATAAGGGGTTTAATATTATGGAACGATATTAGGGCCAAATTCCAGATTCTTCATATTACATTTTATGAATACTTCAACTCAAACAGAGTCGGTAAGATCACCGCTATGGCTGTCATAGCAACTAAAGTATGGATACCTAGATTATATACCGTATTCCTCCTTCATTGAAACGTTCGCCCTCGCGCGAATATGCACCCAAATAAAAACAATATGGCAGTGAACATGAAATATTACTAACCCAAATTAAATATGATATTGAATAACGTGGAAAAAATCGTAATGACCACATATATTAAGTAAGATTATATCAGTGTCGAGACCAAAGCAAAACACACACAAAATTTCTCCGAACACACGGTAGAAATAATAGTTCAGGGATCGTTGTGGGATGTTGCAGACATTGTCCCTTAGGCGGCATAGCCGTTTCTGGCAAAGTCCGTACCATACCACGACGTCGATGTGTAAGTCACCGGGCCACCGCGAAGAGCAATAATTGTGGTCAGGATAACCGACAGCTCCGTACTGGACAGTGGTAGCATGCATGACCGTAGCTCATGGTCCAGGTAGGTGGCTGTTCATTGCCACCGTCCCGTCCGTGCCTCATCCCCGTCGC
Organism: Arenicola marina; assembly: GCA_964019135.1. NCBI lineage: Eukaryota > Metazoa > Annelida > Polychaeta > Arenicolidae > Arenicola > Arenicola marina. The sequence continues at coordinate 15,406,203 of OZ025253.1, forward strand.
GATGTTGCCGACCGCGCAGGGAACCCTCGACGGCGCGTCCGGGCCTTAAGCCATGCCACAGTCCCACCGCCAGTAACGCCGTCCGGGCCTTAAGCCATGCCACAGTTCCACCGCCAGTAACGCCGTCCGGGCCTTAAGCCATGCCACAGTCCCACCGCCAGTAACGCCGTCCGGGCCTTAAGCCATGCCACAGTTCCACCGCCAGTAACGCCGTCCGGGCCTGAAGCCATGCCACAGTCCCACCGCCAGTAACGCCGTCCGGGCCTTAAGCCATGCCACAGTGCCACCGCCAGTAACGCCGTCCGGGCCTTAAGCCATGCCACAGTGCCACCGCCAGTAACGCCGTCCGGGCCTTAAGCCATGCCACAGTTCCACCGCCAGTAACGCCGTCCGGGCCTGAAGCCATGCCACAGTCCCACCGCCAGTAACGCCGTCCGGGCCTTAAGCCATTCCACAGTCCCACCGCCAGTAACGCCGTCCGGGCCTTAAGCCATGCCACAGTCCCACCGCCAGTAACGCCGTCCGGGCCTTAAGCCATGCCACAGTCCCACCGCCAGTAACGCCGTCCGGGCCTTAAGCCATTCCACAGTCCCACCGCCAGTAACGCCGTCCGGGCCTTAAGCCATGCCACAGTCCCACCGCCGGTAACGCCGTCCGGGCCTTAAGCCATTCCACAGTCCCACCGCCAGTAACGCCGTCCGGGCCTTAAGCCATGCCACAGTCCCACCGCCGGTAACGCCGTCCGGGCCTTAAGCCATTCCACAGTCCCACCGCCAGTAACGCCGTCCGGGCCTTAAGCCATGCCACAGTCCCACCGCCAGTAACGCCGTCCGGGCCTTAAGCCATGCCACAGTCCCACCGCCAGTAACGCCGTCCGGGCCTTAAGCCATGCCACAGTCCCACCGCCGGTAACGCCGTCCGGGCCTTAAGCCATGCCACAGTCCCACCGCCAGTAACGCCGTCCGGGCCTTAAGCCATGCCACAGTGCCACCGCCAGTAACGCCGTCCGGGCCTTAAGCCATGCCACAGTCCCACCGCCAGTAACACCGTCCGGGCCTTAAGCCATGCCACAGTCCCACCGCCAGTAACGCCGTCCGGGCCTTAAGCCATGCCACAGTGCCACCGCCAGTAACGCCGTCCGGGCCTTAAGCCATTCCACAGTCCCACCGCCAGTAACGCCGTCCGGGCCTTAAGCCATGCCACAGTCCCACCGCCAGTAACGCCGTCCGGGCCTTAAGCCATGCCACAGTCCCACCGCCAGTAACGCCGTCCGGGCCTGAAGCCATGCCACAGTCCCACCGCCAGTAACGCCGTCCGGGCCTTAAGCCATGCCACAGTGCCACCGCCAGTAACGCCGTCCGGGCCTTAAGCCATGCCACAGTCCCACCGCCAGTAACACCGTCCGGGCCTTAAGCCATGCCACAGTCCCACCGCCAGTAACGCCGTCCGGGCCTTAAGCCATGCCACAGTGCCACCGCCAGTAACGCCGTCCGGGCCTTAAGCCATTCCACAGTCCCACCGCCAGTAACGCCGTCCGGGCCTTAAGCCATGCCACAGTCCCACCGCCAGTAACGCCGTCCGGGCCTTAAGCCATGCCACAGTCCCACCGCCAGTAACGCCGTCCGGGCCTGAAGCCATGCCACAGTCCCACCGCCAGTAACGCCGTCCGGGCCTTAAGCCATGCCACAGTCCCACCGCCAGTAACACCGTCCGGGCCTTAAGCCATGCCACAGTGCCACCGCCAGTAACGCCGTCCGGGCCTTAAGCCATTCCACAGTCCCACCGCCAGTAACGCCGTCCGGGCCTTAAGCCATGCCACAGTCCCACCGCCAGTAACGCCGTCCGGGCCTTAAGCCATGCCACAGTCCCACCGCCAGTAACGCCGTCCGGGCCTTAAGCCATGCCACAGTGCCACCGCCAGTAACGCCGTCCGGGCCTTAAGCCATTCCACAGTCCCACCGCCAGTAACGCCGTCCGGGCCTTAAGCCATGCCACAGTCCCACCGCCAGTAACGCCGTCCGGGCCTTAAGCCATGCCACAGTTCCACCGCCAGTAACGCCGTCCGGGCCTTAAGCCATTCCACAGTCCCACCGCCAGTAACGCCGTCCGGGCCTTAAGCCATGCCACAGTCCCACCGCCAGTAACGCCGTCCGGGCCTTAAGCCATGCCACAGTGCCACCGCCAGTAACACCGTCCGGGCCTTAAGCCATGCCACAGTGCCACCGCCAGTAACGCCGTCCGGGCCTTAAGCCATTCCACAGTCCCACCGCCAGTAACGCCGTCCGGGCCTTAAGCCATGCCACAGTGCCACCGCCAGTAACACCGTCCGGGCCTTAAGCCATGCCACAGTGCCACCGCCAGTAACGCCGTCCGGGCCTTAAGCCATGCCACAGTCCCACCGCCAGTAACGCCGTCCGGGCCTTAAGCCATTCCACAGTCCCACCGCCAGTAACGCCGTCCGGGCCTTAAGCCATGCCACAGTGCCACCGCCAGTAACGCCGTCCGGGCCTTAAGCCATGCCACAGTCCCACCGCCAGTAACGCCGTCCGGGCCTTAAGCCATGCCACAGTGCCACCGCCAGTAACGCCGTCCGGGCCTTAAGCCATTCCACAGTCCCACCGCCAGTAACGCCGTCCGGGCCTTAAGCCATGCCACAGTGCCACCGCCAGTAACACCGTCCGGGCCTTAAGCCATGCCACAGTGCCACCGCCAGTAACGCCGTCCGGGCCTTAAGCCATTCCACAGTCCCACCGCCAGTAACGCCGTCCGGGCCTTAAGCCATGCCACAGTGCCACCGCCAGTAACGCCGTCCGGGCCTTAAGCCATGCCACAGTCCCACCGCCAGTAACGCCGTCCGGGCCTTAAGCCATGCCACAGTGCCACCGCCAGTAACGCCGTCCGGGCCTTAAGCCATGCCACAGTGCCACCGCCAGTAACGCCGTCCGGGCCTTAAGCCATGCCACAGTGCCACCGCCAGTAACGCCGTCCGGGCCTTAAGCCATGCCACAGTCCCACCGCCAGTAACGCCGTCCGGGCCTTAAGCCATGCCACAGTCCCACCGCCAGTAACGCCGTCCGGGCCTTAAGCCATTCCACAGTCCCACCGCCAGTAACGCGACCTGCGAGGTCAAATCTGTCCAAATCTACACGGACGCGCTCGAAGTTCAGCGTCGGCTGCCGACGGCAGCCAGGATGCTTGCTGTTGTAGCCACCTGGGATAGCGACCAGGGTTAGCGACCTGAGATAGCGACCTGGGATAGCGAGCAGGGTTAGCGACCTGGGTTAGCGACCAGGGTTAGCGACCTGGGATAGCGACCAGGGTTAGCGACCTGGGATAGCGACCAGGGTTAGCGACTAGGGTTAGCGACCTGGGATAGCGACCAATGCAAACGACGTCATGGATCATGGGTGTCGTCGTTATCCTGGGAGCTCTTGACTTTCGCCGTGGCAGTCCAAACTGCAACCACAGAAGATATAGCTGCAGTGGATGCTACCGCGGATGTCGATGATACCGCGGACGCCGATGATACCGCGGACGCCGATGATACCGCGGATGTCGATGATACCGCGGACACCGATGATACTGCGGACGCCGATGATACCGCGGACGCCGATGATACCGCGGACACCGATGATACCGCGGACGCCGATGATACCACGGACACCGATGATAACGCGGACGCAGATAATACCACGGGCGCCGATGATACCGCGGACGCCGATGATACCGCGGACGCTGATGATACCGTGGACGCCGATGATACCGCAAACACCGATGATAACGCGGACCGCGTACACCGATGATACCGCGGACGCCGATGATAACGCGGACCGCGTACACCGATGATACCGCGGACACCGATGATACCGCGGACACCAATGATACCGCGGACGTCGATGATACCGCGGACGCCGATGATACCGCGGACGCCGATGATACCACAGATACCGATGATAACGCAGACGTCGATGATACCACAGACGCCGATGATACCTCGGGCGCCGATGACAACGCGGACGCCGATGATACCGCGGACACTGATATGATACCGCGTACACCGATGATACCGCGGACACCAATGATACTGTGGACGTCGATGATACCGCAGGCGCCGATGATACCGCGGACGCCGATGATACCGCGGACGCCGATGATCCCGCGGACGCCGATGATCGTCCGCGGGATGATGTTCCATACATCACACCTGTTACACCGTCCACACTTCACACCTGTCACATCGTCCACACTTCACACCTGTCACACCTTCCATACGTCTCACAAGTCACACTTTCCACACGTCACACCTGTTACACTTTCCACACGTCACACCTGTTACACCTTTCACACGTCACACCTGTTACACCGTCCACATGTCACACCTGTCACATCGTCCACATGTCACACCTGTCACACCTTCCATACGTCTCACAAGTCACACTTTCCACACGTCACACCTGTTACACCTTTCACACGTCACACATGTCACACCTGTTACACCTTCCACACGTCACACCTGTTACACCTTCCACACGTCACACATGTTACACCTTCCATATGTCACACCTGTTACACCTTCCACACGTCACACCTGTTACACCTTCCATACGTCACACCTGTCACACCTTCCATACGTCACACCTGTTACACCTTCCACACGTCACACCTGTCACACCTTCCACACGTCACACCTGTTACACCTTCCATACGTCACACCTGTCACACCTTCCATACGTCACACCTGTTACACCTTCCACACGTCACACCTGTCACACCTTCCATACGTCACAGCTGTTACACCATCCACACGTCACACATGTCACACCTTCCATACGTCACACCTGTTACACCTTCCACACGTCACACAAGTTACACCTTCCACACGTCACACCTGTTACACCTTCCACACGTCACACCTTTTACACCTTCTACACGTCACACCTGTCACACCTTCCACACGTCACACAAGTTACACCTTCCATACGTCACACCTGTTACACCATCCACACGTCACACGTGTCACATCGTCCACACGTCACACCTGTTACACCTTCCACACGTCACACAAGTTGCACCTTCCATACGTCACACCTGTTACACCATCCACACGTCACACGTGTCACATCGTCCACACGTCACACCCGTTACACCTTCTACACGTCACACAGGTTACACCTTCCATGCGTCACACCTGTTACACCTTCCACACGTCACAGCTGTTACACTACCCACACGTCACACATGTCACACCTTCCATACGTCACACCTGTTACACCTTCCACATGTCACACAAGTTACACCTTCCATACGTCACACCTGTTACACCTTCCACACGTCACAGCTGTTACACTACCCACACGTCACACAAGTTACACCTTCCATACCTCACACCTGTTACACCTTCCACACGTCACACAAGTTACACCTTCCATACGTTACACCTGTTACACCATCCACACGTCACACATGTCGCATCGTCCACACGTCACACCTGTCACACCTTCCACACATCATTTCCGTAACGCATGGTCCCCCAGTTCACAGACATCCTCACAGGCTCAACCGCTTTGAGTCCACGTTCACATTCTAGATACACCCTGCAACAGTCAAATCAACGTAAATTAAACAAAGGTTACGCAAATTCATACTTATTACGAGTATATAGTACACCAAGGAACATTTTAATCTATGCAATAGGTATCGTCCTGTACAATTAAATAATGATTTAGTTAATAAGATTACCTTTTAGTTAATTTACTTTATAAGCTAAACAGTTTATTGCAAATGTGTGGACATAATTTCGCAGTGTGCAATGGCGGCGTAAAAACCGGTCTAAAGTTACAATTTAACTCATACATTCAGTTCATAAGGTCACTAATGGATCACATAGTAGGTACGCGTGCAAGGTTGGAACCCTTTTGTAACCTCGATAAAGGACACGCCCCGCTGGTTAACCGCAGGCGTATCACACTGGTATCAAGTGTGCCTCTGCAGGCTCGACCCAGTAATATCCGATTCTGAATTAATAGTTATTCGGTAATCACATTATAGCAGCCCAAGCTATTTACCTCCATCACTATGTTCGCTTCCTTATCAGATAAGGAGATAGATTATAAGGTTGGCGCCCGACCAACATTCCGTTCTAACACTACGATAAGCCAAGCAACTTGGGAGCAACACTACAATGCTGGGGTAAATAATCAAATAATATCTGGACATTAGTCCTAGACTTATGTACAAATTAAAGTACGCATAAAATAAATATTGATCATAACGTCCCACAAAGTCCGGCGACGTTATGACAATAACGGTTACGCTCCGAAATACACCAGTTTTATGCCGGCTGGATACTCGGGGACACCAACCCCCGCCTCAAACCCAGCATTTTATTAAGTACCGCCTCCCCCCCCCCCCCCGACCCCCCGGCCCCCCGGCTGGATATCTGAACTCACATCATGCATTTCTCATAAATTATAGCATCACTACGGTGATAATGTAACAACAGGGTTCTATATACAGTCTCACTGACCAGTCGGTTCATCAAGGCAAATGGCTGACAGGGGTCAGTCTATCCCCATGATAGTGTTAAATCACCCTGGCCACTGTTGTGTACAGGACACAACAGTGGCCAGGGTGATTTAGCACTATCCCCACGACTAAACCCATACATGCAACTCAAGTCAGACGGCAATATCCACCTATCCACATATCTGTAGCTCACCTGTGCATAGCTTATAGGTCTCCCAATCATGGCAATAGCTAGATAAACGTAACTACGTGTAGAAATAAATAATAATTGTTAACAGTAAATAGTAACAACCAACAGTCCACGCAGCACTAACATTGCTGGAGTCCATTTAACCCTTCCATCTTCTCACCCAGGTTTCGTTATTGTGACAAATAAGTGCACTAATCAGGTTTAATCCTCGATCCCAAATGTTGTGGCCTCAGACACGCCGATTAATTATACTGGTAGAAAACGGATTCAACCACAGATTTAACTAAAATCCGTACGCTTAATTTCTGTTCTGGCGGGGTTGTATCCCACCACCCCGGCCGATCCATTCATTATCTGATGTTACAGACAGGCACAAGAGATTTCTCACTGGTATCTGTGTTTGTAAGACGTCTATGAAGTCCCAACGTCTAACACAGACGCCATATTTGTTTTTGGCGTAAGCTGGTATTTGCTCCATGCCGTTTGGCACTAATCCTTACACTAACCCTAACCCAAACGTGCCTCGAATGATAAAGTCTAGCCCGTCGGAACGTTTCTTTTTCGTTGACCCTATGTCGCTCTCGTTTTTCACGGCAAACCCGCTCGAATTACCATTTTTTGTCACGGCAAATCCGTTCGGTTTACTCTTTTTTCACGGACAATCCGCTCTGTGAATACACATTAATTTTCATGCCATACCGTGACTTTATATCGTCTGCCATGCCCTCTCACGTTTATTACAAACCAAAGATTCACATCGTCTGCAAAAACATTCATGATTATGACATATCAAACATTCGCACCGTCTGGTGTGCCCTCTCACGCTCATAACAACCAAGCATTCATACCGTCTGCAACGCTCACTCACGGTTCGATAAACCAAAACATTAAAACCGGCTGCTTAGCCCACTCACGGTCATGATACCAAGTATTCACATCGTCTGCCAAACCTTCTCATGATAAAGACAAAGCAAGCATTTACATAGTTTTACACTTTACCATAACTTGTACGCAAACGCTGACAATGAAAAAACGGCTGATTTTATACCTTCTTTTTCAAAGCCCGCGAATATCGCGCGATTAACTGCGCAACAAACTGCATTGTGCGAAGGAAATATCACTCTGGAGGAGGTTAATGTGGTCGTGAGAGGAACGAATAATATCAAGTCTCCAGGTCCTGATGGCGTCGGTCCCGATGGATTTCTATATATATATTTGCTCTATGTGTTTTCCTGCTTAGAAGTTTACAACATACGTATAGCACTGAAGTCAATTGCACCAAAAGAGGGGGTTATCACATGCTTAGCCAAAGACGACACGCCACATGGAGCCATGAAAAAGGGTTTTCTGAAATGTAGATTCATCGGGGAAAATATCCAGATTAGTTTACCACACAACGCATTACCTTTTCTTAGTAATAATAAGGCTGGTATGATACTCCTGGTAGATTTTTAGAAGACTTTTGTCCCTTTAAATTGAGCTGCGATTAAACAAGTAAGGTTTTGGAAGCATATGGAACCAAATAGTTGTATTATTAACAACGGTATTATGTCTGAATGTTTTATATAGTAGCCATGAAGCATTTAGCTATGTTCCTAAAATATGAGAGTTGGTTGGGAGTGGGAGGAGCTCCTCCATAGTTAGACTGCAGTGACAAGTTTACGTGTATGACTCTGGCAACACAGTGTGACGTTCGTTTGGAAATTGTAATCATCAGAAGTAATCATGACTACTATTACATTAGCTATGTAATCGATTGCGATTAAACCAATACAATCGATTACGATTACTGATTATGATTTCCCTATGTCTGTTAAGAACATAGAATACATTATTGGTTAGTATATACCGATGATACATTTTGGATGCTGGACGGTAGTGCGGAATCTCCAAGACTGGTGTTAAAGATTATGGAGGAATTTAAAAATTGTTCCTGGTTGCTCTTGAACGACAATGAAACAAAAGCCATGTACTGGAGTGGGTTGAGGACTTTGTTCTCTTTAGCATTCAGTTTAGTGCTCATTTAGACAATATGATTGCTCTAAATTATGATAAGAAAATCGAAGATTTTAATTTAATTTTCAAAGTATATGGAAAAGTAAGTTGCCTCTTAGGGGTAGGGTGACAGTTGTAAAATCACTGGCTGTACCAAAGCTTGTACATGTAATGTCAGCGCTTCTTGCACCAGGCCAAGCTTATATTGATAAGCTTACTAGAGCTATCCGCAAGCTTGTCTGGGTAAGTACGAAACCTAAGATTTCTATGGGTTGAATGCGCCAAATAGACTCCTAAAGTATGGGTCTCACCCGTGTCCCGTCGTTTATAAAACATATTGAAGATCGCATGGATTGATCGATTAGTAGACGCCTGTGGTATATGGCAAGATTTATAGATTTTTTGTGTGAAACGATTTGCAAAGAAAAGAAATTATTTTGGGAAATAGACCTCTAGCCTATTAAACTTTTCAATAATGTCGCAAACCCATTTCGGGCTGATATCTTCAATGCCTAACATTATTATCAAAAATCGTATGGTATTTCTGAGACTGAGGTATTAAGGTACCCAATATATGGAACATATTTCGTGACGAATACGCTACTGATAAATTTATATAAATGGCAGGCAAAATTAAACATCTGAAATTTTGGTCTTTTCATCATCATCATGAATATCATTTCATACAACAAACCCACTGGATCAGTAGTGTATTTGTTACGACGGACGGTCGGGGATGGCTGCATGGGACTTAATTCACACATCACATTAATAGGCATATGCTTCTTCACAAACAATTGATTTGGCCGGAAAGGCAAATAAAAAACCGCCACGAATAGAAATATGAATCGTTGTGAGGAGCCCGGAGGGGGGGGGGGGGCTGGGGGTGGGATGAGGATATTTCTTCGTGGCAACACTCTCTGTGAACGCCTATTTTATGTCCCTTATGTGTCTGTTTAATGGGTCATGGGTCACATTGTACGACAGCCTCCACCTATTTAACATGTGTAGAAGTCAGTCCATCAATCATATATCTGACGACAAATCAATTAGGTTAATGGTTATCCCACACGGGGCGCTGGCACGGGGCGGTTCTTGGTGTACGGATATATATCTACCCGACATCTCGAGGTAACTATAAATACTTGTTACGATGACAAGCCATGGCAACGGCTGGTACGTGCAGAACCGACGCCGATATGTATCGGTTTTTAAACTGCTCCAACATCGTACTTCCGTCCCTTGTGGCAGGCGTATGCCGTGTCACATACCGCAACATTGCACACCAACATCTGTCTAAATTATTACTTTAATACACGTTCGTACGTCCCATATGTAACACAATGGATAACCGTAAACTAGCGAGCAAAATAAATCTCACAAAAAATCAATGTGCTTATACAATTCTAATGGCTTTCTTATTTCGTGACCTTCGGAAATCGATTGGGCGACGCGTGGTCCTACATATAATATATATGATGTTTACGTCAAAGCGTGTTCCGCCAAGTAGGTTAGGTACGTACTACTAAGATGCTAAACGACCAAGTAACGATTTCTACCAACATATGCTTGCACGACTTCCTTGCAAGACATCAATTTTTTGTTGCAATCAATTTCGTGTTTTTCCGTTCGCAGTTGTCATTTCCGCTCTTAGGATGATGTATCGTCTCCCGTGTGGGGAGATGTCTGCAGCGACTAGGCGGGAAGACGACGGAATTTTAACGATGTATCCTGACAAGAAAAATGTTTCGGCGTCAACACACTATATAGTACGTTTCCATATAGTTGATAATGACCCATACATCACCATTGCGGCCGATTATAGCGGCCGCCTTTTTTTACGGTTAATTTATGTCCCCTGTCAATATTACGGTATAACGTACGACTGCCTTGGCTGCAAGGATGTTAACCTGTGAAAAGTATAAATTCGTCTCGTAATCGGGGAAGTGTACAATGCTCCTGTCCAGCCCTGAGACTTCCAGTCAGAGTTACAGCAGCAGCATCATGATGGCACACATCTTCTTGACCCTGGCGGTAATCCTGTCTGTCAGCTTCAGCATCCATGGTAACGTACATAATTCGCTGTTGCGTTCCAATTTGTTCTTGATCAACATTTTACATATTTAAAATCAAATTCTATTTTAGGTCCCTATATTGTACAAATGAAAATATGTATTGTGCAATAAATGAATAGGCATGTTGCCTATAGATGGTTTTTTTTAGCCAGAGTTGCGTAGAAAAGAGTGACTTTCATCAACAGTTAGTCCTTGCTGCCATATTTTGTCATAACATGTGAAGTTGAAATTGATAACGCAAATTATGCAAAAGAACTGGTACTTTCAATATCTGATAATATGTCCAGTACGTGTTAAAAAAATATCTTGCGAGTTTGGTTTTTTTTATTCTCCGAAATGCGGCATATAACACAATATTTGTACAAAACTATGCAAACATAATAACGTCATCTCGAAATATCAGCGATTACATCGTATATTGGGTCCCACTTGTCTTTAAAAAAACTCCCTGGCTCTTCCCGATGTTTCTGCCACTCTGCTCTCTAGCTCGAAATAGTATTCTATAAGCCGAATTATAGCCGTTACCTTTGGCGTAACTCCTTTCCACTTACAAACATATATATCGTATTTGGCAACAATAAAAACATCAGTTCTTTATGTGGCGAAACTGCCCCCAACACAGCAGATGTAAAGTTTAAATTTTTACTAAGATTGGATCGGCTTGACTCATCTAGACATGCGCCAATTTTTTCCCATATCTGTTTCACTATGACACAATTCCAAAACATATGTTCCATTGTTTCGTCATGCTGGTTACATAAGGCGCATCGTTTCGATTCAGCCAATTTACACAAAAACAATTGGGAGTTGGTAACCATATTTCTACACAAAAAATTGTATTGGAAACTCGGCAGTCGTTCGTCCAGGGTGGAGCTCAGTGGTAACTTATAAATTGTTCGCCATTGGTGCTCATCAATATCCTGGTTGAGCTTCTCTTTCCATTTCGATTCACTTGTCTTCGCAAATGTACACTCTTTCACAAGTAGCTTATAGACAACATTACAAATTCTCTCATTCTGCCTTATAAACTTCATATGTATTCTCTCTATACCAGGTTGCTTTTTCCCCTGCTCTTGGCTTTGTGCTCTCCATTGTCTGGGAAAGCTATGTGTTAAACTATAAAAATCCGCGAAGTTCATAATAACATTATATCTTTTACCAAACTCGCTCCATCCATAGGTAGAGCCGTCTTCACTTTTCTTCCTTAAAAATGACCGTACAATACCCTCAAGACGATTAACAAATGATTTATCTGGTAGAGGCAGAACAGACAAAACGTGCACCAACTTCGGTATAGCTAAAGTTTTCAGAACTGTCACACTGCCTCCTAACGACAGGTTTCGTCGTCCATAAGCTGTTAACATATTTTCAACTTCTACCAGTTTACTATCCAGATTTAATTTGGGTACTTTAGCAAGATCAATGTCAAATCGTATCCCTAGCAATACAAAACTTGTGACCCAACAAAGTTCTAGATCTGCGCATATCTTATCCATATATTTTGGCCTTCTTCCCAGCCACACTGCCTTCGTCGTTTCGACATTTATCTTCAAACCTGAACATTTGCTAAACGCCTCTAATATCCGCATAATTCCTCTCACATTCATGCTTCCAATCGTAAGTTTGTTATTCATGACTATGATTACAGTAAATATGCATAGATTGATATTGCCAAACTTTTCGGAGTTGCGTTTCTACATTAAAAAAAACCCAAAAAAAATTCGCAAATACAGAAAATACGTATACAGCGAAATATAGACGAATCATATACCACAATAGAGAAAGGAAACTCTTATACTTTATATAGTACAAACCAATACCAAAAAAAATAAATAAACAAATCTTGCGAGTTATTAGATAAATGAGAAATTGCTGTATGCGCAGCTTTGATTTCGAGGAGGGAGGTATATCTTACGCGTATAACCATGCATTTACCATTTATTATCAGAACGTGAAACCGTTTGTGACCTAGTCATTTACTTTCAACATGTTAAACGTCCAGGTGTTTCTCGGTTACCCTGTCTGTAAGCAACCCTATGCACCAGATGGCGACGCTGTTCGTCTTTAACTCATAGCACGAGTACCGCCATCTACTGAGCCTTTTTGTAGTTAGGAGATTAATTATGCTTCCAACCAGTGGGTCGTTTGGAAAGTAACACTATTGAAACTGTGTAACGAGTAGGTACCGATTGGACCAGACAACCAGTTCCTGGTAATTGATAATAATAATAATAATAATAATAAAATAATAATAAAATAATAAATAAGATAGATTGCTTCACTGCAGTTTCACAGCTTACGTACTGCACAACAAATATAACATTCGATATTATTAACCAATTTATCTGACCACAAGGTAAATCTCTTCCTCATTCAAACTATTCATTTCATTCTCACGAAAAACATAAAACTCCGGTATTTCAAATAGTTGTATCAAACCGCAACAAATGTCAAATATATCCGGCCACAGTTCCTCCATAATTAATACTACACTATGGGTTAATATGATGATTATTATTATGAACGGATATATGAAGTAGGCTATGCCCGCATTGGAAAGATTTATTCATGTATTAATTATGGAAATAGTGTATATGCATGTGTTCTTTGCGAGTTATGTTTTTCCACTTGCCCCTGTTTAGCCGGAGAGACGTGTACTGAGACCACAGGCGGGGACTGCACGTGTAGCTGTGTATGCGAACCATGTAAGTATAACAACACTCATCGAAACAATACAATTATGATCAAAACAGTAATGGTAACAAGAACAATTAAAATAATTATAAAATGTTAATGGGGAGTGATAATATTGTGTAATAATAAAGAATGACAATAATGATTGAAATAATATCAATAATAATAATAATCAAAATTATACTATAATAATTATAATATAATAATAATGATTCATATCTTATTAGTAACAATAGAAAATAATAAGAGAACATCAATAATAGATAAATACATTTTGCACATATATCAATTTAATTTAGCATAAATGTATAATAATATAACGAACGATATATGTATGCATGACAATGTTTCAATGTACCCCAGTCTGCTTTGCGGAGTGTACTTCCGGTTTCGGTGCATCTAACGAGGTGGTAGGATTTGACGGCAGTGTCAGCTCCATGAACTACGACTCCAAGTACCTCATCGCAACCTATAAACCCTCTGACGATGAAGTGTGCAAGGTTGGTAAAACTCAGAACGTTACTTTTAAATCCAGTAGTAGTAGTTTATTCGATGCTAGACGACTGACTTCCAGCTCTAGAAACACGTATAAATACAAAAAATCAACGAACAAGCAGAGCCACCATCAAATGAATTAAAAATGCGATCCTCTTCTCTCACCTTAATGCATAATAATTATGTGTCTAGATATGAGGTTATTTACGATAATTTAATTCCCTGCAATGACTGATTAAGCGAATGGATTTTTCAGTTGTTGGATTTCCATAATATATCTTTGGGATGTACTTTTCTCTCAAGATTACCTTTGGATCCAAATCCGGTAATATGCTGAAATGAGACAATATTCATCTTCTGGGTGAAATAATTCGTAACATTGAAATAATTTATCCACAGAAGAAAAAATGTTAAAGCACTTGGTGGTTGGGTCGTACCGGACCCATAGTTTGGTAACTGTGACACTTGTCAAGTTCATTCACGAAATCTTAACGAACCCGCGGACATCAGATCTGAAAAATCATAGCTGTAATTTTCGCCCTAAGTGACTTAGATGCAGATTCCGGTTTAATTGTTGATCATTCTAATTAAAATCAGGTGAATGCAGATGAAAGAGCATTTTGAGAAAAGGGTTAACCAGTATGCATCTGATACGCCTAAATGCAAGGCAGTTAAGTATACCGATTGATTCGTCAAAAACATTAATAATACATTAGAGCATCCAGCATTCTATGGTCGCCGAGTGACGAGTGACGGATTTTAACCCACTTGATTTCAGCCTGAGTGTGCAGACAGCATTCAGTCATCACTGTCATGAGACTCCTTTAATGTACGTCGATCTTGTCAACATGCATCAGACACCATGAATGAATAATACCCTTATAATTGACCTCTCCGCCAACCAGTTCCGCGTACGCATCGACACGGACGACAAAAGTGGACCCGTTAAGGTCGACTGGGTGGGTTTCGCCTTCGGCATTCATGAGAAAAATAGCGCCAAGTTCGAGGTGAACTTCAGAATGTCCAAGACGCAGGGCAAGATCGAGGTTCGAGGCCGTGGCTACAAGGTAAGCCAGTGGAAAACACAGATAATCATTTATTATCATGTTCGATCACTCCTATATATTAGCCACAGGTCTATTATATACCACCGTCCCAGTCATTATATTCCACTGTCCGTCGCCTCGATGTCATGGTAATTATTTGTTAATCAGTTCTCCCAGTTATATCCTGTTATATGTCGTCCACCCCATCATTACACTTTACTTTGACGCCATCTACCACGTCATTATACTTATCTTTGATGTCAGTCAGCCACCACGTCATTAAACTTATCATTGATGTCAGCCACCACGTCATTATACTTATCTTTGATGTCAGTCAGCCACCACGTCATTAAACTTATCTTTGATGTCAGCCACCACGTCATTATACTTATCTTTGATGTCAGCCACCACGTCATTATACTTATCTTTGATGTCAGCCACCACGTCATTATACTTATCTTTGATGTCAGTCAGCCACCACGTCATTATACTTATCTTTGACGCCATCCACCACGTCATTACACTTTACTTTGATGTCATCCGCCACGTCATTTACTTATCTTTGATGTCAGCCACCACGTCATTATACTTATCTTTGATGTCAGTCAGCCATCACGTCATTACGCTTTACTTTGATGCCATCCACCACGTCATTTACTTATCTTTGATGTCAGCCACCGTGCACGTCATTATATTTATCTTGATGTCAGCCACCACGTCATTTCCTGATTTTTGATGTCAGCCTCCACGTCATTATACTTATCTTGATGTCAGCCACCCCGTCATTATACTTATCTTTGATGTCATCCAACACGTCATTACACTTATCTCAGCCACCGAGTCACTATATAAAACCGCTCACCCACAAATTGCTTCAACTACATTTGCAGCCGCCACAGATAGTGACCTTCGCCGGGGGTAAGGAATGCTTTGACACCAGCGGTGGTTGGTATTTCTGCGTGGAGGAGGTATCCGCGGGTGTCTATCAGGCTACGGCCGGCAGGGACGACGACTCTTGCTGGGTCACGGTTGACTACTTTGAGGACGCGGCCACCAACGACAAGGTCGTGGTGACGGTCTCGGACTACTATATGGGCCAACTGGAGGGGAAGTGCGGCAACTGGGACGGCATGGACAGCAACGACGATCAGTTCTGTGGTAATGCTGACCCAGGAGGCCCACAGCCCTGCATCGACGGTGATCACTTGAACAACTGAAGATCAATTCATAATTTATAATCCTCGCCTTTAATGTTAAGTTCAGGCGTAAGTAATACGTGGACTATACTGAAAAATAGTTCGATCTATGGCACATACAGAAATGATCTGCTGTATTCTGCCAGGTATAGTGCCTAAATAAAGCAAAAGATACAATCATATCTTGGGTTTTGTATTCTTTCCACTTGATCAATATCACTATGTCTTATATCTCATTATGCGCTAATCTCTTGCAGAACTTCGCTATACAACGAACACCTAGCTAGTTCATACTCCGTATATAAGGTCATTACCTACACCGTACACACAGTCGCCTGGCAGTTTGAATGTTTTATGGACTCCCATACCCAAACCTAACGAAAAACATTTATCGTGCGTCGTGGCAGACCATCTCGCCATATTCAGACCAATTAAACCAAGGCTGCGCTCATAGAGCGCCGAGTCAATTTGGTAACTTAATATTAAACTGAGATCTTTACGAAATATAACGTGCCGGGTTAGTTTAATCTAGTCTAAGAGTCGACTTTCCATTAAAAATGGCGTGGAGGCGACTTGTTAATTCAAATATAAAGAACTGGAGAAATACGAAATGTCCCATATTTACTCATGGAGCAAACTTTGAACGGATTGACAGCGGTTCTCGAAGAATCACAACAAATACATAGTATTTGGCCTCTAGAAAAGGTCCTTAATTGCCTTCGGTGACAGTATCGCGGGATCTTGGCAGCCTTAATTATGTAATAAGCGAGGAACAAGAAGAAAATTTGTGTAACTATTGTGGGAAGGTCTTCTTAGACAGAATAGTATACTTCTTTCACTCTTGTGAAAAGTACTAACTGGGAAAGGTCTTGGACACAAACCCAAGCAATGTGTATCTGTTCATAACTGCGAAGAATCGGCTTTGATTCTCGGTAAACAGTTCACATAGAATGAGAAAGTAGAAAGTATGCTCACGTGTGGCAATTTACCGTCGAGTACGAACATAATTTCATTTTTCGAACTTTCTCAGGATTACAATTAGGAAAACACCTGTGACGTAAGTGCAGAACTGATACTTAGAATATCAGTGACGTCATCGCGGCATTGACGAATAGTATGAAAATAGCACTTTACTCGCACTTCGCATTGGAACGTATAGCGCGATTGGCGAACGCTTGGCTGGAGGCGGGCACACTAGAGTCGGTGATTGGAATATGTGTAAATCATTGTAGATTAATATATATTTAACAACAGACTGGCGGTCAGTTGGGGCAGTATGAAGCATTGTGGATATTCCCGCCTTACGCGCCACAGCAAGTCCGTGGGTCAAACGGTTGGCCGTGGTCGTCATACATAATGCGGCTTGGCTTGCGTTGTCACCACGAATTAAGATCAAGAAAGGAAACTCACAAGGTAAACCGACATCAAGTTAGGTTAAGCTCTGTATTTAACTTCATTTCAAGCGTAAAGTTCACCTCAATACATTTCATACATTCATGCACACACATCCATTCAGGTTCCACTCTGCTTGTCTTCATCTGTTCCGAACTTGGCGTTTTGCTATCCTCCCTAATTGTGCCTTGGGTGTAAAATACGAACAGGACATTCAAAGTATTTAATTAAATAATGTGTCAAATCGAGACGTACTCACGCCCGTAGTGCTCACACGTTAGAAACATGCCAGCGTTACTGCTGGAATTTGTTTGTTGAATAAGTACGTGAAATTGTTGGTGCGTCTACTTTACAAAATGCACGCCCCATGCATATTATTTATAATTTAACGGTAAATTTTTGCACAAAATTAAATCTCAAAAAGCGCGATGGTCTTACTTTGAAGACACCTCAGTTTCTCATATATAAGTTTTCCAGTTTTGGAGAAATAATGCCTGTGATATTCACTATTTTACCCTGTGTCAATCATAAGTAAAGCAATTAGCATGATTAGGGAATACATATATTCTTCCTATGTGAAAGATTCAACAATAATTTGAGGCGCCAAAGACCAGAATAAATAGCTACAGCTGCATATAGGGCAATTTTTCACAATGGATGCATTTTAAATCTTTTATGTAATAATGATTTATTGATAATTGCACAAAGGCAATGCTATAGTGTACAAGAATATTCGGTCCGACAGATGCGCGGAATACTGGCGTGCCACTTGTGTAAGACGTCATCACACTGTGCACATACGTCATCAAAATTGTGCACATACGTCATCAAAATTGTGCACATACGTCATCAGAACTGTGCACATTGTTGGCGGTTTGTGCTACTACAAACTCAATATAAATGTGAGGCTGTATACATCTCGCAAGTAGTTACCAACGAGTACACGTGATTCCTACGAAACAGTCGGACATTCATTATTATATTCAAAAATATGTGTAATTTTAATATATATTTCACCCTCGATATAGATGTTGGTTATCCATGATGAACGGTATAAGAAGTCTTAATACGGACCCGTTATCCTGTTCGCTTTATTGCCATAAAGCTGTTTTTGTCTGAACTCCTCCGCGGCCTGTGCGGAGGTCAGCCGGATCTGGAGCTGCTCCTTGGTGTGGACGGCCTTCACCCCAGCGTCCCTGGCGCAAGATAGAGTATTGATAGCTTCAGGCACCAGGCCCGTCGTACAAACACAATACACAAAAACATAACATGCAAACGACCGGAACGAACATTTTAATTGGAGAAAACTATGCTAAACTTTATTGAGACTTGATAATAGTAATATAGTTTACGCGTTTCACTGAGCGACAGATAAAAATGGTTCCTATTTGTGTTCTATGTGTTACAAAAAGGGTACAAATTAGCTACACTGGATGGTTGAGTACACGCTAAAGCCTTTTTATTTAAAAAAAACAAAAAACGCAGGATGATTTTCTCACAAAGTATATTGTTGCAAGATATCCAGAGTTTAGGATTATCTTCACGAAAACGACAATGTGCTCCAGTTAGAGAAAATATTATGTCGAGTAGCACCTGGTATCGTTTGGTGGCTTCGAGGACGACACCTCAAGCTATAACATTGTATTAATGGTGAGGATGGAGGACAGTCCACGGGGACAACCCTCTAGTCTTTTGAACGAAGAACATGGGATCTTTACACATATAATCCTCTGAGCAATATGCTCTGTATATTTGCAGTGGCCACTTGCATGCCCTGGCTTTTACCGGTAGATCATTTCACTGTCCATGATTTTGGGGCCTAGTCTATTTGCGACAGTGGATCTGCTGCCAGTTGAGCATTAGCATGACAAAATATCATCTATATGTAAATTATCAGCAACGCGATAAGTGTATTCATGCTGCGGGCGAATAATCTTAGGTTACAGCCATTTTTCTTTAGCTGTTTAGTAATTATATATTTACCGGAACACTGTGGTAATTCAGTCGATGCAGCTGCTATTCACATATTTACGGTATTATATGCACCCTACACGTGTGTCTGTTTACATCCGGTGCACTGGTCAAGTCGATTCCGAGGCTGCTTCCCGGGTGCTCATTTCCGGTCATTTCGGGGGTCAAGCCGTGATCCCGAGAGAATCCCTCTCTCTGACCAGCGGCAGCAACCCAGCAGCATCGGCAATCGAATTTTAGATCCACAGACATCGCCGGACTCACGCAAGGAATCGGCATTTGTGGACGGGGTTGATCACAGCAGCATCATCTTGTCGTTTTAACAACATTTTTGTACGGCATCGCCTAACGAAAAGCAAGTGAGTTGAATTATCACAATTTGTCCAGTTTTACTATTTTGCCTTGGTCCTGTCCGTCATGGATCCGGTCAGATCCAGGCTTCGACCACGTGTTGCACTCATGATCGGCCATTCCTTTGTCCGTCGATTAAATCGTCACTGCATCGATAGTCATATAAGAAACATGGCGTTATCTTATGCCGATTACACTGTATTTCTTTATGGGATGCCCGGCTCCAATGTTTGCAGTCTGAGAGAAGAATTGAAGCACATGGTTTTGCAAATGGAGCCAGACATTGTTTACATTGAGATCGGCACAAATGATATTTGTTCTGCCACCACTATTCCTGCGATACTTGCCAGGCATATAATGGATTTAGCAGTGCTTGCAAAACAGCTGGGAGATACTGGTGGTCAGAGGGAGGTATCTATTGGCGAGATACTTCCCAGATATATCGTCAAGTCTGGTCACAGATCTGTGAACCATTATTTTTTGTTACTTTAACAAGTTAACAGTTTGTTGGAAGCAGGTTGCGATCAAGAAGAGGGCATCACTTTTTGGAGACATCGTTCATTAAGGAATTGGAAGCGTTTTCTTTGTGCTGATGGTGTTCACCTTTCTGGGCAAGGTATGGCTCGGTATTTTCGCAGTGTTAGAGGTGTACTCCTTTATTCCGCCACATAGGCCAGCAATCGTTCCATGTTCTGCCTCGGTAGTTAATGTAGGATCTCAAATGAATTCATCATTCTGGATATCGGATTCATGTGGCAGTAATTTCCCTGGGGTTTCAGGATAAGTAACTACTAATAACCAATATCCAGAGATTTCGACACTCGGTGGATGTGACGGCAGGGTTTTCTATGTCGTAGGTCGTGGTACACTTGTTTCGGTACCTGTAACAACCAGTATTCAGGGAGTTTCTACGCTCTATGAACGTGACTGCAGAATTTTTGGCATCAGAGGTCAATATCCAGAGGCTTTCGACATGCAGTAGATATGACAGCAGGGTTTCTGGGTCGTAGGTCTTGGTACACTGGTCTTCGGTACCCGTACAACAGTTTTCAGGGGATTTCTATGCTCTATGAACAGCAGAATTTGGGCATCGGATTGTGTCATAGGTTGTGGTACACAGTGGTTTCTGTACCTGTAACAACCAGTATCCAGGGAGTTTCTGTGCTCTCTGTGAAAATGACAGCGGGGTTTCTGCGTCATAGATTGTGGTACATAGGGTTGCTGTACCTGTAACAACCAGTATTCAGTGAGTTTTCTATGCTCTCAGGGAATATGACAGCAGGGTTTCTGCGTCATAGGTTGTGGTACACCGTGGTTCCTGTAACAACCAGTATCCAGGGAGTTTCTATGCTCTCTGCGAATATGACAGCGGGGTTTCTGCGTCATAGGTTGTGGTACACAGTGGTTTCTGTAACCCGGGGGATAAGGGAAGCCCACCATCGCATCAGATTGTCTAGGGAGGCCAAGCTGGACCTTCAGGCTTGGCAGCATTTTCTCACGACCTACAACGGCAAATCGGTGCTTCTTCACGATCGATGGTTCACCTCTACCGCCATGCACCTCCATACCGACGCTGCGGCTTCGACGGGTTATGCGGCCATTTTGGGTTCTGAGTGGTTTAATGGAGCCTGGCCAGAGGGCTGGCAGGCCTACCACATTACGACTCAAGAGCTCTACCCCATCGCGGCCGCGGTAGAGGTTTGGGGGCATATCATGGCTGTGTTATCTTCCGGTCCGATAACGCTGCCGTTGTAGATATCATCAACAAGCGGTCCAGTAAGGACCCGACGGTCATGCGTTTGGTCCGTAGATTAGTGATGTCAACAATACTTAATAATATTCTTTTCAAGGCCCAGCATATTCCAGGAGGTGACAATGTTATTGCTGACAAACTTTCACGATTCCAGGAAGAGGCAGCAAGAGCGGAGGCACCTTGGTTGGCGGAATCACCAGTCACCGTACCATGCAGTTTTGACCCTACCTTGGACCAGGTGATCCGGCAGTTGCTGCAAGCCTCGCAGTCAGCTTCCACACGAAAAATTTACGATAAGGTGTTGAAATTGTATATGTCTTTTCTGTTTAAGTACGGTCGGCAGTCTAATCCTATGCCGGCCACTATTGACAACGTTCTCGGTTTTATAGCCTTTCTTTATAATTCAGGGTACGCGCCATCCACGATTACTACTTATGTGTCAGCCTTGTCGTATTTTCATAAGATCAATTCTTTACCCGACCCGACAAGCTTCTTCATTGTTAAAAAATGCCTGACAGGAGCCAGGGCCTTAAACGTACACGGGTCGCCACGGCTGCCCATTACTTTGACTATACTGAATTCGTTATGTCAGAAGGTGGATGCTCTAGTTTCCGATGGTTACAAGTCTGTTTTGTTAGGAGCCATGTTTGTACTAGCGTTTTATGCCTTCTTAAGAGTAGGCGAGTTTACAAGGTCAAACCAATGTTCTAAGCAGTGTTTAGGGGTGGCTGATATAGCCTTAGTCCGGGCGAAAGGTAGTTTCTCCCACATCTTGGTGTCATTTGTTTCTTATAAGCACAGTGGCGGTAATACTTTCCCCACTTTAAAAATAGCTTCTGCAAGATCGGATCTGTGTCCGGTTAAGGCTATGAGTAGATACTTTAGCGATTCGGCCTGACGGGCCTGCCCCTCTGTTTGTTTTTCGCGATGGTGCCCCTGTCACAACCCATTATTTTAATAATATTTTTCGTCGGACCATAGTGGTCCTGGGCTTAGACCCTTGCGTCTACAAACCACATAGTTTCCGTATCGGAGCAGCTACTGCCGAAGCAAGTCTGAGTTTCTCGGAAATACAAATTGCCCAGATGGGTAGGTGGAAGTCGGGTGCCTATAAGAAATATATTCGTATCCCATCCCTTTCACGATAAATTGTATCCAGCCTTCTCTCGGGTGGGGGGTGGGCCCTCTGGGCCCCCTTTGACCTGTTTGTCCCCCACCTTCCTGGTATATTCACTTACACAGTCGGGCGTGATGTTACGTAAGGGTACGTAATGTAACGTTCGACTGTGCACCCCTTGAGGGGCGGTATAACCATTACGTAAGGTTAACTTTCCATTATCTTATGTCATCTTGCGTAATAATACGCAAGATCAGGTATACACAGTCTGGCGTCATCTTACGTAAGTGTACGTAATGTGACGTTGGACTGTGTAGCCCTTCTCGGTCTTTTAACCATTTAAGGTTATACTTATTTTATGTCATCTTGCTGGCTATAGCTGTTCCGATATGGATGTGTATATATTTTCGTCATTTAGAAATAAATGGCCTTTCACCACCAACACGGTGTTATTTCTTCCCAGCAACGAGCTTCGCGAAGGCTGGATGATAGACCGGCTGGTATAAATAATAAAAACGGATACAATCGCAGTATAATCATAGGTTTGGTATCATTAAAATGGTTGTGTATTGTTTACTCAGGTCAGTGATTTTCAGAGCGATCGTGGCAAATACATTGAAAATATGGGCTAAAACTCTACTGCATTTATGAATTTGACTATTGCATATACCGTAAACCGCCTATTTGAAGCCGCATACATATTAGAAGCCGCACGACAACTTTCGCCTTAAAACCGGGTTGGCAGGCACCCAGAACCATTTCTGGAAAACTACATATTATAAGCCGCACCCGGACTTTGGGCCCCCCCCCCCCACCCCTGTATCCCTGCTTAATCCAGTCCCGCCAACGAAATCAATTAATTGTTTATACAAGCAGTTGCGACTACTAACAACATTCTCCTCTCCCTCTCCGATTGCACCTCTTTTCAGGTGTTACACCAGTGGCTGGCTCTCCTGTGCCCTACCAAACCAAATCATTGTTTCTACAAGCAGTCGCGACTACTAACAACATTCACCTCTCCCTCTCCGATCGCAGCTCTTATCAAGTGTCACCCCAGTGGCTGGCTCTCCTGGCTCTTACTGCATGTTTATGAATCACTGTCGTACCTACCCAGTATCAAGTTTCTGTCTGGCACAATTAACTTATTGCATTTGGTGCGAGGCCGGCGGCAGCCGTATCAATTTACACCACCTGAAATCTGGCGCCTCTGATCATTGGTCTACAATAGGTGTGGGCGGAGTCGCGTGGCAGTAGTAATAAATAACACAACCGTAAGTAGCTCATTGTCGGTCTTGATTGCCATGGTAACACAATGCCTGGGAAAAGAACATCTTACGACTCAGCTTTCAAGTTGAATTATTTCCCGACTTGTATTACGTTCATCATCATAGTTCATCAACAAAAGGAAAAAGGCGGCGGAACAGTTCTTCTGATTGTAGCACCCAGGCGACGCCATTACGCAGACGTCGAACCCACAGCGTGGAAGGCCGAAACGTGCAAGGCACATTGGAAAAGTGGCTGACCAACAGTCACGGCCCGGTGAGGCTACGCTCTGCTAGCGAGAGTGACGGATCGACGGAGTGTACAACGGACAAGTGTTCTGACAGGTACGAAGTCACAGCTGTTAGCCCGCAGGGCGCTGAAACAATGGAGGAAATCAAGTCACTGCCGTTGGAATTAAAAGCAGATCAGGCAAAACTGCGCCAGTCGCTGGAACAGAGAATCTCTAATATGCAAAGCCAATTGAATGTCAGATTGACGAAGGATTTTAAGAATCTTCGAGACTTTGTTGATCTGGAACTTGCCCAAGGCTAAAACAACATGGATACGTTTGAACAGAGGCTGAAGGCGATAGACGCAACGGCGTCACCCGCGCGAAAGCCATTTGATCCAGACTATAGCGTCATTGCAGTGAACCTGAAAGAGGAGCCGGGGGAGAATCTACAAGACACAATTGAAGAGTTAATTCGCAACGGTCTCGGTCTGAGAGACATTGCAGCGCAGCGAATAGCGAGACTGCCCTCTAGAAACAATAAACCGGGAGTCGTTAAAATAGAATTCACCACAACCGACGATAAAATTGCAGTCCTACGTGCGAAGACAAATCTCAAGGACGATAATCAGTACAGGCGAGTGTTCCTCAGGAAGTGTATGGACCACACAGAGCGCTTAGTTCATTTGAACTTTGCTGAAATCTTCAAGGAAATGCAGAACGGACATAAGTACAGAATAAGCGGTTGCGGCCGGGTGGTGACGAAAGACAGCGGCGGGAGGAACAAGAATGAGTCGTCTGCTATCGCATCCTCTGGTCCAGACTCTGAAGAGAACACGTAGGATGGCGCCCCGCCCCCACCCTCGACTCTGACGGTGTCCACCTGGAACATCAACGGATTCACTGAGTTAAACAAACTGTTAAGGCAGTCAGTCATCAACACTGTATCGAGTGACATGTTTTGCTTAAATGAAACCCACTTGATAGAAAACTCAAGTATGTTGATACCTGGTTATACTTTCTATGCTAATAACAGAGGTAAAATGCATGTGAAGGCGACTAAGGGCTCCGGTGGAGTCGGAGTACTCGTAAAAGATACACTCTTTGCAGAATTTAAATGTCAGGTAATTGATAAAGCGGAAGGTATTCTGGGAATTGAGTTAACGCATAGATGTAACGGTTTTCGTTTGGTGTTGTTCGCTTGCTATCTCCCGTCCGAGAACTCTACTTGGGGTAAAGATGCTTCAGCCTTCTTTTCACATCTAATGGCTGATATATATATTTATACAATGAGGCCGATATGATCATAATTTGTGGTGATCTAAATGCGCGAGTTGGTAAGGAGCAAGATGTCATTGAAGGTGTTGATGATGTGCCGACAAGGGAGGTTCTCGACAGTACAAAGAATGGTCATGGTGAATCTCTGCTTGGTTTTCTGCATGACAGTAAATTTTGTATGTTAAATGGGAGGTTACAAACTGTAGATAACAATTATACCTTTGTGTCGACTAGAGGTAAATCCGTGGTTGATTACATCATTGTGCCACATGACTGCCTGGCGGCGTGTAAAGCCTTTAAGGTACAGTTGGTGTCAGACCTTGTCACAAATAATGGTCTCAGTACTTTAGTTACAGATCAGTGTAAACTTCCAGATCACTACGTTCTTACCACGGAATTTTGGTTTAGAAGCTTAGAAACGACCGATCCTCTATTGTTTGCCAATGTTAAATTATCGGGAGAAAAGAGATAAAAGTTAAGAATCATTCCCCCGGCTTTCATGTCTACCGAGAGATGCGGCAGAATAATGATAGAACTGATTGAAAGTATTGAGAAGGTTAATCGAGAACAAGCTGCGATCGACCAGGAGTATGAAAAATTATGCAAAGCAATACTGAGTGAAATGGACGAATATCTCTCATTTTTACAATATGCAAAAGGTGCTAAGCGCAAATTAAAACACAGTAAGCCTTACTGGAGTGATCACTTAACTAGTTTGTGGCGCGAGAGGAGTGAGAAAGAAAAATTATATGTAAAGTGTCAAGACAAAACAAAAACAAGAAGGCTGAGAGAAAATTTTAAACTTGCTATGAATCGATTTGATAAGGCCCTCCGAAAGGCGGAGAAACAACACAATACAGCTATGATAAAACGATTGGAAGATATTAATACAGATAACCCGCATAAATTCTGGAATACCTTAAAAGCGCTCGGCCCTAGAAAAATGAATGCCGTCCCACTAAAAGTTAAAATGGAAGATGGCCACTATGCTACAGACCCACATGTGGTGTTAGATAAATGGCGTGACGATTTCACAACCCTCTACAATAATAATAATCAGTGTGAAGATGGTAAGGACCATTACCTGGAGGCAATGGCTTATAAGGACTTTTTAGAGAGAGAAACCCTATCTGGTCAGTGGCCAATGAATATGGATATAAACCGCGACATTGAACTTAGGTACAGCTGGTAACGTCCAGACTAAAGACGCGAAAAGCGGTATGTGTAGACGGTATCCCTAACGAGGTGCTCAAACAACATTTTAAAATGTCTGCAAGTGCTGTTTCAGCGATGTTTCGACTTTGGTATGGCGCCGACGTTGTGGGCGCGTGCTATAATCAAGCCTATCCCAAACAGTGCACTGGTGAACCCATGTGTGCCGCTGAATTATAGAGCCATTAGCCTTGTTTCATGTATAGAAAAGGTGTACTCAGCGGTTCTCAGCAGAAGGATCACGCATTACTGTGATGAAGCTGATATTCTTGTAGAAGAGCAAAACGGATTCCGGAGTCATAGGAACTGTCTTGAACATATATACAGCCTGAATAGCATCGTTAATGGTCCCAAAAACAGCGGGCTCTCAACATTTACAGCTTTCATTGACATGTAGAAAGCCTTCGACCGTATAGACCGGAATCTATTATGGCTAAGACTATTACAATATACATTACATAGATGGCAAGGCTTATTTGGCTGTCCGCTCTTTGTATTGTGATACACAAGCATCGATATGGGTAAATGAATTATGTACACACTGGTTTAATGTCAATTACGGTGTCCGCCAAGGTGAGACCCTTTCACCCACGCTTTTTAAGCTATATATCAATGATTTAGCTGTTCAACTGAAAGCACTAGATGGTGGAATTAAGGTTGGCAATGAAACAGTATCTATCCTACTATATGCTAATGACATTGTACTCCTGGCGGAAAGTGAAGATAAGTTACAGCAGATGTTAAGTTTTACATGTGAATGGTGCAAAAAGTGGAAACTAAGCCTTAATATAAATAAGTCAGGTATAGCTCACTTCCGGCCTCGTAGGCGTAGATGAAGCATGTTTTCTATTGTATTTCGGGAATCAGAGAATACCGCTTGTCAGTAACTATAAATATCTGGGAGCCATATTTGACGAGCACTTGTTGTTTCTTGAGTGCTCTACGGTGGTAGCTGAATTTAGCGGGAGAGCCCTTGGTGGTATTATCGGTCGCTTTAGATCTCTTAAAAACGTAGGTTACGAAACGTTTACTCATCTTTACCACGCAGGAGTTGTACCCATTTCTGACTATGGAGCTGGAGTATGGGGAATGGGTAGACACGCTAAATGTAACTCCATTCATCACAGGGCCATGAGGTATTTTATGGGTGTTCATAAGTTCGCACCCATAGAGGCTATTACTGGCGACATGGGGTGGACATTACCAAAGTACAGACGATATCTATGTATGCTACGGCTATGGAGTGTTTTAGTGAAATTACCAGAGTATCGCTTACCGAAAATAATGTTTAATTGGGAATACGGACGAAAAGAAGGAACCTGGTGTGGTGACATAGAGTCTATACTAGACAAACTGGGGATGATTAATCTATTTGAAGCTAAGGAGGTATGTAATTTTGATGTATGCATGTGCTACCCGTCTAACAGACCTGCAGAATATTGAATGGAAAGAAAGCGTGCAATCAAAACCTATAAGCTTAGAACTTACATAAGGTTTAAAAGTCACATCGAACCAGAGCCATATCTCCGGCAATACCTGAGCAGGAGTCAGCGAGCCCTCCTCGCACAATTCAGGTGTGGTATTTTACCGTTGGAAATCGAAACGGGGAGATTTAGAACGAAGAAAGATCAACACTCTAACCGGTACAGGAGGAGGGAAGCGCATGAACGCTTATGTCGGATATGCTCATCCGGGGAGGTGGAAGATGAGTTACACTTTCTTTGCTGCTGTCGGAAGTATAGTAGTCAACGTGAAAACCTGTATCGGAAAGTATCTCATCCTGATTTAATGGCCCTGTCTAACTATGATAAATTGACTCAGCTAATACAAAACTACTGGAAAGAGGTTGCGCAATTTTTAAGCAATGCATGGATGTCCAGGCGTAGTTTGTTATATAAGTAAGACATAAAAAAACTTAAGCTTAAATTTAGTCAAGTACTATTATTGTATCGCATTGATTTATTTAATTGAATTGAATTTTTTTTCTTTCATTCTATTTTTCTTCGTTTGTTTTTTCTTTTTTTTTGTTCCTTTTTTTCTTTTTTTTTCTTTTTCTTTATGTCATTATTATTATATATATTTTTTTTTCTTCTCTTTTCTGGCCGATATGCGGCAGTCCTAACACCATCAATTTCACAGTCACTTGTAAGCCCGGCAGGGCTGGGTGAAGGGTTATATTTTGTGTTTAACTGGTTGTTGATGTTATCGGTTGTATTCCTCATATGTGACTTAAATAAACAAATTAATTACTTACTTACTTACTTACTTACTATGATGCAATACATTATTTTGGCAACACTGGTAATTTTCGTGTGTTCATTATCTTCAAGAATGGATCGAAAAACTGACCTAGCCGTGTTGTATTAACGTAAGTGTGCGTTATTCAAATAGAGAACGGTAAAACAGTGCTTTATTTTAATAATGTTCGGAAAAACTGTGCATTATCTAGATAAAGAACAGTTGTTAATATTGACTCGTCAAGTTTCACGGTATAATCAGTCGAGCTGAGCTGAGCGGAGCCGACTTGGCTGGTGTTGACGAACTTGCCAATTTCAAGACAAGCAATGGAATGCATAAGTCAATGCTAAGCACCAAAGGGGCGGGGGTTAGATCAGAAATCTCAATATATATGGAAATTCCAGTTATCGATTGCATACATTTCTCATTATATCTGTCATATCGCTTTTCAGGGGCGATGTTTTCACGAAACTAAGAAGCAAAGACTTCCAAAATGTCTACTTCATCCACGCCTGCCCACCCTACCCTCCCCCCTGGGGCTTCAAAAGGACGAACTGTTGTTTCCATAATGATTGCTTACGTATTAGTAGGGCAGTCCAATTGACACAATAGTCAATTTCGTGTGTCCAAACGTGAGCAAATTAAATGCCTTGTTATAACAATTTTATAAGTACGTTAAAGAACTCGCTGTCGTGCATTCCCCAAATAAACCACTCGACCCTATGGCGTTTCGTGCTTTATTTTGGCGAATGCACTCCAGCTCGTTCTTTAACTAGTACATAGCTTATAGGTCTCCCAATCATGTCAATAGCTAGATAAACCTAACTACGTGTATAAATAAATAATAATTGTTAACAGTAAATAGTAACAACCAACAGTCCACGCAGCACTAACATTGCTGGAGTCCATTTAACCCTTCCATCTTCTCACCCAGGTTTCGTTATTGTGACAAATAAGTGCACTAAACAGGTTTAATCCTCGGTCCCAAATGTTGTGGCCTCAGACACGCCGATTAATTATACTGGTAGAAAACGGATTCAACCACAGATTTAACTAAAATCCGTACGCTTAATTTCTGTTCCGGCGGGGTTGTATCCCACCACCCCGGCCGATCAATTAATTATCTGATGTTACATACAGACACAACAGATTTCTCACTGGTATCTGTGTTTGTGAGACGCTTATGAAGCCCCAACGTCTAACACAGACGCCATATTTGTTTTTGGCGTAAGCTGGTATTTGCTCCATGCCGTTTGGCACTAATCCTAACACTAACCCTAACACAAACGTGCCTCAGATGATAAAGTCTAGCCCCTCGGAACATTTTTTTTTCGTTGACCCTATGTCGCTCTCGTTTTTCACGGCAAATCCGTTCGGTTTACTCTTTTTTCACGGACAACCCGCTCTGTGAATACACATTAATTTTCATGTCATACCGTGACTTTATATCGTCTGCCATGCCCTCTTACGTTTATTACAAACCAAACATTCACATCGTCTGCAAAAACCTTCATGATTATGACATATTGATCATTCGCACCGTCTGGTGTTTCCTCTTACGCTCATAACAACCAAGCATTCATACCGTCTGCAACGCTCACTCACGGCTAGATAAACCAAAACATTAAAACCGGCTGCCAAGCCCACTCACGGCCATGACAAACCAGGTATTCACATCGTCTGCCAAACCTTCTCATGATAACGACAAACCAAGCATTTACATAGTTTTACATTTTACTATAACTTGTACGCAAAACGCTGACAATGTAAAAACAGCTGATTTTATACCTTCTTTTTCAAAGCCCGCGAATATTGCGTGATTAACAGCACAACAAACGGCATTGTGCGAAGGAAATATCACTCTGGAGGAGGTTAAAGTATTCGTGAAAGGAACGAATAATATTAGGTCTCCAGGTCCTGATGGCGTTGGTCCCGATGGATTTCTTTATATTTTTATTTTTCTAGGTGTTTTTCTGCTTAGAAGTTTACAACATACGTATAGCACTGAAGTCTTATCCAGTGCACAAAAACAGGGGGTTATCACATGCTTATCCAAAGACGACAAGCCACGGGGAGCCATGCAGAAGGGTTTTCCGAAAGGTCGATTCATCGGGAAAAATAACCAGATTACTTTACGACAAAATGCGAAACAAAAGCCAGGTACTGGAGTGGGTTGAGGACTTTGTTCTCTTTAGCATTCAGTTTAGTGCTCATTTAGACAATATGATTGCTCTGAATTATGATAAGAAAATCGAAGATTTTAATTTAATTTTCAAAGTATATGGAAAAGTAAGTTGTCTCTTAGGGGTAGGGTGGCAGTTGTAAAATCACTGGCTGTACCAAAGCTTGTACATTTAATGTCAGCGCTTCCTGCACCAGGCCAAGCTTATATTGATAAGCTTACTAGAGCTATCCGCAAGCTTGTCTGGGTAAGTACGAAACCTAAGATTTCTCTGGGTAGAATGCGCCAAATAGACTCCTAAAGTATGGGTCTCACCCGTGTCCCGTCGTTTATAAAAAATATTGAAGATCGCACGGATTGATCGATTAGTAGACGGCTGTGGTATATGGCAAGATTTACAAATTTTTTGTGTGAAACGATTTGCGCAGAAAAGAAATTATGTTGGGAAATAGACCTCTAGCCTATTAAACTTTTCAATAATGTCGCAAACCCATTTCGGGCTGATATCTTCAATGCCTAACATTATTATCAAAAATCGTATGGTATTTCTGAGACTGAGGTATTAAGGTACCCAATATATGGAACACATTTCGTGACGAATACGCTACTGATAAATTTATATAAATGGCAGACAAAATTAAACATCTGAAATTTTGGTCTTTAATATCATTCCATACAACAAACCCACTGGATCAGTAGTGTATTTGTTACGACGGACGGTCGGGGATGGCTGCATGGGACTTAATTCACACATCACATTAATGGGCATATGCTGCTTCACAAACAATTGATTTGGCCGGAAAGGCAAATAAAAAACCGCCACGAATAGAAATATGAATCGTTGTGAGGAGGGGGGGGGGGGGCTGGGGGTGGGATGAGGATATTTCTTCGTGGCAACACTCTCTGTGAACGCCTATTTTATGTCCCTTATGTGTCTGTTTAATGGGTCATGGGTCACATTGTACGACAGCCTCCACCTATTTAACCTGTGTCGAAGTCAGTCCATCAATCATATACCTGACGACAAATCAATGGGTTAATGGTTATCCCACACGGGGCGCTGGCACGGGGCGGTTCTTGGTGTATATTTACCCAACGGTTTTTGATATATATTTACCCAACATCTCGAGGTAACTATAAATACTTGTTACGATGACAAGCCATGGCAACGGCTGGTACGTGCAGAACCGACGCCGATATGTATCGGTTTTTAAACTGCTCCAACATCGTACTTCCGTCCCTTGTGGCAGGCGTATGCCGTGTCACATACCGCAACATTGCACACCAACATCTGTCTAAATTATTACTTTAATACACGTTCGTACGTCCCATATGTAACACAATGGATAACCGTAAACTAGCGAGCAAAAGAAATCTCACAAAAAATCAATGTGCTTATACAATTCTAATGGCTTTCTTATTTCGTGATCTTCGGAAATCGATTGGGCGACGCGTAGTCCTACATATAATATATATGATGTTTACGTCAAAGCGTGTTCCGACAAGTAGGTTAGGTACGTACTACTAAGATGCTAAACGACCAAGTAACGATTTCTACCAACATATGCTTGCACGACGAGGCCTTCCTTGCAAGACATCAATTTTTTGTTGCAAGCAATTTCGTTTCTGTGTTTTTCCGTTCGCAGTTGTCATTTCCGCTCTTAGGATGATGTATCGTCTCCCGTGTGGGAAGATGTCTGCAGCGACTAGGCGGGAAGACGACGGAATTTTAACGATGTATCCTGACAAGAAAAATGTTTCGGCGTCAACACAATATATAGCACGTTTCCATATAGTTGATAATGACCCATACATCGCCATTGCGGCCGATTATAGCGGCCGCCTCTTTTTACGGTTAATTTATGTCCCCTGTCAATATTACGGTATAACGTACGACTGCCTTGGCTGCAAGGGTGTTAACCTGTGAAAAGTATAAATTCGTCTCGTAATCGGGGAAGTGTACAATGCTCCTGTCCAGCCCTGAGACTTCCAGTCAGAGTTACAGCAGCAGCATCATGATGGCACACATCTTCTTGACCCTGGCGGTAATCCTGTGTGTCAGCTTCAGCATCCATGGTAACGTACATAATTCGCTGTTGCGTTCCAATTTGTTCTTGATCAACATTTTACGTATTTAAAATCAAATTCTATTTTGGGTCCCTATATTGTACAAATGAAAATATGTATTGTGCAATAAATGAATAGGCATGTTGCCTATAGATGTTTTTTTTTAGCCAGAGTTGCGTAGAAAAGAGTGACTTTCATCAAAAGTTAGTCCTTGCTGCCATATTTTGTCATAACATGTGAAGTTGAAATTGATAACGCAAATTATGCAAAAGAACTGGTATTTTCAATATCTGATAATATGTCCAGTACGTGTTAAAAAAAATATCTTGCGAGTTTAGTTTTTTTTATTCTCCGAAATGCGGCATATAACACAATATTTGTACAAAACTATGCAAACATAATAACGTCATCTCTAAATATCAGCGATTACATCGTATATTGGGTCCCACTTGTCTTTAAAAAAAACTCCCTGGCTCTTCCCGATGTTTCTGCCACTCTGCTCTCTAGCTCGAAATAGTATTTTATAAGCCGAATTATAGCCGTTACCTTTGGCGTAACTCCTTTCCACTTACAAACATATATATGGTATTTGGTAACAATAAAAACAAGATTAATCAGTTCTTTATGTGGCGAAACTGCCCCCAACATAGCAGATGTGAAGTTTAAATTTTTACTAAGATTGGATCGGCTTGACTTATCTAGACATGCGCCAATTTTTTCCCATATCTGTTTCACTATGACACAATTCCAAAACATATGTTCCATTGTTTCGTCATGCTGGTTACATAAGGCGCATCGTTTCGATTCAGTCAATTTACACAAAAACAAGTGTGAGTTGGTAACCATATTTATACACAAAAATTTTTATTGGAAACTCCGCAGTCGTTCGTCCAGGGTGGAGCTCCGTGGTAACTTATAAATTGTTCGCCATTGGTGTTCATCAATATCCTGGTTGAGCTTCTCTTTCCATTTCGATTCACTTGTCTTCGCAAATGTACACTCTTTCACAAGTAGCTTATAGACAACACTACAAATTCTCTCATTCTGCCTTATGAACTTCATATGTATTCTCTCTATACCAGGTTGCTTTTTCCCCTGCTCTTGGCTTTGTGCTCTCCATTGTCTGGGAAAGCTATGCGTTAAACTATAAAAATCCGCGAAGTTCATAATAACATTATACCTTTTACCAAACTCGATCCATCCATAGGTAGAGCCGTCTTCACTTTTCCTCCATAAAAATGACCGTACAATACCCTCAAGACGATTAACAAATGATTTATCTGGTAGAGGCAGAACAGACAAACCGTGCACCAACTTCGGTATAGCTAAAGTTTTCAGAACTGTCACACTGCCTCCTAACGACAGGTTTCGTCGCCCATAAGCTGTTAACATATTTTCAACTTCTACCAGTTTACTATCCAGATTTAATTTGGGTACTTTAGCAAGATCAATGTCAAATCGTATCCCTAGCAATACAAAACTTGTGACCCAACAAAGTTCTAGATCTGAGCATATCTTATCCATATATGTTGGCCTTCTTCCCAGCCACACTGCCTTCGTCGTTTCGACATTTATCTTCAAACCTGAACATTTGCTAAACGCCTCTAATATCCGCATAGCAGCTCTCAAAGAGCCTTCACTGCCATCCAGGAAAAGCAAAGTGTCATCGGCATATTGACCGAGTTTGTACACATGTTGGCAAAACTTAATACCTCTGATATTACTCTCATTCTTAATTGCCATAGCGAGTGGCTCAACGGCCAAGATAAATAAATAAGGTGACAAGGGGTCTCCTTGTCTACACCCTCTCTCCAGTTTAAAGAAATCTGAAAAGTGGCCATTGTTAATGACACAGCTATTAGATTCAGAATATAAGATATTGCAATATCTTCTAAACGACTGACCAAAACCGTATTCATTTAGTACTCGCGTTAAATATGACCAGCTTACCGTATCGAAGGCCTTTTCGAAATCTATTAGCAGTAGCAATGCTGTCTTATTTTGTTCTTTTAAATAATGCATAACATCATAGACTAGCCTCGTGTTTTCCCCAATAAAACGACCACTCATTAATCCCTTTTGATCTCAACTAATAATATATGGAAGTACTTTTTTCATGCACAAAGCCATTACTCTCGACAAAATCTTATAATCTGCATTCAGGAGGGTTATGGGGCACCATTTTTTCATATATTCCCTTTGTTTGTCCTGTTTTGGCAGGCACGTAATATTCCCTTGCTTCTGGGTGACAGAAAGAGTGCTGTGCTTATAAGCGTAATTAAGACTTCTTAGGAGATACTCGCCAATATCTTTCCAGAAAAACTTAACAAAGCCTATTGGTATACCGTCACTTACAGGTCACTTGTTATTTTGCATATTCTGGATAACTTCCTTTACTTCATCACCAGTTATTTCCCCTTCACATGCTTCCATTTGTTCAGATAAACAGATAATCAGATAAACGTTTTACATTCTTTTCGTTTAGAAACTCATTAATGTGATGCTCCCCACAAATGTTATCATTGTTTGCATAAAGCCGTTTATAGAACCCCTTTGTGCCCTCAATATAGCCTCTTGTTGTACGATTTCCTCTCCATCCAACACTAGTTTACTGATGAATTTATTGATGTAATTCCTCTTTTCCAGGCTGCAAAAATATCTTGTTGGCTTTTCACCCTCTTCGTAATACTTTGCCTTCGCGCGTAACATAATGGCCTTCACCCCAGGGGCCCGTAGCCGCTCTAGGTATGCACAAAGTTCATCTCGAACAATCAAGTTCCGTTAGTTCTCTCTGTACTGTCGCTATCATTTCATTCGTTGCCTTTTTCTTAAATGTACTGTAACTTATAGTCGTGCCCTTAGTTTCCAATTTTAGCATTTCATAGAACAGTTGATCGTTTACAGCATTATTCGAGTGGTCTTCCGATACCATATCATTGCCCCTGCCATATTGATGTTCCACCTTGGTGACACAGGTTTTGATCATGTTAACATACTGTTGGTCATACAGCAAGGATGTGTTCATTTTCCAGAACCCCCGGCCTCTATCTAAGGTTAATCCCTGAACATCTATCGTTATTAAGGAGTGGTCCGTTCTATACCCACATTTGATTGATGCCTTTTGTATGGTAGCTTGAATATCTGAGGAGACAAGAAAAAAATCTAGCCTTGCCCTTTGTGTTTTTCGCTGTTGATTTACCCAAGTATATCTTCTTGTGTCCGCATGCAGAATTCTCCAACAGTCTATCAGCTCAAGAGTGTCCATCATATCTAATACGCGTTTTCTTGCCTTAGTGTTATTTTCCCTCTTATATCCATATGTATCCAGCTCCTGATTTAGGAACAAATTCCAGTCTCCACATATTATTATTGTGGCATTCCCAGTTTCTCTATTCTACGTTGTAAATCGGTATAACATTTTGGACAATCCTTATTTGGACCGTACACACAACCCAATTAAAGTCATCCGAGTGCCATTAATAGTGATATCTAATAATATTAAATTACCTGCCTGATCTTTCTTTACCCCGTATACTTCATATTGTGCGCTATTTGCTAAGACTATTGCTACCCCCATTGCTTGAGATGAAACTGAGTTCAAAAAACACTCGCTCGACCATTCCGTACTCAAAGCCACCTGCGAGATCGAGTCTAAGTGTATATCTTGCATGCAATACACGCACAATTGTTTTTCAACAAGCCATAATCTTACGTCATTACGCTTCTGTGCAGACCCAATTCCTCTCACATTCATGCTTCCAATCGTAAATTTGTTATTCATGACTATGATTACAGTAAATATGCATAGATTGATATTGCCAAACTTTTCGGAGTTGCGTTTTTACACTAAAAAAAAAAGAAAAAAAAAATCGCAAATACAGAAAATACGTATACAGCGAAATATAGACAAATCATTTACCACAATAGAGAAAGGAAACTCTTATACTTTATATAGTACAAACCAATACCTAACACCAAAACAAAAATCTTGCGAGTTATTAGATAAATGAGAAATTGCTGTATGCGCAGCTTTGATTTCGAGGAGGGAGGTATATCTTACGCGTATAACCATGCATTTAGCATTTATTGTCAGAACGTGAAACCGTTTGTGACGTAGTCATTTACTTCCAACATGTTAAACGTCCAGGTGTTTCTCAGTTACCCTGTCTGTAAGCAACCCTATGCACCAGATGGCGACGCT
Organism: Arenicola marina; assembly: GCA_964019135.1. NCBI lineage: Eukaryota > Metazoa > Annelida > Polychaeta > Arenicolidae > Arenicola > Arenicola marina. The sequence continues at coordinate 15,443,673 of OZ025253.1, forward strand.
GTTCGTCTTTAACTCATAGCACGAGTACCGCCATCTACTGAGCCTTTTTGTAGTTAGGAGATTAATTATGCTTCCAACCAGTGGGTCGTTTGGAAAGTAACACTATTGAAACTGTGTAACGAGTAGGTACCGATTGGACCAGACAACCAGTTCCTGGTAATTGATAATAATAATAATGATAATAATAAAATAATAATAAAATAATAAATAAGATAGATTGCTTCACTGCAGTTTCACAGCTTACGTACTGCACAACAAATATAACATTCGATATTATTAACCAATTTATCTGACCACAAGGTATATCTCTTCCTCATTCAAACTATGCATTTCATTCTCACGAAAAACATAAAACTCCGGTATTTCAAATAGTTGTATCAAACCGCAACAAATGTCAAATATATCCGGCCACAGTTCCTCCATAATTAATACTACACTATGGGTTAATATGATGATTATTATTATTAACGGATATATGAAGTAGGCTATGCCCGCATTGGAAAGATTTATTCATGTATTAATTATGGAAATAGTGTATATGCATGTGTTCTTTGCGAGTTATGTTTTTCCACTTGCCCCTGTTTAGCCGGAGAGACGTGTACTGAGACCACAGGCGGGGACTGCACGTGTAGCTGTGTATGCAAACCATGTAAGTATAAAAACACTCATCGAAACAATACAATTAGTATCAAAACAGTAATGGTAACAAGAACAATTAAAATAATTATAAAATTTTAATGGGGAGTGATAATATTGTGTAATAATAAAGAATGAAAATAATGATTGAAATAATATCAATAATAATAATAATCAAAATTATACTATAATAATTATAATATAATATAAATGATTCATATCTTATTAGTAACAATAGAAAATAATAAGAGAACAGCAATAATAGATAAATACATTTTTTACATATATATCAATTTAATTTAGCATAAATGTATAATAATATAACGAACGATATATGTATGCATGACAATGTTTCAATGTACCCCAGTCTGCTTTGCGGACTTTGCGGAGTGTACTTCCGGTTTCGGTGCATCTAACGAGGTGGTAGGATTTGACGGCAGTGTCAGCTCCATGAACTACGACTCCAAGTACCTCATCGCAAGCTATAAACCCTTTGACGATGAAGTGTGCAAGGTTGGTAAAACTCAGAACGTTACCTTTAAATCCAGTAGTAGTAGTTTATTCGATGCTAGACGACTGACTTCCAGCTCTAGAAACACGTATAAATACAAAAAATCAACGAACAAGCAGAGCCACCATCAAATGAATTTAAAATGCGATCCTCTTCTCTCACCTTAATGCATAATAATTATGTGTCTAGATATGAGGTTATTTACGATAATTTAATTTCCTGCAATGACTGATTAAGCGAATGGATTTTTCAGTTGTTGGATTTCCATAATATATCTTTGGGATGTACTTTTCTCTCAAGATTACCTTTGGATCCAAATCCGGTAATATGCTGAAATGAGACAATATTCATCTTCTGGGTGAAATAATTCGTAACATTGAAATAATTTACCCACAGAAGAAAAAATGTTGAAGCACTTGGTGGTTGGGTCGTACCGGACCCATAGTTTGGTAACTGTGACACTTCTCAAGTTCAGTCACGAAATCTTAACGAACCCGCGGACATCAGATCTGAAAAATCATAGCTGTAATTTTCGCCCTAAGTGACTTAGATGCAGATTCCGGTTTAATTGTTGATCATTCTAATTAAAATCAGGTGAATGCAGATGAAAGAGCATTTTGAGAAAAGGGTTAACCAGTATGCATCTGATACGCCTAAATGCAAGGCAGTTAAGTATACCGATTGATTCGTCAAAAACATTAATAATACATTAGAGCATCCAGCATTCTATGGTCGCCGAGTGACGAGTGACGGATTTTAACCCACTTGATTTCAGCCTGAGTGTGCAGACAGCATTCAGTCATCACTGTCATGAGACTCCTTTAATGTACGTCGATCTTGTCAACATGCATCAGACACCATGAATGAATAATACCCTTATAATTGACCTCTCCGCCAACCAGTTCCGCGTACGCATCGACACGGACGACAAAAGTGGACCCGTTAAGGTCGACTGGGTGGGTTTCGCCTTCGGCATTCATGAGAAAAATAGCGCCAAGTTCGAGGTGAACTTCAGAATGTCCAAGACGCAGGGCAAGATCGAGGTTCGAGGCCGTGGCTACAAGGTAAGCCAGTGGAAAACACAGATAATCATTTATTATCATGTTCGATCACTCCTATATATTAGCCACAGGTCTATCATATACCACCGTCCCAGTCATTATATTCCACTGTCCGTCGCCTCGATGTCATGGTAATTATTTGTTAATCAGTTCTCCCAGTTATATCCTGTTATATGTCGTCCACCCCATCATTACACTTTACTTTGACGCCATCTACCACGTCATTATACTTATCTTTGATGTCAGTCAGCCACCACGTCATTAAACTTATCATTGATGTCAGCCACCACGTCATTATACTTATCTTTGATGTCAGTCAGCCACCACGTCATTAAACTTATCTTTGATGTCAGCCACCACGTCATTATACTTATCTTTGATGTCAGCCACCACGTCATTATACTTATCTTTGATGTCAGCCACCATGTCATTATACTTATCTTTGATGTCAGTCAGCCACCACGTCATTATACTTATCTTTGACGCCATCCACCACGTCATTACACTTTACTTTGATGTCATCCGCCACGTCATTTACTTATCTTTGATGTCAGCCACCACGTCATTATACTTATCTTTGATGTCAGCCATCACGTCATTACGCTTTACTTTGATGCCATCCACCACGTCATTTACTTATCTTTGATGTCAGCCACCGTGCACGTCATTATATTTATCTTGATGTCAGCCACCACGTCATTTCCTGATTTTTGATGTCAGCCTCCACGTCATTATACTTATCTTGATGTCAGCCACCCCGTCATTATACTTATCTTTGATGTCATCCAACACGTCATTACACTTATCTCAGCCACCGAGTCACTATATAAAACCGCTCACCCACAAATTGCTTCAACTACATTTGCAGCCGCCACAGATAGTGACCTTCGCCGGGGGTAAGGAATGCTTTGACACCAGCGGTGGTTGGTATTTCTGCGTGGAGGAGGTATCCGCGGGTGTCTATCAGGCTACGGCCGGCAGGGACGACGACTCTTGCTGGGTCACGGTTGACTACTTTGAGGACGCGGCCACCAACGACAAGGTCGTGGTGACGGTCTCGGACTACTATATGGGCCAACTGGAGGGGAAGTGCGGCAACTGGGACGGCATGGACAGCAACGACGATCAGTTCTGTGGTAATGCTGACCCAGGAGGCCCACAGCCCTGCATCGACGGTGATCACTTGAACAACTGAAGATCAATTCATAATTTATAATCCTCGCCTTTAATGTTAAGTTCAGGCGTAAGTAATACGTGGACTATACTGAAAAATAGTTCGATCTATGGCACATACAGAAATGATCTGCTGTATTCTGCCAGGTATAGTGCCTAAATAAAGCAAAAGATACAATCATATCTTGGGTTTTGTATTCTTTCCACTTGATCAATATCACTATGTCTTATATCTCATTATGCGCTAATCTCTTGCAGAACTTCGCTATACAAAGAACACCTAGCTAGTTCATACTCCGTATATAAGGTCATTACCTACACCGTACACACAGTCGCCTGGCAGTTTGAATGTTTTATGGACTCCCATACCCAAACCTAACGAAAAACATTTATCGTGCGTCGTGGCAGACCATCTCGCCATATTCAGACCAATTAAACCAAGGCTGCGCTCATATATACGAAATATAACGTGCCGGGTTAGTTTAATCTAGTCTAAGCTGACTTTCCATTAAAAATGGCGTGGAGGCGACTTGTTAATTCAAATATAAAGAACTGGAGAAATACGAAATGTCCCATATTTACTCATGGAGCAAACTTTGAAGGGATTGACAGCGGTTCTCGAAAAATCACAACAAATACATAGTATTTGGCCTCTAGAAAAGGTCCTTAATTGCCTTCGGTGACAGTATCGCGGGATCTTGGCAGCCTTAATTATGTAATAAGCGAGGAACAAGAAGACAATTTGTGTAACTATTGTGGGAAGGTCTTCTTAGACAGAATAATATATTTCTTTCACTCTTGTGGAAAGTGCTATCAACTGGGAAAGGTCTTGGACACAAACCCAAGCAATGTGTATCTGTTCATAACTGCGAAGAATCGGCTTTGATTCTCGGTAAACAGTTCACATAGGATGAGAAAGTAGAAAGTATGCTCACGTGTGGCAATTTACCGTCGATTAGGAACATAATTTCATTTTTCGAACTTTCTCAGGATTACAATTAGGAAAACACTTGTGACGTAAGTGCAGAACTGATACTTAGAATACCAGTGACGTCATCGCGGCATTGACGAATAGTATGAAAGTAGCACTTCACTCGCACTTCGCATTGGAACGTATAGCGCGATTGGCGAACGCTTGGCTGGAGGCGGGCACACTCGAGTCGGTGACTGGAGTATGTGTAAATCACTGTAGATTAATATATGTTTAACAACAGACTGGCGGTCAGAAAATTAGTTGGGGCAGTATGAAGCATTGTGGATATTCCCGCCTTACGCGGCACAGCAAGTCCGTGGGTCAAACGGTTGGCGGTGGTCGTCATACATAATGCTACCTAGCTTGCGTTGTCACCACGAACTAAGATCAAGAAAGGCAACTCACAAAGTAAACCGACATCAAGTTAGGTTAAGCTCTTTATTTAACTTCATTTCAAGCGTAAAGTCCACCTCAATACATTCCATTCATTCATGCACACACATCCATTCAGGTTCCACTCTGCTTGTCTTCATCTGTTCCGAACTTGGCGTTTTGCTATCCTCCCTAATTGTGCCTTGGCTGTAAAATACAAACAGGACATTCAAAGTATTTTATTAAATAATGTGTCAAATCGAGACGTACTGACGCCCGTAGTGCTCACACGTTAGAAACATGCCAGCGTTACTGCTGGAATTCGCTTGTTGAAAAAGTACATGAAATTGTTGGTGCATGTACTTTACAAAATGCACGCCCCATGCATATTATTTATAATTTAACGGTAAATTTCTGCACAAAATTAAATCACAAAAAGCGCGATGGTCTTCATTTGAAGACACATCAGTTTCTCATATATAAGTTTTCCAGTTTTAGACAAATAATGCCTGTGATATTCACTATTTTACCCTGTGTCAATCATAAGTAAAGCAATTAGCATGATTAGGGAATACATATATTCTTCCTATGTGAAAGATTCAACAATAATTTGAGGCGCCAAAGACCAGCATAAATAGCTACAGCTGCATATAGGGCAATTTTTCACAATGGATGCATTTTAAATCTTTTATGTAATAATGATTTATTGATTATTGCATAAAGGCAATGCTACAGTGTACAAGAACATTCGGTCCGACAGATGCGCGGAATACTGGCGTGCCACTTGTGTAAGACGTCATCACACTGTGCACATACGTCATCAAAATTGTGCACATACGTCATCAGAACTGCGCACATTGTTGGCGGTTTGTGCTACTACAAACTCAATATAAATGTGAGGCTGTATACATCTCGCAAGTGGTTACCAACAAGTACACGTGATTCCTACGAAACAGTCGGACATTCATTATTATATTCAAAAATATGTGTAATTTTAATATATATTTCACCCTCGATATAGATGTTGGTTGTCCATGATGAACGGTATAAGAAGTCTTAATACGGACCCGTTATCCTGTTCACTTTATTGCCATATAGCTGTTTTTGTCTGAACTCCTCCGCGGCCTGTGCGGAGGTCAGCCGGATCTGGAGCTGCTCCTTGGTGTGGACGGCCTTCACCCCAGCGTCCCTGGCGTAAGATAGAGTATTGATAGCTTCAGGCACCAGGCCCGTCGTACAAACACAAAACACAAAAACATAACATGCAAACGACCGGAACGAACCTTTTAATTGGAGAAAACTGGGCTAAACTTTATTGAGACTTCATAATAGTATTATAGTTTACGCGTTTCACTGAGCGACAGATAAAAATGGTTCCTATTTGTGTTCTATGTGTTACAAAAAGGGTACAAATTAGCTACACTGAATGGTTGAGTACACGCTAAAGCCTTTTTATTTAAAAAAACAAAAAACGCAGGATTATTTTCACAAAGTCTATTGTTGCAGGATATCCAGAGTTTAGGATTATCTTCAAGAAAACGACAATGTGCTCCAGTTAGAGAAAATATTATGTCGAGTAGCACATGGTATCGTTTGGTGGCTTCGAAGACGACACCTCAAGCTCATAACATTGTATTAATGGTGAGGATGGAGGACAGTCCACGGGGACAACCCTCTAGTCTTTTGAACGAAGAACATGGGATCTTTACACATATACATCCTCTGAGCAATATGCTCTGCATATTTGCAGTGGCCACTTGCCTGCCATGGCTTTTACCGGTAGATCATTTCACTGTCCATCATTTTGGGGCCTAGTCTATTTGCGACAGTAAATCTGCTGCCAGTTGAGCATTAGCATGACAAAATATCATCTATATGTAAATTATCAGCAACGCGATAAGTGTATTTATGCTGCGGGCAAATAATCTTAGGTTACAGCCATTTTTCTTTAGCTGTTTAGTAATTATATATATACCGGAACACTGTGGTAATTGAGGCGATGCAGCTGCTATTCACATATTTACGGTATTAGATGCAGCTTACACGTGTGTGTGTTTACATCCGGTGCACTGGTCAAGTCGATTCCGAGGCTGCTTCCCGGGTGCTCATTTCCGGTCATTTCGGGGGTCAAGCCGTGATCCCGAGAGAATCCCTCTCTCTGACCAGCGGCAGCAACCCAGCAGCATCGGCAATCGAATTTTAGATCCACAGACATCGCCGGACTCACGCAAGAAATCGGCATTTGTGGACGGGGTTGATCACAGCAGCATCATCTTGTCGTTTTAACAATATTTTTGTACGGCATCGCCTAACGAAAAGCAAGTGAGTTGAATTATCACAATTTGTCCAGTTTTACTATTTTGCCTTGGTCCTGTCCGTCATGGATCCGGTCAGATCCAGACTTCGACCACGTGTTGCACTCATGATCAGCCATTCCTTTGTCCGTCGATTAAATCGTCACTGCATCGATAGTCATATAAGAAACATGGCGTTATCTTATGCCGATTACACTGTATTTCTTTATGGGGTGCCCGGCTCCAATGTTTGCAGCCTGAGAGAAGAATTGAAGCACATGGTTTTGCAAATGGAGCCAGACATTGTTTACATTGAGATCGGCACAAATGATATTTGTTCTGCCACCACTGTTCCTGCGATACTTGCCAGGCATATAATGGATTTAGCAGTGCTTGCAAAACGGCTGGGAGATACTGGTGGACAGAGGGAGGTATCTATTGGCGAGATACTTCCCAGATATATCGTCAAGTCTGGTCACAGATCTGTGAACCATTATTTTTTTGTTACTTCAACAAGTTGACAGTTTGTTGGAAGCAGGTTGCGATCAAGAAGAGGGCATCACTTTTTGGAGACATCGTTCATTAAGGAATTGGAAGCGTTTTCTTTGTGCTGATGGTGTTCACCTTTCTGGGCAAGGTATGGCTCGGTATTTTCTCAGTGTTAGAGGTGTACTCCTTTATTCCGCCACATAGGCCAGCAATCGTTCCATGTTCTGGCTCGGTAGTTAATGTAGGATCTCAAATGAATTCATCATTCTGGATATAGGATTCATGTGGCAGTAATTTCCCTGGGGTTTCAGGATAAGTAACTACCAATAACCAATATCCAGAGATTTTCGACACTCGGTGGATGTGACGGCAGGGTTTTCTATGTCGTTGGTCGTGGTACACTTGTTTCGGTACCTGTAACAACCAGTATTCAGGGAGTTTCTACGCTCTATGAACGTGACTGCAGAATTTTTGGCATCAGAGGTCAATATCCAGAGGCTTTCGACATGCAGTAGATATGACAGCAGGGTTTCTGGGTCGTAGGTCTTGGTACACTGGTCTTCGGTACCTGTAACAACAGGTTACAGTAACAACAGTTTTCAGGGGATTTCTATGCTCTATGAACAGGACAGCAGAATTTTGGCATCGGAGGTCGTTACACAGTGGTTTGGTACATGTAACAACCAGTATCCAGGGAGTTGTTATGCTCTCGGGGATTATGACAGCAGGGTTTTTGCGTCATAGATTGTGCTACACAGTTGTTTTTCTGTACCTGTAACAACCAGTATCCAGAGAGTTTCTATGCTCTCTGTGAATATGACAGCGGGGTTTCTGCGTCACAGGTTGTGGTACACAGTGGTTTCCGTACCTGTAACAACCAGTATCCAGGGAGTTTCTATGCTCTCTGTGAATATGATAGCGAGGTTTGTTGCGTCATAGGTTGTGGTACACAGTGGTTTCTGTACCTGTAACAACCAGTATCCAGGGAGTTTCTGTGCTCTCTGTAAAAATGACAGCGGGGTTTCTGCGTCATAGGTTGTGGTACATAGGGTGGCTGTACCTGTAACAACCAGCATTCAGAGAGTGTTCTATGCTCTCAGGGAATATGACAGCAGGGTTTCTGCGTCATAGGTTGTGGTACACCGTGGTTCCTGTAACAACCAGTATCCAGGGAGTTTCTATGCTCTCTGCGAATATGACAGCGGGGTTTCTGCGTCATAGGTTGTGGTACACAGTGGTTTCTGTAACCCGGGGGATAAGGGAAGCCCACCATCGCATCAGATTGTCTAGGGAGGCCAAGCTGGACCTTCAGGCTTGGCAGCATTTTCTCACGACCTACAACGGCAAATCGCTGCTTCTTCACGATCGATGGTCCACCTCTACCGCCATGCACCTCCATACCGACGCTGCGGCTTCGACGGGTTATGCGGCCATTTTGGGTTCTGAGTGGTTTAATGGAGCCTGGCCAGAGGGCTGGCAGGCCTACCACATTACGACTCAAGAGCTCTACCCCATCGCGGCCGCGGTAGAAGTTTGGGGGCATATCATGGCTGTGTTATCTTCCGGTCCGATAACGCTGCCGTTGTAGATATAATCAACAAGCGGTCCAGTAAGGACCCGACGGTCGTGCGTTTGGTCCGTAGATTAGTGATGTCACCAATACTTAATAATATTCTTTTCAAGGCCCAGCATATTCCAGGAGGTGACAATGTTATTGCTGACAAACTTTCACGATTCCAGGAAGAGGCAGCAAGAGCGGAGGCACCTTGGTTGGCGGAATCACCAGTCACCGTACCATGCAGTTTTGACCCTACCTTGGACCAGGTGATCCGGCAGTTGCTGCAAGCCTCGCTGTCAGCTTCCACACGAAAAATTTACGATAAGGTGTTGAAATTGTATATGTCTTTTCTGTTTAAGTACGGTCGGCAGTCTAATCCTATGCCGGCCTCTATTGACAACGTTCTCGGTTTTATAGCCTTTCTTTATAATTCAGGGTACGCGCCATCCACGATTACTACTCATGTGTCAGCCTTGTCGTATTTTCATAAGATCAATTCTTTACCCGACCCGACAAGCTTCTTCATTGTTAAAAAATGCCTGACAGGAGCCAGGGCCTTAAACGTACACGGGTCGCCACGGCTGCCCATTACTTTAACTATACTGAATTCGTTATGTCAGAAGGTGGATGCTGTAGTTTCCGATGGTTACAAGTCTGTTTTGTTAAGAGCCATGTTTGTACTAGCGTTTTATGCCTTCTTGAGAGTAGGCGAGTTTACAAGGTCAAACCAATGTTCTAAGCAGTGTTTAGGGGTGGCTGATATAGCCTTAGTCCGGGCGAAAGGTAGTTTCTCCCACATCTTGGTGTCATTTGTTTCTTATAAGCACAGTGGCGGTAATACTTTCCCCACTTTAAAAATAGCTTCTGCAAGATCGGATCTGTGTCCGGTTAAGGCTATGAGTAGATACTTTAGCGATTCGGCCTGACGGGCCTGCCCCTCTGTTTGTTTTTCGCGATGGTGCCCCTGTCACAACCCATTATTTTAATAATATTTTTCGTCGGACCATAGTGGTCCTGGGCTTAGACCCTTGCGTCTACAAACCACATAGTTTCCGTATCGGAGCAGCTACTGCCGAAGCAAGTCTGAGTTTCTCGGAAATACAAATTGCCCAGATGGGTAGGTGGAAGTCGGGTGCCTATAAGAAATATATTCGTATCCCATCCCTTTCACGATAAATTGTATCCAGCCTTCTCTCGGGTGGGGGGGGGCCCTCTGGGCCCCCTTTGACCTGTTTTTCCCCCACCTTCCTGGTATATTCACTTACACAGTCGGGCGTGATGTTACGTAAGGGTACGTAATGTAACGTTCGACTGTGCACCCCTTGAGGGGCGGTATAACCATTACGTAAGGTTAACTTTCCATTATCTTATGTCATCTTGCGTAATAATACGCAAGATCAGGTATACACAGTCTGGCGTCATCTTACGTAAGTGTACGTAATGTGACGTTGGACTGTGTAGCCCTTCTCGGTCTTTTAACCATTTAAGGTTATACTTATTTTATGTCATCTTGCTGGCTATAGCTGTTCCGATATGGATGTGTATATATTTTCGTCATTTAGAAATAAATGGCCTTTCACCACCAACACGGTGTTATTTCTTCCCAGCAACGAGCTTCGCGAAGGCTGGATGATAGACCGGCTGGTATAAATAATAAAAACGGATACAATCGCAGTATAATCATAGGTTTGGTATCATTAAAATGGTTGTGTATTGCTTACTCAGGTCAGTGATTTTCAGAGCGATCGTGGCAAATACATTGAAAATATGGGCTAAAACTCTACTGCATTTATGAATTTGACTATTGCATATACCGTAAACTGCCTATTTGAAGCCGCATACATATTAGAAGCCGCACCCCAACTTTCGCCTTAAAACCGGGTTGGCAGGCACCCAGAACCATTTCTGGAAAACTACATATTATAAGCCGCACCCGGACTTTGGGCCCCCCCCCCCCCACCCCTGTATCCCTGCTTAATCCAGTCCCGCCAACGAAATCAATTAATTGTTTATACAAGCAGTTGCGACTACTAACAACATTCTCCTCTCCCACTCCGATTGCACCTCTTTTCAGGTGTTACACCAGTGGCTGGCTCTCCTGTGCCCTACCAAACCAAATCATTGTTTCTACAAGCAGTCGCGACTACTAACAACATTCACCTCTCCCTCTCCGATCGCAGCTCTTATCAAGTGTCACCCCAGTGGCTGGCTCTCCTGGCTCTTACTGCATGTTTATGAATCACTGTCGTACCTACCCAGTATCAAGTTTCTGTCTGGCACAATTAACTTATTGCATTTGGTGCGAGGCCGGCGGCAGCCGTATCAATTTACACCACCTGAAATCTGGCGCCTCTGATCATTGGTCTACAATAGGTGTGGGCGGAGTCGCGTGGCAGTAGTAATAAATAACACAACCGTAAGTAGCTCATTGTCAGTCTTGATTGCCATGGTAACACAATGCCTGGGAAAAGAACATCTTACGACTCAGCTTTCAAGTTATTTCCCGACTTGTATTACGTTCATCATCATAGTTCATCAACAAAAGGAAAAAGGCGGCGAACAGTTCTTCTGATTGTAGCACCCAGGCGACGCCATTACGCAGACGTCGAACCCACAGCGTGGAAGGCCGAAACGTGCAAGGCACATTGGAAAAGTGGCTGACCAACGGTCACGGCCCGGTGAGGCTACGCTCTGCTAGCGAGAGTGACGGATCGACGGAGTGTACAACGGACAAGTGTTCTGACAGGTACGAAGTCACAGCTGTTAGCCCGCAGGGCGCTGAAACAATGGAGGAAATCAAGTCACTGCCGTTGGAATTAAAAGCAGATCAGGCAAAACTGCGCGAGCCGCTGGAACAGAGAATCTCTAATATGGAAAGCCAATTGAATGTCAGATTGACGAAGGATTTTAAGAATCTTCGAGACTTTGTTGATCTGGAACTTGCCCAAGTCTAAAACAAAATGGATACGTTTGAACAGAGGCTGAAGGCGATAGAAGCAACGGCGTCACCCGCGCGAAAGCCATTTGATCCAGAATATAGCGTCATTGCAGTGAACCTGAAAGAAGAGCCGGGGGAGAATCTACAAGACAAAATTGAAGAGTTAATTCGCAACCGTCTTGGTCTGAGAGACATTGCAGCGCAGCGAATAGCGAGACTGCCCTCTAGAAACAATAAACCGGGAGTCGTTAAAATAGAATTCACCACAACCGACGATAAAATTGCAGTCCTACGTGCGAAGACAAATCTCAAGGACGATAATCAGTACAGGCGAGTGTTCCTCAGGAGGTGTATGGACCACACAGAGCGCTTAGTTCATTTGAACTTTGCTGAAATCTTCAAGGAAATGCCGAACGGACATAAGTACAGAATAAGCGGTTGCGGCCGGGTGGTGACGAAAGACAGCCACGGGAGGAATAAGAATGAGTCGTCTGCTATCGCATCCTCTGGTCCAGACTCTGCAAAGAACACGTAGGATGGCGCCCCGCCCCCACCCTCGACTCTGACGGTGTCCACCTGGAACATCAACGGATTCACTGAGTTAAACAAACTGTTATAGCAGTCCGTCATCAACAGTGTATCGAGTGACATGTTTTGCTTAAATGAAACCCACTTGATAGAAAACTCAAGTATGTTGATACCTGGTTATACTTTCTATGCTAATAACAGAGGTAAAATGCATGTGAAGGCGACTAAGGGCTCCGGTGGAGTCGGAGTACTCGTAAAAGATACACTCTTTGCAGAATTTAAATATCAGGTAATTGATAAAGCGGAAGGTATTCTGGGAATTGAGTTAACGTTTTCGTTTGGTGTTGTTCGCTTGCTATCTCCCGCCCGAGAACTCTACTTGGGGTAAAGATGCTTCAGCCTTCTTTTCACATCTAATGACTGAGATATATATTTATACAATGAGGCCGATATGATCATAATTTGTGGTGATCTAAATGCGCGAGTTGGTAAGGAGCAAGATGTCATTGAAGGTGTTGATGATGTGCCGACAAGGGAGGTTCTCGACAGTACAAAGAATGGTCATGGTGAATCTCTGCTTGGTTTTCTGCATGACAGTAAATTCTGTATGTTAAATGGGAGGTTACAAACTGTAGATAACAATTATACCTTTGTGTCGACTAGAGGTAAATCCGTGGTTGATTACATCATTGTGCCACATGACTGCCTAGCGGCGTGTAAAGCCTTTAAGGTACAGTTGGTGTCAGACCTTGTCACAAATAATGGTCTCAGTACTTTAGTTACAGATCAGCGTAAACTTCCAGATCACTACGTTCTTACCACGGAATTTTGGCTTAGAAGCTTAGAAAGGACCGATCCTCTGTTGTTTGCCAATGTTAAATTATCGGGAGAAAAGAGATATAAGTTAAGAATCATTCCCCCGGCTTTCATGTCTACCGAGAGATGCGGCAGAATAATGATAGAACTGATTGAATGTATTGAAAAGTTTAATCGAGAACAAGCTGCGATCGACCAGGAGTATGACAATTTATGCAAAGCAATACTGAGTGAAATGGACGAATATCTCTCATTTTCACAATATACAAAAGGTGCTAAGCGCAAATTAAAACACAGTAAGCCTTACTGGAGTGATCACTTAACTAGTTTATGGCGCGAGAGGAGTGAGAAAGAAAAATTATATGTAAAGTCTCAAGACAAAACAAAAACAAGAAGGCTGAGAGAAAATTTTAAACTTGCTATAAATCGATTTGATAAGGCCCTCCGAAAGGCGAAGAGACAACACAATACAGCTATGATAAAACGATTGGAAGATATTAATACAGATAACCCGCAAGAATTCTGGAATACCTTAAAAACGCTCGGCCCTAGAAAAATGAATGCCGTCCCACTAAAAGTTAAAATGGAAGATGGTCCCTATGCTACAGACCCACATGTGGTGTTAGATAAATGGCGTGACGATTTCACAACCCTCTACAATAATAATAATCAGTGTGAAGATGGTAAGGACCAGTGCTATAATCAAGCCTATCCCAAACAGTGCACTGGTGGACCCATGTGTGCCGCTGAATTATAGAGCCATAAGCCTTATTTCATGTATAGAAAAGGTGTACTCAGCGGTTCTCAGCAGAAGGATCACGCATTACTGTGATGAAGCTGATATTTTTGTAGAAGAGCAAAACGGATTCCGGGGTCATAGGAACTGTCTTGAACATATATACAGCCTGAATAGCATCGTTAATGGTCCAAAAAACAGCGGGCTCTCAACATTTACAGCTTTCATTGACATGGAGAAAGCCTTCGACCGTATAGACCGGAATCTATTATGGCTAAGACTATTACAATATACATTACATAGATGGCAAGGCTTATTTGGCTGTCCGCTCTTTGTATCGTGATACACAAGCATCGATAAGGGTAAATGAATTATGTACACACTGGTTTAATGTCAATTACGGTGTCCGCCAAGGTGACACCCTTTCACCCACGCTTTTTAAGCTATATATCAATGATTTAGCTGTTCAACTGAAAGCACTAGATGGTGGAATTAAGGTTGGCAATGAAACAGTATCTATCCTATTATATGCTAATGACACTGTACTCCTGGCGGAAAGTGAAGATAAGTTACAGCAGATGTTAAGTTTTACATGTGAATGGTGCAAAAAGTGGAAACTAAGCCTTAATATAAATAAGTCAGGTATAGCTCACTTCCGGCCTCGTAGGCGTAGATGAAGCATGTTTTCTATTTTATTTCGGGAATCAGAGAATATCGCTTGTCAGTAACTATAAATATCTAGGAGTCATATTTGACGAGCAGTTGTTGTTTCTTGAGTGCTCTACGGTGGTAGCTGAATTTAGCGGGAGAGCCCTTGGAGGTATTATCGGTCGCTTTAAATCTCTTAAAAACGTAGGTTACGAAACGTTTACTCATCTTTACCACGCAGGAGTTGTACCCATTTCTGACTATGGAGCTGGAGTATGGGGAATGGGTAGACACGCTAAATGTAACTCCATTCATTACAGGGCCATGATGTATTTTATGGGTGTTCATAAGTTCGCACCCATAGAGGCTATTACTGGCGACATGGGGTGGATGTTACCAAAGTACAGACGATATCTATGTATGCTACGGCTATGGAATGTTTTAGTGAAATTACCAGAGTATCGCTTACCGAAAATAATGTTTAATTGGGAATACGGACGAAAAGAAGGAACCTGGTGTGGTGACATAGAGTCTATACTAGACAAACTGGGGATGATTAATCTATTTGAAGCTAAGGAGGTATGTAATTTTGATGTATGTGCTACCCGTCTAACAGACCTGCAGAATATTGAATGGAAAGAAAGCGTGCAATCAAAACCTAAGCTTAGAACTTACATAAGGTTAAAAAGTCACATCGAACCAGAGCCATATCTCCGGCAATACCTGCGCAGGAGTCAGCGAGCCCTCCTCGCATCAGGTGTGGTATTTTACCGTTGGAAATCGAAACGGGGAGATTTAGAACGAAGACAGATCAACACTCTAACCGGTACAGGAGGAGGGAAGCGCATGAACGCTTATGTCGGATATGCTCATCCGGGGAGGTGGAAGATGAGGTACACTTTCTTTGCTGCTGTCGGAAGTATAGTAGTCAACGTGAAAACCCGTATCGGAAAGTATCTCATCCTGATTTTATGGCCCTGTCTAACTATGATAAATTGACTCAGCTAATACAAAACTACTGGAAAGAGGTTGCGCAATTTTTAAGCAATGCATGGATGTCCCGGCGTAGTTTGTTATATAATTAAGACTTAAAAAAACTTAAGCTTAAATTTAGTCAAGTACTATTATTGTATCGCATTGATTTATTTTATTGAATTGAATTTTTTTTTCTTTCATTCTATTTTTCTTCGTTTGTTTTTTCTGTTTTTTTGTTCTTTTTTTTCTTGCTTTTTTCTTTTTTCTTTATGTCATTATTATTATATATATTTTTTTTTCTTCTCTTTTCTGGCCGATATGCGGCAGTCCTAACACCATCAATTTCACAGTCACTTGTAAGCCCGGTAGGGCTGGGTGAGGGGTTATATTTTGTGTTTAACTGGTTGTTAATGTTATCGGTTGTATTCCTCATATGTGACTTAAATAAACAAAGTAATTACTTACTTACTTACTATGATGCAATACATTATTTTGGCAACACTGGTAATTTTCGTGTGTTCATTATCTTCAAGAATGGATCGAAAAACAGACCTAGCCGTGTTGTATTAACGTAAGTGTGCGTTATTCAAACAGAGAACGGTAAAACAGTGCTTTATTTTAATAATGAACGGAAAAACTGTGCATTATCTAGATAAAGAACAGTTGTTAATATTGACTCGTCAAGTTTCACGGTATAATCAGTCGAGCTGATCTGAGCGGAGCCGACTTGGCTGGTGTTGACGAACTTGCCAGTTTCAAGACAAGCAATGGAATGCATAAGTCAATGTTAAGCACCAAAGGGGCGGGGGTTAGATCAGAAATCTCAATATATATGGAAATTCCAGTTATCGATTGCATACATTTCTCATTATATCTGTCATATCGCTTTTCAGGGGGCGATGTTTTCACGAAACTAAGAAGCAAAGACTTCCAAAATGTCTACTTCATCCACGCCTGCCCACCCTACCCTCCCCCCTGGGGCTTCAAAAGGACGAACTGTTGTTTCCATAATGTTTGCTTACGTATTAGTAGGGCAGTGCAATTGACACAATAGTCAATTTCGTGTGTCCAAACGTGAGCAAATTAAATGCCTTGTTATAACAATTTTATAAGTACGTTAAAGAACTCGCTGTCGTGCATTCCCCAAATAAACCACTCGACCCTATGGCGTTTCGTGCTTTATTTTGGCGAATGCACTCCAGCTCGTTCTTTAACTAGTACATAGCTTATAGGTCTCCCAAGCATGGCAATAGCTAGATAAACCTAACTACATGTATAAATAAATAATAATTCTTAACAGTAAATAGTAACAACCAACAGTCCACGCAGGACTAACATTGCTGGAGTCCATTGAACCCTTCCATCTTCTCACCCAGGTTTCGTAATTGTGACAAATAAGTGCACTAAACAGGTTTAATCCTCGGTCCCAAATGTTATGGCCTCAGGACCGCCGATTAATTATACTGGTAGAAAGCGGATTCAACCACAGATTTAACTAAAATCCGTACGCTTAATTTCTGTTCCGACGGGGTTGTAACCCACCACCCCGGCCGATCAATTAATGATCTGATGTTACATACAAACTCAACAGATTTCTCACTGGTACCTGTGTTTGTAAGACGTTTATGAAGCCCCAACGTCTAATACAGACGCCATATTTGTTTTTGGCGTAAGCTGGTATTTGCTCCATGCCGTTTGGCACTAATCCTAACACTAACCCTAACACAAACGTGCCTCAGATGATAAAGTCTAGCCCCTCGGAACATTTTTTTTCTTTCACCTTATGTCGCTCTCGTTTTTCACGGCAAATCCGTTCGGTTTACTCTTTTTTCACGGACAACCCGCTCTGTGAATACACATTAATTTTCATGCCATACCGTGACTTTATATCGTCTGCCATGCCCTCTTACGTTTATTACAAACCAAACATTCACATCGTCTGCAAAAACCTTCATGATTATGACATATTGATCATTCGCACCGTCTGGTGTTCCCTCTTACGCTCATAACAACCAAGCATTCATACCGTATGCAACGCTCACTCACGGCTAGATAAACCAAGACATTAAAACCGGCTGCCAAGCCCACTCACGGCCATGACAAACCAGGTATTCACATCGTCTGCCAAACCTTCTCATGGTAAAGACAAACCAAGCATTTACATAGTTTTACATTTAACTATAACTTGTACGCAAACGCCGACAATGTAAAAACGGCTGATTTTATACCTTCTTTTTCAAAGCCCGCGAATATTGCGTGATTAACAGCGCAACAAACGGCATTGTGCGAAGGAAATATCACTCTGGAGGAGGTTAAAGTATTCGTGAAAGGAACGAATAATATTAGGTCTCCAGGTCCTGATGGCGTTGGTCCCGATGGATTTCTTTATATTTTTATTTTTCTAGGTGTTTTCCTGCTTAGAAGTTTACAACATACGTATAGCACTGAAGTCAATTGCACCAAAAGAGGGGGTTATCACATGCTTAGCCAAAGACGACACGCCACATGGAGCCATGAAAAAGGGTTTTCTGAAATGTAGATTCATCGGGGAAAATAGCCAGATTAGTTTACCACACAATGCATTACCTCTTCTTAGTAATAATAAGGCTGGTATGATACTCATGGTGGATTTTTAGAAGACTTTTGTCACTTTAAATTGAGCTGCGATTAGACAAGTAAGGTTTGGGAAGCATATGGAACCAAATAGTTGTATTATTAACAACGGTATTATGTCTGAATGTTTTATATAGTAGCCATGAAGCATTTAGCGATGTTCCTAAAATATGAGAGTTGGTTGGGAGTGGGAGGAGCTCCTCTATAGTAAGACTGCAGTGACAAGTTTACGTGTATGACTCTGGCAAGGAAATATCACTATGGAGGAGGTTAAAGTATTCGTGAAAGGAACGAATAATATTAGGTCTCCAGGTCCTGATGGCGTTGGTCCCGATGGATTTCTATATATTTTTATTTTTCTAGGTGTTTTCCTGCTTAGAAGTTTACAACATACGTATAGCACTGAAGGCTTATCCAGTGCACAAAAACAGGGGGTTATCACATGCTTATCCAAAGACGACAAGCCACGGAGAGCCATGCAGAAGGGTTTTCTGAAATGTCGATTCATCGGGAAAAATAACCAGATTAGTTTACGACAAAATGCATTACCTCTTCTTAGTAATAATAAGTCTGGTATGATACTCATGGTAGATTTTGAAAAGGCTTTTGGCACTTTTAGCAGCGATTAGACAAGTAAGGATTGGGAAGCATATGGAACCAAATAGTTGTATTATTAACAACGGTATTATGTCTGAATGTTTTATATAGTAGCCATCAAGCATTTAGCGATGTTCCTAAAATATGAGAGTTGGTTGGGAGTGGGAGGAGCTCCTCTATAGTAAGACTGCAGTGACAAGTTTACGTGTATGACTCTGGCCAGACAGTGTCACGATCATTTGGGGATTAATACACCCTGAGTGAACATTGCGATGTAATCATCAGAACTAATCACGATTACTATTGCATTAGCAATGTAATCGATTACGATAATTATTACATTAGCAATGTAATCGATTACGATAACTATTACATTAGCAATGTAATCGATTACGATAACTATTACATTAGCAATGTAATCGATTACGATAACTATTACATTAGCAATGTAATCGATTACGATTACTATTACATTACCCTTAAAACCAATATAATCGATTACGATATTACGTAAAAAATGTAATCGATTAAAATCGATTACGATTACTGATTATGATTTTCTCTATGTCAAGAACATAGAATATATTATTGGTTAGTATAGCGATGATACATTTTGGATGCTGGACGGTAGTGCGGAATCTCCTAGGCTGTTGTTAAAGATTATGGAGGAATTTTAAATTAGTTCGGGGTTGAGCTTGAACGTCAAAAAAAAAGCCATGTACGGACATCCCACTGGAGTGGGTCGAGGACTTGTTCTGTTTGGTATTCAGTTTAGTGCTCAATTAGACAACATGATTGCTCTAAATTATGATAGGATAATTGAAGAGTTTAATTTAATTTTCAAAGTATATGGAAAAGGAATTTGTCTCTTAGTAGTAGGGTGACAGTTGTAAAATCACTGGCCTTACCAAAGCTTGTACATGTAATGTCCGAGCTTCCTGCACCAGGCCAAGCTTATAAGCTTACTCCAGCTATCTGCAAGTTTGTCTGGATAAATAAGAATCCTAAGGTTTCTATGGGTAGAATGCGCCAAATAGAATCCCAAATATGGGTCTCACCCATGTCCCATCGTTTATAAAAACACTGAAAATCGCAGGGATGGATAGATCTGTAGACGCCTGTGGTAGGTGTCAAGATTTATAGATTGTTTTAGTGAAACGATTTGCGAAGAAAAGAAATTATATTGGGAGGTAGACCTCTAGCTTTAAACGTTTCAATAAATGTCGCAAACCCATTTTGGGCTGATATCTTCAATGCCTATTATTATTATCAAAATCGTTTGGTATTTCTGAAACTGAGGCATTAAGGTACCCAATATATTGAACACATTTTCTGACGAATATTAACATTATGTTTTAGGAAGAAATAATTTTTAAGCAATGGTTTAAGTAATATAATGCTGTTTAGTAGTTTATTAACTCATGGAGTCTCGCCCGCTGGTATGCCGCTAGTGACAATATCACCAATACCTAAAGGCTCTAATAATAATCCTCGAACTACAGAGGTATTGCTATTAGTAGTGTGCTAGGGAAGTTACCAGACCATGCTATTCTCAAAAGCAATAAACAGATATTCAAATCCTGCGAGCAACAATTTGGTTTTAAAAAGGGGCACTCAACCACCCAGTGCACCTTTGTATACAAAGAAGTTATCCAATATTACATGAACGTTGGAGGTGATGTGTATACCGTATTATTAGAAGCAAGTAAAGCGTTTGACTGTGTCAATTACGTCAAGTTGTTTCAAACACTTATTCAAAGAAATATACGCCCCGTTATAGCAAGATTTATCCTATTACTGTATATAAACCAGCAGGTAGGGGTGCGTTGGGCAAATTTCCACCATTCGCGGAGTGAAGCAAGGTGGTGTTATGTCGCCCATACTCTATTGTGTTTATAATGACGCACTGATAGCACGTTTGCAACTTTCAGGATTTGGTTGCCACGTGGGTCCGGTATTTGCCGGGGCATTGTGATACGCTGGTGATTTGGTGATACTAGTCCCTAGCAGATCTGCTCTGGTCGTATGCTAAAGATTGCTAGCGAATATGCTAAAGAATATGACATCAAATTCAATCCGCACAAGAGCCAGTTGTTGATATTCAGTCGGGATGATCTGGCTGAAAACGCAAATCCAGTTCGAGAACATCGTACTTAAGCACAACAAACCGCCATACACTTAGGCAACCTGGTAGTCGGTGCATCAGGGAATAAGGCTATAGTCGGCCACTGCTTAAATGCATTTATCAGAAAGGTGAATGTGTTTCACGCTCAATATAAACACGTGTCCCTCCAAATTAAATGCAATCTTTCCAAGACATGTTGTATGTCTGCCTATGGTAGTCAGCTATGGGACGTCTCAAACGCGGCGTGTCGTTGTTACTACACTGCCTGGCGGAAAACAGTGCGTATGCTGTTCAATTTTTCGTATCGAACTCATTCCCTGCTACTACCTGTTATATGTAACGACCATTCTGTAGAACTACAACTACCCTCATGGCGTATTTTTGTAGTATCTTGACCAGTGAAAATGTGTGTACAAAGACCGGGGCCAGACTATAAATATAAAATCAGTAAATATAACATTAAGACGTTTACCATCTCGGAAATTAAGTCACTCATGCTTAATCACACCGCCTCTGTCTCTATTGAATACGAAATGCGCGCTGGTGCGATACTAGACTTCCTGCAATTCAAGATGAATGCCGCTGACCTAGTTGAAGTACATCATTTGAACGAGATGATCGCATATTTATGCATAACATAGGCCCCTAATGCAACGTTGACGTGTAATTCAGTTGTTTGTCATTTACTCTCTTTCTTTAAAGTTTATCTCGTTTAATTTCCATTCCTTCTGTTGTATTTATTGTGTGTGTATATGTACGCTGAACTACGAGTTCGAATAAAGATATGTATATATATAAATGATTTAGCCAACCACAACGGAAACCTATTTAGTTGGTTTGAGTTTAGAGAAAGATATGAGATTGACATATGGCCTCATATGTTCGTCGCCCCGTGAATGGCGACTATTTATTACCCAGCACAATGCGCTTACTAGCGATATAGGTATTAATAGTCATTTAAGTGCAAAAAGAAACACGTGTGTGCCATTATATTTAACTGAAATTAGTTAATGTACTCCCGTTTAACTGTGCTAATGAGCCCAAATGGGTATATTTACACGACATCGCGAGGTATCCATAAATCCTTGTTACGATGACAAGCCATGGCAACAGGTGGCACCTGCAGAACCGACGCCGAAATTTATTTGTTCCGGCCATATACCGCGTCACACATCGCCGCCTTGCACGCCAACATCTGTCTTTGATTAAAAGGTAACTTACAGATACCTTAATATACGTTCGTTTGTTCCATAACAAGACGGATAGCCATAAAGTAACGAGGAAAAGGAATCTACAAAAATCAATGTGCCTATAAAATTCTAATGGCTTTTGTATTTCTTGGTTGGTTTGGTTGGCTTAGTTATATGCTCTTCAGACAACCAAGTAGCGATTTATACTAAAACATGCAATTCATCAAGTGTTTATGTCTAGCAATTTCGCTTCGTAGTTGCCTTTTCCGCTCTCATGACGGGTGATATATCTTCTCCCGTGCGGGAAGGTGTCTGTCAGGACTAGGCGGGGAAAGAGACAGAATATTAACGACGTGTCCTGACATGTGTCGGCTTCAACACTACATGCAGCAAGTTGCCATATAATTGATAATTACTCAGAAATCGCCATTCCGGTGAATATACGCCTAGCTTTACGGTTAATTTATGTTTCCTGTAAAAAGTATAAATTCGTCTTGAAATTCAGGAAAAGTACAATGTTCCTGTCCAGCCCTGAGACTTCCAGTCAGAGTTACAGCAGCAGCATCACGATGGCACGCATCTTCTTGACCCTGGCGCTAATCCTGTCTGTCAGCCTCAGCATCCATGGTAACGTACATAGTTCACTGTTTCATTGTTTCTTGCTATTTCTCATACAACAATGTTTCTCCTGACAAACCTTTTGAAATGGAATGATATATTTAAATCTGTATCGCAAAAATACAAATATGCAATGTAAAAAGGCATGTTTTGACAGAGTGGAGTAGAAAAGTGTGGCTTTCATGAAAAACTAGTCTTTGCTGACGTAGTTTGTCAAATGTGACGTTGAAGCAATCTGAATGCAATCTTTTCTCTAAGAGCTGGTACTTTCAGTATCTGATAATATGTCCAGTATGTGTTTAACAAAATATGTTGATAATACAAGTGGAACATTGCTATACAAGCAGCTTCTGCTTTGCTTTTTTGGGTTGGGGAGGGGGGTGGTGGGAGATGGGTTTTTTTCGCGTAACCTTACATACATTTGTCATTTAGTGCCCTTTCTTATAGTTACGTATAGCGCATTAAATAAAATGTTTTTTTTTTCATGAAGTTTTTTATCATTTCAGTCATATTTACAATTAAATATTGTCGCACGATATAGAAGTCCACACGCCATAAGTCTACATTAAGGCACTTATCTGGAGATTAATGCCCAGATGTTCAGAGGTCATAATTGACTTTTGTTCTTTTTGTTGCATAATCGTGAACTCGGTGATGTTTTGTAACAATTTTGTTTAACAAAATACATAAAATGAGAGCCTGTCTCACGGGCATGCATTCAGCGCACCAGCTCTCAAATAATGGCCAATACTTTTAATATGGATCCCAAATAAACTAAACGGGTAGGTTATTTCGATGGCGTAATATATTGGGCTGGATATATTGAAAGTCCCATTGGAACTAGCAGCTGGAGTTTAACCATTTAATCTCAACACAAGGTAAAACTATTCTAGTCATTCAATTTAAAGAAAAACAAAACTACACAAACACTGGGATTTAAAACAGTCAAATTAAACCGCCGCCAAATCATTTTATGTACCCGGCCATACTGTCGTGATAATTATCACTCCATTGTTGAATATTATTATTATTATTATTGCAGTAACACATAGAAATGGTCGAACATGGCCGTATTCAATGGGATAATTCATGTATTAATTATGGGAACATTGTGTATGTGTTTCTTTGCAAGTCATGTGTGTTTTTGCTTGCCCCTGTTTAGCCGGACATACGTGTACTGACACCATAGGCGGGGACTGCACGTGCAGCTGTGTCTGCGAACCATGTAAGTAGTAAAACACTTAACGAAACAGTGAAATGATAATCAAAATAATAATGGTAACAATACCAATTATAATCAGTGATAATAATGGGTAATAATAATGAATGACAATATTACAATAGCACGAGTTAGCGGAGCGTTAGACAGTTTATTGGCCGGACATCAGCCGTAGCAGTCCGCCAATTCTTATTATCCGCCATGCACGGGTGAAAATGAAAATAAAGGATTGCTACAGGTAGACGAATGGCCAATAAAATGTCTAACGTCATGCAAAATTCGCCCTATTACTATTACTACGAGTCGAATCGACATTCTAGTTTGCCTCACATATGTGCTGGGTTTTAACATGTCTCTTTACACCATATCAGAGTATATCAGTGTATCGGGACCAAGAAACGGCACGCACCGCCAGGCAACTTAGCAGCCCGGCGGGTCATTTAAATCTATAACCACAATGCCTTTCCGCGTGACGTCATGTTTCATTGTTCCACGCCATGTAACTAAGGCAACGATTGATTATTGAACGGGCCACAGGGCGGTTTGGGTCAGACATGAGGATTTTAGCGGCCTTCAGATTTTGTACTATAGTAGTTAATGCGACAATCAACTCGTTATAGTAATGATAATAATAATCAATGTAATAGTAGTAATAATAGCTAATATCAGATAAGTAATAAATTAAAGATTTATATATTATTAGTGATAATACAAAATATAAGAGAACAACAGTAATAGCTGAATATATTGTTCATACATATACACATATATGTATATCAATTGGATGTCACATACATGTACAATAATATAACATATGCTATATAATTGATACCAATTATCTTGTTGCCATCCCCAGTCTGCTCTGCCGAGTGTACTTCCGGTTTCGGTGCTCCTAACGAGGTGGTAGGATTTGACGGCAGTGTCAGTTACATGGGCTACGACTCCAAGTACCTCATCGCAACCAACAACCCCCTTGAGGACGATGTGTGCAAGGTTGGTAACACCCAAAATGTTACCTTCAGATCCAGTAGTAGTAGTTTATTCGGCACTAGGCGGCTGACCGGCTACAGCCCTGGATACACGTATAAGTACAAAAGTCAAAGAAACAAACAGAACAAACAGAGCTAACATCAAATTCTTTCTTTTTTTAATGCATCATATCTGAACAGTCAACTCTGTCATTTACGCGCTAAGTGACTTAGAAGCAAGCTTCGATTTAATTGTTGATCCCTGTTGATCAGATGAATGCAGATGAATCAGTATTTATTTTGAAAAAGGTGGTAACCGGTATCAGTTTGATGTGACATTCATGTCAAGTAACGCCAAATGATCGCCTCTGGCTGTTTTTTGGCGTTTTAAATCGGTTTAAAGGATATATTCTAGCCAACATATTGGCATGAAAATGCAATACTATAAATCGTTGCCTTGATAGCAACGACTCGTGTTGGTCTGTACACTGTGTATTGGCGTTGATGCAGTAAAATAACCCATATATGACTTGATAGAGCCATGCCTTCTCTAGTTGCTATACTAATGACATTGCTTAATCCGCGTTATTTTTCAAATGACTTGGATTCCAACGTAACAGTTCACGAAACAAATAAACATATAATATATAGTGTAAGCTATGCAAATTACATCATTACCTTATCATAAATGGTAACGTAAATAGCAAAAACGGCAATGGGGTTTTAATCCATTGTTGTGCACACGAAGTCTATATACTTGGCGAAGAAAAGGTGAAACATGCGCCGCGTTTGAAACCATGATATGTTAGTAACTAAGCTAGAGATATTTCATATGGAATCATGTGTATGTTGGTGTCCTATGTGTATGTGTCTCTTATATGTCCCTCATCGCCGTTCCACTCGCTACGATGCGCCGAACCGAGTACCTTAACCCCATCTAATGGACTAATGTGACAGCAAGCTTGATTTCTGATGCTTCTATTGATTTTTGAGGTCACACAATTGTTGCGAGAATTGCAAAATTTCCCCCCGTTTTGTGTTTAACGACATAATGCAGGGTCGCTGGTTATTATAACTATTGATTCGCCAAGATTTTATAAATAATACATGTAGAAATCCACCATTTTGTCCCCGAGTGACGTACCTGTTTTAACCCAATTGATTCAGCTCGAGTGTGCATACAACATCCAGTCATCACTGTCATGAGAATCCTTTAAAGCAGGTAAAAAAAGCTAGAATAATCGTGAAGCCTTAGTAATGTTTTGGTCCTGAAAGCAACTTTGCAAAACACGACACGTCTTAGAGAACAACGGGTTGAAAGAGATAAATTTCCAATCCTGTCCACAGTAAATTCAAGCGCCGCGCCATTTTGCAACAGAGCGTGACGTCATGGATGATTATACATGTGTCGCCCACATGCGGTGGAATTTTGGTTTATTTTGCTTGTTCAGAGGAAAGCGGAAACGCGTGAAAAGATATACCGTGGCCTCGCCTCGCGCTGGAATTGTTACAATTCCAATCCGCACTGTACACCATCTCTTGTAGAAATTAGGCTCGAGAACCACTTTCGATTTAGCAACTAAAAATTCGACAGATTGTATCCGTCTAATATGAGTGCTTAGACTATAAACTGCGTTTTTTTATAGTGTGTTGGGTATGAGCGAAGTTAGGTCAACATCGCCCGTTTCGCTATTTCCGGTTTGGGTCTCGCTCCCTGATTGGCAAGCCCCAGGCCCAATGAGAGGGCTGCGCCCGGGAAAGCTGCGCTTTCTCGACATGCGGTCACTTCAAAAAATTATTGCGACCAACTGGGGTGTCACAAAAATTTGCGCTCTGTGGAGGGTTGACGCATCGTTAGCAAATAAACGCTTGGGTCAGCTACAAGGGCTAATATTTTTGTCTTTCCAACATACATAAGCACCATGAATTAATAACTTCTTTAATTGGCCAACCAGTTCAGCGTCCACATCGACACTGATGACTCAAGTGGATCCGTCAAGGTCAACTGGCTGGGTTTCGCCTTTGGCGTTCACGCGGCAAATCCCGCCAAGTTCGAGCGGAACTTCAGGATGTCCTTGACGCAGGGAGAAATCGAGATTCGTGGCCGTGACTACAATGTAAGTAAATTGAAAACACTGATAATCATTTATGATGATGTTTGATCTCCCCAGTATATTAGCCAAAGGTCTGTTAATTACCACCTTTCAAGTCATTACTAGTCTCAGTAGCCTCAATGCCATGGTAATTATTAGCGGTTAAGTTTTCACAGTCATATTCTGATATCGTCGATCCCCTCATAACATTTTTCTTTGACGCTCATCCATCCCGTCATTACTTATCTTTAGGTTCATCCATCCCGCATGATATTTTTCTTTGATTTTCATTCATCTCGTCATTATTATTACCTTTGATGTCAGCCACCGAGTCACTACATAAAAACACTCACCCACAAGTTGCTTCACCTACATTTGCAGCCGCCAGAGCCAGTGGTCTTCGGGCCGGCCAAGCAATGCTTCCAGACGGGCGAGGATTGGTATTTCTGCGTGGAGAAGGTATCCGAGGGTGTCTACCAGGCTACGGCCGGCAGGGACGACGGCTCTTGCTGGGTCACGGTTGACTACTTTGAAGACGCCGCCACCAACGACAAGGTCGTGGTGACGGTCTCCGACCACTACATGGGCCAACTGGAGGGGAAGTGCGGCAACTGGGACGGCATAGAAAGCAACGACGATCAGTTCTGTGGGATTGCCGACCCAGGAAGCCCAGAGCCATGCATCGACGGCACACACCTGGAAAACTGAGGATCAAAACGAACGGCTGGATGAAGACCCTGTTTGAAACGATCTTCTCTTCTTCTATGGCTATAATTCACGATTTTTGAGGCTAAATGTAGGCGTGAGTAACACGTCTGCAACATTAAAAACAATCGGACGAGGTCATAGAGAAATGACCTGCTTTGTTCTGTTAGGTCAAAGGCGAACCATAAATAACTGTAGTGCCTAAATAAAGCAATAGATAAAGTCATATCTTCGGTTTTGTATTCTTTTCTATTCTTTTGTATCTCATTATGTGCGAATCTTTTGTGGAGCTTATCAAGAGCCCATAGTTCATACTTCACATATACGGTCATTACAGACATTCGTTGCATAATATTCTGTCCATCGACTCCCATAGCCAAACATTAAATATGCCGAACGAAATCGTTATACGGTGTTACTTCCAAATATTACTACACACGTTACTTCAAGGACTGCAAGCAAACGTTCTTATAAGGGGTTTAATATTATGGAACGATATTAGGGCCAAATTCCAGATTCTTCATTTTACATTTTATGAATACTTCAACTCAAACAGAGTCGGTAAGATCACCGCTATGGCTGCCATAGCAACTAAAGTATGGAGACCTAGATTATATACCGTATTCCTCCTTCATTGAAACGTTCGCCCTCGCGCGAATATGCACCCAAATAAAAACAATATGGCAGTGAACATGAAATATTACTAACCCAAATTAAATATGATATTGAATAACGTGGAAAAAATCGTAATGACCACATATATTAAGTAAGATTATATCAGTGTCGAGACCAAAGCAAAACACACACAAAATTTCTCCGAACACACGGTAGAAATAATAGTTCAGGGATCGTTGTGGGATGTTGCAGACATTGTCCCTTAGGCGGCATAGCCGTTTCTGGCAAAGTCCGTACCATACCACGACGTCGATGTGTAAGTCACCGGGCCACCGCGAAGAGCAATAATTGTGGTCAGGATAACCGACAGCTCCGTACTGGACAGTGGTAGCATGCATGACCGTAGCTCATGGTCCAGGTAGGTGGCTGTTCATTGCCACCGTCCCGTCCGTGCCTCATCCCCGTCGCGATGTTGCCGACCGCGCAGGGAACCCTCGACGGCGCGTCCGGGCCTTAAGCCATGCCACAGTGCCACCGCCAGTAACGCCGTCCGGGCCTTAAGCCATGCCACAGTTCCACCGCCAGTAACGCCGTCCGGGCCTTAAGCCATGCCACAGTCCCACCGCCAGTAACGCCGTCCGGGCCTTAAGCCATGCCACAGTGCCACCGCCAGTAACGCCGTCCGGGCCTTAAGCCATGCCACAGTCCCACCGCCAGTAACGCCGTCCGGGCCTTAAGCCATGCCACAGTGCCACCGCCAGTAACGCCGTCCGGGCCTTAAGCCATGCCACAGTGCCACCGCCAGTAACGCCGTCCGGGCCTTAAGCCATGCCACAGTGCCACCGCCAGTAACGCCGTCCGGGCCTTAAGCCATGCCACAGTCCCACCGCCAGTAACGCCGTCCGGGCCTTAAGCCATTCCACAGTCCCACCGCCAGTAACGCGACCTGCGAGGTCAAATCTGTCCAAATCTACACGGACGCGCTCGAAGTTCAGCGTCGGCTGCCGACGGCAGCCAGGATGCTTGTTGTTGTAGCCACCTGGGATAGCGACCAGGGTTAGCGACCTGGGATAGCGACCTGGGATAGCGAGCAGGGTTAGCGACCTGGGTTAGCGACCAGGGTTAGCGACCTGGGATAGCGACCAGGGTTAGCGACCTGGGATAGCGACCAGGGTTAGCGACTAGGGTTAGCGACCTGGGATAGCGACCAATGCAAACGACGTCATGGATCATGGGTGTCGTCGTTATCCTGGGAGCTCTTGACTTTCGCCGTGGCAGTCCAAACTGCAACCACAGAAGATATAGCTGCAGTGGATGCTACCGCGGATGTCGATGATATCGCGGATTTCGATGATACTGCGGACGCCGATGATACCGCGGACACTGATATGATACCGCGTACACCGATGATACCGCGGACACCAATGATACTGTGGACGTCGATGATACCGCAGGCGCCGATGATACCGCGGACGCCGATGATACCGCGGACGCCGATGATCCCGCGGACGCCGATGATACCGCGGACGTCGATAATACCGCGGACGTCGATGATACCGCGGACGTCGATAATACCGCGGACGTCGATAATACCGCGGACGCTATAACGTTATAACACCCTTTAATCTGGTCGTCAGACACTTTGCTAATATTTTATAATCCACATTAACTTAAACTGTGTTAAGCTAATAGTGCTCCAGTTTCCTAGATTGTTCCGCTTTCATTTACCTTTATACAGTAGCATCAATACACATTTTCCTTGTGAATGAGACCCCAAAATATCGGTATCATTCGGCAGTTAAACCATCCGAAACAGCACTCACCTTTAACTTCTTTGGGACCAATATCCAGTTCATGTTCTGGAATATCACCTACCAAGCTATGCTGTTCTTCATCGCATGTTGTTGGTAGATTTACGTTGCACGAGTAATTATTTAATTCAGCTCGACTCAGTTCAACTCGTTTCTTATACAATTCCTTACCAGACATGTCTGTAATTCTGTGTCGCCCTCAGTGCGTAGGATCTGGGCCTTAGCCTCTTTACTTGCACAATGTACTACCTTCAACACGTCACACCTGTTACATCTTCCATACATCACACCTGTTACACCGTCCACACTTCACACCTGTCACATCGTCCACACTTCACACCTGTCACACCTTCCATACGTCTCACAAGTCACACTTTCCACACGTCACACCTGTTACACTTTCCACACGTCACACCTGTTACACCTTTCACACGTCACACCTGTTACACCGTCCACATGTCACACCTGTCACATCGTCCACACGTCACACCTGTCACACGTCACGCCTGAAACACCTGCCACACGTCACATCTGTTACACCGTCCACACGTCACACGTGTTACGCATTCAACACGTCACACCTGTTACGCCTTCCACACGTCATTCCTGAAACACCTTCCACACGTCACACCTGTTACACCTTTCACACGTCACACATATCACACCTGTTACACCTTCCACACGTCACACATGTTACACCTTCCACACGTCACACCTGTTACACCTTCCACACGTCACACCTGTTACACCTTCCATACGTCACAGCTGTTACACCATCGACACGTCACACATGTCACACTTTCCATACGTCACACCTGTTACACCTTCCACACGTCACACAAGTTACACCTTCCATACGTCACACCTGTTACACCTTCCACACGTCACACCTGTTACACCTTCCACACGTCACACCTGTTACACCTTCCACACGTCACACCTGTTACACCTTCCACACGTCACACAAGTTACACCTTCCACACGTTACACCTGTTACACCTTCCACACGTCACACCTGTTACACCTTCCACACGTCACACCTGTCACACCTTCTACACGTTACACCTGTTACACCTTCCACACGTCACACAAGTTACACCTTCCATACGTCACACCTGTTACACCATCCACACGTCACACGTGTCACATCGTCCACACGTCACACCTGTTACACCTTCCACACGTCACACAAGTTACACCTTCCATACCTCACACCTGTTACACCTTCCACACGTCACACAAGTTACACCTTCCATACGTCACACCTGTTACACCATCCACACGTCACACATGTCGCATCGTCCACACGTCACACCTGTCACACCTTCTGCACATCATTTCCGTAACGCATGGTCCCCCAGTTCACAGACATCCTCACAGGCTCAACCGCTTTGAGTCCACGTTCACATTCTAGATACACCCTGCAACAGTCAAATCAACGTAAATTAAACAAAGGTTACGCAAATTCATACTTATTACGAGTATATAGTACACCAAGGAACATTTTAATCTATGCAATAGGTATCGTCCTGTACAATTAAATAATGATTTAGTTAATAAGATTACCTTTTAGTTAATTTACTTTATAAGCTAAACAGTTTATTGCAACTGTGTGGACATAATTTCGCAGTGTGCAATGGCGGCGTAAAAACCGGTCTAAAGTTACAATTTAACTTATACATTCAGTTCATAAGGTCACTAATGGATCACATAGTAGGTACGCGTGCAAGGTTGGAACCCTTTTGTAACCTCGATAAAGGACACGCCCCGCTGGTTAACCGCAGGCGTATCACACTGGTATCAAGTGTGCCTCTACAGGCTCGACCCAGTAATATCCGATTCTGAATTAATAGTTATTCGGTAATCACATTATAGCAGCCCAAGCTATTTACCTCCATCACTATGTTCGCTTCCTTATCAGATAAGGAGATAGATTATAAGGTTGGCGCCCGACCAACATTCCGTTCTAACACTACGATAACCCAAGCAACTTGGGAGCAACACTACAATGCTGGGGTAAATAATCAAATAATATCTGGACATTAGTCCTAGACTTATGTACAAATTAAAGTACGCCTAAAATAAATATTGATCATAACGTCCCACAAAGTCCGGCGACGTTATGACAATAACGGTTACGCTCCGAAATACAC
The DNA here is from genome assembly GCA_964019135.1 of Arenicola marina. Lineage (NCBI taxonomy): Eukaryota > Metazoa > Annelida > Polychaeta > Arenicolidae > Arenicola > Arenicola marina. Next base: position 15,476,088 of record OZ025253.1, read on the forward strand.
CAGTTTTATGCCGGCTGGATACTCGGGGACACCAACCCCCGCCTCAAACCCAGCATTTTATTAAGTACCGCCTCCCCCCCCCCCCCGACCCCCCGGCCCCCCGGCTGGATATCTGAACTCACATCATGCATTTCTCATAAATTATAGCGTCACTACGGTGATAATGTAACAACAGGGTTCTATATACAGTCTCACTGACCAGTCGGTTCATCAAGGCAAATGGCTGAGAGGGGTCAGTCTATCCCCATGATAGTGTTAAATCACCCTGGCCACTGTTGTGTACAGGACACAACAGTGGCCAGGGTGATTTAGCACTATCCCCACGACTAAACTTATACATGCAACTCAAGTCAGACGGCAATATCCACCTATCCACATATCTGTAGCTCACCTGTGCATAGCTTATAGGTCTCCCAATCATGTCAATAGCTAGATAAACCTAACTACGTGTATAAATAAATAATAATTCTTAACAGTAAATAATAACAACCAACAGTCCACGCAGCACTAACATTGCTGGAGTCCATTTAACCCTTCCATCTTCTCACCCAGGTTTCGTTATTGTGACAAATAAGTGCACTAATCAGGTTTAATCCTCGATTCCAAATGTTGTGGCCTCAGACACGCCGATTAATTATACTGGTAGAAAACGGATTCAACCACAGATTTAACTAAAATCCGTACGCTTAATTTCTGTTCTGGCGGGGTTGTATCCCACCACCCCGGCCGATCAATTCATTATCTGATGTTACATACAGGCACAACAGATTTCTCACTGGTATCTGTGTTTGTAAGACGTCTATGAAGTCCCAACGTCTAACACAGACGCCATATTTGTTTTTGGCGTAAGCTGGTATTTGCTCCATGCCGTTTGGCACTAATCCTTACACTAACCCTAACCCAAACGTGCCTCGACTGATAAAGTCTAGCCCGTCGGAACGTTTCTTTTTCGTTGACCCTATGTCGCTCTCGTTTTTCACGGCAAACCCGCTCGAATTACCATTTTTTGTCACGGACAATCCGCTCTGTGAATACACATTAATTTTCATGCCATACCGTGACTTTATATCGTCTGCCATGCCCTCTCACGTTTATTACAAACCAAAGATTCACATCGTCTGCAAAAACATTCATGATTATGACATATCAAACATTCGCACCGTCTGGTGTGCCCTCTCACGCTCATAACAACCAAACATTCATACCGTCTGCAACGCTCACTCACGGTTCGATAAACCAAAACATTAAAACCGGCTGCTTAGCCCACTCACGGTCATGACAAACCAAGTATTCACATCGTCTGCCAAACCTTCTCATGATAAAGACAAAGCAAGCATTTACATAGTTTTACACTTTACTATAACTTGTACGCAAACGCTGACAATGAAAAAACGGCTGATTTTATACCTTCTTTTTCAAAGCCCGCGAATATCGCGCGATTAACTGCGCAACAAACTGCATTGTGCGAAGGAAATATCACTCTGGAGGAGGTTAAAGTGGTCGTGAGAGGAACGAATAATATCAAGTCTCCAGGTCCTGATGGCGTCGGTCCCGATGGATTTCTATATATATATTTGTTCTATGTGTTTTCCTGCTTAGAAGTTTACAACATACGTATAGCACTGAAGTCAATTGCACCAAAAGAGGGGGTTATCACATGCTTAGCCAAAGACGACACGCCACATGTAGCCATGAAAAAGGGTTTTCTGAAATGTAGATTCATCGGGGAAAATATCCAGATTAGTTTACCACACAATGCATTACCTCTTCTTAGTAATAATAAGGCTGGTATGATACTCCTGGGAGATTTTTAGAAGACTTTTGTCACTTTAAATTGAGCTGCGATTAAACAAGTAAGGTTTTGGAAGCATATGGAACCAAATAGTTGTATTATTAACAACGGTATTATGTCTGAATGTTTTATATAGTAGCCATGAAGCATTTAGCTATGTTCCTAAAATATGAGAGTTGGTTGGGAGTGGGAGGAGCTCCTCTATAGTAAGACTGCAGTGACAAGTTTACGTGTATGACTCTGGCAACACAGTGTGACGTTCGTTTGGAAATTGTAATCATCAGAAGTAATCATGACTACTATTACATTAGCTATGTAATCGATTGCGATTAAACCAATACAATCGATTACGATTACTGATTATGATTTCCCTATGTCTGTTAAGAACATAGAATACATTATTGGTTAGTATATACCGATGATACATTTTGGATGCTGGACGGTAGTGCGGAATCTCCAAGACTGGTGTTAAAGATTATGGAGGAATTTAAAAATTGTTCCTGGTTGCTCTTGAACGACAATGAAACAAAAGCCATGTACTGGAGTGGGTTGAGGACTTTGTTCTCTTTAGCATTCAGTTTAGTGCTCATTTAGACAATATGATTGCTCTAAATTATGATAAGAAAATCGAAGATTTTAATTTAATTTTCAAAGTATATGGAAAAGTAAGTTGTCTCTTATAGGGGTAGGGTGACAGTTGTAAAATCACTGGCTGTACCAAAGCTTGTACATTTAATGTCAACGCTTCCTGCACCAGGCCAAGCTTATATTGATAAGCTTACTAGAGCTATCCGCAAGCTTGTCTGGGTAAGTACGAAACCTAAGATTTCTATGGGTAGAATGCGCTAAATAGACTCCTAAAGTATGGGTCTCACCCGTGTCCCGTCGTTTATAAAACATATTGAAGATCGCATGGATTGATCGATTAGTAGACGCCTGTGGTATATGGCAAGATTTATAGATTTTTTGTGTGAAACGATTTGCGAAGAAAAGAAATTATGTTGAGAAATAGACCTCTAGCCTATTAAACTTTTCAATAATGTCGCAAACCCATTTCGGGCTGATATCTTCAACGCCTAACATTATTATCAAAAATCGGATGGTATTTCTGAGACTGAGGTATTAAGGTACCCAATATATGGAACACATTTCGTGACGAATACGCTACTGATAAATTTATATAAATGGCAGGCAAAATTAAACATCTGAAATTTTGGTCTTTAATATCATTCCATACAACAAACCCACTGGATCAGTAGTGTATTTGTTACGACGGACGGTCGGGGATGGCTGCATGGGACTTAATTCACACATCACATTAATGAGCATATGCTTCTTCACAAACAATTGATTTGGCCGGAAAGGCAAATAAAAAACCGCCACGAATAGAAATATGAATCGTTGTGAGGAGCCCGGAGGGGGGGGGGGGGCTGGGGGTGGGATGAGGATATTTCTTCGTGGCAACACTCTCTGTGAACGCCTATTTTATGTCCCTTATGTGTCTGTTTAATGGGTCATGGGTCACATTGTACGACAGCCTCCACCTATTTAACCTGTGTCGAAGTCAGTCCATCAATCATATACCTGACGACAAATCAATGGGTTAATGGTTATCCCACACGGGGCGCTGGCACGGGGCGGTTCTTGGTGTACGGATATATATCTACCCGACATCTCGAGGTAACTATAAATCCTTGTTACGATGACAAGCCATGGCAACGGCTGGTACGTGCAGAACCGACGCCGATATGTATCGGTTTTTAAACTGCTCCAACATCGTACTTCCGTCCCTTGTGGCAGGCGTATGCCGTGTCACATACCGCAACATTGCAGACCAACATCTGTCTAAATTATTACTTTAATACACGTTCGTACGTCCCATATGTAACACAATGGATAACCGTAAACTAGCGAGCAAAATAAATCTCACAAAAAATCAATGTGCTTATACAATTCTAATGGCTTTCTTATTTCGTGACCTTCGGAAATCGATTGGGCGACGCGTGGTCCTACATATAATATATATGATGTTTACGTCAAAGCGTGTTCCGCCAAGTAGGTTAGGTACGTACTACTAAGATGCTAAACGACCAAGTAACGATTTCTACCAACATATGCTTGCACGACTTCCTTCCAAGACATCATTTTTTTGTTGCAATCAATTTCGTGTTTTTCCGTTCGCAGTTGTCATTTCCGCTCTTAGGATGATGTATCGTCTCCCGTGTGGGGAGATGTCTGCAGCGACTAGGCGGGAAGACGACGGAATTTTAACGATGTATCCTGACAAGAAAAATGTTTCGGCGTCAACACACTATATAGTACGTTTCCATATAGTTGATAATGACCCATACATCACCATTGCGGCCGATTATAGCGGCCGCCTTTTTTTACGGTTAATTTATGTCCCCTGTCAATATTACGGTATAACGTACGACTGCCTTGGCTGCAAGGATGTTAACCTGTGAAAAGTATAAATTCGTCTCGTAATCGGGGAAGTGTACAATGCTCCTGTCCAGCCCTGAGACTTCCAGTCAGAGTTACAGCAGCAGCATCATGATGGCACACATCTTCTTGACCCTGGCGGTAATCCTGTCTGTCAGCTTCAGCATCCATGGTAACGTACATAATTCGCTGTTGCGTTCCAATTTGTTCTTGATCAACATTTTACATATTTAAAATCAAATTCTATTTTAGGTCCCTATATTGTACAAATGAAAATATGTATTGTGCAATAAATGAATAGGCATGTTGCCTATAGATGGTTTTTTTTAGCCAGAGTTGCGTAGAAAAGAGTGACTTTCATCAACAGTTAGTCCTTGCTGCCATATTTTGTCATAACATGTGAAGTTGAAATTGATAACGCAAATTATGCAAAAGAACTGGTACTTTCAATATCTGATAATATGTCCAGTACGTGTTAAAAAAATATCTTGCGAGTTTGGTTTTTTTTATTCTCCGAAATGCGGCATATAACACAATATTTGTACAAAACTATGCAAACATAATAACGTCATCTCGAAATATCAGCGATTACATCGTATATTGGGTCCCACTTGTCTTTAAAAAAACTCCCTGACTCTTCCCGATGTTTCTGCCACTCTGCTCTCTAGCTCGAAATAGTATTCTATAAGCCGAATTATAGCCGTTACCTTTGGCGTAACTCCTTTCCACTTACAAACATATATATCGTATTTGGCAACAATAAAAACATCAGTTCTTTATGTGGCGAAACTGCCCCCAACACAGCAGATGTAAAGTTTAAATTTTTACTAAGATTGGATCGGCTTGACTCATCTAGACATGCGCCAATTTTTTCCCATATCTGTTTCACTATGACACAATTCCAAAACATATGTTCCATTGTTTCGTCATGCTGGTTACATAAGGCGCATCGTTTCGATTCAGCCAATTTACACAAAAACAATTGGGAGTTGGTAACCATATTTCTACACAAAAAATTGTATTGGAAACTCGGCAGTCGTTCGTCCAGGGTGGAGCTCAGTGGTAACTTATAAATTGTTCGCCATTGGTGCTCATCAATATCCTGGTTGAGCTTCTCTTTCCATTTCGATTCACTTGTCTTCGCAAATGTACACTCTTTCACAAGTAGCTTATAGACAACATTACAAATTCTCTCATTCTGCCTTATAAACTTCATATGTATTCTCTCTATACCAGGTTGCTTTTTCCCCTGCTCTTGGCTTTGTGCTCTCCATTGTCTGGGAAAGCTATGTGTTAAACTATAAAAATCCGCGAAGTTCATAATAACATTATATCTTTTACCAAACTCGCTCCATCCATAGGTAGAGCCGTCTTCACTTTTCTTCCATAAAAATGACCGTACAATACCCTCAAGACGATTAACAAATGATTTATCTGGTAGAGGCAGAACAGACAAAACGTGCACCAACTTCGGTATAGCTAAAGTTTTCAGAACTGTCACACTGCCTCCTAACGACAGGTTTCGTCGTCCATAAGCTGTTAACATATTTTCAACTTCTACCAGTTTACTATCCAGATTTAATTTGGGTACTTTAGCAAGATCAATGTCAAATCGTATCCCTAGCAATACAAAACTTGTGACCCAACAAAGTTCTAGATCTGCGCATATCTTATCCATATATTTTGGCCTTCTTCCCAGCCACACTGCCTTCGTCGTTTCGACATTTATCTTCAAACCTGAACATTTGCTAAACGCCTCTAATATCCGCATAATTCCTCTCACATTCATGCTTCCAATCGTAAGTTTGTTATTCATGACTATGATTACAGTAAATATGCATAGATTGATATTGCCAAACTTTTCGGAGTTGCGTTTCTACATTAAGAAAAAACCCAAGAAAAATTCGCAAATAGAGAAAATACGTATACAGCGAAATATAGACGAATCATATACCACAATAGAGAAAGGAAACTCTTATACTTTATATAGTACAAACCAATACCAAAAAAAATAAATAAAAAAATCTTGCGAGTTATTAGATAAATGAGAAATTGCTGTATGCGCAGCTTTGATTTCGAGGAGGGAGGTATATCTTACGCGTATAACCATGCATTTACCATTTATTATCAGAACGTGAAACCGTTTTTGACCTAGTCATTTACTTTCAACATGTTAAACGTCCAGGTGTTTCTCGGTTACCCTGTCTGTAAGCAACCCTATGCACCAGATGGCGACGCTGTTCGTCTTTAACTCATAGCACGAGTACCGCCATCTACTGAGCCTTTTTGTAGTTAGGAGATTAATTATGCTTCCAACCAGTGGGTCGTTTGGAAAGTAACACTATTGAAACTGTGTAACGAGTAGGTACCGATTGGACCAGACAACCAGTTCCTGGTAATTGATAATAATAATAATAATAATAATAAAATAATAATAAAATAATAAATAAGATAGATTGCTTCACTGCAGTTTCACAGCTTACGTACTGCACAACAAATATAACATTCGATATTATTAACCAATTTATCTGACCACAAGGTAAATCTCTTCCTCATTCAAACTATTCATTTCATTCTCACGAAAAACATAAAACTCCGGTATTTCAAATAGTTGTATCAAACCGCAACAAATGTCAAATATATCCGGCCACAGTTCCTCCATAATTAATACTACACTATGGGTTAATATGATGATTATTATTATGAACGGATATATGAAGTAGGCTATGCCCGCATTGGAAAGATTTATTCATGTATTAATTATGGAAATAGTGTATATGCATGTGTTCTTTGCGAGTTATGTTTTTCCACTTGCCCCTGTTTAGCCGGAGAGACGTGTACTGAGACCACAGGCGGGGACTGCACGTGTAGCTGTGTATGCGAACCATGTAAGTATAACAACACTCATCGAAACAATACAATTATGATCAAAACAGTAATGGTAACAAGAACAATTAAAATAATTATAAAATGTTAATGGGGAGTGATAATATTGTGTAATAATAAAGAATGACAATAATGATTGAAATAATATCAATAATAATAATAATCAAAATTATACTATAATAATTATAATATAATAATAATGATTCATATCTTATTAGTAACAATAGAAAATAATAAGAGAACATCAATAATAGATAAATACATTTTGCACATATATCAATTTAATTTAGCATAAATGTATAATAATATAACGAACGATATATGTATGCATGACAATGTTTCAATGTACCCCAGTCTGCTTTGCGGAGTGTACTTCCGGTTTCGGTGCATCTAACGAGGTGGTAGGATTTGACGGCAGTGTCAGCTCCATGAACTACGACTCCAAGTACCTCATCGCAACCTATAAACCCTTTGACGATGAAGTGTGCAAGGTTGGTAAAACTCAGAACGTTACTTTTAAATCCAGTAGTAGTAGTTTATTCGATGCTAGACGACTGACTTCCAGCTCTAGAAACACGTATAAATACAAAAAATCAACGAACAAGCAGAGCGACCATCAAATGAATTAAAAATGCGATCCTCTTCTCTCACCTTAATGCATAATACTTATGTGTCTAGATATTAAGTTATTTACGATAATTTAATTCCCTGCAATGATTGATTAAGCGAATGGATTTTTCAGTTGTTGGATTTCCATAATATATCTTTGGGATGTACTTTTCTCTGAAGATTACCTTTGGATCCAAATCCGGTAATATGCTGAAATGAGACACTATTCATCTTCTGGGTGAAATAATTCGTAACATTGAAATAATTTACCCACAGAAGAAAAAATGTTGAAGCACTTGGTGGTTGGGTCGTACCGGACCCATAGTTTGGTAACTGTGACACTTCTCAAGTTCAGTCACGAAATCTTAACGAACCCGCGGACATCAGATCTGAAAAATCATAGCTGTAATTTTCGCCCTAAGTGACTTAGATGCAGATTCCGGTTTAATTGTTGATCATTCTAATTAAAATCAGGTGAATGCAGATGAAAGAGCATTTTGAGAAAAGGGTTAACCAGTATGCATCTGATACGCCTAAATGCAAGGCAGTTAAGTATACCGATTGATTCGTCAAAAACATTAATAATACATTAGAGCATCCAGCATTCTATGGTCGCCGAGTGACGAGTGACGGATTTTAACCCACTTGATTTCAGCCTGAGTGTGCAGACAGCATTCAGTCATCACTGTCATGAGACTCCTTTAATGTACGTCGATCTTGTCAACATGCATCAGACACCATGAATGAATAATACCCTTATAATTGACCTCTCCGCCAACCAGTTCCGCGTACGCATCGACACGGACGACAAAAGTGGACCCGTTAAGGTCGACTGGCTGGGTTTCGCCTTCGGCATTCATGAGAAAAATAGCGCCAAGTTCGAGGTGAACTTCAGAATGTCCAAGACGCAGGGCAAGATCGAGGTTCGAGGCCGTGGCTACAAGGTAAGCCAGTGGAAAACACAGATAATCATTTATTATCATGTTCGATCACTCCTATATATTAGCCACAGGTCTATTATATACCACCGTCCCAGTCATTATATTCCACTGTCCGTCGCCTCGATGTCATGGTAATTATTTGTTAATCAGTTCTCCCAGTTATATCCTGTTATATGTCGTCCACCCCATCATTACACTTTACTTTGACGCCATCTACCACGTCATTATACTTATCTTTGATGTCAGTCAGCCACCACGTCATTAAACTTATCATTGATGTCAGCCACCACGTCATTATACTTATCTTTGATGTCAGTCAGCCACCACGTCATTAAACTTATCTTTGATGTCAGCCACCACGTCATTATACTTATCCTTGATGTCAGCCACCACGTCATTATATTTATCTTTGATGTCAGCCACCACGTCATATACTTATCTTTGATGTCAGTCAGCCACCACGTCATTATACTTATCTTTGACGCCATCCACCACGTCATTACACTTTACTTTGATGTCATCCGCCACGTCATTTACTTATCTTTGATGTCAGCCACCACGTCATTATACTTATCTTTGATGTCAGCCATCACGTCATTACGCTTTACTTTGATGCCATCCACCACGTCATTTACTTATCTTTGATGTCAGCCACCGTGCACGTCATTATATTTATCTTGATGTCAGCCACCACGTCATTTCCTGATTTTTGATGTCAGCCTCCACGTCATTATACTTATCTTGATGTCAGCCACCCCGTCATTATACTTATCTTTGATGTCATCCAACACGTCATTACACTTATCTCAGCCACCGAGTCACTATATAAAACCGCTCACCCACAAATTGCTTCAACTACATTTGCAGCCGCCACAGATAGTGACCTTCGCCGGGGGTAAGGAATGCTTTGACACCAGCGGTGGTTGGTATTTCTGCGTGGAGGAGGTATCCGCGGGTGTCTATCAGGCTACGGCCGGCAGGGACGACGACTCTTGCTGGGTCACGGTTGACTACTTTGAGGACGCGGCCACCAACGACAAGGTCGTGGTGACGGTCTCGGACTACTATATGGGCCAACTGGAGGGGAAGTGCGGCAACTGGGACGGCATGGACAGCAACGACGATCAGTTCTGTGGTAATGCTGACCCAGGAGGCCCACAGCCCTGCATCGACGGTGATCACTTGAACAACTGAAGATCAATTCATAATTTATAATCCTCGCCTTTAATGTTAAGTTCAGGCGTAAGTAATACGTGGACTATACTGAAAAATAGTTCGATCTATGGCACATACAGAAATGATCTGCTGTATTCTGCCAGGTATAGTGCCTAAATAAAGCAAAAGATACAATCATATCTTGGGTTTTGTATTCTTTCCACTTGATCAATATCACTATGTCTTATATCTCATTATGCGCTAATCTCTTGCAGAACTTCGCTATACAAAGAACACCTAGCTAGTTCATACTCCGTATATAAGGTCATTACCTACACCGTACACACAGTCGCCTGGCAGTTTGAATGTTTTATGGACTCCCATACCCAAACCTAACGAAAAACATTTATCGTGCGTCGTGGCAGACCATCTCGCCATATTCAGACCAATTAAACCAAGGCTGCGCTCATAGAGCGCCGAGTCAATTTGGTAACTTAATATTAAACTGAGATCTTTACGAAATATAACGTGCCGGGTTAGTTTAATCTAGTCTAAGCTGACTTTCCATTAAAAATGGCGTGGAGGCGACTTGTTAATTCAAATATAAAGAACTGGAGAAATACGAACCTTCCCATATTTACTCATGGAGCAAACTTTGAACGGATTGACAGCGGTTCTCGAAGAATCACAACAAATACATAGTATTTGGCCTCTAGAAAAGGTCCTTAATTGCCTTCGGTGACAGTATCGCGGGATCTTGGCAGCCTTAATTATGTAATAAGCGAGGAACAAGAAGAAAATTTGTGTAACTATTGTGGGAAGGTCTTCTTAGACAGAATAGTATACTTCTTTCACTCTTGTGAAAAGTACTATCAACTGGGAAAGGTCTTGGACACAAACCTAAGCAATGTGTATCTGTTCATAACTGCGAAGAATCGGCTTTGATTCTCGGTAAACAGTTCACATAGGAAGAGAAAGTAGAAAGTATGCTCACGTGTGGCAATTTACCGTCGAGTACGAACATAATTTCATTTTTCGAACTTTCTCATGATTACAATTAGGAAAACACCTGTGACGTAAGTGCAGAACTGATACTTAGAATACCAGTGACGTCATCGCGGCATTGACGAATAGTATGAAAGTAGCACTTCACTCGCACTTCGCATTGGAACGTATAGCGCGATTGGCGAACGCTTGGCTGGAGGCGGGCACACTCGAGTCGGTGATTGGAGTATGTGTAAATCACTGTAGATTAATATATGTTTAACAACAGACTGGCGGTCAGAAAATTAGTTGGGGCAGTATGAAGCATTGTGGATATTCCCGCCTTACGCGGCACAGCAAGTCCGTGGGTCAAACGGTTGGCGGTGGTCGTCATACATAATGCTACCTAGCTTGCGTTGTCACCACGAACTAAGATCAAGAAAGGCAACTCACAAAGTAAACCGACATCAAGTTAGGTTAAGCTCTTTATTTAACTTCATTTCAAGCGTAAAGTCCACCTCAATACATTCCATTCATTCATGCACACACATCCATTCAGGTTCCACTCTGCTTGTCTTCATCTGTTCCGAACTTGGCGTTTTGCTATCCTCCCTAATTGTGCCTTGGCTGTAAAATACAAACAGGACATTCAAAGTATTTTATTAAATAATGTGTCAAATCGAGACGTACTGACGCCCGTAGTGCTCACACGTTAGAAACATGCCAGCGTTACTGCTGGAATTCGCTTGTTGAAAAAGTACATGAAATTGTTGGTGCATGTACTTTACAAAATGCACGCCCCATGCATATTATTTATAATTTAACGGTAAATTTCTGCACAAAATTAAATCACAAAAAGCGCGATGGTCTTCCTTTGAAGACACCTCAGTTTCTCATATATAAGTTTTCCAGTTTTAGACAAATAATGCCTGTGATATTCACTATTTTACCCTGTGTCAATCATAAGTAAAGCAATTAGCATGATTAGGGAATACATATATTCTTCCTATGTGAAAGATTCAACAATAATTTGAGGCGCCAAAGACCAGCATAAATAGCTACAGCTGCATATAGGGCAATTTTTCACAATGGATGCATTTTAAATCTTTTATGTAATAATGATTTATTGATTATTGCATAAAGGCAATGCTACAGTGTACAAGAACATTCGGTCCGACAGATGCGCGGAATACTGGCGTGCCACTTGTGTAAGACGTCATCCCACTGTGCACATACGTCATCAATATTGTGCACATACGTCATCAGAACTGTGCACATTGTTGGCGGTTTGTGCTACTACAAACTCAATATAAATATGAGGCTGTATACCTCTCGCAAGTAGTTACCAACGAGCACACGTGATTCCTACGAAACAGTCGGACATTCATTATTATATTCAAAAATATGTGTAATTTTAATATATATTTCACCCTCGATATAGATGTTGGTTATCCATGATGAACGGTATAAGAAGTCTTAATACGGACCCGTTATCCTGTTCACTTTATTGCCATATAGCTGTTTTTGTCTGAACTCCTCCGCGGCCTGTGCGGAGGTCAGCCGGATCTGGAGCTGCTCCTTGGTGTGGACGGCCTTCACCCCAGCGTCCCTGGCGTAAGATAGAGTATTGATAGCTTCAGGCACCAGGCCCGTCGTACAAACACAAAACACAAAAACATAACATGCAAACGACCGGAACGAACCTTTTAATTGGAGAAAACTCGGCTAAACTTTATTGAGACTTCATAATAGTATTATAGTTTACGCGTTTCACTGAGCGACAGATAAAAATGGTTCCTATTTGTGTTCTATGTGTTACAAAAAGGGTACAAATTAGCTACACTGAATGGTTGAGTACACGCTAAAGCCTTTTTATTTAAAAAAACAAAAAACGCAGGATTATTTTCTCACAAAGTCTATTGTTGCAGGATATCCAGAGTTTAGGATTATCTTCAAGAAAACGACAATATGCTCCAGTTAGAGAAAATATTATGTCGAGTAGCACATGGTATCGTTTGGTGGCTTCGAGGACGACACCTCAAGCTCATAACATTGTATTAATGGTGAGGATGGAGGACAGTCCACGGGGACAACCCTCTAGTCTTTTGAACGAAGAACATGGGATCTTTACACATATACATCCTCTGAGCAATATGCTCTGTATATTTGCAGTGGCCACTTGCCTGCCATGGCTTTTACCGGTAGATCATTTCACTGTCCATCATTTTGGGGCCTAGTCTATTTGCGACAGTAAATCTGCTGCCAGTTGAGCATTAGCATGACAAAATATCATCTATATGTAAATTATCAGCAACGCGATAAGTGTATTTATGCTGCGGGCGAATAATCTTAGGTTACAGCCATTTTTCTTTAGCTGTTTAGTAATTATATATATACCGGAACACTGTGGTAATTGAGGCGATGCAGCTGCTATTCACATATTTACGGTATTATATGCAGCCTACACGTGTGTGTGTTTACATCCGGTGCACTGGTCAAGTCGATTCCGAGGCTGCATTCCGGGTGCTCATTTCCGGTCATTTCGGGGGTCAAGCCGTGATCCCGAGAGAATCCCTCTCTCTGACCAGCGGCAGCAACCCAGCAGCATCGGCAATCGAATTTTAGATCCACAGACATCGCCGGACTCACGCAAGAAATCGGCATTTGTGGACGGGGTTGATCACAGCAGCATCATCTTGTCGTTTTAACAATATTTTTGTACGGCATCGCCTAACGAAAAGCAAGTGAGTTGAATTATCACAATTTGTCCAGTTTTACTATTTTGCCTTGGTCCTGTCCGTCATGGATCCGGTCAGATCCAGACTTCGACCACGTGTTGCACTCATGATCGGCCATTCCTTTGTCCGTCGATTAAATCGTCACTGCATCGATAGTCATATAAGAAACATGGCGTTATCTTATGCCGATTACACTGTATTTCTTTATGGGGTGCCCGGCTCCAGTGTTTGCAGTCTGAGAGAAGAATTGAAGCACATGGTTTTGCAAATGGAGCCAGACATTGTTTACATTGAGATCGGCACAAATGATATTTGTTCTGCCACCACTGTTCCTGCGATACTTGCCAGGCATATAATGGATTTAGCAGTGCTTGCAAAACGGCTGGGAGATACTGGTGGACAGAGGGAGGTATCTATTGGCGAGATACTTCCCAGATATATCGTCAAGTCTGGTCACAGATCTGTGAACCATTATTTTTTTGTTACTTCAACAAGTTGACAGTTTGTTGGAAGCAGGTTGCGATCAAGAAGAGGGCATCACTTTTTGGAGATATCGTTCATTAAGGAATTGGAAGCGTTTTCTTTGTGCTGATGGTGTTCACCTTTCTGGGCAAGGTATGGCTCGGTATTTTCGCAGTGTTAGAGGTGTACTCCTTTATTCCGCCACATAGGCCAGCAATCGTTCCATGTTCTGGCTCGGTAGTTAATGTAGGATCTCAAATGAATTCATCATTCTGGATATAGGATTCATGTGGCAGTAATTTCCCTGGGGTTTCAGGATAAGTAACTACCAATAACCAATATCCAGAGATTTTCGACACTCGGTGGATGTGACGGCAGGGTTTTCTATGTCGTAGGTCGTGGTACACTTGTTTCGGTACCTGTAACAACCAGTATTCAGGGAGTTTCTACGCTCTATGAACGTGACTGCAGAATTTTTGGCATCAGAGGTCAATATCCAGAGGCTTTCGACATGCAGTAGATATGACAGCAGGGTTTCTGGGTCGTAGGTCTTGGTACACTGGTCTTCGGTACCTGTAACAACAGGTTACAGTAACAACAGTTTTCAGGGGATTTCTATGCTCTATGAACAGGACAGCAGAATTTTGGCATCGGAGGTCGTTACACAGTGGTTTGGTACATGTAACAACCAGTATCCAGGGAGTTGTTATGCTCTCGGGGATTATGACAGCAGGGTTTTTGCGTCATAGATTGTGGTACACAGTTGTTTTTCTGTACCTGTAACAACCAGTATCCAGAGAGTTTCTATGCTCTCTGTGAATATGACAGCGGGGTTTCTGCGTCACAGGTTGTGGTACACAGTGGTTTCCGTACCTGTAACAACCAGTATCCAGGGAGTTTCTATGCTCTCTGTGAATATGACAGCGAGGTTTGTTGCGTCATAGGTTGTGGTACACAGTGGTTTCTGTACCTGTAACAACCAGTATCCAGGGAGTTTCTGTGCTCTCTGTAAAAATGACAGCGGGGTTTCTGCGTCATAGGTTGTGGTACATAGGGTTGCTGTACCTGTAACAACCAGCATTCAGAGAGTGTTCTATGCTCTCAGGGAATATGACAGCAGGGTTTCTGCGTCATAGGTTGTGGTACACCGTGGTTCCTGTAACAACCAGTATCCAGGGAGTTTCTATGCTCTCTGCGAATATGACAGCGGGGTTTCTGCGTCATAGGTTGTGGTACACAGTGGTTTCTGTAACCCGGGGGATAAGGGAAGCCCACCATCGCATCAGATTGTCTAGGGAGGCCAAGCTGGACCTTCAGGCTTGGCAGCATTTTCTCACGACCTACAACGGCAAATCGCTGCTTCTTCACGATCGATGGTCCACCTCTACCGCCATGCACCTCCATACCGACGCTGCGGCTTCGACGGGTTATGCGGCCATTTTGGGTTCTGAGTGGTTTAATGGAGCCTGGCCAGAGGGCTGGCAGGCCTACCACATTACGACTCAAGAGCTCTACCCCATCGCGGCCGCGGTAGAAGTTTGGGGGCATATCATGGCTGTGTTATCTTCCGGTCCGATAACGCTGCCGTTGTAGATATCATCAACAAGCGGTCCAGTAAGGACCCGACGGTCGTGCGTTTGGTCCGTAGATTAGTGATGTCACCAATACTTAATAATATTCTTTTCAAGGCCCAGCATATTCCAGGAGGTGACAATGTTATTGCTGACAAACTTTCACGATTCCAGGAAGAGGCAGCAAGAGCGGAGGCACCTTGGTTGGCGGAATCACCAGTCACCGTACCATGCAGTTTTGACCCTACCTTGGACCAGGTGATCCGGCAGTTGCTGCAAGCCTCGCTGTCAGCTTCCACACGAAAAATTTACGATAAGGTGTTGAAATTGTATATGTCTTTTCTGTTTAAGTACGGTCGGCAGTCTAATCCTATGCCGGCCACTATTGACAACGTTCTCGGTTTTATAGCCTTTCTTTATAATTCAGGGTACGCGCCATCCACGATTACTACTTATGTGTCAGCCTTGTCGTATTTTCATAAGATCAATTCTTTACCCGACCCGACAAGCTTCTTCATTGTTAAAAAATGCCTGACAGGAGCCAGGGCCTTAAACGTACACGGGTCGCCACGGCTGCCCATTACTTTAACTATACTGAATTCGTTATGTCAGAAGGTGGATGCTGTAGTTTCCGATGGTTACAAGTCTGTTTTGTTAAGAGCCATGTTTGTACTAGCGTTTTATGCCTTCTTAAGAGTAGGCGAGTTTACAAGGTCAAACCAATGTTCTAAGCAGTGTTTAGGGGTGGCTGATATAGCCTTAGTCCGGGCGAAAGGTAGTTTCTCCCACATCTTGGTGTCATTTGTTTCTTATAAGCACAGTGGCGGTAATACTTCCCCACTTTAAAAATAGCTTCTGCAAGATCGGATCTGTGTCCGGTTAAGGCTATGAGTAGATACTTTAGCGATTCGGCCTGACGGGCCTGCCCCTCTGTTTGTTTTTCGCGATGGTGCCCCTGTCACAACCCATTATTTTAATAATATTTTTCGTCGGACCATAGTGGTCCTGGGCTTAGACCCTTGCGTCTACAAACCACATAGTTTCCGTATCGGAGCAGCTACTGCCGAAGCAAGTCTGAGTTTCTCGGAAATACAAATTGCCCAGATGGGTAGGTGGAAGTCGGGTGCCTATAAGAAATATATTCGTATCCCATCCCTTTCACGATAAATTGTATCCAGCCTTCTCTCGGGTGGGGGGTGGGCCCTCTGGGCCCCCTTTGACCTGTTTGTCCCCCACCTTCCTGGTATCATCACTTACACAGTCGGGCGTGATGTTACGTAAGGGTACGTAATGTAACGTTCGACTGTGCACCCCTTGAGGGGCGGTATAACCATTACGTAAGGTTAACTTTCCATTATCTTATGTCATCTTGCGTAATAATACGCAAGATCAGCTATACACAGTCTGGCGTCATCTTACGTAAGTGTACGTAATGTGACGTTGGACTGTGTAGCCCTTCTCGGTCTTTTAACCATTTAAGGTTATACTTATTTTATGTCATCTTGCTGGCTATAGCTGTTCCGATATGGATGTGTATATATTTTCGTCATTTAGAAATAAATGGCCTTTCACCACCAACACGGTGTTATTTCTTCCCAGCAACGAGCTTCGCGAAGGCTGAATGATAGACCGGCTGGTATAAATAATAAAAACGGATACAATCGCAGTATAATCATAGGTTTGGTATCATTAAAATGGTTGTGTATTGCTTACTCAGGTCAGTGATTTTCAGAGCGATCGTGGCAAATACATTGAAAATATGGGCTAAAACTCTACTGCATTTATGAATTTGACTATTGCATATACCGTAAACTGCCTATTTGAAGCCGCATACATATTAGAAGCCGCACCCCAACTTTCGCCTTAAAACCGGGTTGGCAGGCACCCAGAACCATTTCTGGAAAACTACATATTATAAGCCGCACCCGGACTTTGGGCCCCCCCCCCCACCCCTGTATCCCTGCTTAATCCAGTCCCGCCAACGAAATCAATTAATTGTTTATACAAGCAGTTGCGACTACTAACAACATTCTCCTCTCCCACTCCGATTGCACCTCTTTTCAGGTGTTACACCAGTGGCTGGCTCTCCTGTGCCCTACCAAACCAAATCATTGTTTCTACAAGCAGTCGCGACTACTAACAACATTCACCTCTCCCTCTCCGATCGCAGCTCTTATCAAGTGTCACCCCAGTGGCTGGCTCTCCTGGCTCTTACTGCATGTTTATGAATCACTGTCGTACCTACCCAGTATCAAGTTTCTGTCTGGCACAATTAACTTATTGCATTTGGTGCGAGGCCGGCGGCAGCCGTATCAATTTACACCACCTGAAATCTGGCGCCTCTGATCATTGGTCTACAATAGGTGTGGGAGTCGCGTGGCAGTAGTAATAAATAACACAACCGTAAGTAGCTCATTGTCGGTCTTGATTGCCATGGTAACACAATGCCTGGGAAAAGAACATCTTACGACTCAGCTTTCAAGTTGAATTATTTCCCGACTTGTATTACGTTCATCATCATACTTCATCAACAAAAGGAAAAAGGCGGCGGAACAGTTCTTCTGATTGTAGCACCCAGGCGACGCCATTACTCAGACGTCGAACCCACAGCGTGGAAGGCCGAAACGTGCAAGGCACATTGGAAAAGTGGCTGACCAACGGTCACGGCCCGGTGATGCTACGCTCTGCTAGCGAGAGTGACGGATCGACGGAGTGTACAACGGACAAGTGTTCTGACAGGTACGGAGTCACAGCTGTTAGCCCGCAGGGCGCTGAAACAATGGAGGAAATCAAGTCACTGCCGTTTGAATTAAAAGCAGATCAGGCAAAACTGCGCCAGTCGCTGTAACAGAGAATCTCTAATATGCAAAGCCAATTGAATGTCAGATTGACGAAGGATTTTAAGAATCTTCGAGACTTTGTTGATCTGGAACTTGCCCAAGTCTAAAACCAGATGGATACGTTTGAACAGAGGCTGAAGGCGATAGACGCAACGGCGTAACCCGCGCGAAAGCTATTTGATCCAGACTATAGCGTCATTGCAGTGAACCTGACAGAGGAGCCGGGGGAGAATCTACAAGACAAAATTGAAGAGTTAATTCGCAACGGTCTCGGTCTGAGAGACATTGCAGCGCAGCGAATAGCGAGACTGCCCTCTAGAAACAATAAACCGGGAGTCGTTAAAATAGAATTCACCACAACCGACGATAAAATTGCAGTCCTACGTGCGAAGACAAATCTCAAGGACGATAATCAGTACAGGCGAGTGTTCCTCAGGAAGTGTATGGACCACACAGAGCGCTTAGTTCATTTGAACTTTGCTGAAATCTTCAAGGAAATGCAGAACGGACATAAGTACAGAATAAGCGGTTGCGGCCGGGTGGTGACGAAAGACAGCGGCGGGAGGAACAAGAATGAGTCGTCTGCTATCGCATCCTCTGGTCCAGACTCTGAAAAGAACACGTAGGATGGCGCCCCGCCCCCACCCTCGACTCTGACGGTGTCCACCTGGAACATCAACGGATTCACTGAGTTAAACAAACTGTTAAGGCAGTCAGTCATCAACAGTGTATCGAATGACATGTTTTGCTTAAATGAAACCCACTTGATCGAAAACTCAAGTATGTTGATACCTGGTTATACTTTCTATGCTAATAACAGAGGTAAAATGCATGTGAAGGCGACTAAGGGCTCCGGTGGAGTCGGAGTACTGGTAAAAGATACACTCTTTGCAGAATTTAAATGTCAGGTAATTGATAAAGCGGAAGGTATTCTGGGAATTGAGTTAACGCATAGATGTAACGGTTTTCGTTTGGTGTTGTTCGCTTGCTATGTCCCGCCCGAGAACTCTACTTGGGGTAAAGATGCTTCAGCCTTCTTTTCACATCTAATGGCTGAGATATATATTTATACAATGAGGCCGATATGATCATAATTTGTGGTGATCTAAATGCGCGAGTTTGTAAGGAGCAAGATGTCATTGAAGGTGTTGATGATGTGCCGACAAGGGAGGTTCTCGACAGTACAAAGAATGGTCATGGTGAATCTCTGCTTGGTTTTCTGCATGACAGTAAATTTTGTATGTTAAATGGGAGGTTACAAACTGTAGATAACAATTATACCTTTGTGTCGACTAGAGGTAAATCCGTGGTTGATTACATCATTGTGCCACATGACTGCCTAGCGGCGTGTAAAGCCTTTAAGGTACAGTTGGTGTCAGACCTTGTCACAAATAATGGTCTCAGTACTTTAGTTACAGATCAGTGTAAACTTCCAGATCACTACGTTCTTACCACGGAATTTTGGTTTAGAAGCTTAGAAAGGACCGATCCTCTGTTGTTTGCCAATGTTAAATTATCGGGAGAAAAGAGATAAAAGTTAAGAATCATTCCCCCGGCTTTCATGTCTACCGAGAGATGCGGCAGAATAATGATAGAACTGATTGAAAGTATTGAAAAGGTTAATCGAGAACAAGCTGCGATCGACCAGGAGTATGAAAAATTATGCAAAGCAATACTGAGTGAAATGGACGAATATCTCTCATTTTTACAATATACAAAAGGTGCTAAGCGCAAATTAAAACACAGTAAGCCTTACTGGAGTGATCACTTAACTAGTTTATGGCGCGAGAGGAGTGAGAAAGAAAAATTATATGTAAAGTGTCAAGACAAAACAAAAACAAGAAGGCTGAGAGAAAATTTTAAACTTGCTATGAATCGATTTGATAAGGCCCTCCGAAAGGCGAAGAAACAACACAATACAGCTGTGATAAAACGATTGGAAGATATTAATACAGATAACCCGCAAGAATTCTGGAATACCTTAAAAACGCTCGGCCCTAGAAAAATGAATGCCGTCCCACTAAAAGTTAAAATGGAAGATGGTCACTATGCTACAGACCCACATGTGGTGTTAGATAAATGGCGTGACGATTTCACAACCCTCTACAATAATAATAATCAGTGTGAAGATGGTAAGGACCATTACCTGGAGGCAATGGCTTATAAGGAATTTTAGAGAGAGAAACCCTATCTGGTCAGTGGCCAATGAATATGGATATAAACCGCGACATTGAACTTAGGTACAGCTGGTAACGTCCAGACTAAAGACTCGAAAAGCGGTGGGTGTAGACGGTATCCCTAACGAGGTGCTCAAACAACATTTTAAAATGTCTGCAAGTGCTGTTTCAGCGATGTTTCGACTTTGGTATGGCTCCGACGTTGTGGGCGCGTGCTATAATCAAGCCTATCCCAAACAGTGCACTGGTGAACCCATGTGTGCCGCTGAATTATAGAGCCATAAGCCTTGTTTCATGTATAGAAAAGGTGTACTCAGCGGTTCTCAGCAGAAGGATCACGCATTACTGTGATGAAGCTGATATTCTTGTAGAAGAGCAAAACGGATTCAGGAGTCATAGGAACTGTCTTGACATATATACAGCTTGAATAGCATCGTTAATGGTCCAAAAAACAGCGGGCTCTCAACATTTACAGCTTTCATTGACATGGAGAAAGCCTTCGACCGTATAGACCGGAATCTATTATGGCTAAGACTATTACAATATACATTACATAGATGGCAAGGCTTATTTGGCTGTCCGCTCTTTGTATTGTGATACACAAGCATCGATAAGGGTAAATGAATTATGTACACACTGGTTTAATGTCAATTACGGTGTCCGCCAAGGTGAGACCCTTTCACCCACGCTTTTTAAGCTATATATCAATGATTTAGTTGTTCAACTGAAAGCACTAGATGGTGGAATTAAGGTTGGCAAAGAAACAGTATCTATCCTACTATATGCTAATGACATTGTACTCCTGGCGGAAAGTGAAGATAAGTTACAGCAGATGTTAAGTTTTACATGTGAATGGTGCAAAAAGTGGAAACTAAGCCTTAATATAAATAAGTCAGGTATAGCTCACTTCCGGCCTCGTAGGCGTAGATGAAGCATGTTTTCTATTGTATTTCGGGAATCAGAGAATATCGCTTGTCAGTAACTATAAATATCTGGGAGCCATATTTGACGAGCACTTGTTGTTTCTTGAGTGCTCTACGGTGGTAGCTGAATTTAGCGGGAGAGCCCTTGGTGGTATTATCGGTCGCTTTAGATCTCTTAAAAACGTAGGTTACGAAACGTTTACTCATCTTTACCACGCAGGAGTTGTACCCATTTCTGACTATGGAGCTGGAGTATGGGGAATGGGTAGACACGCTAAATGTAACTCCATTCATCACAGGGCTATGAGGTATTTTATGGGTGTTCATAAGTTCGCACCCATAGAGACTATTACTGGCGACATGGGGTGGACGTTACCAAAGTACAGACGATATCTATGTATGCTACGGCTATGGAGTGTTTTAGTGAAATTACCAGAGTATCGCTTACCGAAAATAATGTTTAATTGGGAATACGGACGAAAAGAAGGAACCTGGTGTGGTGACATAGAGTCTATACTAGACAAACTGGGGATGATTAATCTATTTGAAGCTAAGGAGGTATGTAATTTTGATGTATGCATGTGCTACCCGTCTAACAGACCTGCAGAATATTGAATGGAAAGAAAGCGTGCAATCAAAACCTATAAGCTTAGAACTTACATAAGGTTTAAAAGTCACATCGAACCAGAGCCATATCTCCGGCAATACCTGAGCAGGAGTCAGCGAGCCCTCCTCGCACAATTCAGGTGTGGTATTTTACCGTTGGAAATCGAAACGGGGAGATTTAGAACGAAGAAAGATCAACACTCTAACCGGTACAGGAGGAGGGAAGCGCATGAACGCTTATGTCGGATATGCTCATCCGAGGAGGTGGAAGATGAGTTACACTTTCTTTGCTGCTGTCGGAAGTATAGTAGTCAACGTGAAAACCTGTATCGGAAAGTATCTCATCCTGATTTTATGGCCCTGTCTAACTATGATAAATTGACTCAGCTAATACAAAACTACTGGAAAGAGGTTGCGCAAATTTTTAAGCAATGCATGGATGTCCAGGCGTAGTTTGTTATATAATTAAGACATAAAAAAACTTAAGCTTAAATTTAGTCAAGTACTATTATTGTATCGCATTGATTTATTTAATTGAATTGAATTTTTTTTCTTTCATTCTATTTTTCTTCGTTTGTTTTTTCTTTTTTTTTTTGTTCCTTTTTTTCTTTTTTTTTCTTTTTTCTTTATGTCATTATTATTATATATATTTTTTTTTCTTCTCTTTTCTGGCCGATATGCGGCAGTCCTAACACCATCAATTTCACAGTCACTTGTAAGCCCGGCAGGGCTGGGTGAGGGGTTATATTTTGTGTTTAACTGGTTGTTGATGTTATCGGTTGTATTCCTCATATGTGACTTAAATAAACAAATTAATTACTTACTTACTTACTTACTTACTATGATGCAATACATTATTTTGGCAACACTGGTAATTTTCGTGTGTTCATTATCTTCAAGAATGGATCGAAAAACTGACCTAGCCGTGTTGTAATAACATAAGTGTGCGTTATTCAAATAGAGAACGGTAAAACGGTGCTTTATTTTAATAATGAACGGAAAAACTGTGCATTATCTAGATAAAGAACAGTTGTTAATATTGACTCGTCAAGTTTCACGGTATAATCAGTCGAGCTGAGCTGAGCGGAGCCGACTTGGCTGGTGTTGACGAACTTGCCAATTTCAAGACAAGCAATGGAATGCATAAGTCAATGCTAAGCACCAAAGGGGCGGGGGTTAGATCAGAAATCTCAATATATATGGAAATTCCAGTTATCGATTGCATACATTTTTCATTATATCTGTCATATCGCTTTTCAGGGGCGATGTTTTCACGAAACGAAGAAGCAAAGACTTCCAAAATGTCTACTTCATCCACGCCTGCCCACCCTACCCTCCCCCCTGGGGCTTCAAAAGGACGAACTGTTGTTTCCATAATGTTTGCTTACGTATTAGTAGGGCAGTGCAATTGACACAATAGTCAATTTCGTGTGTCCAAACGTGAGCAAATTAAATGCCTTGTTATAACAATTTTATAAGTACGTTAAAGAACTCGCTGTCGTGCATTCCCCAAATAAACCACTCGACCCTATGGCGTTTCGTGCTTTATTTTGGCGAATGCACTCCAGCTCGTTCTTTAAATAGTACATAGCTTATAGGTCTCCCAATCATGGCAATAGCTAGATAAACCTAACTACGTGTATAAATAAATAATAATTGTTAACAGTAAATAGTAACAACCAACAGTCCACGCAGCACTAACATTGCTGGAGTCCATTTAACCCCTCCATCTTCTCACCCAGGTTTCGTTATTGTGACAAATAAGTGCACTAAACAGGTTTAATCCTCGGTCCCAAATGTTGTGGCCTCAGACACGCCGATTAATTATACTGGTAGAAAACGGATTCAACCACAGATTTAACTAAAATCCGTACGCTTAATTTCTGTTCCGGCGGGGTTGTATCCCACCACCCCGGCCGATCAATTAATTATCTGATGTTACATACAGACACAACAGATTTCTCACTGGTATCCGTGTTTGTAAGACGCTTATGAAGCCCCAACGTCTAACACAGACGCCATATTTGTTTTTGGCGTAAGCTGGTACTTGCTCCATGCCGTTTGGCACTAATCCTAACACTAACCCTAACACAAACGTGCCTCAGATGATAAAGTCTAGCCCCTCGGAACATTTTTTATTCGTTGACCCTATGTCGCTCTCGTTTTTCACGGCAAATCCGTTCGGTTTACTCTTTTTTCACGGACAACCCGCTCTGTGAATACACATTAATTTTCATGCCATACCGTGACTTTACATCGTCTGCCATGCCCTCTTACGTTTATTACAAACCAAACATTCACATCGTCTGCAAAAACCTTCATGATTATGACATATTGATCATTCGCACCGTCTGGTGTTCCCTCTTACGCTCATAACAACCAAGCATTCATACCGTATGCAACGCTCACTCACGGCTAGATAAACCAAGACAGTAAAACCGGCTGCCTTCTTTTTCAAAGCCCGCGAATATTGCGTGATTAACAGCGCAACAAACGGCATTGTGCGAAGGAAATATCACTCTGGAGGAGGTTAAAGTATTCGTGAAAGGAACGAATAATATTAGGTCTCCAGGTCCTGATGGCGTTGGTCCCGATGGATTTCTTTATATTTTTATTTTTCTAGGTGTTTTCCTGCTTAGAAGTTTACAACATACGTATAGCACTGAAGTCAATTGCACCAAAAGAGGGGGTTATCACATGCTTAGCCAAAGACGACACGCCACATGGAGCCATGAAAAAGGGTTTTCTGAAATGTAGATTCATCGGGGAAAATAGCCAGATTAGTTTACCACACAATGCATTACCTCTTCTTAGTAATAATAAGGCTGGTATGATACTCATGGTAGATTTTTAGAAGACTTTTGTCACTTTAAATTGAGCTGCGATTAGACAAGTAAGGTTTGGGAAGCATATGGAACCAAATAGTTGTATTATTAACAACGGTATTATGTCTGAATGTTTTATATAGTAGCCATGAAGCATTTAGCGATGTTCCTAAAATATGAGAGTTGGTTGGGAGTGGGAGGAGCTCCTCTATAGTAAGACTGCAGTGACAAGTTTACGTGTATGACTCTGGCAAGGAAATATCACTATGGAGGAGGTTAAAGTATTCGTGAAAGGAACGAATAATATTAGGTCTCCAGGTCCTGATGGCGTTGGTCCCGATGGATTTCTATATATTTTTATTTTTCTAGGTGTTTTCCTGCTTAGAAGTTTACAACATACGTATAGCACTGAAGGCTTATCTAGTGCACAAAAACAGGGGGTCATCACATGCTTATCCAAAGACGACAAGCCACGGAGAGCCATGCAGAAGGGTTTTCTGAAATGTCGATTCATCGGGAAAAATAACCAGATTAGTTTACGACAAAATGCATTACCTCTTCTTAGTAATAATAAGTCTGGTATGATACTCATGGTAGATTTTGAAAAGGCTTTTGGCACTTTTAGCAGCGATTAGACAAGTAAGGATTGGGAAGCATATGGAACCAAATAGTTGTATTATTAACAACGGTATTATGTCTGAATGTTTTATATAGTAGCCATCAAGCATTTAGCGATGTTCCTAAAATATGAGAGTTGGTTGGGAGTGGGAGGAGCTCCTCTATAGTAAGACTGCAGTGACAAGTTTACGTGTATGACTCTGGCCAGACAGTGTCACGTTCATTTGGGGATTAATACACCCTGAGTGAACATTGCGATGTAATCATCAGAACTAATCACGATTACTATTGCATTAGCAATGTAATCGATTACGATAATTATTACATTAGCAATGTAATCGATTACGATAACTATTACATTAGCAATGTAATCGATTACGATAACTATTACATTAGCAATGTAATCGATTACGATAACTATTACATTAGCAATGTAATCGATTACGATTACTATTACATTACCCTTAAAACCAATATAATCGATTACGATATTACGTAAAAAATGTAATCGATTAAAATCGATTACGATTACTGATTATGATTTTCTCTATGTCAAGAACATAGAATATATTATTGGTTAGCATAGCGATGATACATTTTGGATGCTGGACGGTAGAGCGGAATCTCCTAGGCTGTTGTTAAAGATTATGGAGGAATTTTAAATTAGTTCGGGGTTGAGCTTGAACGTCAAAAAAAAAGCCATGTACGGACATCCCACTGGAGTGGGTCGAGGACTTGTTCTGTTTGGTATTCAGTTTAGTGCTCAATTAGACAACATGATTGCTCTAAATTATGATAGGATAATTGAAGAGTTTAATTTAATTTTCAAAGTATATGGAAAAGGAATTTGTCTCTTAGTAGTAGGGTGACAGTTGTAAAATCACTGGCCTTACCAAAGCTTGTACATGTAATGTTCGAGCTTCCTGCACCAGGCCAAGCTTATAAGCTTACTCCAGCTATCTGCAAGTTTGTCTGGATAAATAAGAATCCTAAGGTTTCTATGGGTAGAATGCGCCAAATAGAATCCCAAATATGGGTCTCACCCATGTCCCATCATTTATAAAAACACTGAAAATCGCAGGGATGGATAGATCTGTAGACGCCTGTGGTAGGTGTCAAGATTTATAGATTGTTTTAGTGAAACGATTTGCGAAGAAAAGAAATTATATTGGGAGGTAGACCTCTAGCTTTAAACGTTTCAATAAATGTCGCAAACCCATTTTGGGCTGATATCTTCAATGCCTATTATTATTATCAAAATCGTTTGGTATTTCTGAAACTGAGGCATTAAGGTACCCAATATATTGAACACATTTTCTGACGAATATTAACATTATGTTTTAGGAAGAAATAATTTTTAAGCAATGGTTTAAGGAATATAATGCTGTTTAGTAGTTTATTAACTCATGGAGTCTCGCCCGCTGGTATGCCGCTAGTGACAATATCACCAATACCTAAAGGCTCTAATAATAATCCTCGAACTACAGAGGTATTGCTATTAGTAGTGTGCTAGGGAAGTTACCAGACCATGCTATTCTCAAAAGCAATAAACAGATATTCAAATCCTGCGAGCAACAATTTGGTTTTAAAAAGGGGCACTCAACCACCCAGTGCACCTTTGTATACAAAGAAGTTATCCAATATTACATGAACGTTGGAGGTGATGTGTATACCGTATTATTAGAAGCAAGTAAAGCGTTTGACTGTGTCAATTACGTCAAGTTGTTTCAAACACTTATTCAAAGAAATATACGCCCCGTTATAGCAAGATTTATCCTATTACTGTATATAAACCAGCAGGTAGGGGTGCGTTGGGCAAATTTCCACCATTCGCGGAGTGAAGCAAGGTGGTGTTATGTCGCCCATACTCTATTGTGTTTATAATGACGCACTGATAGCACGTTTGCAACTTTCAGGATTTGGTTGCCACGTGGGTCCGGTATTTGCCGGGGCATTGTGATACGCTGGTGATTTGGTGATACTAGTCCCTAGCAGATCTGCTCTGGTCGTATGCTAAAGATTGCTAGCGAATATGCTAAAGAATATGACATCAAATTCAATCCGCACAAGAGCCAGTTGTTGATATTCAGTCGGGATGATCTGGCTGAAAACGCAAATCCAGTTCGAGAACATCGTACTTAAGCACAACAAACCGCCATACACTTAGGCAACCTGGTAGTCGGTGCATCAGGGAATAAGGCTATAGTCGGCCACTGCTTAAATGCATTTATCAGAAAGGTGAATGTGTTTCACGCTCAATATAAACACGTGTCCCTCCAAATTAAATGCAATCTTTCCAAGACATGTTGTATGTCTGCCTATGGTAGTCAGCTATGGGACGTCTCAAACGCGGCGTGTCGTTGTTACTACACTGCCTGGCGGAAAACAGTGCGTATGCTGTTCAATTTTTCGTATCGAACTCATTCCCTGCTACTACCTGTTATATGTAACGACCATTCTGTAGAACTACAACTACCCTCATGGCGTATTTTTGTAGTATCTTGACCAGTGAAAATGTGTGTACAAAGACCGGGGCCAGACTATAAATATAAAATCAGTAAATATAACATTAAGACGTTTACCATCTCGGAAATTAAGTCACTCATGCTTAATCACACCGCCTCTGTCTCTATTGAATACGAAATGCGCGCTGGTGCGATACTAGACTTCCTGCAATTCAAGATGAATGCCGCTGACCTAGTTGAAGTACATAATTTGAACGAGATGATCGCATATTTATGCATAACATAGGCCCCTAATGCCACGTTGACGTGTAATTCAGTTGTTTGTCATTTACTCTCTTTCTTTAAAGTTTATCTCGTTTAATTTCCATTCCTTCTGTTGTATTTATTGTGTGTGTATATGTACGCTGAACTACGAGTTCGAATAAAGATATGTATATATATAAATGATTTAGCCAACCACAACGGAAACCTATTTAGTTGGTTTGAGTTTAGAGAAAGATATGAGATTGACATATGACCTCATATGTTCGTCGCCCCGTGAATGGCGACTATTTATTACCCAGCACAATGCGCTTGCTAGCGATATAGGTATTAATAGTCATTTATGTGCAAAAAGAAACACGTGTGTGCCATTATATTTAACTGAAATTAGTTAATGTACTCCCGTTTAACTGTGCTAATGAACCCAAATGGGAATATTTACACGACATCGCGAGGTATCCATAAATCCTTGTTACGATGACAAGCCATGGCAACAGGTGGCACGTGCAGAACCGACGCCGAAATTTATCGGTTTTAAAACTGCATCGACATGGGACTGCCGTCCGTTGTTCCGGCCATATACCGCGTCACACATCGCCGCCTTGCACGCCAACATCTGTCTTTGATTAAAAGGTAACTCACAGATACCTTAATATACGTTCGTTTGTTCCATAACAAGACGGATAGCCATAAAGTAACGAGGAAAAGGAATCTACAAAAATCAATGTGCCTATAAAATTCTAATGGCTTTTGTATTTCTTGGTTGGTTTGGTTGGCTTAGTTATATGCTCTTCAGACAGCCAAGTAGCGATTTATACTAAAACATGCAATTCATCAAGTGTTTATGTCTAGCAATTTCGCTTCGTAGTTGCCTTTTCCGCTCTCATGACGGGTGATATATCTTCTCCCGTGCGGGAAGGTGTCTGTCAGGACTAGGCGGGGAAAGAGACAGAATATTAACGACGTGTCCTGACATGTGTCGGCTTCAACACTACATGCAGCAAGTTGCCATATAATTGATAATTACTCAGAAATCGCCATTCCGGTGAATATACGCCTAGCTTTACGGTTAATTTATGTTTCCTGTAAAAAGTATAAATTCGTCTTGAAATTCAGGAAAAGTACAATGTTCCTGTCCAGCCCTAAGACTTCCAGTCAGAGTTACAGCAGCAGCATCACGATGGCACGCATCTTCTTGACCCTGGCGCTAATCCTGTCTGTCAGCCTCAGCATCCATGGTAACGTACATAGTTCACTGTTTCATTGTTTCTTTTATATTTCTCATACAACAATGTTTCTCCTGACAAACCTTTTGAAATGGAATGATATATTTAAATCTGTATCGCAAAAATACAAATATGCAATGTAAAAAGGCATGTTTTGACAGAGTGGAGTAGAAAAGTGTGGCTTTCATGAAAAACTAGTCTTTGCTGCCGTAGTTTGTCAAATGTGAGGTTGAAGCAATCTGAATGCAATCTTTTCTCTAAGAGCTGGTACTTTCAGTATCTGATAATATGTCCAGTATGTGCTTAACAAAATATGTTGATAATACAAGTGGAACATTGCTATACAAGCAGCTTCTGCTTTGCTTTTTTGGGTTGGGGAGGGGGGTGGTGGGAGATGGGTTTTTTTCGCGTAACCATACATACATTTGTCATTTAGTGCCCTTTTTTATAGTTACGTATAGCGCATTAAATAAAATGTTTTTTTTTTCATGAAGTTTTTTATCATTTCAGTCATATTTACAATTAAATATTGTCGCACGATATAGAAGTCCACACGCCATAAGTCTACATTAAGGCACTTATCTGGAGATTAATGCCCAGATGTTCAGAGGTCATTATTGACTTTTGTTCTTTTTGTTGCATAATCGTGAACTCGTGATATTTTGTAACAATTTTGTTTAACAAAATACATAAAATGAGAGCCTGTCTCACGGGCATGCATTCAGCGCACCAGCTCTCA
This sequence comes from Arenicola marina, assembly GCA_964019135.1. Lineage (NCBI taxonomy): Eukaryota > Metazoa > Annelida > Polychaeta > Arenicolidae > Arenicola > Arenicola marina. The sequence goes on from OZ025253.1 coordinate 15,506,348, forward strand.
AATAATGGCCAATACTTTTAATATGGATCCCAAATAAACTAAACGGGTAGGTTATTTCGATGGCGTAATATATTGGGCTGGATATATTGAAAGTCCCATTGGAACTAGCAGCTGGAGTTTAACCATTTAATCTCAACACAAGGTAAAACTATTCTAGTCATTCAATTTAAAGAAAAACAAAACTAAACACTGGGATTTAAAACAGTCAAATTAAACCGCCGCCAAATCATTTTATGTACCCGGCCATACTGTCGTGATAATTATCACTCCATTGTTGAATATTATTATTATTATTGCAGTGACACATAGAAATGGTCGAACATGGCCGTATTCAATGGGATAATTCATGTATTAATTATGGGAACATTGTGTATGTGTTTCTTTGCAAGTTATGTGTGTTTTTGCTTGCCCCTGTTTAGCCGGACATACGTGTACTGACACCATAGGCGGGGACTGCACGTGCAGCTGTGTCTGCGAACCATGTAAGTAGTAAAACACTTAACGAAACAACGAAATGATAATCAAATAATAATGGTAACAATAACAAATATAATCAGTGATAATAATGGGTAATAATAATGAATGACAATATTACAATAGCACGAGTTAGCGGAGCGTTAGACAGTTTATTGGCCGGACATCAAGCTGTAGCAGCCCGCCAATTCTTATTATCCGCCATGCACGGGTGAAAATGAAAATAAAGGATTGTTACAGGTAGACGAATGGCCAATAAAATGTCTAACGTCATGCAAAATTCGCCCTATTACTATTACTACGAGTCGAATCGACATTCTAGTTTGCCTCACATATGTGCTGGGTTTTAACATGTCTCTTTACACCATATCAGAGTATATCAGTGTATCGGGACCAAGAAACGGCACGCACAGCCAGGCAACTTAGCAGCCCGGCGGGTCATTTAAATCTATAACCACAATGCCTTTCCGCGTGACGTCATGTTTCATTGTTCCACGCCATGTAACTAAGGCAACGATTGATTATTGAACGGGCCACAGGGCGGTTTGGGTCAGACATGAGGATTTTAGCGGCCTTCAGATTTTGTACTATAGTAGTTAATGCGACAATCAACTCGTTATAGTAATGATAATAATAATCAAGGTAATCGTAGTAATAATAGCTAATATCAGATAAGTAATAAATTAAAGATTTATATATTATTAGTGATAATACAAAATATAAGAGAACAACAGTAATAGCTGAATATATTGTTCATACATATACACATATATGTATATCAATTGAATGTCACATACATGTACAATAATATAACATATGCTATATAATTGATACCAATTATCTTGTTGCCATCCCCAGTCTGCTCTGCCGAGTGTACTTCCGGTTTCGATGCTCCTAACGAGGTGGTAGGATTTGACGGCAGTGTCAGTTACATGGGCGAAGACTCCAAGTACCTCATCGCAACCAACAACCCCCTTGAGGACGATGTGTGCAAGGTCGGTAACACCCAATATGTTACCTTCAGATCCAGTAGTAGTAGTTTATTCGGCACTAGGCGGCTGACCGGCTACAGCCCTGGATACACGTATAAGTACAAAAGTCAAAGAAACAAACAGAACAAACAGAGCTAACATCAAATTCTTTCTTTTTTTAATGCATCATATCTGAACAGTCAACTCTGTCATTTACGCGCTAAGTGACTTAGAAGCAAGCTTCGATTTAATTGTTGATCCCTGTTGATCAGATGAATGCAGATGAATCAATATTTTTTTTGAAAAAGGTGGTAACCGGTATCAGTTTGATGTGACATTCATGTCAAGTAACGCCAAATGATCGCCTCTGGCTGTTTTTTGGCGTTTTAAATCGGTTTAAAGGATATATTCTAGCCAACATATTGGCATGAAAATGCAATACTATAAATCGTTGCCTTGATAGCAACGACTCGTGTTGGTCTGTACACTGTGTATTGGCGTTGATGCAGTAAAATAACCCATTTATGACTTGATAGAGCCATGCCTTCTCTAGTTGCTATACTAATGACATTGCTTAATCCGCGTTATTTTTCAAATGACTTGGATTCCAACGTAACAGTTCACGAAACAAATAAACATATAATATATAGTGTAAGCTATGCAAATTACATCATTACCTTATCATAAATGGTAACGTAAATGGCAAAAACGGCAATGGAGTTTTAATCCATTGTTGTGCACACGAAGTCTATATACTTGGCGAAGAAAAGGTGAAACATGCGCCGCGTTTGAAACCATGATATGTTAGTAACTAAGCTAGAGATATTTCATATGGAATCATGTGTATGTTGGTGTCCTATGTGTATGTGTCTCTTATATGTCCCTCATCGCCGTTCCACTCGCTACGATGCGCCGAACCGAGTACCTTAACCCCATCTAATGGACTAATGTGACAGCAAGCTTGATTTCTGATGCTTCTATTGATTTTTGAGGTCACACAATTGTTGCGAGAATTGCAAAATTTGCCCCCGTTTTGTGTTTAACGACATAATGCAGGGTCGCTGGTTATTATAACTATTGATTCGCCAAGAACTTCATAAATAATACATGTAGAAATCCACCATTTTGTCCCCGAGTGACGTACCTGTTTTAACCCAATTGATTCAGCTCGAGTGTGCATAAAACATCCAGTCATCACTGTCATGAGAATCCTTTAAAGCAGGTAAAAAAGCTAGAATAATCGTGAGGCCTTAGTAATGTTTTGGTCCTGAAAGCAACTTTGCAAAACACGACACGTCTTAGAGAACAACGGGTTGAAAGAGATAAATTTCCAATCCTGTCCACAGTAAATTCAAGCCCCGCGCCATTTTGCAACAGAGCGTGACGTCATGGATGATTATACATGTGTCGCCCACATGCGGTGGAATTTTGGTTTATTTTGCTTGTTCAGAGGAAAGCGGAAACGCGTGAAAAGATATACCGTGGCCTCGCCTCGCGCTGGAATTGTTACAATTCCAATCCGCACTGTACACCATCTCTTGTAGAAATTAGGCTCGAGAACCACTTTCGATTTAGCAATTAAAAATTAAGATTGTATCCGTATAATATGAGTACTTAGACTATTAACTGCGTTTTTTATAGTGTGTTGGGTATGAGCGAAGTTAGGTCAACATCGCCCGTTTCGCTATTTCCGGTTTGGGTCTCGCTCCCTGATTGGCAAGCCCCAGGCCCAATGAGAGGGCTGCGCCCGGGAAAGCTGCGCTTTCTCGACATGCGGTCACTTCAAAAAATTATTGCGACCAACTGGGGTGTCACAAAAATTTGCGCTCTGTGGAGGGTTGACGCATCGTTAGCAAATAAACGCTTGGGTCAGCTTCAAGGGCTAATATTTTTGTCTTTCCAACATACATAAGCACCATGAATTAATAACTTCTTTAATTGGCCAACCAGTTCAGCGTCCACATCGACACTGATGACTCAAGTGGATCCGTCAAGGTCAACTGGCTGGGTTTCGCCTTTGGCGTTCACGCGGCAAATCCCGCCAAGTTCGAGCGGAACTTCAGGATGTCCTTGACGCAGGGAGAAATCGAGATTCGTGGCCGTGACTACAATGTAAGTAAATTGAAAACACTGATAATCATTTATGATGATGTTTGAACTCCCCAGTATATTAGCCAAATGTCTGTTAATTACCACCTTTCAAGTCATTACTAGTCTCAGTAGCCTCAATGCCATGGTAATTATTAGCGGTTAAGTTTTCACAGTCATGTTCTGATATCGTCGATCCCCTCATAACATTTTTCTTTGACGCTCATCCATCCCGTCATTACTTATCTTTAGGTTCATCCATCCCGCATGATATTTTTCTTTCATTTTCATTCATCTCGTCATTATTATTACCTTTGATGTCAGCCACCGAGTCACTACATAAAAACACTCACCCACAAGTTGCTTCACCTACATTTGCAGCCGCCAGGGCCAGTGGTCTTCGGGCCGGCCAAGCAATGCTTCCAGACGGGCGAGGATTGGTATTTCTGCGTGGAGAAGGTATCCGAGGGTGTCTACCAGGCTACGGCCGGCAGGGACGACGGCTCTTGCTGGGTCACGGTTGACTACTTTGAAGACGCCGCCACCAACGACAAGGTCGTGGTGACGGTCTCCGACCACTACATGGGCCAACTGGAGGGGAAGTGCGGCAACTGGGACGGCATAGAAAGCAACGACGATCAGTTCTGTGGGATTGCTGACCCAGGAAGCCCAGAGCCATGCATCGACGGCACACACCTGGAAAACTGAGGATCAAAGCGAACGGCTGGATGAAGACCCTGTTTGAAACAATCTTCTCTTCTTCTATGGCTATAATTCACGATTTTTGAGGCTAAATGTAGGCGTGAGTAACACGTATGCAACATTAAAAACAATCGGACGAGGTCATAGAGAAATGACCTGCTTTGTTCTGTTAGGTCAAAGGCGAACCATAAATAACTGTAGTGCCTAAATAAAGCAATAGATAAAGTCATATCTTCGGTTTTGTATTCTTTCCTATTCTTTTGTATCTCATTATGTGCGAATCTTTTGTGGAGCTTATCAAGAGCCCATAGTTCATACTTCACATATACGGTCATTACAGACATTCGTTGCATAATATTCTGTCCATCGACTCCCATAGCCAAACATTAAATATGCCGAACGAAATCGTTATACGGTGTTACTTCCAAATATTACTACACACGTTACTTCAAGGACTGCAAGCAAACGTTCTTATAAGGGGTTTAATATTATGGAACGATATTAGGGCCAAATTCCAGATTCTTCATTTTACATTTTATGAATACTTCAACTCAAACAGAGTCGGTAAGATCACCGCTATGGCTGCCATAGCAACTAAAGTATGGAGACCTAGATTATATACCGTATTCCTCCTTCATTGAAACGTTCGCCCTCGCGCGAATATGCACCCAAATAAAAACAATATGGCAGTGAACATGAAATATTACTAACCCAAATTAAATATGATATTGAATAACGTGGAAAAAATCGTAATGACCACATATATTAAGTAAGATTATATCAGTGTCGAGACCAAAGCAAAACACACACAAAATTTCTCCGAACACACGATAGAAATAATAGTTCAGGGATCGTTGTGGGATGTTGCAGACATTGTCCCTTAGGCGGCATAGCCGTTTCTGGCAAAGTCCGTACCATACCACGACGTCGATGTGTAAGTCATCGGGCCACCGCGAAGAGCAATAATTGTGGTCAGGATAACCGACAGCTCCGTACTGGACAGTGGTAGCATGCATGACCGTAGCTCATGGTCCAGGTAGGTGGCTGTTCATTGCCACCGTCCTGTCCGTGCCTCATCCCCGTCGCGATGTTGCCGACCGCGCAGGGAACCCTCGACGGCGCGTCCGGGCCTTAAGTCATGCCACAGTCCCACCGCCAGTAACGCCGTCCGGGCCTTAAGCCATGCCACAGTTCCACCGCCAGTAACGCCGTCCGGGCCTTAAGCCATGCCACAGTCCCACCGCCAGTAACGCCGTCCGGGCCTTAAGCCATTCCACAGTCCCACCGCCAGTAACGCCGTCCGGGCCTTAAGCCATGCCACAGTCCCACCGCCAGTAACGCCGTCCGGGCCTTAAGCCATGCCACAGTTCCACCGCCAGTAACGCCGTCCGGGCCTTAAGCCATGCCACAGTGCCACCGCCAGTAACGCCGTCCGGGCCTTAAGCCATGCCACAGTGCCACCGCCAGTAACGCCGTCCGGGCCTTAAGCCATGCCACAGTTCCACCGCCAGTAACGCCGTCCGGGCCTTAAGCCATGCCACAGTCCCACCGCCAGTAACGCCGTCCGGGCCTTAAGCCATGCCACAGTTCCACCGCCAGTAACGCCGTCCGGGCCTTAAGCCATGCCACAGTTCCACCGCCAGTAACGCCGTCCGGGCCTTAAGCCATGCCACAGTCCCACGGCCAGTAACGCGACCTGCGAGGTCAAATCTGTCCAAATCTACACGGACGCGCTCGAAGTTCAGCGTCGGCTGCCGACGGCAGCCAGGATGCTTGCTGTTGTAGCCACCTGGGATAGCGACCAGGGTTAGCGACCTGGGATAGCGACCTGGGATAGCGAGCAGGGTTAGCGACCTGGGTTAGCGACCAGGGTTAGCGACCTGGGATAGCGACCAGGGTTAGCGACCTGGGATAGCGACCAGGGTTAGCGACTAGGGTTAGCGACCTGGGATAGCGACCAATGCAAACGACGTCATGGATCATGGGTGTCGTCGTTATCCTGGGAGCTCTTGACTTTCGCCGTGGCAGTCCAAACTGCAACCACAGAAGATATAGCTGCAGTGGATGCTACCGCGGATGTCGATGATACCGTGGACGCCGATGATACCGCGGACGCCGATGATATCGCGGATTTCGATGATACTGCGGACACCGATGATACCGCGGACGCCGATGATACCGCGGACGCCGATGATACCGCGGACGCCGATGATACCGCGGACGCCGATGATACCGCGGACACCGATGATACCGCGGACGCCGATGATACCACGGACACCGATGATACCGCGGACGCAGATAATACCACGGACGCCGATGATACCGCGGACGCCGATGATACCGCGGACGCTGATGATACCGTGGACGCCGATGATACCGCAAACACCGATGATATCGCGGACGCCGATGATACCACGGACACCGATGATACCGCAAACACCGATGATAACGCGGACCGCGTACACCGATGATACCGCGGACGCCGATGATAACGCGGACCGCGTACACCGATGATACCGCGGACACCGATGATAACGCAGACGCGGATGATACCGCGGACGTCGATGATACCGCGGACGCCGATGATACCGCGGACGCCGATGATACCACGGACGCCGATGATACCACGGATACCGATGATAACGCAGACGCCGATGATACCACAGACGCCGATGATACCGCGGACACCAATGATACTGTGGACGTCGATGATACCGCAGGCGCCGATGATACCGCGGACGCCGATGATACCGGGGACGCCGATGATACCGCGGACGCCGATGATCCCGCGGACGCCGATGATCCCGCGGACGCCGATGATACCGCGGACGCCGATGATGCCGCGGACGTCGATAATACCGCGGACGCCGATGATCCCGCGGACGCCGATGATCCCGCGGACGCCGATGATACCGCGGACACCGATGATACCGCGGACGCCGATGATACCGCGGACGCCGATGATACCGCGGACGTCGATAATACCGCGGACGTCGATGATACCGCGGACGTCGATAATACCGCGGACGCCGATGATACCGCGGACGCTATAACGTTATAACACCCTTTAATCTGGTCGTCAGACACTTTGCTAATATTTTATAATCCACATTAACTTAAACTGTGTTAAGCTAATAGTGCTCCAGTTTCCTAGATTGTTCCGCTTTCATTTACCTTTATACAGTAGCATCAATACACATTTTCCTTGTGAATGAGACCCCAAAATATCGGTATCATTCGGCAGTTAAACCATCCGAAAGAGCACTCACCTTTAACTTCTTTGGGACCAACATTCAGTTCATGTTCTGTAATATCACCTACCAAGCTATGCTGTTCTTCATCGCATGTTGTTGGTAGATTTACGTTGCACGAGTAATTATTTAATTCAGCTCGACTCAGTTCAACTCGTTTCTTATACAATTCCTTACCAGACATGTCTGTAATTCTGTGTCGCCCTCAGTGCGTAGGATCTGGGCCTTAGCCTCTTTACTTGCACAATGTACTACCTTCAACACGTCACACCTGTTACACCTTCCATACATCACACCTGTTACACCGTCCACACTTCACACCTGTCACATCGTCCACACTTCACACCTGTCACACCTTCCATACGTCTCACAAGTCACACTTTCCACACGTCACACCTGTTACACTTTCCACACGTCACACCTGTTACACCTTTCACACTTCACACCTGTTACACCGTCCACATGTCACACCTGTCACATCGTCCACACGTCACACCTGTCACACGTCACACCTGAAACACCTGCCACACGTCACATCTGTTACACCGTCCACACGTCACACGTGTTACGCATTCAACACGTCACACCTGTCACACCTGTTACACCTTCCATACGTCACAGCTGTTACACCATCCACACGTCACACATGTCACACTTTCCATACGTCACACCTGTTACACCGTCCACACGTCACACAAGTTACACCTTCCATACGTCACACCTGTTACACCTTCCACACGTCACACCTGTTACACCTTCCACACGTTACACCTGTTACACCATCCACACGTCACACATGTCACGCCTTCCATACGTCACACCTGTGACACCTTCCACACGTCACACAAGTTACACCTTCCACACGTCACACAAGTTACACCTTCCACACGTCACACCTGTTACACCTTCCACACGTCACACCTGTTACACCTTCTACACGTCACACCTGTCACACCTTCTACACGTCACACCTGTCACACCTTCTACACGTCACACCTGTTACACCATCCACACGTCACACATGTCACGCCTTCCATACGTCACACCTGTCACACCTTCTACACGTCACACCTGTTACACCTTCCACACGTCACACCTGTTACACCTTCCACACGTCACACCTGTTACACCATCCACACGTCACACATGTCACGCCTTCCATACGTCACACCTGTCACACCTTCTACACGTCACACCTGTCACACCTTCCACACGTCACACCTGTTACACCTTCCACACGTCACACCTGTTACACCTTCCACACATCACACCTGTTACACCTTCCACACGTCACACCTGTTACACTTTCTACACGTCACACCTGTCACACCTTCCACACGTCACACCTGTCACACCTTCTACACGTCACACCTGTCACACCTTCCACACGTCACACAAGTTACACCTTCCATACGTCACACCTGTTACACCATCCACACATCACACCTGTTACACCTTAGACACGTCACACCTGTTACACCTTCTACACGTCACACCTGTCACACCTTCCACACGTCACACCTGTCACACCTTCTACACGTCACACCTGTCACACCTTCCACACGTCACACCTGTTACACCTTCCACACGTCACACCTGTTACACCTTCCACACATCACACCTGTTACACCTTCCACACGTCACACCTGTTACACCTTCTACACGTCACACCTGTCACACCTTCTACACGTCACACCTGTCACACCTTCCATACGTCACACAAGTTACACCGTCCACACGTCACACCTGTCACACCTTCCATACGTCACACAAGTTACACCGTCCACACGTCACACAAGTTACACCTTCCACACGTCACACCTGTCACACCTTCCATACGTCACACAAGTTACACCTTCCACACGTCACACCTGTCACACCTTCCATACGTCACACAAGTTACACCTTCCACACGTCACACCTGTTACACCTCCCACACGTCACACCTGTTACACCTTCCACACGTCACACCTGTCACACCTTCCATACGTCTCACAAGTCACACTTTCCACACGTCACACCTGTTACACCTTCCACACGTCACACAAGTTACACCTTCCACACGTCACACCTGTCACACCTTCCACACGTCACACCTGTCACACCTTCCACACGTCACACAAGTTACACCTTCCACACGTCACACAAGTTACACCTTCCACACGTCACACCTGTTACACCATCCACACGTCACAGCTGTTACACTACCCACACGTCACACGTGTCACATCGTCCACACGTCACACAAGTTACACCTTCCACACGTCACACAAGTTACACCTTCCACACGTCACACAAGTTACACCTTCCATACGTCACACCTGTTACACCATCCACACGTCACACGTGTCACATCGTCCACACGTCACACCTGTTACACCTTCCACACGTCACACAAGTTACACCTTCCATACGTCACACCTGTTACACCTTCCACACGTCACAGCTGTTACACTACCCACACGTCACACATGTCACACCTTCCATACGTCACTCCTGTTACACCTTCCACACGTCACACCTGTCACACCTTCTACACGTCACACCTGTCACACCTTCCACACGTCACACCTGTTACACCATCCACACGTCACACATGTCACACCTTCCATACGTCACACCTGTGACACCTTCCATACGTCACACCTGCTACACCTTCCACACGTCACACAAGTTACACCTTCCACCCGTCACACCTGTTACACCTTCCACACGTCACACCTGTTACACCTTCCACACGTCACACCTGTCACACCTTCTACACGTCACACCTGTCACACCTTCCATACGTCACACATGTCACACCTTCCATACGTCACACCTGTCACACCATCCACACGTCACACCTGTGACACCTGCCACACGTCACACAAGTTACACCTTCCACACGTCACACAAGTTACACCTTCCATACGTCACACCTGTTACACCTTCCACACGTCACAGCTGTTACACTACCCACACGTCACACATGTCACACCTTCCATACGTCACACCTGTTACACCATCCACACGTCACACAAGTTACACCTTCCATACCTCACACCTGTTACACCTTCCACACGTCACACCTGTTACACCTTCCATACGTCACACCTGTTACACCATCCACACGTCACACATGTCGCATCGTCCACACGTCACACCTGTCACACCTTCTACACATCATTTCCGTAACGCATGGTCCCCCAGTTCACAGACATCCTCACAGGCTCAACCGCTTTGAGTCCACGTTCACATTCTAGATACACCCTGCAACAGTCAAATCAACGTAAATTAAACAAAGGTTACGCAAATTCATACTTATTACGAGTAGATAGTACACCAAGGAACATTTTAATCTATGCAATAGGTATCGTCATGTACAATTAAATAATGATTTAGTTAATAAGATTACCTTTTAGTTAATTTACTTTATAAGCTAAACAGTTTATTGCAACTGTGTGGACATAAATTCGCAGTGTGCAATGGCGGCGTAAAAACCGGTCTAAAGTTACAATTTAACTCATACATTCAGTTCATAAGGTCACTAATGGATCACATAGTAGGTACGCGTGCAAGGTTGGAACCCTTTTGTAACCTCGATAAAGGACACGCCCCGCTGGTTAACCGCATGCGTATCACACTGGTATCAAGTGTGCCTCTGCAGGCTCGACCCAGTAATATCCGATTCTGAATTAAAAGTTATTCGGTAATCACATTATAGCAGCCCAAGCTATTTACCTCCATCACTATGTTCGCTTCCTTATCAGATAAGGAGATAGATTATAAGGTTGGCGCCCGACCAACATTCCGTTCTAACACTACGATAAGCCAAGCAACTTGGGAGCAACACTACAATGCTGGGGTAAATAATCAAATAATATCTGGACATTAGTCCTAGACTTATGTACAAATTAAAGTACGCCTAAAATAAATATTGATCATAACGTCCCACAAAGTCCGGCGACGTTATGACAATAACGGTTACGCTCCGAAATACACCAGTTTTATGCCGGCTGGATACTCGGGGACACCAACCCCCGCCTCAAACCCAGCATATTATTAAGTACCGCCTCCGCCCCCCCCCCCCCCCGACCCCCCGGCCCCCCGGCTGGATATCTGAACTCACATCATGCATTTCTCATAAATTATAGCGTCACTACGGTGATAATGTAACAACAGGGTTCTATATACAGTCTCACTGACCAGTCGGTTCATCAAGGCAAATGGCTGACAGGGGTCAGTCTATCCCCATGATAGTGTTAAATCACCCTGGCCACTGTTGTGTACAGGACACAACAGTGGCCAGGGTGATTTAGCACTATCCCCACGACTAAACCCATACATGCAACTCAAGTCAGACGGCAATATCCACCTATCCACATATCTGTAGCTCACCTGTGCATAGCTTATAGGTCTCCCAATCATGGCAATAGCTAGATAAACCTAACTACGTGTATAAATAAATAATAATTGTTAACAGTAAATAGTAACAACCAACAGTCCACGCAGCACTAACATTGCTGGAGTCCATTTAACCCTTCCATCTTCTCACCCAGGTTTCGTTATTGTGACAAATAAGTGCACTAATCAGGTTTAATCCTCGATCCCAAATGTTGTGGCCTCAGACACGCCGATTAATTATACTGGTAGAAAACGGATTCAACCACAGATTTAACTAAAATCCGTACGCTTAATTTCTGTTCTGGCGGGGTTGTATCCCACCACCCCGGCCGATCAATTCATTATCTGATGTTACATACAGACACAACAGATTTCTCACTGGTATCTGTGTTTGTAAGACGTCTATGAAGTCCCAACGTCTAACACAGACGCCATATTTGTTTTTGGCGTAAGCTGGTATTTGCTCCATGCCGTTTGGCACTAATCCTTACACTAACCCTAACCCAAACGTGCCTCGAATGATAAAGTCTAGCCCGTCGGAACGTTTCTTGACCCTATGTCGCTCTCGTTTTTCACAGCAAACCCGCTCGAATTACCATTTTTTGTCACGGCAAATCCGTTCGGTTTACTCTTTTTTCACGGACAATCCGCTCTGTGAATACACATTAATTTTCATGCCATACCGTGACTTTATATCGTCTGCCATGCCCTCTCACGTTTATTACAAACCAAAGATTCACATCGTCTGCAAAAACATTCATGATTATGACATATCAAACATTCGCACCGTCTGGTGTGCCCTCTCACGCTCATAACAACCAAGCATTCATACCGTCTGCAACGCTCACTCACGGTTCGATAAACCAAAACATTAAAACCGGCTGCTTAGCCCACTCACGGTCATGACAAACCAAGTATTCACATCGTCTGCCAAACCTTCTCATGATAAAGACAAAGCAAGCATTTACATAGTTTTACACTTTACTATAACTTGTACGCAAACGCTGACAATGAAAAAACGGCTGATTTTATACCTTCTTTTTCAAAGCCCGCGAATATCGCGCGATTAACTGCGCAACAAACTGTATTGTGCGAAGGAAATATCACTCTGGAGGAGGTTAAAGTGGTCGTGAGAGGAACGAATAATATCAAGTCTCCAGGTCCTGATGGCGTCGGTCCCGATGGATTTCTATATATATATTTGTTCTATGTGTTTTCCTGCTTAGAAGTTTACAACATACGTATAGCACTGAAGTCAATTGCACCAAAAGAGGGGGTTATCACATGCTTAGCCAAAGACGACACGCCACATGGAGCCATGAAAAAGGGTTTTCTGAAATGTAGATTCATCGGGGAAAATATCCAGATTAGTTTACCACACAATGCATTACCTCTTCTTAGTAATAATAAGGCTGGTATGATACTCCTGGTAGATTTTTAGAAGACTTTTGTCCCTTTAAATTGAGCTGCGATTAAACAAGTAAGGTTTGGGAAGCATATGGAACCAAATAGTTGTATTATTAACAACGGTATTATGTCTGAATGTTTTATATAGTAGCCATGAAGCATTTAGCTATGTTCCTAAAATATGAGAGTTGGTTGGGAGTGGGAGGAGCTCCTCCATAGTTAGACTGCAGTGACAAGTTTACGTGTATGACTCTGGCAACACAGTGTGACGTTCGTTTGGAAATTGTAATCATCAGAAGTAATCATGACTACTATTACATTAGCTATGTAATCGATTGCGATTAAACCAATACAATCGATTACGATTACTGATTATGATTTCCCTATGTCTGTTAAGAACATAGAATACATTATTGGTTAGTATATACCGATGATACATTTTGGATGCTGGACGGTAGTGCGGAATCTCCAAGACTGGTGTTAAAGATTATGGAGGAATTTAAAAATTGTTCCTGGTTGCTCTTGAACGACAATGAAACACAAGCCATGTACTGGAGTGGGTTGAGGACTTTGTTCTCTTTAGCATTCAGTTTAGTGCTCATTTAGACAATATGATTGCTCTAAATTATGATAAGAAAATCGAAGATTTTAATTTAATTTTCAAAGTATATGGAAAAGTAAGTTGCCTCTTAGGGGTAGGGTGACAGTTGTAAAATCACTGGCTGTACCAAAGCTTGTACATGTAATGTCAGCGCTTCTTGCACCAGGCCAAGCTTATATTGATAAGCTTACTAGAGCTATCCGCAAGCTTGTCTGGGTAAGTACGAAACCTAAGATTTCTATGGGTAGAATGCGCCAAATAGACTCCTAAAGTATGGGTCTCACCCGTGTCCCGTCGTTTATAAAACATATTGAAGATCGCATGGATTGATCGATTAGTAGACGCCTGTGGTATATGGCAAGATTTATAGATTTTTTGTGTGAAACGATTTGCAAAGAAAAGAAATTATTTTGGGAAATAGACCTCTAGCCTATTAAACTTTTCAATAATGTCGCCAACCCATTTCGGGCTGATATCTTCAATGCCTAACATTATTATCAAAAATCGTATGGTATTTCTGAGACTGAGGTATTAAGGTACCCAATATATGGAACACATTTCGTGACGAATACGCTACTGATAAATTTATATAAATGGCAGGCAAAATTAAACATCTGAAATTTTGGTCTTTAATATCATGTCATGCAACAAACCCACTGGATCAGTAGTGTATTTGTTACGACGGACGGTCGGGGATGGCTGCATGCGACTTAATTCACCCATCACATTATAATAGGCGTATGCTTCTTCACAAACAATTGATTTGGCCGGAAAGGCAAATAAAAAACCGCCACGAATAGAAATATGAATCGTTGTGAGGAGCCCGGAGGGGGGGGGGGAGCTGGGGGTGGGATGAGGATATTTCTTCGTGGCAACACTCACTGTGAACGCCTATTTTATGTCCCTTATGTGTCTGTTTAATGGGTCATGGGTCACATTGTACGACAGCCTTCACCTATTTAACCTGTGTCGAAGTCAGTCCATCAATCATATACCTGACGACAAATCAATGGGTTAATGGTTATCCCACACGGGGCGCTGGCACGGGGCGGTTCTTGGTGTACGGATATATATCTACCCGACATCTCGAGGTAACTATAAATCCTTGTTACGATGACAAGCCATGGCAACGGCTGGTACGTGCAGAACCGACGCCGATATGTATCGGTTTTTAAACTGCTCCAACATCGTACTTCCGTCCCTTGTGGCAGGCGTATGCCGTGTCACATACCGCAACATTGCACACCAACATCTGTCTAAATTATTACTTTAATACACGTTCGTACGTCCCATATGTAACACAATGGATAACCGTAAACTAGCGAGCAAAATAAATCTCACAAAAAATCAATGTGCTTATACAATTCTAATGGCTTTCTTATTTCGTGACCTTCGGAAATCGATTGGGCGACGCGTAGTCCTACATATAATATATATGATGTTTACGTCAAAGCGTGTTCCGACAAGTAGGTTAGGTACGTACTACTAAGATGCTAAACGACCAAGTAACGATTTCTACCAACATATGCTTGCACGACTTCCTTGCAAGACATCAATTTTTTGTTGCAATCAATTTCGTGTTTTTCCGTTCGCAGTTGTCATTTCCGCTCTTAGGATGATGTATCGTCTCCCGTGTGGGAAGATGTCTGCAGCGACTAGGCGGGAAGACGACGGAATTTTAACGATGTATCCTGACAAGAAAAATGTTTCGGCGTCAACACAATATATAGCACGTTTCCATATAGTTGATAATGACCCATACATCACCATTGCGGCCGATTATAGCGGGCGCCTCTTTTTACGGTTAATTTATGTCCCCTGTCAATATTACGGTATAACGTACGACTGCCTTGGCTGCAAGGATGTTAACCTGTGTAAAGTATAAATTCGTCTCGTAATCGGGGAAGTGTACAATGCTCCCGTCCAGCCCTGAGACTTCCAGTCAGAGTTACAGCAGCAGCATCATGATGGCACACATCTTCTTGACCCTGGCGGTAATCCTGTCTGTCAGCTTCCGCATCCATGGTAACGTACATAATTCGCTGTTGCGTTCCAATTTGTTCTTGATCAACATTTTACATATTTAAAATCAAATTCTATTTTAGGTCCCTATATTGTACAAATGAAAATATGTATTGTGCAATAAATGAATAGGCATGTTGCCTATAGATGGTTTTTTTTAGCCAGAGTTGCGTAGAAAAGAGTGACTTTTATCAACAGTTAGTCCTTGCTGCCATATTTTGTCATAACATGTGAAGTTGAAATTGATAACTTATAAATTCCTCTCACATTCATGCTTCCAATCGTAAATTTGTTATTCATGACTATGATTACAGTAAATATGCATAGATTGATATTGCCAAACTTTTCGGAGTTGCGTTTCTACATTAAACAAAAAACCCAAGAAAAATTCGCAAATATATAAAATACGTATACAGCGAAATATAGACAAATCATATACCACAATAGAGAAAGGAAACTCTTATACTTTATATAGTACAAACCAATACCAAAAAAAAAAAAAAAAAAAAAAAATCTTGCGAGTTATTAGATAAATGAGAAATTGCTGTATGCGCAGCTTTGATTTCGAGGAGGGAGGTATATCTTACGCGTATAACCATGCATTTACCATTTATTGTCAGAACGTGAAACCGTTTGTGACGTAGTCATTTACTTCCAACATGTTAAACGTCCAGGTGTTTCTCGGTTACCCTGTCTGTAAGCAACCCTATGCACCAGATGGCGACGCTGTTCGTCTTTAACTCATAGCACGAGTACCGCCATCTACTGAGCCTTTTTTGTAGTTAGGAGATTAATTATGCTTCCAACCAGTGGGTCGTTTGGAAAGTAACACTATTGAAACTGCGTAACGAGTAGGTACCGATTGGACCAGACAACCAGTTCCTGGTAATTGATAATAATAATAATGATAATAATAAAATAATAATAAAATAATAAGTAAGATAGATTGCTTCACTGCAGTTTCACAGCTTACGTACTGCACAACAAATATAACATTCGATATTATTAACCAATTTATCTGACCACAAGGTAAATCTCTTCCTCATTCAAACTCTTCATTTCGTTCTCACGAAAAACATAAAACTCCGGTATTTCAAATAGTTGTATCAAACCGCAACAAATGTCAAATATATCCGGCCACAGTTCCTCCATAATTAATAATACACTATGGGTTAATATGATGATTATTATTATTAACGGATATATGAAGTAGGCTATGCCCGCATTGGAAAGATTTATTCATGTATTAATTATGGAAATAGTGTATATGCATGTGTTCTTTGCGAGTTATGTTTTTCCACTTGCCCCTGTTTAGCCGGAGAGACGTGTACTGAGACCACAGGCGGGGACTGCACGTGTAGCTGTGTATGCGAACCATGTAAGTATAAAAACACTCATCGAAACAATACAATTATGATCAAAACAGTAATGGTAACAAGAACAATTAAAATAATTATAAAATGTTAATGGGGAGTGATAATATTGTGTAATAATAAAGAATGACAATAATGATTGAAATAATATCAATAATAATAATAATCAAAATTATACTATAATAATTATAATATAATAATAATGATTCATATCTTATTAGTAACAATAGAAAATAATAAGAGAACATCAATAATAGATAAATACATTTTGCATATATATCAATTTAATTTAGCATAAATGTATAATAATATAACGAACGATATATGTATGCATGACAATGTTTCAATGTACCCCAGTCTGCTTTGCGGAGTGTACTTCCGGTTTCGGTGCATCTAACGAGGTGGTAGGATTTGACGGCAGTGTCAGCTCCATGAACTACGACTCCAAGTACCTCATCGCAACCTATAAACCCTTTGACGATGAAGTGTGCAAGGTTGGTAAAACTCAGAACGTTACTTTTAAATCCAGTAGTAGTAGTTTATTCGATGCTAGACGACTGACTTCCAGCTCTAGAAACACGTATAAATACAAAAAATCAACGAACAAGCAGAGCGACCATCAAATGAATTAAAAATGCGATCCTCTTCTCTCACCTTAATGCATAATAATTATGTGTCTAGATATTAAGTTATTTACGATAATTTAATTCCCTACAATGATTGATTAAGCGAATGGATTTTTCAGTTGTTGGATTTCCATAATATATCTTTGGGATGTACTTTTCTCTGAAGATTACCTTTGGATCCAAATCCGGTAATATGCTGAAATGAGACAATATTCATCTTCTGGGTGAAATAATTCGTAACATTGAAATAATTTACCCACAGAAGAAAAAATGTTGAAGCACTTGGTGGTTGGGTCGTACCGGACCCATAGGTTGGTAACTGTGACACATTACTCAAGTTCAGTCACGAAATCTTAACGAACCCGCGGACATCAGATCTGAAAAATCATAGCTGTAATTTTCGCCCTTAGTGACTTAGATGCAGATTCCGGTTTAATTGTTGATCATTCTAATTAAAATCAGGTGAATGCAGATGAAAGAGCATTTTGAGAAAAGGGTTAACCAGTATGCATCTGATACGCCTAAATGCAAGGCAGTTAAGTATACCGATTGATTCGTCAAAAACATTAATAATACATTAGAGCATCCAGCATTCTATGGTCGCCGAGTGACGAGTGACGGATTTTAACCCACTTGATTTCAGCCTGAGTGTGCAGACAGCATTCAGTCATCACTGTCATGAGACTCCTTTAATGTACGTCGATCTTGTCAACATGCATCAGACACCATGAATGAATAATACCCTTATAATTGACCTCTCCGCCAACCAGTTCCGCGTACGCATCGACACGGACGACAAAAGTGGACCCGTTAAGGTCGACTGGGTGGGTTTCGCCTTCGGCATTCATGAGAAAAATAGCGCCAAGTTCGAGGTGAACTTCAGAATGTCCAAGACGCAGGGCAAGATCGAGGTTCGAGGCCGTGGCTACAAGGTAAGCCAGTGGAAAACACAGATAATCATTTATTATCATGTTCGATCACTCCTATATATTAGCCACAGGTCTATTATATACCACCGTCCCAGTCATTATATTCCACTGTCCGTCGCCTCGATGTCATGGTAATTAATTGTTAATCAGTTCTCCCAGTTATATCCTGTTATATGTCGTCCACCCCATCATTACACTTTACTTTGACGCCATCTACCACGTCATTATACTTATCTTTGATGTCAGTCAGCCACCACGTCATTAAACTTATCATTGATGTCAGCCACCACGTCATTATACTTATCTTTGATGTCAGTCAGCCACCACGTCATTAAACTTATCTTTGATGTCAGCCACCACGTCATTATACTTATCTTTGATGTCAGCCACCACGTCATTATACTTATCTTTGATGTCAGCCACCACGTCATTATACTTATCTTTGATGTCAGTCAGCCACCACGTCATTATACTTATCTTTGACGCCATCCACCACGTCATTACACTTTACTTTGATGTCATCCGCCACGTCATTTACTTATCTTTGATGTCAGCCACCACGTCATTATACTTATCTTTGATGTCAGCCATCACGTCATTACGCTTTACTTTGATGCCATCCACCACGTCATTTACTTATCTTTGATGTCAGCCACCGTGCACGTCATTATATTTATCTTGATGTCAGCCACCACGTCATTTCCTGATTTTTGATGTCAGCCTCCACGTTATTATACTTATCTTGATGTCAGCCACCCCGTCATTATACTTATCTTTGATGTCATCCAACACGTCATTACACTTATCTCAGCCACCGAGTCACTATATAAAACCGCTCACCCACAAATTGCTTCAACTACATTTGCAGCCGCCACAGATAGTGACCTTCGCCGGGGGTAAGGAATGCTTTGACACCAGCGGTGGTTGGTATTTCTGCGTGGAGGAGGTATCCGCGGGTGTCTATCAGGCTACGGCCGGCAGGGACGACAACTCTTGCTGGGTCACGGTTGACTACTTTGAGGACGCGGCCACCAACGACAAGGTCGTGGTGACGGTCTCGGACTACTATATGGGCCAACTGGAGGGGAAGTGCGGCAACTGGGACGGCATGGACAGCAACGACGATCAGTTCTGTGGTAATGCTGACCCAGGAGGCCCACAGCCCTGCATCGACGGTGAACACTTGAACAACTGAAGATCAATTCATAATTTATAATCCTCGCCTTTAATGTTAAGTTCAGGCGTAAGTAATACGTGGACTATACTGAAAAATAGTTCGATCTATGGCACATACAGAAATGATCTGCTGTATTCTGCCAGGTATAGTGCCTAAATAAAGCAAAAGATACAATCATATCTTGGGTTTTGTATTCTTTCCACTTGATCAATATCACTATGTCTTATATCTCATTATGCGCTAATCTCTTGCAGAACTTCGCTATACAAAGAACACCTAGCTAGTTCATACTCCGTATATAAGGTCATTACCTACACCGTACACACAGTCGCCTGGCAGTTTGAATGTTTTATGGACTCCCATACCCAAACCTAACGAAAAACATTTATCGTGCGTCGTGGCAGACCATCTCGCCATATTCAGACCAATTAAACCAAGGCTGCGCTCATAGAGCGCCGAGTCAATTTGGTAACTTAATATTAAACTGAGATCTTTACGAAATATAACGTGCCGGGTTAGTTTAATCTAGTCTAAGCTGACTTTCCATTAAAAATGGCGTGGAGGCGACTTGTTAATTCAAATATAAAGAACTGGAGAAACACGAAATGTCCCATATTTACTCATGGAGCAAACTTTGAAGGGATTGACAGCGGTTCTCGAAGAATCACAACAAATACATAGTATTTGGCCTCTAGAAAAGGTCCTTAATTGCCTTCGGTGACAGTATCGCGGGATCTTGGCAGCCTTAATTATGTAATAAGCGAGGAACAAGAAGAAAATTTGTGTAACTATTGTGGGAAGGTCTTCTTAGACAGAATAGTATACTTCTTTCACTCTTGTGAAAAGTACTATCAACTGGGAAAGGTCTTGGACGCGAACCCAAGCAATGTGTATCTGTTCATAACTGCGAAGAATCGACTTTGATTCTCGGTAAACAGTTCACATAGGATGAGAAAGTAGAAAGTATGCTCACGTGTGGCAATTTACCGTCGAGTACGAACATAATTTCATTTTTCGAACTTTCTCAGGATTACAATTAGGAAAACACCTGTGACGTAAGTGCAGAACTGATACTTAGAATACCAGTGACGTCATCGCGGCATTGACGAATAGTATGAAAGTAGCACTTCACTCGCACTTCGCATTGGAACGTATAGCGCGATTGGCGAACGCTTGGCTGGAGGCGGGCACACTCGAGTCGGTGATTGGAGTATGTGTAAATCACTGTAGATTAATATATGTTTAACAACAGACTGGCGGTCAGAAAATTAGTTGGGGCAGTATGAAGCATTGTGGATATTCCCGCCTTACGCGGCACAGCAAGTCCGTGGGTCAAACGGTTGGCGGTGGTCGTCATACATAATGCTACCTAGCTTGCGTTGTCACCACGAACTAAGATCAAGAAAGGCAACTCACAAAGTAAACCGACATCAAGTTAGGTTAAGCTCTTTATTTAACTTCATTTCAAGCGTAAAGTCCACCTCAATACATTCCATTCATTCATGCACACACATCCATTCAGGTTCCACTCTGCTTGTCTTCATCTGTTCCGAACTTGGCGTTTTGCTATCCTCCCTAATTGTGCCTTGGCTGTAAAATACAAACAGGACATTCAAAGTATTTTATTAAATAATGTGTCAAATCGAGACGTACTGACGCCCGTAGTGCTCACACGTTAGAAACATGCCAGCGTTACTGCTGGAATTCGCTTGTTGAATAAGTACATGAAATTGTTGGTGCGTGTACTTTACAAAATGCACGCCCCATGCATATTATTTATAATTTAACGGTAAATTTCTGCACAAAATTAAATCACAAAAAGCGCGATGGTCTTCCTTTGAAGACACCTCAGTTTCTCATATATAAGTTTTCCAGTTTTAGACAAATAATGCCTGTGATATTCACTATTTTACCCGGTGTCAATCATAAGTAAAGCAATTAGCATGATTAGGGAATACATATATTCTTCCTATGTGAAAGATTCAACAATAATTTGAGGCGCCAAAGACCAGCATAAATAGCTACAGCTGCATATAGGGCAATTTTTCACAATGGATGCATTTTAAATCTTTTATGTAATAATGATTTACTGATTATTGCATAAAGGCAATGCTACAGTGTACAAGAATATTCGGTCCGACAGATGCGCGAAATACTGGCGTGCCACTTGTGTAAGACATCATCACACTGTGCACATACGTCATCAAAATTGTGCACATACGTCATCAGAACTGTGCACATTGTTGGCGGTTTGTGCTACTACAAACTCAATATAAATATGAGGCTGTATACATCTCGCAAGTAGTTACCAACGAGTACACGTGATTCCTACGAAACAGTCGGACATTCATTATTATATTCAAAAATATGTGTAATTTTAATATATATTTCACCCTCGATATAGATGTTGGTTATCCATGATGAACGGTATAAGAAGTCTTAACACGGACCCGTTATCCTGTTCACTTTATTGCCATATAGCTGTTTTTGTCTGAACTCCTCCGCGGCCTGTGCGGAGGTCAGCCGGATCTGGAGCTGTTCCTTGGTGTGAACGGCCTTCACCCCAGCGTCCCTGGCGTAAGATAGAGTATTGATAGCTTCAGGCACCAGGCCCGTCGTACAAACACAAAACACAAAAACATAACATGCAAACGACCGGAACGAACCTTTTAATTGGAGAAAACTGGGCTTAACTTTATTGAGACTTCATAATAGTATTACAGTTTACGCGTTTCACTGAGCGACAGATAACAATGGTTCCTATTTGTGTTCTATGTGTTACAAAAAGGGTACAAATTAGCTACACTGAATGGTTGAGTACACGCTAAAGCCTTTTTATTTAAAAAAACAAAAAACGCAGGATTATTTTCTCACAAAGTCTATTGTTGCAGGATATCCAGAGTTTAGGATTATCTTCAAGAAAACGACAATGTGCTCCAGTTAGAGAAAATATTATGTCGAGTAGCACATGGTATCGTTTGGTGGCTTCGAGGACGACACCTCAAGCTCATAACATTGTATTAATGGTGAGGATGGAGGACAGTCCACGGGGACAACCCTCTAGTCTTTTGAACGAAGAACATGGGATCTTTACACATATACATCCTCTGAGCAATATGCTCTGTATATTTGCAGTGGCCACTTGCCTGCCATGGCTTTTACCGGTAGATCATTTCACTGTCCATCATTTTGGGGCCTAGTCTATTTGCGACAGTAAATCTGCTGCCAGTTGAGCATTAGCATGACAAAATATCATCTATATGTAAATTATCAGCAACGCGATAAGTGTATTTATGCTGCGGGCGAATAATCTTAGGTTACAGCCATTTTTCTTTAGCTGTTTAGTAATTATATATATACCGGAACACTGTGGTAATTGAGGCGATGCAGCTGCTATTCACATATTTACGGTATTATATGCAGCCTACACGTGTGTGTGTTTACATCCGGTGCACTGGTCAAGTCGATTCCGAGGCTGCTTCCCGGGTGCTCATTTCCGGTCATTTCGGGGGTCAAGCCGTGATCCCGAGAGAATCCCTCTCTCTGACCAGCGGCAGCAAACCAGCAGCATCGGCAATCGAATTTTAGATCCACAGACATCGCCGGACTCACGCAAGAAATCGGCATTTGGGGACGGGGTTGATCACAGCAGCATCATCTTGTCGTTTTAACAATATTTTTGTACGGCATCGCCTAACGAAAAGCAAGTGAGTTGAATTATCACAATTTGTCCAGTTTTACTATTTTGCCTTGGTCCTGTCCGTCATGGATCCGGTCAGATCCAGACTTCGACCACGTGTTGCACTCATGATCGGCCATTCCTTTGTCCGTCGATTAAATCGTCACTGCATCGATAGTCATATAAGAAACATGGCGTTATCTTATGCCGATTACACTGTATTTCTTTATGGGGTGCCCGGCTCCAATGTTTGCAGTCTGAGAGAAGAATTGAAGCACATGGTTTTGCAAATGGAGCCAGACATTGTTTACATTGAGATCGGCACAAATGATATTTGTTCTGCCACCACTGTTCCTGCGATACTTGCCAGGCATATAATGGATTTAGCAGTGCTTGCAAAACGGCTGGGAGATACTGGTGGACAGAGGGAGGTATCTATTGGCGAGATACTTCCCAGATATATCGTCAAGTCTGGTCACAGATCTGTGAACCATTATTTTTTTGTTACTTCAACAAGTTGACAGTTTGTTGGAAGCAGGTTGCGATCAAGAAGAGGGCATCACTTTTTGGAGACATCGTTCATTAAGGAATTGGAAGCGTTTTCTTTGTGCTGATGGTGTTCA
This sequence comes from Arenicola marina, assembly GCA_964019135.1. Lineage (NCBI taxonomy): Eukaryota > Metazoa > Annelida > Polychaeta > Arenicolidae > Arenicola > Arenicola marina. The sequence continues at coordinate 15,530,657 of OZ025253.1, forward strand.
CCTTTCTGGGCAAGGTATGGCTCGGTATTTTCGCAGTGTTAGAGGTGTACTCCTTTATGCCGCCACATAGGCCAGCAATCGTTCCATGTTCTGGCTCGGTAGTTAATGTAGGATCTCAAATGAATTCATCATTCTGGATATAGGATTCATGTGGTAGTAATTTCCCTGGGGTTTCAGGATAAGTAACTACCAATAACCAATATCCAGAGATTTTCGACACTCGGTGGATGTGACGGCAGGGTTTTCTATGTCGTAGGTCGTGGTACACTTGTTTCGGTACCTGTAACAACCAGTATTCAGGGAGTTTCTACGCTCTATGAACGTGACTGCAGAATTTTGGGCATCAGAGGTCAATATCCAGAGGCTTTCGACATGCAGTAGATATGACAGCAGGGTTTCTGGGTCGTAGGTCTTGGTACACTGGTCTTCGGTACCTGTAACAACAGGTTACAGTAACAACAGTTTTCAGGGGATTTCTATGCTCTATGAACAGGACAGCAGAATTTTGGCATCGGAGGTCGTTACACAGTGGTTTGGTACATGTAACAACCAGTATCCAGGGAGTTGTTATGCTCTCGGGGATTATGACAGCAGGGTTTTTGCGTCATAGATTGTGGTACACAGTTGTTTTTCTGTACCTGTAACAACCAGTATCCAGAGAGTTTCTATGCTCTGTGAATATGACAGCGGGGTTTCTGCGTCACAGGTTGTGGTACACAGTGTTTTCCGTACCTGTAACAACCAGTATCCAGGGAGTTTCTATGCTCTCTGTGAATATGACAGCGGGGTTTCTGCGTCACAGGTTGTGGTACACAGTGTTTTCCGTACCTGTAACAACCAGTATCCAGGGAGTTTCTATGCTCTCTGTGAATATGACAGCGAGGTTTGTTGCGTCATAGGTTGTGGTACACAGTGGTTTCTGTACCTGTAACAACCAGTATCCAGGGAGTTTCTGTGCTCTCTGTAAAAATGACAGCGGGGTTTCTGCGTCATAGGTTGTGGTACATAGGGTTGCTGTACATGTAACAACCAGCATTCAGAGAGTGTTCTATGCTCTCAGGGAATATGACAGCAGGGTTTCTGCGTCATAGGTTGTGGTACACCGTGGTTCCTGTAACAACCAGTATCCAGGGAGTTTCTATGCTCTCTGCGAATATGACAGCGGGGTTTCTGCGTCATAGGTTGTGGTACACAGTGGTTTCTGTAACCCGGGGGATAAGGGAAGCCCACCATCGCATCAGATTGTCTAGGGAGGCCAAGCTGGACCTTCAGGCTTGGCAGCATTTTCTCACGACCTACAACGGCAAATCGCTGCTTCTTCACGATCGATGGTCCACCTCTACCGCCATGCACCTCCATACCGACGCTGCGGCTTCGACGGGTTATGCGGCCATTTTGGGTTCTGAGTGGTTTAATGGAGCCTGGCCAGAGGGCTGGCAGGCCTACCACATTACGACTCAAGAGCTCTACCCCATCGCGGCCGCGGTAGAAGTTTGGGGGCATATCATGGCTGTGTTATCTTTCGGTCCGATAACGCTGCCGTTGTAGATATAATCAACAAGCGGTCCAGTAAGGACCCGACGGTCGTGCGTTTGGTCCGTAGATTAGTGATGTCACCAATACTTAATAATATTCTTTTCAAGGCCCAGCATATTCCAGGAGGTGACAATGTTATTGCTGACAAACTTTCACGATTCCAGGAAGAGGCAGCAAGAGCGGAGGCACCTTGGTTGGCGGAATCACCAGTCACCGTACCATGCAGTTTTGACCCTACCTTGGACCAGGTGATCCGGCAGTTGCTGCAAGCCTCGCTGTCAGCTTCCACACGAAAAATTTACGATAAGGTGTTGAAATTGTATATGTCTTTTCTGTTTAAGTACGGTCGGCAGTCTAATCCTATGCCGGCCACTATTGACAACGTTCTCGGTTTTATAGCCTTTCTTTATAATTCAGGGTACGCGCCATCCACGATTACTACTTATGTGTCAGCCTTGTCGTATTTTCATAAGATCAATTCTTTACCCGACCCGACAAGCTTCTTCATTGTTAAAAAATGCCTGACAGGAGCCAGGGCCTTAAACGTACACGGGTCGCCACGGCTGCCCATTACTTTAACTATACTGAATTCGTTATGTCAGAAGGTGGATGCTGTAGTTTCCGATGGTTACAAGTCTGTTTTGTTAAGAGCCATGTTTGTACTAGCGTTTTATGCCTTCTTAAGAGTAGGCGAGTTTACAAGGTCAAACCAATGTTCTAAGCAGTGTTTAGGGGTGGCTGATATAGCCTTAGTCCGGGCGAAAGGTAGTTTCTCCCACATCTTGGTGTCATTTGTTTCTTATAAGCACAGTGGCGGTAATACTTTCCCCACTTTAAAAATAGCTTCTGCAAGATCGGATCTGTGTCCGGTTAAGGCTATGAGTAGATACTTTAGCGATTCGGCCTGACGGGCCTGCCCCTCTGTTTGTTTTTCGCGATGGTGCCCCTGTCACAACCCATTATTTTAATAATATTTTTCGTCGGACCATAGTGGTCCTGGGCTTAGACCCTTGCGTCTACAAACCACATAGTTTCCGTATCGGAGCAGCTACTGCCGAAGCAAGTCTGAGTTTCTCGGAAATACAAATTGCCCAGATGGGTAGGTGGAAGTCGGGTGCCTATAAGAAATATATTCGTATCCCATCCCTTTCACGATAAATTGTATCCAGCCTTCTCTCGGGTGGGGGGGTGGGCCCTCCGGGCCCCCTTTGACCTGTTTGTCCCCCACATTCCTGGTATATTCACTTACACAGTCGGGCGTGATGTTACGTAAGGGTACGTAATGTAACGTTCGACTGTGCACCCCTTGAGGGGCGGTATAACCATTACGTAAGGTTAACTTTCCATTATCTTATGTCATCTTGCGTAATAATACGCAAGATCAGGTATACACAGTCTGGCGTCATCTTACGTAAGTGTACGTAATGTGACGTTGGACTGTGTAGCCCTTCTGGGTCTTTTAACCATTTAAGGTTATACTTATTTTATGTCATCTTGCTGGCTATAGCTGTTCCGATATGAATGTGTATATATTTTCGTCATTTAGAAATAAATGGCCTTTCACCACCAACACGGTGTTATTTCTTCCCAGCAACGAGCTTCGCGAAGGCTGGATGATAGACCGGCTGGTATAAATAATAAAAACGGATACAATCGCAGTATAATCATAGGTTTGGTATCATTAAAATGGTTGTGTATTGCTTACTCAGGTCAGTGTTTTTCAGAGCGATCGTGGCAAATACATTGAAAATATGGGCTAAAACTCTACTGCATTTATGAATTTGACTATTGCATATACCGTAAACTGCCTATTTGAAGCCGCATACATATTAGAAGCCGCACCCCAACTTTCGCCTTAAAACCGGGTTGGCAGGCACCCAGAACCATTTCTGGAAAACTACATATTATAAGCCGCACCCGGACTTTGGGCCCCCCCCCCTGTATCCCTGCTTAATCCAGTCCCGCCAACGAAATCAATTAATTGTTTATACAAGCAGTTGCGACTACTAACAACATTCTCCTCTCCCTCTCCGATTGCACCTCTTTTCAGGTGTTACACCAGTGGCTGGCTCTCCTGTGCCCTACCAAACCAAATCATTGTTTCTACAAGCAGTCGCGACTACTAACAACATTCACCTCTCCCTCTCCGATCGCAGCTCTTATCAAGTGTCACCCCAGTGGCTGGCTCTCCTGGCTCTTACTGCATGTTTATGAATCACTGTCGTACCTACCCAGTATCAAGTTTCTGTCTGGCACAATTAACTTATTGCATTTGGTGCGAGGCCGGCGGCAGCCGTATCAATTTACACCACCTGAAATCTGGCGCCTCTGATCATTGGTCTACAATAGGTGTGGGCGGAGTCGCGTGGCAATAGTAATAAATAACACAACCGTAAGTAGCTCATTGTCAGTCTTGATTGCCATGGTAACACAATGCCTGGGAAAAGAACATCTTACGACTCAGCTTTCAAGTTGAATTATTTCCCGACTTGTATTACGTTCATCATCATACTTCATCAACAAAAGGAAAAAGGCGGCGGAACAGTTCTTCTGATTGTAGCACCCAGGCGACGCCATTACGCAGACGTCGAACCCACAGCGTGGAAGGCCGAAACGTGCAAGGCACATTGGAAAAGTGGCTGACCAACGGTCACGGCCCGGTGAGGCTACGCTCTGCTAGCGAGAGTGACGGATCGACGGAGTGTACAACGGACAAGTGTTCTGACAGGTACGAAGTCACAGCTGTTAGCCCGCAGGGCGCTGAAACAATGGAGGAAATCAAGTCACTGCCGTTGGAATTAAAAGCAGATCAGGCAAAACTGCGCGAGCCGCTAGAACAGAGAATCTCTAATATGGAGGGCCAATTGAATGTCAGATTGACGAAGGATTTTAAGAATCTTCGAGACTTTGTTGATCTGGAACTTGCCCAAGTCTAAAACAAAATGGATACGTTTGAACAGAGGCTGAAGGCGATAGAAGCAACGGCGTCACCCGCGCGAAAGCCATTTGATCCAGAATATAGCGTCATTGCAGTGAACCTGAAAGAAGAGCCGGGGGAGAATCTACAAGACAAAATTGAAGAGTTAATTCGCAACCGTCTTGGTCTGAGAGACATTGCAGCGCAGCGAATAGCGAGACTGCCCTCTAGAAACAATAAACCGGGAGTCGTTAAAATAGAATTCACCACAACCGACGATAAAATTGCAGTCCTACGTGCGAAGACAAATCTCAAGGACGATAATCAGTACAGGCGAGTGTTCCTCAGGAGGTGTATGGACCACACAGAGCGCTTAGTTCATTTGAACTTTGCTGAAATCTTCAAGGAAATGCCGAACGGACATAAGTACAGAATAAGCGGTTGCGGCCGGGTGGTGACGAAAGACAGCCACGGGAGGAACAAGAATGAGTCGTCTGCTATCGCATCCTCTGGTCCAGACTCTGCAAAGAACACGTAGGATGGCGCCCCGCCCCCACCCTCGACTCTGACGGTGTCCACCTGGAACATCAACGGATTCACTGAGTTAAACAAACTGTTATAGCAGTCCGTCATCAACAGTGTATCGAGTGACATTTTTTGCTTAAATGAAACCCACTTGATAGAAAACTCAAGTATGTTGATACCTGGTTATACTTTCTATGCTAATAACAGAGGTAAAATGCATGTGAAGGCGACTAAGGGCTCCGGTGGAGTCGGAGTACTCGTAAAAGATACACTCTTTGCAGAATTTAAATATCAGGTAATTGATAAAGCGGAAGGTATTCTGGGAATTGAGTTAACGTTTTCGTTTGGTGTTGTTCGCTTGCTATCTCCCGCCCGAGAACTCTACTTGGGGTAAAGATGCTTCAGCCTTCTTTTCACATCTAATGACTGAGATATATATTTATACAATGAGGCCGATATGATCATAATTTGTGGTGATCTAAATGCGCGAGTTGGTAAGGAGCAAGATGTCATTGAAGGTGTTGATGATGTGCCGACAAGGGAGGTTCTCGACAGTACAAAGAATGGTCATGGTGAATCTCTGCTTGGTTTTCTGCATGACAGTAAATTCTGTATGTTAAATGGGAGGTTACAAGCTGTAGATAACAATTATACCTTTGTGTCGACTAGAGGTAAATCCGTGGTTGATTACATCATTGTGCCACATGACTGCCTAGCGGCGTGTAAAGCCTTTACGGTACAGTTGGTGTCAGACCTTGTCACAAATAATGGTCTCAGTACTTTAGTTACAGATCAGTGTAAACTTCCAGATCACTCCGTTCTTACCACGGAATTTTGGTTTAGAAGCTTAGAAAGGACCGATCCTCTGTTGTTTGCCAATGTTAAATTATCGGGAGAAAAGAGATATAAGTTAAGAATCATTCCCCCGGCTTTCATGTCTACCGAGAGATGCGGCAGAATAATGATAGAACTGATTGAATGTATTGAAAACTTTAATCGAGAACAAGCTGCGATCGACCAGGAGTATGACAATTTATGCAAAGCAATACTGAGTGAAATGGACGAATATCTCTCATTTTCACAATATACAAAAGGTGCTAAGCGCAAATTAAAACACAGTAAGCCTTACTGGAGTGATCACTTAACTAGTTTATGGCGCGAGAGGAGTGAGAAAGAAAAATTATATGTAAAGTCTCAAGACAAAACAAAAACAAGAAGGCTGAGAGAAAATTTTAAACTTGCTATAAATCGATTTGATAAGGCCCTCCGAAAAACGAAGAGACAACACAATACAGCTATGATAAAACGATTGGAAGATATTAATACAGATAACCCGCAAGAATTCTGGAATACCTTAAAAACGCTCGGCCCTAGAAAAATGAATGCCGTCCCACTAAAAGTTAAAATGGAAGATGGTCACTATGCTACAGACCCACATGTGGTGTTAGATAAATGGCGTGGCGATTTCACAACCCTCTACAATAATAATAATCAGTGTGAAGATGGTAAGGACCATTACCTGGAGGCAATGGCTTATAAGGACTTTTTTGAGAGAGAAACCCTATCTGGTCAGTGGCCAATGAATATGGATATAAACCGCGACATTGAACTTAGGTACAGCTGGTAACGTCCAGACTAAAGACTCGAAAAGCGGTGGGTGTAGACGGTATTCCTAACGAGGTGCTCAAACAACATTTTAAAATGTCTGCAAGTGCTGTTTCAGCGATGTTTCGACTTTGGTATGGCTCCGACGTTGTGGGCGCGTGCTATAATCAAGCCTATCCCAAACAATGCACTGGTGGACCCATGTGTGCCGCTGAATTATAGAGCCATAAGCCTTATTTCATGTATAGAAAAGGTGTACTCCGCGGTTCTCAGCAGAAGGATCACGCATTACTGTGATGAAGCTGATATTTTTGTAGAAGAGCAAAACGGATTCCGGAGTCATAGGAACTGTCTTGAACATATATACAGCCTGAATAGCATCGTTAATGGTCCAAAAAACAGCGGGCTCTCAACATTTACAGCTTTCATTGACATGGAGAAAGCCTTCGACCGTATATACCGGAATCTATTATGGCTAAGACTATTACAATATACATTACATAGATGGCAAGGCTTATTTGGCTGTCCGCTCTTTGTATCGTGACACACAAGCATCGATAAGGGTAAATGAATTATGTACACACTGGTTTAATGCCAATTACGGTGTCCGCCAAGGTGACACCCTTTCACCCACGCTTTTTAAGCTATATATCAATGATTTAGCTGTTCAACTGAAAGCACTAGATGGTGGAATTAAGGTTGGCAATGAAACAGTATCTATCCTACTATATGCTAATGACACTGTACTCCTGGCGGAAAGTGAAGATAAGTTACAGCAGATGTTAAGTTTTACATGTGAATGGTGCAAAAAGTTGAAACTAAGCCTTAATATAAATAAGTCAGGTATAGCTCACTTCCGGCCTCGTAGGCGTAGATGAAGCATGTTTTCTATTTTATTTCGGGAATCAGAGAATATCGCTTGTCAGTAACTATAAATATCTAGGAGTCATATTTGACGAGCAGTTGTTGTTTCTTGAGTGCTCTACGGTGGTAGCTGAATTTAGCGGGAGAGCCCTTGGAGGTATTATCGGTCGCTTTAAATCTCTTAAAAACGTAGGTTACGAAACGTTTACTCATCTTTACCACGCAGGAGTTGTACCCATTTCTGACTATGGAGCTGGAGTATGGGGAATGGGTAGACACGCTAAATGTAACTCCATTCATTACAGGGCCATGATGTATTTTATGGGTGTTCATAAGTTCGCACCCATAGAGGCTATTACTGGCGACATGGGGTGGATGTTACCAAAGTACGGACGATATCTATGTATGCTACGGCTATGGAATTTGTTAGTGAAATTACCAGAGTATCGCTTACCGAAAATAATGTTTAATTGGGAATACGGACGAAAAGAAGGAACCTGGTGTGGTGACATAGAGTCTATACTAGACAAACTGGGGATGATTAATCTATTTGAAGCTAAGGAGGTATGTAATTTTGATGTATGTGCTACCCGTCTAACAGACCTGCAGAATATTGAATGGAAAGAAAGCGTGCAATCAAAACCTAAGCTTAGAACTTACATAAGGTTAAAAAGTCACATCGAACCAGAGCCATATCTCCGGCAATACCTGCGCAGGAGTCAGCGAGCCCTCCTCGCATCAGGTGTGGTATTTTACCGTTGGAAATCGAAACGGGGAGATTTAGAACGAAGACAGATCAACACTCTAACCGGTACAGGAGGAGGGAAGCGCATGAACGCTTATGTCGGATATGCTCATCCGGGGAGGTGGAAGATGAGGTACACTTTCTTTGCTGCTGTCGGAAGTATAGTAGTCAACGTGAAAACCCGTATCGGAAAGTATGTCATCCTGATTTTATGGCCCTGTCTAACTATGATAAATTGACTCAGCTAATACAAAACTACTGGAAAGAGGTTGCTCAATTTTTAAGCAATGCATGGATGTCCCGGCGTAGTTTGTTATGTAATTAAGACATAAAAAAACTTAAGCTTAAATTTAGTCAAGTACTATTATTGTATCGCATTGATTTATTTTATTGAATTGAATTTTTTTTTCTTTCATTCTATTTTTCTTCGTTTGTTTTTTCTGCTTTTTTGTTCTTTTTTTTTCTTGCTTTTTTCTTTTTTCTTTATGTCATTATTATTATATATATTTTTTTTTCTTCTCTTTTCTGGCCGATATGCGGCAGTCCTAACACCATCAATTTCACAGTCACTTGTAAGCCCGGTAGGGCTGGGTGAGGGGTTATATTTTGTGTTTAACTGGTTGTTAATGTTATCGGTTGTATTCCTCATATGTGACTTAAATAAACAAAGTAATTACTTACTTACTTACTATGATGCAATACATTATTTTGGCAACACTGGTAATTTTCGTGTGTTCATTATCTTCAAGAATGAATCGAAAAACAGACCTAGCCGTGTTGTATTAACGTAAGTGTGCGTTATTCAAACAGAGAACGGTAAAACAGTGCTTTATTTTAATAATGAACGGAAAAACTGTGCATTATCTAGATAAAGAACAGTTGTTAATATTGACTCGTCAAGTTTCACGGTATAATCAGTCGAGCTGATCTGGGCGGAGCCGACTTGGCTGGTGTTGACGAACTTGCCAATTTCAAGACAAGCAATGGAATGCATAAGTCAATGTTAAGCACCAAAGGGGCGGGGGTTAGATCAGAAATCTCAATATATATGGAAATTCCAGTTATCGATTGCATACATTTCTCATTATATCTGTCATATCGCTTTTCAGGGGGCGATGTTTTCACGAAACTAAGAAGCAAAGACTTCCAAAATGTCTACTTCATCCACGCCTGCCCACCCTACCCTCCCCCCTGGGGCTTCAAAAGGACGAACTGTTGTTTCCATAATGTTTGCTTACGTATTAGTAGGGCAGTGCAATTGACACAATAGTCAATTTCGTGTGTCCAAACGTGAGCAAATTAAATGCCTTGTTATAACAATTTTATAAGTACGTTAAAGAACTCGCTGTCGTGCATTCCCCAAATAAACCACTCGACCCTATGGCGTTTCGTGCTTTATTTTGGCGAATGCACTCCAGCTCGTTCTTTAACTAGTACATAGCTTATAGGTCTCCCAATCATGGCAATAGCTAGATAAACCTAACTACGTATATAAATAAATAATAATTCTTAACAGTAAATAGTAACAACCAACAGTCCACGCAGGACTAACATTGCTGGAGTTCATTTAACCCTTCCATCTTCTCACCCAGGTTTCGTTATTGTGACAAATAAGTGCACTAAACAGGTTTAATCCTCGGTCCCAAATGTTATGGCCTCAGGACCGCCGATTAATTATACTGGTAGAAAGCGGATTCAACCACAGATTTAACTAAAATCCGTACGCTTAATTTCTGTTCCGACGGGGTTGTAACCCACCACCCCGGCCGATCAATTAATGATCTGATGTTACATACAAACACAACAGATTTCTCACTGGTACCTGTGTTTGTAAGACGTTTATGAAGCCCCAACGTCTTATACAGACGCCATATTTGTTTTTGGCGTTAGCTGGTATTTGCTCCATGCCGTTTGGCACTAATCCTAACACTAACCCTAACACAAACGTGCCTCAGATGATAAAGTCTAGCCCCTCGGAACATTTTTTTTCTTTCACCCTATGTCGCTCTCGTTTTTCACGGCAAATCCGTTCGGTTTACTCTTTTTTCACGGACAACCCGCTCTGTGAATACACATTAATTTTCATGCCATACCGTGACTTTATATCGTCTGCCATGCCCTCTTACGTTTATTACAAACCAAACATTCACATCGTCTGCAAAAACCTTCATGATTATGACATATTGATCATTCGCACCGTCTGGTGTTCCCTCTAACGCTCATAACAACCAAGCTTTCATACCTTATGCAACGCTCACTCACGGCTAGATAAACCAAGACATTAAAACCGGCTGCCAAGCCCACTCACGGCCATGACAAACCAGGTATTCACATCGTCTGCCAAACCTTCTCATGGTAAAGACAAACCAAGCATTTACATAGTTTTACATTTAACTATAACTTGTACGCAAACGCCGACAATGTAAAAACGGCTGATTTTATACCTTCTTTTTCAAAGCCCGCGAATATTGCGTGATTAACAGCGCAACAAACGGCATTGTGCGAAGGAAATATCACTCTGGAGGAGGTTAAAGTATTCGTGAAAGGAACGAATAATATTAGGTCTCCAGGTCCTGATGGCGTTGGTCCCGATGGATTTCTTTATATTTTTATTTTTCTAGGTGTTTTCCTGCTTAGAAGTTTACAACATACGTATAGCACTGAAGTCAATTGCACCAAAAGAGGGGGTTATCACATGCTTAGCCAAAGACGACACGCCACATGGAGCCATGAAAAAGGGTTTTCTGAAATGTAGATTCATCGGGGAAAATAGCCAGATTAGTTTACCACACAATGCATTACCTCTTCTTAGTAATAATAAGGCTGGTATGATACTCCTGGTAGATTTTTAGAAGACTTTTGTCACTTTAAATTGAGCTGCGTTTAGACAAGTAAGGTTTGGGAAGCATATGGAACCAAATAGTTGTATTATTAACAACGGTATTATGTCTGAATGTTTTATATAGTAGCCATGAAGCATTTAGCGATGTTCCTAAAATATGAGAGTTGGTTGGGAGTGGGAGGAGCTCCTCTATAGTAAGACTGCAGTGACAAGTTTACGTGTATGACTCTGGCAAGGAAATATCACTATGGAGGAGGTTAAAGTATTCGTGAAAGGAACGAATAATATTAGGTCTCCAGGTCCTGATGGCGTTGGTCCCGATGGATTTCTATATATTTTTATTTTTCTAGGTGTTTTCCTGCTTAGAAGTTTACAACATACGTATAACACTGAAAGCTTATCCAGTGCACAAAAACAGGGGGTTATCACATGCTTATCCAAAGACGACAAGCCACGGAGAGCCATGCAGAAGGGTTTTCTGAAATGTCGATTCATCGGGAAAAATAACCAGATTAGTTTACGACAAAATGCATTACCTCTTCTTAGTAATAATAAGTCTGGTATGATACTCCTGGTAGATTTTGAAAAGGCTTTTGGCACTTTTAGCAGCGATTAGACAAGTAAGGATTGGGAAGCATATGGAACCAAATAGTTGTATTATTAACAACGGTATTATGTCTGAATGTTTTATATAGTAGCCATCAAGCATTTAGCGATGTTCCTAAAATATGAGAGTTGGTTGGGAGTGGGAGGAGCTCCTCTATAGTAAGACTGCAGTGACAAGTTTACGTGTATGACTCTGGCCAGACAGTGTCACGTTCATTTGGGGATTAATACACCCTGAGTGAACATTGCGATGTAATCATCAGAACTAATCACGATTACTATTGCATTAGCAATGTAATCGATTACGATAATTATTACATTAGCAATGTAATCGATTACGATAACTATTACATTAGCAATGTAATCGATTACGATAACTATTACATTAGCAATGTAATCGATTACGATAACTATTACATTAGCAATGTAATCGATTACGATTACTATTACATTACCCTTAAAACCAATATAATCGATTACGATATTACGTAAAAAATGTAATCGATTAAAATCGATTACGATTACTGATTATGATTTTCTCTATGTCAAGAACATAGAATATATTATTGGTTAGTATAGCGATAATACATTTTGGATGCTGGACGGTAGTGCGGAATCTCCTAGGCTGTTGTTAAAGATTATGGAGGAATTTTAAATTAGTTCGGGGTTGAGCTTGAACGTCAAAAAAAAAGCCATGTACGGACATCCCACTGGAGTGGGTCGAGGACTTGTTCTGTTTGGTATTCAGTTTAGTGCTCAATTAGACAACATGATTGATCTAAATTATGATAGGATAATTGAAGAGTTTAATTTAATTTTCAAAGTATATGGAAAAGGAATTTGTCTCTTAGTAGTAGGGTGACAGTTGTAAAATCACTGGCCTTACCAAAGCTTGTACATGTAATGTCCGAGCTTCCTGCACTAGGCCAAGCTTATAAGCTTACTCCAGCTATCTGCAAGTTTGTCTGGATAAATAAGAATCCTAAGGTTTCTATGGGTAGAATGCGCCAAATAGAATCCCAAATATGGGTCTCACCCATGTCCCATCGTTTATAAAAACACTGAAAATCGCAGGGATGGATAGATCAGTAGACGCCTGTGGTAGGTGTCAAGATTTATAGATTGTTTTAGTGAAACGATTTGCGAAGAAAAGAAATTATATTGGGAGGTAGACCTCTAGCCTTAAACGTTTCAATAAATGTCGCAAACCCATTTTGGGCTGATATCTTCAATGCCTATTATTATTATCAAAATCGTTTGGTATTTCTGAAACTGAGGCATTAAGGTACCCAATATATTGAACACATTTTCTGACGAATATTAACATTATGTTTTAGGAAGAAAGAATTTTTAAGCAATGGTTTAAGGAATATAATGCTGTTTAGTAGTTTATTAACTCATGGAGTCTCGCCCGCTGGTATGCCGCTAGTGACAATATCACCAATACCTAAAGGCTCTAATAATAATCCTCGAACTACAGAGGTATTGCTATTAGTAGTGTGCTAGGGAAGTTACCAGACCATGCTATTCTCAAAAGCAATAAACAGATATTCAAATCCTGCGAGCAACAATTTGGTTTTAAAAAGGGGCACTCAACCACCCAGTGCACCTTTGTATACAAAGAAGTTATCCAATATTACATGAACGTTGGAGGTGATGTGTATACCGTATTATTAGAAGCAAGTAAAGCGTTTGACTGTGTCAATTACGTCAAGTTGTTTCAAACACTTATTCAAAGAAATATACGCCACGTTATAGCAAGATTTATCCTATTACTGTATATAAACCAGCAGGTAGGGGTGCGTTGGGCAAATTTCCACCATTCGCGGAGTGAAGCAAGGTGGTGTTATGTCGCCCATACTCTATTGTGTTTATAATGACGCACTGATAGCACGTTTGCAACTTTCAGGATTTGGTTGCCACGTGGGTCCGGTATTTGCCGGGGCATTGTGATACGCTGGTGATTTGGTGATACTAGTCCCTAGCAGATCTGCTCTGGTCGTATGCTAAAGATTGCTAGCGAATATGCTAAAGAATATGACATCAAATTCAATCCGCACAAGAGCCAGTTGTTGATATTCAGTCGGGATGATCTGGCTGAAAACGCAAATCCAGTTCGAGAACATCGTACTTAAGCACAACAAACCGCCATACACTTAGGCAACCTGGTAGTCGGTGCATCAGGGAATAAGGTTATAGTCGGCCACTGCTTAAATGCATTTATCAGAAAGGTGAATGTGTTTCACGCTCAATATAAACACGTGTCCCTCCAAATTAAATGCAATCTTTCCAAGACATGTTGTATGTCTGCCTATGGTAGTCAGCTATGGGACGTCTCAAACGCGGCGTGTCGTTGTTACTACACTGCCTGGCGAAAAACAGTGCGTATGCTGTTCAATTTTTCGTATCGAACTCATTCCCTGCTACTACCTGTTATATGTAACGACCATTCTGTAGAACTACAACTACCCTCATGGCGTATTTTTGTAGTATCTTGACCAGTGAAAATGTGTGTACAAAGACCGGGGCCAGACTATAAATATAAAATCAGTAAATATAACATTAAGACGTTTACCATCTCGGAAATTAAGTCACTCATGCTTAATCACACCGCCTCTGTCTCTATTGAATACGAAATGCGCGCTGGTGCGATACTAGACTTCCTGCAATTCAAGATGAATGCCGCTGACCTAGTTGAAGTACATAATTTGAACGAGATGATCGCATATTTATGCATAACATAGGCCCCTAATGCAACGTTGACGTGTAATTCAGTTGTTTGTCATTTACTCTCTTTCTTTAAAGTTTATCTCGTTTAATTTCCATTCCTTCTGTTGTATTTATTGTGTGTGTATATGTACGCTGAACTACGAGTTCGAATAAAGATATGTATATATATAAATAATTTAGCCAACCACAACGGAAACCTATTTAGTTGGTTTGAGTTTAGAGAAAGATATGAGATTGACATATGACCTCATATGTTCGTCGCCCCGTGAATGGCGACTATTTATTACCCAGCACAATGCGCTTACTAGCGATATAGGTATTAATAGTCATTTAAGTGCAAAAAGAAACACGTGTGTGCCATTATATTTAACTGAAATTAGTTAATGTACTCCCGTTTAACTGTGCTAATGAGCCCAAATGGGTATATTTACACGACATCGCGAGGTATCCATAAATCCTTGTTACGATGACAAGCCATGGCAACAGGTGGCACGTGCAGAACCGACGCCGAAATTTATCGGTTTTAAAACTGCATCGACATGGGACTGCCGTCCGTTGTTCCGGCCATATACCGCGTCACACATCGCCGCCTTGCACGCCAACATCTGTCTTTGATTAAAAGGTAACTTACAGATACCTTAATATACGTTCGTTTGTTCCATAACAAGACGGATAGCCATAAAGTAACGAGGAAAAGGAATCTACAAAAATCAATGTGCCTATGAAATTCTAATGGCTTTTGTATTTCTTGGTTGGTTTGGTTGGCTTAGTTATATGCTCTTCAGACAACCAAGTAGCAATTTATACTAAAACATGCAATTCATCAAGTGTTTATGTCTAGCAATTTCGCTTCGTAGTTGCCTTTTCCGCTCTCATGACGGGTGATATATCTTCTCCCGTGCGGGAAGGTGTCTGTCAGGACTAGGCGGGGAAAGAGACAGAATATTAACGACGTGTCCTGACATGTGTCGGCTTCAACACTACATGCAGCAAGTTGCCATATAATTGATAATTACTCAGAAATCGCCATTCCGGTGAATATACGCCTAGCTTTACGGTTAATTTATGTTTCCTGTAAAAAGTATAAATTCGTCTTGAAATTCAGGAAAAGTACAATGTTCCTGTCCAGCTCTAAGACTTCCAGTCAGAGTTACAGCAGCAGCATCACGATGGCACGCATCTTCTTGACCCTGGCGCTAATCCTGTCTGTCAGCCTCAGCATCCATGGTAACGTACATAGTTCACTGTTTCATTGTTTCTTGCTATTTCTCATACAACAATGTTTCTCCTGACAAACCTTTTGAAATGGAATGATATATTTAAATCTGTATCGCAAAAATACAAATATGCAATGTAAAAAGGCATGTTTTGACAGAGTGGAGTAGAAAAGTGTGGCTTTCATGAAAAACTAGTCTTTGCTTCCGTAGTTTGTCAAATGTGAGGTTGAAGCAATCTGAATGCAATCTTTTCTCTAAGAGCTGGTACTTTCAGTATCTGATAATATGTCCAGTATGTGTTTAACAAAATATGTTGATAATACAAGTGGAACATTGCTATACAAGCAGCTTCTGCTTTACTTTTTTGGGTTGGGGAGGGGGGTGGTGGGAGATGGTTTTTTTTCGCGTAACCATACATACATTTGTCATTTAGTGCCCTTTCTTATAGTTACGTATAGCGCATTAAATAAAATGTTTTTTTTTCATGAAGTTTTTTATCATTTCAGTCATATTTACAATTAAATATTGTCGCACGATATAGAAGTCCACACGCCATAAGTCTACATTAAGGCACTTATCTGGAGATTAATGCCCATATGTTCAGAGGTCATTATTGACTTTTGTTCTTTTTGTTGCATAATCGTGAACTCGGTGATGTTTTGTAACAATTTTGTTTAACAAAATACATAAAATGAGAGCCTGTCTCACGGGCATGCATTCAGCGCACCAGCTCTCAAATAATGGCCAATACTTTTAATATGGATCCCAAATAAACTAAACGGGTAGGTTATTTCGATGGCGTAATATATTGGGCTGGATATATTGAAAGTCCCATTGGAACTAGCAGCTGGAGTTTAACCATTTAATCTCAACACAAGGTAAAACTATTCTAGTCATTCAATTTAAAGTAAAACAAAACTAAACACTGGGATTTAAAACAGTCAAATTAAACCGCCGCCAAATCATTTTGTGTACCCGGCCATACTGTCGTGATAATTATCACTCCATTGTTGAATATTATTATTATTCTTGCAGTAACACATAGAAATGATCGAACATGGCCGTATTCAATGGGATAATTCATGTATTAATTATGGGAACATTGTGTATGTGTTTCTTTGCAAGTTATGTGTGTTTTTGCTTGCCCCTGTTTAGCCGGACATACGTGTACTGACACAACAGGCGGGGACTGCACGTGCAGCTGTGTCTGCGAACCATGTAAGTAGTAAAACACTTAACTAAACAGTGAAATGATAATCAAAATAATAATGGTAACAATAACAATTATAATCAGTGATAATAATGGGTAATAATAATGAATGACAATATTACAATAGCACGAGTTAGCGGAGCGTTAGACAGTTTATTGGCCGGACATCAAGCTGTAGCAGCCCGCCAATTCTTATTATCCGCCATGCACGGGTGAAAATGAAAATAAAGGATTGTTACAGGTAGACGAATGGCCAATAAAATGTCTAACGTCATGCAAAATTCGCCCTATTACTATTACTACGAGTCGAATCGACATTCTAGTTTGCCTCACATATGTGCTGGGTTTTAACATGTCTCTTTACACCATATCAGAGTATATCAGTTTATCGGGACCAAGAAACGGCACGCACAGCCAGGCAACTTAGCAGCCCGGCGGGTCATTTAAATCTATAACCACAATGCCTTTCCGCGTGACGTCATGTTTCATTGTTCCACGCCATGTAACTAAGGCAACGATTGATTATTGAACGGGCCACAGGGCAGTTTTGGTCAGACATGAGGATTTTAGCGGCCTTCAGATTTTGTACTATAGTAGTTAATGCGACAATCAACTCGTTATAGTAATGATAATAATAATCAATGTAATAGTAGTAATAATAGCTAATATCAGATAAGTAATAAATTAAAGATTTATATATGATTAGTGATAATACAAAATATCAGAGAACAACAGTAATAGCTGAATATATTGTTCATACATATACACATATATGTATATCAATTGAATGTCACATACATGTACAATAATATAACATATGCTATATAATTGATACCAATTATCTTGTTGCCATCCCCAGTCTGCTCTGCCGAGTGTACTTCCGGTTTCGGTGCTCCTAACGAGGTGGTAGGATTTGACGGCAGTGTCAGTTACATGGGCTACGACTCCAAGTACCTCATCGCAACCAACAACCCCCTTGAGGACGATGTGTGCAAGGTTGGTAACACCCAAAATGTTACCTTCAGATCCAGTAGTAGTAGTTTATTCGGCACTAGGCGGCTGACCGGCTACAGCCCTGGATACACGTATAAGTACAAAAGTCAAAGAAACAAACAGAACAAACAGAGCTAACATCAAATTATTTCTTTTTTTAATGCATCATATCTGAACAGTCAACTCTGTCATTTACGCGCTAAGTGACTTAGAAGCAAGCTTCGATTTAATTGTTGATCCCTGTTGATCAGATGAATGCAGATGAATCAGTATTTTTTTTGAAAAAGGTGGTAACCGGTATCAGTTTGATGTGACATTCATGTCAAGTAACGCCAAATGATCGCCTCTGGCTGTTTGTTGGCGTTTTAAATCGGTTTAAAGGATATATTCTAGCCAACATATTGGCATGAAAATGCAATACTATAAATCGTTGCCTTGATAGCAACGACTCATTTTGGTCTGTGCACTGTATTTTCGGCGTTGATGCAGTAAAATAGCCCATATATGACTTGATAGAACCATGCCTTCTCTAGTTGCTATACTAATGACATTGCTTAATCCGCGTTTTCTTTCAAATGACTTGGATTCTAACGTAGCAGTTTACGAAACAAATAAACATATAGTATATAGTGTAAGCTATGCAAATCACATCAATGCCTGGTGTCCTATGTGTATGTGTCTCTTATATGTCTCTCATGGCCGTTCCACTCGCTACGATGCGCCGAACCGAGTACTTTAACCCATCTAATGGACTAATGTGACAGCAAGCTTGATTTCTTATTCTTCTAGGGATTTTTGAGGTCACACAATTGTTGAGAGAATTGCAAAATTTCCCCCCGTTTTGTGTTTAACGACATAATGCAGGGTCGCTGGTTATTATAACTATTGATTCGCCAAGAACTTTATAAATAATACATGTAGAAATCCACCATTTTGTCCCCGAGTGACGTACCTGTTTTAACCCAATTGATTCAGCTCGAGTGTGCATACAACATCCAGTCATCACTGTCATGAGAATCCTTTAAAGCAGGTAAAAAAAGCTAGAATAATCGTGAGGCCTTAGTAATGTTTTGGTCCTGAAAGCAACTTTGCAAAACACGACACGTCTTAGAGAACAACGGGTTGAAAGAGATAAATTTCCAATCCTGTCCACAGTAAATTCAAGCGCCGCGCCATTTTGCAACAGAGCGTGACGTCATGGATGATTATACATGTGTCGCCCACATGCGGTGGAATTTTGGTTTATTTTGCTTGTTCAGAGGAAAGCGGAAACGCGTGAAATGATATACCGTGGCCTCGCCTCGCGCTGGAATTGTTACAATTCCAATCCGCACTGTACACCATCTCTTGTAGAAATTAGGCTCGAGAACCACTTTCGATTAAGCAATTGAAAATTAAGATTGTATCCGTCTAATATGAGTACTTAGACTATTAACTGCGGTTTTTTTTATAGTGTGTTGAATATAAGCGAAGTTAGGTCAACATCGCCCGTTTCGCTATTTCCGGTTTGGGTCTCGCTCCCTGATTGGCAAGCCCCAGGCCCAATGAGAGGGCTGCGCCCGGGAAAGCTGCGCTTTCTCGACATGCGGTCACTTCAAAAAATTATTGCGACCAACTGGGGTGTCACAAAAATTTGCGCTCTGTGGAGGGTTGACGCATCGTTAGCAAATAAACGCTTGGGTCAGCTACAAGGGCTAATATTTTTGTCTTTCCAACATACATAAGCACCATGAATTAATAACTTCTTTAATTGGCCAACCAGTTCAGCGTCCACATCGACACTGATGACTCAAGTGGATCCGTCAAGGTCAACTGGCTGGGTTTCGCCTTTGGCGTTCACGCGGCAAATCCCGCCAAGTTCGAGCGGAACTTCAGGATGTCCTTGACGCAGGGAGAAATCGAGATTCGTGGCCGTGACTACAATGTAAGTAAATTGAAAACACTGATAATCATTTATGATGATGTTTGATCTCCCCAGTATATTAGCCAAAGGTCTGTTAATTACCACCTTTCAAGTCATTACTAGTCTCAGTAGCCTCAATGCCATGGTAATTATTAGCGGTTAAGTTTTCACAGTCATATTCTGATATCGTCGATCCCCTCATAACATTTTTCTTTGACGCTCATCCATCCCGTCATTACTTATCTTTAGGTTCATCCATCCCGCATGATATTTTTCTTTGATTTTCATTCATCTCGTCATTATTATTACCTTTGATGTCAGCCACCGAGTCACTACATAAAAACACTCACCCACAAGTTGCTTCACCTACATTTGCAGCCGCCAGAGCCAGTGGTCTTCGGGCCGGCCAAGCAATGCTTCCAGACGGGCGAGGATTGGTATTTCTGCGTGGAGAAGGTATCCGAGGGTGTCTACCAGGCTACGGCCGGCAGGGACGACGGCTCTTGCTGGGTCACGGTTGACTACTTTGAAGACGCCGCCACCAACGACAAGGTCGTGGTGACGGTCTCCGACCACTACATGGGCCAACTGGAGGGGAAGTGCGGCAACTGGGACGGCATAGAAAGCAACGACGATCAGTTCTGTGGGATTGCTGACCCAGGAAGCCCAGAGCCATGCATCGACGGCACACACCTGGAAAACTGAGGATCAAAGCGAACGGCTGGATGAAGACCCTGTTTGAAACGATCTTCTCTTCTTCTATGGCTATAATTCACGATTTTTGAGGCTAAATGTAGGCGTGAGTAACACGTATGCAACATTAAAAACAATCAGACGAGGTCATAGAGAAATGACCTGCTTTGTTCTGTTAGGTCAAAGGCGAACCATAAATAACTGTAGTGCCTAAATAAAGCAATAGATAAAGTCATATCTTCGGTTTTGTATTCTTTCCTATTCTTTTGTATCTCATTATGTGCGAATCTTTTGTGAAGCTTATCAAGAGCCCATAGTTCATACTTCACATATACGGTCATTACAGACATTCGTTGCATAATATTCTGTCCATCGACTCCCATAACCAAACATTAAATATGCCGAACGAAATCGTTATACGGTGTTACTTCCAAATATTACTACACACGTTACTTCAAGGACTGCAAGCAAACGTTCTTATAAGGGGTTTAATATTATGGAACGATATTAGGGCCAAATTCCAGATTCTTCATTTTACATTTTATGAATACTTCAACTCAAACAGAGTCGGTAAGATCACCGCTATGGCTGCCATAGCAACTAAAGTATGGAGACCTAGATTATATACCGTATTCCTCCTTCATTGAAACGTTCGCCCTCGCGCGAATATGCACCCAAATAAAAACAATATGGCAGTGAACATGAAATATTACTAACCCAAATTAAATATGATATTGAATAACGTGGAAAAAATCGTAATGACCACATATATTAAGTAAGATTATATCAGTGTCGAGACCAAAGCAAAACACACACAAAATTTCTCCGAACACACGGTAGAAATAATAGTTCAGGGATCGTTGTGGGATGTTGCAGACATTGTCCCTTAGGCGGCATAGCCGTTTCTGGCAAAGTCCGTACCATACCACGACGTCGATGTGTAAGTCACCGGGCCACCGGGAACCGACAGCTTCGTACTGGACAGTGGTAGCATGCATGACCGTAGCTCATGGTCCAGGTAGGTGGCTGTTCATTGCCACCGTCCCGTCCGTGCCTCATCCCCGTCGCGATGTTGCCGACCGCGCAGGGAACCCTCGACGGCGCGTCCGGGCCTTAAGCCATGCCACAGTGCCACCGCCAGTAACGCCGTCCGGGCCTTAAGCCATGCCACAGTGCCACCGCCAGTAACGCCGTCCGGGCCTTAAGCCATGCCACAGTCCCACCGCCAGTAACGCCGTCCGGGCCTTAAGCCATGCCACAGTGCCACCGCCAGTAACGCCGTCCGGGCCTTAAGCCATGCCACAGTTCCACCGCCAGTAACGCCGTCCGGGCCTTAAGCCATGCCACAGTCCCACCGCCAGTAACGCCGTCCGGGCCTTAAGCCATGCCACAGTTCCACCGCCAGTAACGCCGTCCGGGCCTTAAGCCATGCCACAGTCCCACCGCCAGTAACGCCGTCCGGGCCTTAAGCCATTCCACAGTCCCACCGCCAGTAACGCCGTCCGGGCCTTAAGCCATGCCACAGTGCCACCGCCAGTAACGCCGTCCGGGCCTTAAGCCATGCCACAGTGCCACCGCCAGTAACGCCGTCCGGGCCTTAAGCCATGCCACAGTCCCACCGCCAGTAACGCCGTCCGGGCCTTAAGCCATTCCACAGTCCCACCGCCAGTAACGCCGTCCGGGCCTTAAGCCATGCCACAGTGCCACCGCCAGTAACGCCGTCCGGGCCTTAAGCCATGCCACAGTGCCACCGCCAGTAACGCCGTCCGGGCCTTAAGCCATGCCACAGTGCCACCGCCAGTAACGCCGTCCGGGCCTTAAGCCATGCCACAGTGCCACCGCCAGTAACGCCGTCCGGGCCTTAAGGCATGCCACAGTTCCACCGCCAGTAACGCCGTCCGGGCCTTAAGCCATGCCACAGTGCCACCGCCAGTAACGCCGTCCGGGCCTTAAGGCATGCCACAGTTCCACCGCCAGTAACGCCGTCCGGGCCTTAAGCCATGCCACAGTCCCACCGCCAGTAACGCCGTCCGGGCCTTAAGCCATGCCACAGTCCCACCGCCAGTAACGCCGTCCGGGCCTTAAGCCATGCCACAGTCCCACCGCCAGTAACGCCGTCCGGGCCTTAAGCCATGCCACAGTCCCACCGCCAGTAACGCCGTCCGGGCCTTAAGCCATGCCACAGTCCCACCGCCAGTAACGCCGTCCGGGCCTTAAGCCATGCCACAGTCCCACCGCCAGTAACGCCGTCCGGGCCTTAAGCCATGCCACAGTCCCACCGCCAGTAACGCCGTCCGGGCCTTAAGCCATGCCACAGTCCCACCGCCAGTAACGCGACCTGCGAGGTCAAATCTGTCCAAATCTACACGGACGCGCTCGAAGTTCAGCGTCGGCTGCCGACGGCAGCCAGGATGCTTGCTGTTGTAGCCACCTGGGATAGCGACCAGGGTTAGCGACCTGGGATAGCGACCTGGGATAGCGAGCAGGGTTAGCGACCTGGGTTAGCGACCAGGGTTAGCGACCTGGGATAGCGACCAGGGTTAGCGACCTGGGATAGCGACCAGGGTTAGCGACTAGGGTTAGCGACCTGGGATAGCGACCAATGCAAACGACGTCATGGATCATGGGTGTCGTCGTTATCCTGGGAGCTCTTGACTTTCGCCGTGGCAGTTCAAACTGCAACCACAGAAGATATAGCTGCAGTGGATGCTACCGCGGATGTCGATGACACCGTGGACGCCGATGATACCGCGGACGCCGATGATATCGCGGATTTCGATGATACTGCGGACACCGATGATACCGCGGACGCCGATGATACTGCGGACACCGATGATACCGCGGACGCCGATGATACCGCGGACGCCGATGATACCGCGGACGCCGATGATACCGCGGACACCGATGATACCGCGGACGCCGATGATACCGCGGACGCCGATGATACCGCGCACGCTGATGATACCGCGGACGTCGATGATACCGTGGACGCCGATGATACCGCGGACGCCGATAATACCGCGCACGCTGATGATATCGCGGACGCCGATGATACCACGGACGTCGATAATACCGCGGACGCCGATGATACCGCAAACACCGATGATACCGCGGACGTCGATGATACCGCGGACGTCGATAATACCGCGGACGCCGATGATACCGCGGACGCTATAACGTTATAACACCCTTTAATCTGGTCGTCAGACACTTTGCTAATATTTTATAATCCACATTAACTTCAACTGTGTTAAGCTAATAGTGCTCCAGTTTCCTAGATTGTTCCGCTTTCATTTACCTTTATACAGTAGCATCAATACACATTTTCCTTGTGAATGAGACCCCAAAATATCGGTATCATTCGGCAGTTAAACCATCCGAAAGAGCACTCACCTTTAACTTCTTTGGGACCAACATTCAGTTCATGTTCTGTAATATCACCTACCAAGCTATGCTGTTCTTCATCGCATGTTGTTGGTAGATTTACGTTGCACGAGTAATTATTTAATTCAGCTCGACTCAGTTCAACTCGTTTCTTATACAATTCCTTACCAGACATGTCTGTAATTCTGTGTCGCCCTCAGTGCGTAGGATCTGGGCCTTAGCCTCTTTACTTGCACAATGTACTACCTTCAACACGTCACACCTGTTACACCTTCCATACATCACACCTGTTACACCGTCCACACTTCACACCTGTCACATCGTCCACACTTCACACCTGTCACACCTTCCATACGTCTCACAAGTCACACTTTCCACACGTCACACCTGTTACACTTTCCACATGTCACACCTGTTACACCTTTCACACGTCACACCTGTTACACCGTCCACATGTCACACCTGTCACATCGTCCACACGTCACACCTGTCACACGTCACACCTGAAACACCTGCCACACGTCACATCTGTTACACCGTCCACACGTCACACGTGTTACGCATTCAACACGTCACACCTGTTACGCCTTCCACACGTCACACCTGTTACACCATTCACACGTCACACCTGTGACACCTTCCACACGTCACACCTGTTACACCTGTTACACCTTCCACACGTCACACATGTTACACCTTCCATATGTCACACCTGTTGCACCTTCCACACGTCACACCTGTTACACCTTCCACACGTCACACAAGTTACACCTTCCATACGTCACACCTGTTACACCTTCCACACGTCACACCTGTTACACCTTCCACACGTCACACAAATTACACCTTCCATACGTCACACCTGTTACACCTTCCACACGTCACACCTGTTACACCTTCCACACGTCACACCTGTTACACCATTCACACGTCACACATGTCACACCTTCCATACGTCACACCTGTGACACCTGCCACACGTCACACAAGTTACACCTTCCACACGTCACACCTGTTACACCTTCCACACGTCACACCTGTTACACCTTCCAAACGTCACACCTGTTACACCTTCCACACGTCACACCTGTCACACCTTCTACACGTCACACCTGTCACACCTTCCACACGTCACACCTGTTACACCTTCCACACGTCACACCTGTTACACCATCCACACGTCACACATGTCGCATCGTCCACACGTCATACCTGTCACACCTTCTACACATCATTTCCGTAACGCATGGTCCCCCAGTTCACAGACATCCTCACAGGCTCAACCGCTTTGAGTCCACGTTCACATTCTAGATACACCCTGCAACAGTCAAATCAACGTAAATTAAACAAAGGTTACGCAAATTCATACTTATTACGAGTATATAGTACACCAAGGAACATTTTAATCTATGCAATAGGTATCGTCCTGTACAATTAAATAATGATTTAGTTAATAAGATTACCTTTTAGTTAATTTACTTTATAAGCTAAACAGTTTATTGCAACTGTGTGGACATAATTTCGCAGTGTGCAATGGCGGCGTAAAAACCGATCTAAAGTGACAATTTAACTCATACATTCAGTTCATAAGGTCACTAATGGATCACATAGTAGGTACGCGTGCAAGGTTGGAACCCTTTTGTAACCTCGATAAAGGACACGCCCCGCTGGTTAACCGCAGGCGTATCACACTGGTATCAAGTGTGCCTCTGCAGGCTCGACCCAGTAATATCCGATTCTGAATTAATAGTTATTCGGTAATCACATTATAGCAGCCCAAGCTATTTACCTCCATCACTATGTTCGCTTCCTTATCAGATAAGGAGATAGATTATAAGGTTGGCGCCCGACCAACATTCCGTTCTAACACTACGATAAGCCAAGCAACTTGGGAGCAACACTACAATGCTGGGGTAAATAATCAAATAATATCTGGACATTAGTCCTAGACTTATGTACAAATTAAAGTACGCCTAAAATAAATATTGATCATAACGTCCCACAAAGTCCGGCGACGTTATGACAATAACGGTTACGCTCCGAAATACACCAGTTTTATGCCGGCTGGATACTCGGGGACACCAACCCCCGCCTCAAACCCAGCATTTTATTAAGTACCGCCTCCCCTCCCCCCCCCCCGACTCCCCGGCCCCCTGGCTGGATATCTGAACTCACATCATGCATTTCTCATAAATTATAGCGTCACTACGGTGATAATGTAACAACAGGGTTCTATATACAGTCTCACTGACCAGTCGGTTCATCAAGGCAAATGGCTGACAGGGGTCAGTCTATCCCCATTATAGTGTTAAATCACCCTGGCCACTGTTGTGTACAGGACACAACAGTGGCCAGGGTGATTTAGCACTATCCCCACGACTAAACCCATACATGCAACTCAAGTCAGACAGCAATATCCACCTATCCACATATCTGTAGCTCACCTGTGCATAGCTTATAGGTCTCCCAATCATGGCAATAGCTAGATAAACCTAACTACGTGTATAAATAAATAATAATTGTTAACAGTAAATAGTAACAACCAACAGTCCACGCAGCACTAACATTGCTGGAGTCCATTTAACCCTTCCATCTTCTCACCCAGGTTTCGTTATTGTGACAAATAAGTGCACTAATCAGGTTTAATCCTCGATCCCAAATGTTGTGGCCTCAGACACGCCGATTAATTATACTGGTAGAAAACGGATTCACCCACAGATTTAACTAAAATCCGTACGCTTAATTTCTGTTCTGGCGGGGTTGTATCCCACCACCCCGGCCGATCAATTCATTATCTGATGTTACATACAGGCACAACAGATTTCTCACTGGTATCTGTGTTTGTAAGACGTCTATGAAGTCCCAACGTCTAACACAGACGCCATTTTTGTTTTTGGCGTAAGCTGGTATTTGCTCCATGCCGTTTGGCACTAATCCTAACACTAACCCTAACCCAAACGTGCCTCGAATGATAAAGTCTAGCCCGTCGGAACGTTTCTTTTTCGTTGACCCTATGTCGCTCTCGTTTTTCACGGCAAACCCGCTCGAATTACCATTTTTTGTCACGGACAATCCGCTCTGTGAATACACATTAATTTTCATGCCATACCGTGACTTTATATCGTCTGCCATGCCCTCTCACGTTTATTACAAACCAAAGATTCACATCGTCTGCAAAAACATTCATGATTATGACATATCAAACATTCGCACCGTCTGGTGTGCCCTCTCACGCTCATAACAACCAAGCATTCATACCGTCTGCAACGCTCACTCACGGTTCGATAAACCAAAACATTAAAACCGGCTGCTTAGCCCACTCACGGTCATGACAAACCAAGTATTCACATCGTCTGCCAAACCTTCTCATGATAAAGACAAAGCAAGCATTTACATAGTTTTACACTTTACTATAACTTGTACGCAAACGCTGACAATGAAAAAACGGCTGATGTTATACCTTCTTTTTCAAAGCCCGCGAATATCGCGCGATTAACTGCGCAACAAACTGCATTTTGCGAAGGAAATATAACTCTGGAGGAGGTTAAAGTGGTCGTGAGAGGAACGAATAATATCAAGTCTCCAGGTCCTGATGGCGTCGGTCCCGATGGATTTCTATATATATATTTGTTCTATGTGTTTTCCTGCTTAGAAGTTTACAACATACGTATATCACTGAAGTCAATTGCACCAAAAGAGGGGATTATCACATGCTTAGCCAAAGACGACACGCCACATGGAGCCATGAAAAAGGGTTTTCTGAAATGTAGATTCATCGGGGAAAATAGCCAGATTAGTTTACCACACAATGCATTACCTCTTCTTAGTAATAATAAGGCTGGTATGATACTCCTGGTAGATTTTTAGAAGACTTTTGTCACTTTAAATTGAGCTGCGATTAAACAAGTAAGGTTTTGGAAGCATATGGAACCAAATAGTTGTATTATTAACAACGGTATTATGTCTGAATGTTTTATATAGTAGCCATGAAGCATTTAGCGATGTTCCTAAAATATGAGAGTTGGTTGGGAGTGGGAGGAGCTCCTCTATAGTTAGACTGCAGTGACAAGTTTACGTGTATGACTCTGGCAACACAGTGTGACGTTCGTTTGGAAATTGTAATCATCAGAAGTAATCATGACTACTATTACATTAGCTATGTAATCGATTGCGATTAAACCAATACAATCGATTACGATTACTGATTATGATTTCCCTATGTCTGTTAAGAACATAGAATACATTATTGGTTAGTATATACCGATGATACATTTTGGATGCTGGACGGTAGTGCGGAATCTCCAAGACTGGTGTTAAAGATTATGGAGGAATTTAAAAATTGTTCCTGGTTGCTCTTGAACGACAATGAAACAAAAGCCATGTACTGGAGTGGGTTGAGGACTTTGTTCTCTTTAGCATTCAGTTTAGTGCTCATTTAGACAATATGATTGCTCTAAATTATGATAAGAAAATCAAAGATTTTAATTTAATTTTCAAAGTATATGGAAAAGTAAGTTGCCTCTTAGGGGTAGGGTGACAGTTGTAAAATCACTGGCTGTACCAAAGCTTGTACATGTAATGTCAGCGCTTCTTGCACCAGGCCAAGCTTATATTGATAAGCTTACTAGAGCTATCCGCAAGCTTGTCTGGGTAAGTACGAAACCTAAGATTTCTATGGGTAGAATGCGCCAAATAGACTCCTAAAGTATGGGTCTCACCCGTGTCCCGTCGTTTATAAAACATATTGAAGATCGCACGGATTGATCGATTAGTAGACGCCTGTGGTATATGGCAAGATTTATAGGTTTTTTGTGTGAAACGATTTGCGAAGAAAAGAAATTATGTTGGGAAATAGACCTCTAGCCTATTAAACTTTTCAATAATGTCGCAAACCCATTTCGGGCTGATATCTTCAATGCCTAACATTATTATCAAAAATCGTATGGTATTTCTGAGACTGAGGTATTAAGGTACCCAATATATGGAACACATTTCGTGACGAATACGCTACTGATAAATTTATATAAATGGCAGGCAAAATTAAACATCTGAAATTTTGGTCTTTAATATCATTTCATACAACAAACCCACTGGATCAGTAGTGTATTTGTTACGACGGACGGTCGGGGATGGCTGCATGGGACTTAATTCACACATCACATTAATAGACATATGCTTCTTCACAAACAATTGATTTGGCCGGAAAGGCAAATAAAAAACCGCCACGAATAGAAATATGAATCGTTGTGAGGAGTCCGGAGGGGGGGGGGGCTGGGGGTGGGATGAGGATATTTCTTCGTGGCAACACTCTCTGTGAACGCCTATTTTATGTCCCTTATGTGTCTGTTTAATGGGTCATGGGTCACATTGTACGACAGCCTCCACCTATTTAACCTGTGTCGAAGTCAGTCCATCAATCATATACCTGACGACAAATCAATGGGTTAATGGTTATCCCACACGGGGCGCTGGCACGGGGCGGTTCTTGGTGTACGGATATATATCTACCCGACATCTCGAGGTAACTATAAATCCTTGTTACGATGACAAGCCATGGCAACGGCTGGTACGTGCAGAACCGACGCCGATATGTATCGGTTTTTAAACTGCTCCAACATCGTACTTCCGTCCCTTGTGGCAGGCGTATGCCGTGTCACATACCGCAACATTGCACACCAACATCGGTCTAAATTATTACTTTAATACACGTTCGTACGTCCCATATGTAACACAATGGATAACCGTAAACTAGCGAGCAAAATAAATCTCACAAAAAATCAATGTGCTTATACAATTCTAATGGCTTTCTTATTTCGTGACCTTCGGAAATCGATTGGGCGACGCGTAGCCCTACATATAATATATATGATGGTTACGTCAAAGCGTGTTCCGCCAAGTAGGTTAGGTACGTACTACTAAGATGCTAAACGACCAATTAACGATTTCTACCAACATATGCTTGCACGACTTCCTTGCAAGACATCAATTTTTTGTTGCAATCAATTTCGTGTTTTTCCGTTCGCAGTTGTCATTTCCGCTCTTAGGATGATGTATCGTCTCCCGTGTGGGAAGATGTCCGCAGCGACTAGGCGGGAAGACGACGGAATTTTAACGATGTATCCTGACAAGAAAAATGTTTCGGCGTCAACACAATATATAGCACGTTTCCATATAGTTGATAATGACCCATACATCACCATTGCGGCCGATTATAGCGGCCGCCTCTTTTTACGGTTAATTTATGTCCCCTGTCAATATTACGGTATAACGTACGACTGCCTTGGCTGCAAGGATGTTAACCTGTGAAAAGTATAAATTCGTCTCGTAATCGGGGAAGTGTACAATGCTCCCGTCCAGCCCTGAGACTTCCAGTCAGAGTTACAGCAGCAGCATCATGATGGCACACATCTTCTTGACCCTGGCGGTAATCCTGTCTGTCAGCTTCAGCATCCATGGTAACGTACATAAATCGCTGTTGCGTTCCAATTTGTTCTTGATCAACATTTTACATATTTAAAATCAAATTCTATTTTAGGTCCCTATATTGTACAAATGAAAATATGTATTGTGCAATAAATGAATAGGCATGTTGCCTATAGATGGTTTTTTTTAGCCAGAGTTGCGTAGAAAAAAGTGACTTTTATCAACAGTTAGTCCTTGCTGCCATATTTTGTCATAACATGTGAAGTTGAAATTGATAACGCAAATTATGCAAAAGAACTGGTACTTTCAATATCTGATAATATGTCCAGTACGTGTTAAAAAAAAATATCTGGCGAGTTTAGTTTTTTTTATTCTCCGAAATGCGGCATATAACACAATATTTGTACAAAACTATGCAAACATAATAACGTCATCTCTAAATATCAGCGATTACATCGTATATTGGGTCCCACTTGTCTTTAAAAAAACTCCCTGGCTCTTCCCGATGTTTCTGCCACTCTGCTCTCTAGCTCGAAATAGTATTTTATAAGCCGAATTATACCCGTTACCTTTGGCGTAACTCCTTTCCACTTACAAACATATATATGGTATTTGGCAACAATAAAAACATCAGTTCTTTATGTGGCAAAACTGCCCACAACACAGCAGATGTAAAGTTTAAATTTTTACTAAGATTGGATCGGCTTGACTCATCTAGACATGCGCCAATTTTTTCCCATATCTGTTTCACTATGACACAATTCCAAAACATATGTTCCATTGTTTCGTCATGCTGGTTACATAAGGCGCATCGTTTCGATTCAGCCAATTTACACAAAAACAATTGGGAGTTGGTAACCATATTTCTACACACAAAATTGTATTGGAAACTCGGCAGTCGTTCGTCCAGGGTGGAGCTCAGTGGTAACTTATAAATTGTTCGCCATTGGTGTTCATCAATATCCTGGTTGAGCTTCTCTTTCCATTTCGATTCACTTGTCTTCGCAAATGTACACTCTTTCACAAGTAGCTTATAGACAACATTACAAATTCTCTCATTCTGCCTTATAAACTTCATATGTATTCTCTCTATACCAGGTTGCTTTTTCCCCTGCTCTTGGCTTTGTGCTCTCCATTGTCTGGGAAAGCTATGCGTTAAACTATAAAAATCCGCGAAGTTCATAATAACATTATATCTTTTACCAAACTCGCTCCATCCATAGGTAGAGCCGTCTTCACTTTTCTTCCATAAAAATGACCGTACAATACCCTCAAGACGATTAACAAATGATTTATCTGGTAAAGGCAGAACAGACAAAACGTGCACCAACTTCGGTATAGCTAAAGTTTTCAGAACTGTCACACTGCCTCCTAACGACAGGTTTCGTCGTCCATAAGCTGTTAACATATTTTCAACTTCTACCAGTTTACTATCCAGATTTAATTTGGGTACTTTAGCAAGATCAATGTCAAATCGTATCCCTAGCAATACAAAACTTGTGACCCAACAAAGTTCTAGATCTGCGCATATCTTATCCATATATTTTGGCCTTCTTCCCAGCCACACTGCCTTCGTCGTTTCGACATTTATCTTCAAACCTGAACATTTGCTAAACGCCTCTAATATCCGCATAATTCCTCTCACATTCATGCTTCCAATCGTAAATTTGTTATTCATGACTATGATTACAGTAAATATGCATAGGTTGATATTGCCAAACTTTTCGGAGTTGCGTTTCTACATTAAAAAAAAAACCAAGAAAAATTCGCAAATACAGAAAATACGTATACAGCGAAATATGGACAAATCATATACCACAATAGAGAAAGGAAACTCTTATACTTTATATAGTACAAACCAATACCAAAAAAAAAAAAAAAAAAAAAAATCATGCGAGTTATTAGATAAATGAGAAATTGCTGTATGCGCAGCTTTGATTTCGAGGAGGGAGGTATATCTTACGCGTATAACCATGCATTTACCATTTATTGTCAGAACGTGAAACCGTTTGTGACGTAGTCATATACTTCCAACATGTTAAACGTCCAGGTGTTTCTCGGTTACCCTGTCTGTAAGCAACCCTATGCACCAGATGGCGACGCTGTTCGTCTTTAACTCATAGCACGAGTACCGCCATCTACTGAGCCTTTTTTGTAGTTAGGAGATTAATTATGCTTCCAACCAGCGGGTCGTTTGGAAAGTAACACTATTGAAACTGTGTAACGAGTAGGTACCGATTGGACCAGACAACCAGTTCCTGGTAATTGATAATAATAATGATAATAATAATAAAATAATAAATAAGATAGATTGCTTCACTGCAGTT
This sequence comes from Arenicola marina, assembly GCA_964019135.1. Taxonomy (NCBI): domain Eukaryota; kingdom Metazoa; phylum Annelida; class Polychaeta; family Arenicolidae; genus Arenicola; species Arenicola marina. The sequence continues at coordinate 15,563,177 of OZ025253.1, forward strand.
TCACAGCTTACGTACTGCACAACAAATATAACATTCGATATTATTAACCAATTTATCTGACCACAAGGTAAATCTCTTCCTCATTCAAACTATTCATTTCGTTCTCACGAAAAACATAAAACTCCGGTATTTCAAATAGTTGTATCAAACCGCAACAAATGTCAAATATATCCGGCCACAGTTCCTCCATAATTAATACTACACTATGGGTTAATATGATGATTATTATTATTAACGGATATATGAAGTAGGCTATGCCCGCATTGGAAAGATTTATTCATGTATTAATTATGGAAATAGTGTATATGCATGTGTTCTTTGCGAGTTATGTTTTTCCACTTGCCCCTGTTTAGCCGGAGAGACGTGTACTGAGACCACAGGCGGGGACTGCACGTGTAGCTGTGTATGCGAACCATGTAAGTATAAAAACACCCATCGAAACAATACAATTATAATCAAAACAGTAATGGTAACAAGAACAATTAAAATAATTATAAAATGTTAATGGGGAGTGATAATATTGTGTAATAATAAAGAATGACAATAATGATTGAAATAATATCAATAATAATAATCAAAATTATACTATAATAATTATAATATAATAATAATGATTCATATCTTATTAGTAACAATAGAAAATAATAAGAGAACATCAATAATAGATAAATACATTTTGCATATATATCAATTTAATTTAGCATAAATGTATAATAATATAACGAACGATATATGTATGCATGACAATGTTTCAATGTACCCCAGTCTGCTTTGCGGAGTGTACTTCCGGTTTCGGTGCATCTAACGAGGTGGTAGGATTTGACGGCAGTGTCAGCTCCATGAACTACGACTCCAAGTACCTCATCGCAACCTATAAACCCTTTGACGATGAAGTGTGCAAGGTTGGTAAAACTCAGAACGTTACCTTTAAATCCAGTAGTAGTAGTTTATTCGATGCTAGACGACTGACTTCCAGCTCTAGAAACACGTATAAATACAAAAAATCAACGAACAAGCAGAGCGACCATCAAATGAATTAAAAATGCGATCCTCTTCTCTCACCTTAATGCATAATAATTATGTGTCTAGATATTAAGTTATTTACGATAATTTAATTCCCTGCAATGACTGATTAAGCGAATGGATTTTTCAGTTGTTGGATTTCCATAATATATCTTTGGGATGTACTTTTCTCTGAAGATTACCTTTGGATGCAAATCCGGTAATATGCTGAAATGAGACAATATTCATCTTCTGGGTGAAATAATTCGTAACATTGAAATAATTTACCCACAGAAGAAAAAATGTTGAAGCACTTGGTGGTTGGGTCGTACCGCACCCATAGTTTGATAACTGTGACACTTCTCAAGTTCAGTCACGAAATCTTAACGAACCCGCGGACATCAGATCTGAAAAATCATAGCTGTAATTTTCGCCCTAAGTGACTTAGATGCAGATTCCGGTTTAATTGTTGATCATTCTAATTAAAATCAGGTGAATGCAGATGAAAGAGCATTTTGAGAAAAGGGTTAACCAGTATGCATCTGATACGCCTAAATGCAAGGCAGTTAAGTATACCGATTGATTCGTCAAAAACATTAATAATACATTAGAGCATCCAGCATTCTATGGTCGCCGAGTGACGAGTGACGGATTTTAACCCACTTGATTTCAGCCTGAGTGTGCAGACAACATTCAGTCATCACTGTCATGAGACTCCTTTAATGTACGTCGATCTTGTCAACATGCATCAGACACCATGAATGAATAATACCCTTATAATTGACCTCTCCGCCAACCAGTTCCGCGTACGCATCGACACGGACGACAAAAGTGGACCCGTTAAGGTCGACTGGGTGGGTTTCGCCTTCGGCATTCATGAGAAAAATAGCGCCAAGTTCGAGGTGAACTTCAGAATGTCCAAGACGCAGGGCAAGATCGAGGTTCGAGGCCGTGGCTACAAGGTAAGCCAGTGGAAAACACAGATAATCATTTATTATCATGTTCGATCACTCCTATATATTAGCCACAGGTCTATTATATACCACCGTCCCAGTCATTATATTCCACTGTCCGTCGCCTCGATGTCATGGTAATTATTTGTTAATCAGTTCTCCCAGTTATATCCTGTTATATGTCGTCCACCCCATCATTACACTTTACTTTGACGCCATCTACCACGTCATTATACTTATCTTTGATGTCAGTCAGCCACCACGTCATTAAACTTATCATTGATGTCAGCCACCACGTCATTATACTTATCTTTGATGTCAGTCAGCCACCACGTCATTAAACTTATCTTTGATGTCAGCCACCACGTCATTATACTTATCTTTGATGTCAGCCACCACGTCATTATACTTATCTTTGATGTCAGCCACCACGTCATTATACTTATCTTTGATGTCAGTCAGCCACCACGTCATTATACTTATCTTTGACGCCATCCACCACGTCATTACACTTTACTTTGATGTCATCCGCCACGTCATTTACTTATCTTTGATGTCAGCCACCACGTCATTATACTTATCTTTGATGTCAGCCATCACGTCATTACGCTTTACTTTGATGCCATCCACCACGTCATTTACTTATCTTTGATGTCAGCCACCGTGCACGTCATTATATTTATCTTGATGTCAGCCACCACGTCATTTCCTGATTTTTGATGTCAGCCTCCACGTCATTATACTTATCTTGATGTCAGCCACCCCGTCATTATACTTATCTTTGATGTCATCCAACACGTCATTACACTTATCTCAGCCACCGAGTCACTATATAAAACCGCTCACCCACAAATTGCTTCAACTACATTTGCAGCCGCCACAGATAGTGACCTTCGCCGGGGGTAAGGAATGCTTTGACACCAGCGGTGGTTGGTATTTCTGCGTGGAGGAGGTATCCGCGGGTGTCTATCAGGCTACGGCCGGCAGGGACGACGACTCTTGCTGGGTCACGGTTGACTACTTTGAGGACGCGGCCACCAACGACAAGGTCGTGGTGACGGTCTCGGACTACTATATGGGCCAACTGGAGGGGAAGTGCGGCAACTGGGACGGCATGGACAGCAACGACGATCAGTTCTGTGGTAATGCTGACCCAGGAGGCCCACAGCCCTGCATCGACGGTGAACACTTGAACAACTGAAGATCAATTCATAATTTATAATCCTCGCCTTTAATGTTAAGTTCAGGCGTAAGTAATACGTGGACTATACTGAAAAATAGTTCGATCTATGGCACATACAGAAATGATCTGCTGTATTCTGCCAGGTATAGTGCCTAAATAAAGCAAAAGATACAATCATATCTTGGGTTTTGTATTCTTTCCACTTGATCAATATCACTATGTCTTATATCTCATTATGCGCTAATCTCTTGCAGAACTTCGCTATACAAAGAACACCTAGCTAGTTCATACTCCGTATATAAGGTCATTACCTACACCGTACACACAGTCGCCTGGCAGTTTGAATGTTTTATGGACTCCCATACCCAAACCTAACGAAAAACATTTATCGTGCGTCGTGGCAGACCATCTCGCCATATTCAGACCAATTAAACCAAGGCTGCGCTCATAGAGCGCCGAGTCAATTTGGTAACTTAATATTAAACTGAGATCTTTACGAAATATAACGTGCCGGGTTATTTTAATCTAGTCTAAGCTGACTTTCCATTAAACATGGCGTGGAGGCGACTTGTTAATTCAAATATAAAGAACTGGAGAAATACGAAATGTCCCATATTTACTCATGGAGCAAACTTTGAAGGGATTGACAGCGGTTCTCGAAGAATCACAACAAATACATAGTATTTGGCCTCTAGAAAAGGTCCTTAATTGCCTTCGGTGACAGTATCGCGGGATCTTGGCAGCCTTAATTATGTAATAAGCGAGGAACAAGAAGAAAATTTGTGTAACTATTGTGGGAAGGTCTTCTTAGACAGAATAGTATACTTCTTTCACTCTTGTGAAAAGTACTATCAACTGGGAAAGGTCTTGGACGCGAACCCAAGCAATGTGTATCTGTTCATAACTGCGAAGAATCGACTTTGATTCTCGGTAAACAGTTCACATAGGATGAGAAAGTAGAAAGTATGCTCACGTGTGGCAATTTACCGTCGAGTACGAACATAATTTCATTTTTCGAACTTTCTCAGGATTACAATTAGGAAAACACCTGTGACGTAAGTGCAGAACTGATACTTAGAATACCAGTGACGTCATCGCGGCATTGACGAATAGTATGAAAGTAGCACTTCACTCGCACTTCGCATTGGAATGGAATGGAATGTTGGTGTTTTAGGCCACTTTTGTGCACATACAGGCTAAATTGGGCCAAGGAACCTCCCGGGACGATGAAGGATGAAGGAATGAAACATGCCCCAGATTAGGTGCCCGAGCCCGGATTCGAACCCAGGACCTATTGATCTGCGGTCTAGTGCGCTAACCACTACACCAGGGAGGCCCCCTCGCATTGGAACGTATAGCGCGATTGGCGAACGCTTGGCTGGAGGCGGGCACACTCGAGTCGGTGATTGGAGTATGTGTAATTCACTGTAGATTAATATTTGTTTAACAACAGACTGGCGGTCAGAAAATTAGTTGGGGCAGTATGAAGCATTGTGGATATTCCCGCCTTACGCGGCACAGCAAGTCCGTGGGTCAAACGGTTGGCGGTGGTCGTCATACATAATGCTACCTAGCTTGCGTTGTCACCACGAACTAAGATCAAGAAAGGCAACTCACAAAGTAAACCGACATCAAGTTAGGTTAAGCTCTTTATTTAACTTCATTTCAAGCGTAAAGTCCACCTCAATACATTCCATTCATTCATGCACACACATCCATTCAGGTTCCACTCTGCTTGTCTTCATCTGTTCCGAACTTGGCGTTTTGCTATCCTCCCTAATTGTGCCTTGGCTGTAAAATACAAACAGGACATTCAAAGTATTTTATTAAATAATGTGTCAAATCGAGACGTACTGACGCCCGTAGTGCTCACACGTTAGAAACATGCCAGCGTTACTGCTGGAATTCGCTTGTTGAATAAGTACATGAAATTGTTGGTGCGTGTACTTTACAAAATGCACGCCCCATGCATATTATTTATAATTTAACGGTAAATTTCTGCACAAAATTAAATCACAAAAAGCGCGATGGTCTTCCTTTGAAGACACCTCAGTTTCTCATATATAAGTTTTCCAGTTTTAGACAAATAATGCCTGTGATATTCACTATTTTACCCGGTGTCAATCATAAGTAAAGCAATTAGCATGATTAGGGAATACATATATTCTTCCTATGTGAAAGATTCAACAATAATTTGAGGCGCCAAAGACCAGCATAAATAGCTACAGCTGCATATAGGGCAATTTTTCACAATGGATGCATTTTAAATCTTTTATGTAATAATGATTTACTGATTATTGCATAAAGGCAATGCTACAGTGTACAAGAATATTCGGTCCGACAGATGCGCGGAATACTGGCGTGCCACTTGTGTAAGACATCATCACACTGTGCACATACGTCATCAAAATTGTGCACATACGTCATCAGAACTGTGCACATTGTTGGCGGTTTGTGCTACTACAAACTCAATATAAATATGAGGCTGTATACATCTCGCAAGTAGTTACCAACGAGTACACGTGATTCCTACGAAACAGTCGGACATTCATTATTATATTCAAAAATATGTGTAATTTTAATATATATTTCACCCTCGATATAGATGTTGGTTATCCATGATGAACGGTATAATAAGTCTTAACACGGACCCGTTATCCTGTTCACTTTATTGCCATATAGCTGTTTTTGTCTGAACTCCTCCGCGGCCTGTGCGGAGGTCAGCCGGATCTGGAGCTGTTCCTTGGTGTGAACGGCCTTCACCCCAGCGTCCCTGGCGTAAGATAGAGTATTGATAGCTTCAGGCACCAGGCCCGTCGTACAAACACAAAACACAAAAACATAACATGCAAACGACCGGAACGAACCTTTTAATTGGAGAAAACTGGGCTAAACTTTATTGAGACTTCATAATAGTATTACAGTTTACGCGTTTCACTAAGCGACAGATAACAATGGTTCCTATTTGTGTTCTATGTGTTACAAAAAGGGTACAAATTAGCTACACTGGATGGTTGAGTACACGCTAAAGCCTTTTTATTTAAAAAAACAAAAAACGCAGGATTATTTTCTCAGAAAGTATATTGTTGCAGGATAACCAGAGTTTAGGATTATCTTCAAGAAAACGACAATGTGCTCCAGTTAGAGAAAATATTATGTCGAGTAGCACCTGGTATCGTTTGGTGGCTTCGAGGACGACACCTCAAGCTCATAACATTGTATTTATGGTGAGGATGGAGGACAGTCCACAGGGGCAACCCTCTAGTCTTTTGAACGAAAAACATGAAATCTTTACACTGCACAAATATATATATTACCACACTAGGGCGCGAACCCCCTGCACGATGGCCGGTCTGGCAGACAAAGCCTACTCAGCAGAGACCAGTGTGTCAACTATCCAACCTTTTCTAGATGCCACCGTACCCCAGGTATAACGCCATCAATACTCACGCCTTCAGCTTGATGAAGTCGCCGTCTTCAGCCCCGGAACCTGTGGATAAGAAGTTCACATTAGCGAGCCGCATGGTGATAAGAAACACGATATATGACATTAAACCCTTTTATTTAAGACCTCCTAATTGGACGACAAAGTTGTCCAATTGCAATGAGATTATGTTACAGCATACACAATTTGCCCGACTGGTTCAGGCAAATGTAAAACGGCGGCGTTATGGTGAACAGAGACCTGTCACATCAACATTTGACTCCGCCCCCTTCTCTTCCTCTGACAGAGACCGGTGACTTACTCAATACTAGAATTGACTCCTCCCCTTCCTGCTCCTTTGACACAGACCCGGCACTCACCTTCATTTGACTCCTCCTCCTCTTCCGCTTCGTCAGAAGACGCTGGCTTCTCAGCGACCTTCGGCGTCTCGGCTTGTTCGCTTGTGGTGGCCTTCGCTCTGATTGGCTGAGCGGCGAGGGACTCCACTACACTTCTAGGCAGCCTCATACTGTCCAATTTCTGCTTCTGTAGTGAACAAAATTCCGTTCTAATATTTCCTATATAATAACAATAATAATCTCAATATCCAAGGTGCCCTATTTTACTAATCTTATCGCCATTACACAATGGTTTATACTGTTATGTATATTTACGTATCGTCCTCAGGTGGCCTTAAGATAAATGGCACACAGGCCTCCGACTTGGTAAACCTGTTTCTCATAAAACTTTAACATCCATCGACGTCGATTATAAATAATCGCGTGAAAACGTCGTACATAATATGTATTAACTCCTCGCAAACAGCGCAAAAGCTTTTGTATTAATGGCTCTTGCTGCAAGTTAAAAGTACACAGGCATTATACCACTGAATCCTCGCAATATCTGAGCTCCTGACCTTCTGATTCTTGTACATGTCATCCTTCTCCTGTCTTCTCTTCTTCTGGTCGTCCTTGCCGCGACGGATCTGCTGGAGACTGTCTCGCACCTGCTGAAGAGCAGTCTCCTTGCTTCGGGAGAAGTCGACGTCCTCCGGACCCTCATCGCTGTCCTCGTCACCACTGACCAACAGGTCTGAGTAAACAATGGAACCACTTATTACTACACTGTATACCAGAGCTTTTTTCCTTAAACAGGGGTTCTTCATTGGTCATTAGTACAATGCATAACAACTTCATCCTCTATTATGGTGCTCCATTAGTATTTGGACGTTACCAACTGGGTACAGTAGTAGAATGCATTCAGAATTTCTTTTTCTTAATTATTATCATAATTGGCAAGCAGATTTAATGCAAGCAATGCAAATATTTAGTGAGAACTTTGGGTATAGCAAAACACCCCAATGTATTTTAAATACAGCAAATCTTAGTTAAGCCATTTATTGGAACCCAAATATTTAATACATGTACCTAGTGAATAGCAGTGACATTTTTTGAGTTCCACCACAGCCAGTGGATACTTTAGCATAATGAAAGAATGTGCAACTGGTATTAGCCTTGGGTTTTACTAAAACCTGAATGGGTCTGTCGGTCTGAAGGTTAATGTGCAACTGGTATTAGCCTTGGGTTTTACTAAAACCTGAATGGGTCTGTCGGTTTGAAGGTTAATGTGCAACACAACAGGGGTGACACACATACAAGTTTTACCATTGTCACTTTCTTGTTCCACTTCTTCATCAGAAGATGATATTTCTTCGTCTTCATCAGATGACACATGCGCTGCTTCTTGAATTCTCATGTTGGTCTCAGTGAGTCACGTTTGTATTCACAGCTTCCTGTCGATTGATGTACCGGTTTATCAGTAAGCAACAATTCAACATTGTTTTAATGACAGAGATGACTTTGATAGCAACTTAAAGTTGCATATCGAGTTCTTTCCGGCCAAAACTAAAGAAGTCAAAATACAAATAAGAATCATTCCTTCAATCATCCAGGATTTCTTTCGTCTATATTCCATGCATGCCAGACTGCAAATGGAGTCTCTCAGCCTTGCCTGTGATATCAATTAACCACAGGTTTTCAACGTCATCAGCTTTTGTGCTTCGCGATGCTTTGCTACCAATATAAGTAGCGGTGCTGCAACCAAGTTCTGAGGTGTCTCGGGATAGAAACGTTTGTCACATCATAGCCAAAAGGCAATGTTTATTAGGTTTCTGAATTTAAGTTTTAGGCAAATTGTGATATATACATCACTTGGGCTTAATTGCGGCAGGAAAGTGCTCGATATGCAACTTTAAACACCATTTAGTGTCCAGATATCTGAGCCAGTTACTGCAATTACAGCATATACATTATCTTATATCTTACCAAACTGAGAGAGAAGCATGATTTTGTTTGCACTTAAATTTTTATTAGCACCAGGAGAGATTTGAACCACACTTGGCATTTAAAGTCTTATTTTTTACATAACGCATGAAATTATCCAAAATATAAGTATGCAAGTATGAGAATTTAAGCCAAATGATAAGTAGAATATTGCTTACATCGATGTAAAAGAGAGTTTCAATTGAATACAAACATTGCATAGCCATAGGCTGAAACAGATGAAACTTGCTATGCAAGCATAGAATATAACTATCATTTATTTATATAGTCCTCCTCGCCAAAGGCTTAATAGCTGAGCATACATTTTAATGATACAAAAGTTATGTTTGTACTGTGATATTTTTTCATGCTAATGCTCCATCGGCATCCTACATTGTATTGCAAACATATTAAAATACATTTCATACAATTATCTGTTTACCACATAGCATATACATCCTCTGAACAATATGCTCTGTATATTTGCACTGGCCACATGCATGCCATGGCTATTACCGGTAGATAATTTCACTGTCAATGATTTTGGGGCTTAGTCTATTTGCGACAGTGGATCTGCTGCCAGTTGAGTGTTAGTATGACAAAATATCATCTATATAATAAAAATGGGTACAATCACAGTATAATCATAGGCTTGGTATCATTAAAGTGGTTGAGTATTGCTTACTCAGGTCAGTGATTTTCAGAGCGATTGTGGCAAATAATTTTGAAAATATGGGCTAAAACTCTACTGCATTAATGAATTTGCCTATTGCATGTATTAGTCCTAGATGGTATGCGGTCTATAGACAGGAAGGCTGTACTACTGTAAACTGTCTATTTGAAGCCGTATACATATTAGAAGCCGCACCCCAACTTTGGCCTCAAAACCTGGTTGGCACGCACCCAGGACCATTTCCGGAAAACTACATACCGTAAACTGCCTATTAGAAGCCACACCCCAACTTTGGCCTCAAAACCAGGTTGGCAGGCACCCAGAATCATTTCCGGAAAACTACATATTATAAGCCGCACCCTGACTTTGGTCTCTCGACCCCCCCCCTTCTCCACTGTATCCCTGCTTAATCCTGTCCCGCCAACGAAACCAATTAATTGTTTATGCAGGCAGTCGCGACTACAAACAACATTCACCTCTCCCTCTCCGATAGCACCTCTTTTCAGGTGTCACACCAGTGGCTGGCTCTCCTGGCCCCTACCAAGCCAGTTAATTGTTTATACAAGCAGTCGTGACAACTAACAACATTCACCTCTCCCTCTCGGATCGCAGCTCTTATCAAGTGTCACACCAGTGGCTGGCTCTCCTGGTTCTTACTGCATGTTTATGAATCACTGTCGCACCTACCCAGTATCAAGTTTCTGTCTGGCACAATTAACTTATTGCATTTTGTTCGAGGCTGGCGGCAACCGTATCAATTTCTCCCGACTTGTTGACTTGTATGACGTTATGATGCAATACATTATCTTGGCAACACCGGTAATTTTCATATCCCCCCCCCACCCCCGGCTTATCTCGCCACGCTCACTTCAAATCGGCAAAAGGCCCTATTTAAAGCCGCACCCTGACTTGCGACTCAAACCCGGAAAGTAGAACCTCCAACTTCCTAATATAAGCCGCAGCTTCAAATAGGCAGTTTACGGTATTGTAAGCCGTACAGGACTTTGGCCCCCCAACCACCACCCCCCTGTATCCCTGCTTAATCGCGTCCCGCCATCGAAACCAATGAATTGTTTATACAAGCAGTCGCTATTATACTAACAACATTTACCTCTCCCTCTCTGATCGCACCTCTTTTCAGGTGCCACACCAGTGGCTGGCTCTCCTGGCTCTTACTGCATGTTTATGAATCACTGTCATACCTACACAGTATCAAGTTTCTGTCTGGCACAATTAATTTATTGCATTTGGTGCGAGGCTGGCAGTAGCTGTATCAATTTATACCACCTGAAACCTGGCCTCTGATCATTGGTCTACAACAGGTAATAAATAACACAACAGTAAGTAGCTCATTGTCAGTCTTGATTGCTACGGTAATACAATGCCGGGGAAAAGAATATTTTACGACTCAGCTTTCAAATTGAATTATCTCCTGACTTGTTGACTTGTCGCCACGCTCATTTTAAATCGGCAAAAGGCCCTATTTAAAGCTGCACCCTGACTTAAAATTGCAACTCAAACTCAGAAAGTGGAACCTCCAACTTTCTAATATAAGCATTCCATTAAGATTGAAGAAGGCAAAAAATCCATTTTCTGGTGGCTGCCAAGTGAGGGCTTTTGTAAAGGTGGTCAAATAGGTGTGGTGAACAGCGCCCAAGGCCTATAGTTTTAGACGTTTCAGACTGTCACGACATTAACGTCTGATTTTTAGGCTAGCCTACATCTAGCCTGAATGTTCAGACGGTACAGTCTTGACACTTGTTCTTGTGACTGTAACAATTAATCCAGAGCATCAGACTGTCAAACTGTAACGTCTGAACATTCAGGCTAGCCTACATCTTGGCGCAAGTGCCCCCAGGCAAGCCCGCTTCTGTAGGGAAGCGGGCTTGCCTGGGGGCACTTGCGCCAAGCCTACATCATAACTTGACATACCTATTATCGCTCAATATAATAACGGTTTGTAATCCTTACTTGTTATCATTTATGATTTTGCTTCTCTATTGAATTGACCTGTTGGACTTGGACTTGCTTATAAACAAAGCCAAATATCCGTTCGTTCAATAAACCGGTGACTTAGAAAAGTGGCAAATACGATATTTCAACAGCAAGACCCAGTCAGCGTTTGTTGTTAACTCGCTCTCACCCACGTGCGAAACGACAGTAGGTGGCGCTCTAGATAGAGGGGGCCAGCTGCCATTCGCTAGGTGGCGCTGCGTTCCTCCCGCTCGGTGACTGAATGAGGCATGCTCTGTAAATGGCTTAGGGTTGCCCAGGCCACTTCAAAAATGAGTCATTGGTTTTCACGCAAAAAGGTTTAGAGTTTAAAGGAATATTTTTCACACAACTTGAAAATGTTAATAAGTTACTCAGTCGCACAGCTGTTTCTCGGCAATTAAAAGAAATCTGCATAGTACACTGAAATCAAAGATTAGCATTTACCTTTAATAAAACTTTAACATTTCCTGAAACACGTAATGGTAAATCTGACAGAAAAAGTACGTTTTTGCTTGACAGCTGCATGCCCGTTATAATAAAGGTGGAAGCTCTGTGAAGTATGGCACATATATGTGCGTGCATTTCACCGCGGTTCATATTGCACGCATCATTTTAGGAATGGTGAGCAGGATCTAGGCAAAACATTTTAGTGGTAACTAAGACATACAAATTAAAAAATCCTGCACTAATCTTGTGTCAAAATGTAGCAATTTTAGTTCCTGCCACGATTTTCACGGAAAAAAGCTGTATACTCGCATGTTAAAGTTATAGTGTATATATCAAATTGGGAATAAGCTGTACCATTGTATACGAAACCTATCCACTCTGCCGTATCGTCGCATGTATCAGTACACGAGCTTGCGGAACACGACTAATTAAATTAGACCTGGAGTTGTGCTGCCATCTCAGGGCTACATAAATGACTTGGAGTAACTGGATATACAAGATTTAAGTTTCGCAGAAAAGAGCTCGATATGCAAATTTAACAGTTTGTGTTGGGTTAAAGTTCGGACAAACACCGCCTTATTTGTCAAGAAAAGGGTGGTATGGTCGGGCCAAGAGGGGACCGGCGGAATTAAGGAAAAAAGGGTGGTACGGGAGAGGGAAAAGAGAGGACTGAGGTTAGAGGAACGCACAAAAGAGTGAGGTGGGCAAGAAAAGGGATAGAGAGGGAGAAGATATGTGAGGTGGGGTGAGAAGGGCGGTGAAGAAAAGCACAGGAGAGCTGTGGAGGGTAGTGGGACAACAGAGGGGTGTGGGGAGAGGGAGTGGTGGTGGGGTGAGGGATAAGTGCGATGAAGAGAGGGAGAGGAGAGTAAAGTTGACATTTTGGAGTCTCCGCATTGGGACATGAATGCCACAGAACGGCCTCTGCGTGCCTGGTTCGAAAAGTCACCACATCACCAGTGGGGGGGCGGGGGGGCAAGAAGGGATCGTGTTCCCAGATCATGAAGAATAAACTTCTTTATTCCCAGATCACGATGAATTAGAAGCATAACTCTCCGCATGCAATGGAAGGGCGGGTACACGATACTAAATTGACGATTTCCCGATTCATGGTTGTTTAATATTAAAATTCCCAGTTCACGATTAATGATTAGTCCTTGATCAAGGCGGTCGGCTAATATCCCGTTCACAGTTCACGAAGAATTATTTTCCTCATTCCCAGTTCACGGTGAAATGAAAAGCCCAATCACCAGGAACGCAAATACCCCTTTCCCCCCTTACGGAAAGGTCGCATTATGAGTTTTGCTAGCGCCCAATACTTATGGTGTTGTGTTGTAGCCTAATATCTAGGGTGCAGGCTTATCTGCATAAATTAAGGTTAAATATAACCTAAAGGATACCCCCCCCCCCTCCCACCTCTTAACCGAACTCCTGGATTTGCCACTGCCAGAGAGAAATGCACCAATTGAGCCTGCTAACGCCTGCCCCCTCCCCCGCCTATTTCTACGCTGGCCTAGACACAATTATGTTGACTACTAGCCGCCCCGCTCGCGGAGTCTAGCGTTCGTAGTAATAAGCGAAAGAAATAACAGTATGACAGTATTTAGGTTTATACGTCAAATAGTAGCAGGCAGAAGGTAGACATTGGGCAGAAATAATATCGATAATAATATTGACCGGGAGCTACTGAATAACGGGACATAAATGTTAAGGATAATTTCAACATATATGATAATTAGAATTGTTTCTGTACGTTGGTCTTTAACGACACGCGTCCGCTCAGTTATTTTGCGCATGTTTGTTGATTACAAATGAATGTTATAATTTCAACATATACGATAATTGGAATTGTTTATGTACATCGGTCTTTAACGTCACGCTTCCGGTACTATATTGGTGCAGATTGCATCTAGACATGTTGTTGTTATTCCACCTGAGATACATATACGCCATGTACACATTTTTGTCAGCGTGCTTTAGCTGCAATTTGCGTATTCTGTACTGGATACAATAATACTTGACAATTGTAGAGGCTCGGACATGCCACATTTCCATAAAAGTTGGTGAACGATAGCTGTTGTCGTTAAGTCAGTAGAGGGTACGAACAAAAACAGAAGTGCATAAACCTGAAGTCTAGTGGGTGCCGGTGGGCGGGGGGGGGCGGGCCAGTAAAGCCGGAGTCTGATGAATGTCGACGGGGCGTGGGGCTGCAGGAGTCGGGTGGATGGGTGTGGGGGATGAGCAGAGAGGAGTCCATTAACCCTGGTTGGTGTGGGTGGAATTGGATACTGCCGTGACAGATGTTAAGAGCAGCGTATTATAGGTTTCCCGGGCAGAGTTTCCCGGGCGGAGTTCGTTCTCTTGCTACTAATGGGAAGTTGTGGACGCGAGACAGTACGGGATTTGTTTGTTTTGCTGACGGTTCGGGCGATAAGGCGTTGGGAGAAATATTATTACTGTTGGCACCAAGCCAGGTAGCCCGCCGCAGGCCGCGGGATATAAGGTGATAAGGACCCAGCGGTTGTGTTGACACATGCGATATCTTTGGCACATCTAAGAGCGACGGCTGGATATTAATAGGTTCTCATGGCGTAGGTTCTCAAGGCGGCTGCTGGCGCCAAAGGGCTCTTGCATGCCGCGGTATAGTGGAACAGACAGCTTCATTTTATTAGTATAGAAAATACGTCAGGATAAGCTAGCAAAGATAAATGGCTGCTCGTAGGTGTCGGGTACCAGCGATCATCCTCTAATGCCCCAATGTTGATGTTGGGTTCAATCCGTCTGACAGATTAACAGGTCGCTCGTGACAATTATTCAGTTGAATTCATCTGAAAAAACCTCGATGCAAACCTTCACCCGGATGCAATGCGATTATGGCATACATTCACGGATCCAAGGTGGCGCGGGGGGGGGGGGGGGTGAGGACCCGAGGCTGGTACTATCATTATTTGCACTCCAAAAAATTATCCAATCTCATCGTGTGCCCGTCCTAGCTGTTGCATTTTATGGTGGTCGGTTCTTCACTGGTGTTACTTCGAGTCTGATGCTGTGTGACCACATTACTCTTGCTAACCTTTGTCCTGTATTTTTCAACAATCTATACGTTGTTCAATATGTATCGCAAATACCAATAAAAATCTATAATACATTTTCGGTCTACACCGTCGTACACATTTCGGAAATACGGGCTCTGCCGCGATCACCCACTGCAGACCTTGACGGTGTATTGATACTTTCATTGTACATTACATCTGATGTCACAGCGCTCTTGGCCACCCCAATTGAACTTTAGGTGACCTTGACTTTTTTCGTCATTTTATGTGACCTTGACGTTTTTCGTCGTTGTATGTGACCTTGACGCTCTTCGTCACTCCACGTGATCCTGACGCACTTTGCCAATAATTTATTTTAATGTTTTATCTCAATTTTTTTTTAAATTTTGATGGAGCAGATAGCGTCACGATTAAAAGATCTTCGCCCAATTTAAATTTATATAAATTACACAGGAATGAAAGAAGGAGGTTGTGAACGAACAGTTGACCAAAACTGTGATCCGTTATATATGATCCGTTGGTGCCCCCCTCACCCCCCGCTCCCCCCACACCCTCCACCCAGCCCCAACCCCAAGAAGGAGGTTGTGAACGAACAGTTCACAACCTTACACACATGCTTACTGCATGTTTATGAATCACTGTCGCACCTACCCAGTATCAAGTTTCTGTCTGGCACAATTAACTTATTGCATTTTGTTCGAGGCCGGCGGCAACCGTATCAATTTCTCCCGACTTGTTGACTTGTATGACGTTATGATGCAATACATTATCTTGGCAACACCGGTAATTTTCATATCCCCCCCCCCCCCCCCACCCCCGGCTTATCTCGCCACGCTCACTTCAAATCGGCAAAAGGCCCTATTTCAAGCCGCACCCTGACTTGCGACTCAAACCCGGAAAGTGGAACCTCCAACTTCCTAATATAAGCCGCGGCTTCAAATAGGCAGTTTACGGTATTGTAAGCCGTACAGGACTTTGGCCCCCCAACCACCACCCCCCTGTATCCCTGCTTAATCGCGTCCCGCCATCGAAACCAATGAATTGTTTATACAAGCAGTCGCGATTATACTAACAACATTTACCTCTCCCTCTCTGATCGCACCTCTTTTCAGGTGCCACACCAGTGGCTGGCTCTCCTGGCTCTTACTGCATGTTTATGAATCACTGTCATACCTACACAGTATCAAGTTTCTGTCTGGCACAATTAACTTATTGCATTTGGCGCGAGGCTGGCAGTAGCTGTATCAATTTATACCACCTGAAACCTGGCCTCTGATCATTGGTCTACAATAGGTAATAAATAACACAACAGTAAGTAGCTCATTGTCAGTCTTGATTGCTACGGTAATACAATGCCGGGGAAAAGAATATTTTACGACTCAGCTTTCAAATTGAATTATCTCCTGACTTGTTGACTTGTCGCCACGCTCATTTTAAATCGGCAAAAGGCCCTATTTAAAGCTGCACCCTGACTTAAAATTGCAACTCAAACCCAGAAAGTGGAACCTCCAACTTTCTAATATAAGCATTCCATTAAGATTGAAGAAGGCAAAAAATCCATTTTCTGGTGGCTGCCAAGTGAGGGCTTTTGTAAAGGTGGTCAAATAGGTGTGGTGAACAGCGCCCAAGGCCTATAGTTTTAGACGTTTCAGACTGTCACGACATTAACGTCTGATTTTTAGGCTAGCCTACATCTAGCCTGAATGTTCAGACGGTACAGTCTTGACACTTGTTCTTGTGACTGTAACAATTAATCCAGAGCATCAGACTGTCAAACTGTAACGTCTGAACATTCAGGCTAGCCTACATCTTGGCGCAAGTGCCCCCAGGCAAGCCCGCTTCTAAGCGGGCTTGCCTGGGGGCACTTGCGCCAAGCCTACATCATAACTTGACATACCTATTATCGCTCAATATAATAACGGTTTGTAATCCTTACTTGTTATCATTTATGATTTTGCTTCTCTATTGACCTGTTGGACTCGGACTTGCTTATAAACAAAGCCAAATATCCGTTCGTTCAATAAACCGGTGACTTAGAAAAGTGGCAAATACGATATTTCAACAGCAAGACCCAGTCAGCGTTTGTTGTTAACTCGCTCTCACCCACGTGCGAAACGACAGTAGGTGGCGCTCTAGATAGAGGGGGCCAGCTGCCATTCGCTAGGTGGCGCTGCGTTCCTCCCGCTCGGTGACTGAATGAGGCATGCTCTGTAAATGGCTTAGGGTTGCCCAGGCCACTTCAAAAATGAGTCATTGGTTTTCACGCAAAAAGGTTTAGAGTTTAAAGGAATATTTTTCACACAACTTGAAAATGTTAATAAGTTACTCAGTCGCACAGCTGTTTCTCGGCAATTAAAAGAAATCTGCATAGTACACTGAAATCAAAGATTAGCATTTACCTTTAATAAAACTTTAACATTTCCTGAAACACGTAATAGTAAATCTGACAGAAAAAGTACGTTTTTGCTTGACAGCTGCATGCCCGTTATAATAAAGGTGGAAGCTCTGTGAAGTATGGCACATATATGTGCGTGCATTTCACCGCGGTTCATATTGCACGCATCATTTTAGGAATGGTGAGCAGGATCTAGGCAAAACATTTTAGTGGTAACTAAGACATACAAATTAAAAAATCCTGCACTAATCTGGTGTCAAAATGTAGCAATTTTAGTTCCTGCCACGATTTTCACGGAAAAAAGCTGTATACTCGCATGTTAAAGTTATAGTGTATATATCAAATTGGGAATAAGCTGTACCATTGTATACGAAACCTATCCACTCTGCCGTATCGTCGCAGGTATCAGTACACGAGCTTGCGGAACACGACTAATTAAATTAGACCTGGAGTTGTGCTGCCATCTCAGGGCTACATAAATGACTTGGAGTAACTGGATATACAAGATTTAAGTTTCGCAGAAAAGAGCTCGATATGCAAATTTAACAGTTTGTGTTGGGTTAAAGTTCGGACAAACACCGCCTTATTTGTCAAGAAAAGGGTGGTATGGTCGGGCCAAGAGGGGACCGGCGGAATTAAGGAAAAAAGGGTGGTACGGGAGAGGGAAAAGAGAGGACTGAGGTTAGAGGAACGCACAAAAGAGTGAGGTGGGCAAGAAAAGGGATAGAGAGGGAGAAGATATGTGAGGTGGGGTGAGAAGGGCGGTGAAGAAAAGCACAGGAGAGCTGTGGAGGGTAGTGGGACAACAGAGGGGTGTGGGGAGAGGGAGTGGTGGTGGGGTGAGGGATAAGTGCGATGAAGAGAGGGAGAGGAGAGTAAAGTTGACATTTTGGAGTCTCCGCATTGGGACATGAATGCCACAGAACGGCCTCTGCGTGCCTGGTTCGAAAAGTCACCACATCACCAGTGGGGGGGGGGGGGGGTGGAGGGGGCAAGAAGGGATCGTGTTCCCAGATCATGAAGAATAAACTTCTTTATTCCCAGATCACGATGAATTAGAAGCATAACTCTCCGCATGCAATGGAAGGGCGGGTACACGATACTAAATTGACGATTTCCCGATTCATGGTTGTTTAATATTAAAATTCCCAGTTCACGATTAATGATTAGTCCTTGATCAAGGCGGTCGGCTAATATCCCGTTCACAGTTCACGAAGAATTATTTTCCTCATTCCCAGTTCACGGTGAAATGAAAAGCCCAATCACCAGGAACGCAAATACCCCTTTCCCCCCTTACGGAAAGGTCGCATTATGAGTTTTGCTAGCGCCCAATACTTATGGTGTTGTGTTGTAGCCTAATATCTAGGGTGCAGGCTTATCTGCATAAATTAAGGTTAAATATAACCTAAAGGATACCCCCCCCCCTCCCACCTCTTAACCGAACTCCTGGATTTGCCACTGCCAGAGAGAAATGCACCAATTGAGCCTGCTAACGCCTGCCCCCTCCCCCGCCTATTTCTACGCTGGCCTAGACACAATTATGTTGACTACTAGCCGCCCCGCTCGCGGACGTCTAGCGTTCGTAGTAATAAGCGAAAGAAATAACAGTATGACAGTATTTAGATTTATACGTCAAATAGTAGCAGGCAGAACGTAGACATTGGGCAGAAATAATATCGATAATAATATTGACCGGGAGCTACTGAATAACGGGACATAAATGTTAAGGATAATTTCAACATATATGATAATTAGAATTGTTTCTGTACGTTGGTCTTTAACGACACGCGTCCGCTCAGTTATTTTGCGCATGTTTGTTGATTACAAATGAATGTTATAATTTCAACATATACGATAATTAGAATTGTTTATGTACATCGGTCTTTAACGTCACGCTTCCGGTACTATATTGGTACAGATTGCATCTAGACATGTTGTTGTTATTCCACCTGAGATACATATACGCCATGTACACATTTTTGTCAGCGTGCTTTAGCTGCAATTTGCGTATTCTGTACTGGATACAATAATACTTGACAATTGTAGAGGCTCGGACATGCCACATTTCCATAAAAGTTGGTGAACGATAGCTGTTGTCGTTAAGTCAGTAGAGGGTACGAACAAAAACAGAAGTGCATAAACCTGAAGTCTAGTGGGTGCCGGTGGGCGGGGGGGGGCGGGCCAGTAAAGCCGGAGTCTGATGAATGTCGACGGGGCGTGGGGCTGCAGGAGTCGGGTGGATGGGTGTGGGGGATGAGCAGAGAGGAGTCCATTAACCCTGGTTGGTGTGGGTGGAATTGGATACTGCCGTGACAGATGTTAAGAGCAGCGTATTATAGGTTTCCCGGGCAGAGTTTCCCGGGCGGAGTTCGTTCTCTTGCTACTAATGGGAAGTTGTGGACGCGAGACAGTACGGGATTTGTTTGTTTTGCTGACGGTTCGGGCGATAAGGCGTTGGGAGAAATATTATTACTGTTGGCACCAAGCCAGGTAGCCCGCCGCAGGCCGCGGGATATAAGGTGATAAGGACCCAGCGGTTGTGTTGACACATGCGATATCTTTGGCACATCTAAGAGCGACGGCTGGATATTAATAGGTTCTCATGGCGTAGGTTCTCAAGGCGGCTGCTGGTGCCAATGGGCTCTTGCATGCCGCGGTATAGTGGAACAGACAGCTTCATTTTATTAGTATAGAAAATACGTCAGGATAAGCTAGCAAAGATAAATGGCTGCTCGTAGGTGTCGGGTACCAGCGATCATCCTCTAATGCCCCAATGTTGATGTTGGGTTCAATCCGTCTGACAGATTAACAGGTCGCTCGTGACAATTATTCAGTTGAATTCATCTGAAAAAACCTCGATGCAAACCTTCACCCGGATGCAATGCGATTATGGCATACATTCACGGATCCAAGGTGGCGCGGGGGGAGGGGGGGGTGAGGACCCGAGGCTGGTACTATCATTATTTGCACTCCAAAAAATTATCCAATCTCATCGTGTGCCCGTCCTAGCTGTTGCATTTTATGATGGTCGGTTCTTCACTGGTGTTACTTCGAGTCTGATGCTGTGTGACCACATTACTCTTGCTAACCTTTGTCCTGTATGCTTCAACAATCTATACGTTGTTCAATATGTATCGCAAATACCAATAAAAATCTATAATACATTTTCGGTCTACACCGTCGTACACATTTCGGAAATACGGGCTCTGCCGCGATCACCCACTGCAGACCTTGACGGTGTATTGATACTTTCATTGTACATTACATCTGATGTCACAGCGCTCTTGGCCACCCCAATTGAACTTAAGGTGACCTTGACTTTTTTCGTCATTTTATGTGACCTTGACGTTTTTCGTCGTTGTATGTGACCTTGACGCTCTTCGTCACTCCACGTGATCCTGACGCACTTTGCCAATAATTTATTTTAATGTTTTATCTCAATTTTTTTTTAAATTTTGATGGAGCAGATAGCGTCACGATTAAAAGATCTTCGCCCAATTTTAATTTATATAAATTACACAGGAATGAAAGAAGGAGGTTGTGAACGAACAGTTGACCAAAACTGTGATCCGTTATATATAATCCGTTGGTGCCCCCCTCACCCCCCGCTCC
This sequence comes from Arenicola marina, assembly GCA_964019135.1. Lineage (NCBI taxonomy): Eukaryota > Metazoa > Annelida > Polychaeta > Arenicolidae > Arenicola > Arenicola marina. The sequence goes on from OZ025253.1 coordinate 15,584,235, forward strand.
CCCCACACCCTCCACCCAGCCCCAACCCCAAGAAGGAGGTTGTGAACGAACAGTTCACAACCTTACACACATGCTTACTGCATGTTTATGAATCACTGTCGCACCTACCCAGTATCAAGTTTCTGTCTGGCACAATTAACTTATTGCATTTTGTTCGAGGCCGGCGGCAACCGTATCAATTTCTCCCGACTTGTTGACTTGTATGACGTTATGATGCAATACATTATCTTGGCAACACCGGTAATTTTCATATCCCCCCCCCCCCCCCCCCACCACCCCCGGCTTATCTCGCCACGCTCACTTCAAATCGGCAAAAGGCCCTATTTAAAGCCGCACCCTGACTTGCGACTCAAACCCGGAAAGTGGAACCTCCAACTTCCTAATATAAGCCGCGGCTTCAAATAGGCAATTTACGGTATTGTAAGCCGTACAGGACTTTGGCCCCCCAACCACCACCCCCCTGTATCCCTGCTTAATCGCGTCCCGCCATCGAAACCAATGAATTGTTTATACAAGCAGTCGCGATTATACTAACAACATTTACCTCTCCCTCTCTGATCGCACCTCTTTTCAGGTGCCACACCAGTGGCTGGCTCTCCTGGCTCTTACTGCATGTTTATGAATCACTGTCATACCTACACAGTATCAAGTTTCTGTCTGGCACAATTAACTTATTGCATTTGGCGCGAGGCTGGCAGTAGCTGTATCAATTTATACCACCTGAAACCTGGCCTCTGATCATTGGTCTACAATAGGTAATAAATAACACAACAGTAAGTAGCTCATTGTCAGTCTTTATTGCTACGGTAATACAATGCCGGGGAAAAGAATATTTTACGACTCAGCTTTCAAATTGAATTATCTCCTGACTTGTTGACTTGTCGCCACGCTCATTTTAAATCGGCAAAAGGCCCTATTTAAAGCTGCACCCTGACTTAAAATTGCAACTCAAACCCGGAAAGTGGAACCTCCAACTTTCTAATATAAGCATTCCATTTAGATTGAAGAAAGCAAAAAATCCATTTTCTGGTAGCTGCCAAGTGAGGGCTTCTGTAAAGGTGGTCAAATAGGTGTGGTGAACAGCGCCCAAGGCCTATAGGTTTAGACGTTTCAGACTGTCACGACATTAACGTCTGATTTTTAGGCTAGCCTACATCTAGCCTGAATGTTCAGACGGTACAGTCTTGACACTTGTTCTTGTGACTGTAACAATTAATCCAGAGCATCAGACTGTCAAACTGTAACGTCTGAACATTCAGGCTAGCCTACATCTTGGCGCAAGTGCCCCCAGGCAAGCCCGCTTCTGTAGAGCGGGCTTGCCTGGGGGCACTTGCGCCAAGCCTACATCATAACTTGACATACCTATTATCGCTCAATATAATAACGGTTTGTAATCCTTACTTGTTATCATTTATGATTTTGCTTCTCTATTGACCTGTTGGACTCGGACTTGCTTATAAACAAAGCCAAATATCCGTTCGTTCAATAAACCGGTGACTTAGAAAAGTGGCAAATACGATATTTCAACAGCAAGACCCAGTCAGCGTTTGTTGTTAACTCGCTCTCACCCACGTGCGAAACGACAGTAGGTGGCGCTCTAGATAGAGGGGGCCAGCTGCCATTCGCTAGGTGGCGCTGCGTTCCTCCCGCTCGGTGACTGAATGAGGCATGCTCTGTAAATGGCTTAGGGTTGCCCAGGCCACTTCAAAAATGAGTCATTGGTTTTCACGCAAAAAGGTTTAGAGTTTAAAGGAATATTTTTCACACAACTTGAAAATGTTAATAAGTTACTCAGTCGCACAGCTGTTTCTCGGCAATTAAAAGAAATCTGCATAGTACACTGAAATCAAAGATTAGCATTTACCTTTAATAAAACTTCAACGTTTCCTGAAACACGTAATGGTAAATCTGACAGAAAAAGTACGTTTTTGCTTGACAGCTGCATGCCCGTTATAATAAAGGTGGAAGCTCTGTGAAGTATGGCACATATATGTGCGTGCATTTCACCGCGGTTCATATTGCACGCATCATTTTAGGAATGGTGAGCAGGATCTAGGCAAAACATTTTAGTGGTAACTAAGACATACAAATTAAAAAATCCTGCACTAATCTGGTGTCAAAATGTAGCAATTTTAGTTCCTGCCACGATTTTCACGGAAAAAAGCTGTATACTCGCATGTTAAAGTTATAGTGTATATATCAAATTGGGAATAAGCTGTACCATTGTATACGAAACCTATCCACTCTGCCGTATCGTCGCATGTATCAGTACACGAGCTTGCGGAACACGACTAACTAAATTAGACCTGGAGTTGTGCTGCCATCTCAGGGCTACATAAATAACTTGGAGTAACTGGATATACAAGATTTAAGTTTCGCAGAAAAGAGCTCGATATGCAAATTTAACAGTTTGTGTTGGGTTAAAGTTCGGACAAACACCGCCTTATTTGTCAAGAAAAGGGTGGTATGGTCGGGCCAAGAGGGGACCGGCGGAATTAAGGAAAAAAGGGTGGTACGGGAGAGGGAAAAGAGAGGACTGAGGTTAGAGGAACGCACAAAAGAGTGAGGTGGGCAAGAAAAGGGATAGAGAGGGAGAAGATATGTGAGGTGGGGTGAGAAGGGCGGTGAAGAAAAGCACAGGAGAGCTGTGGAGGGTAGTGGGACAACAGATGGGTGTGGGGGAGAGGGAGAGGAGAGTAAAGTTGACATTTTGGAGTCTCCGCATTGGGACATGAATGCCACAGAACGGCCTCGGCGTGCCTAGTTCGAAAAGTCACCACATCACCAGTGGGCGGGGTGGGGGGGGGGGGGTGGTGCAAGACGGGATCGTGTTCCCAGATCATGAAGAATAAACTTCTTTATTCCCAGATCACGATGAATTAGAAGCATAACTCTCCGCATGCAATGGAAGGGCGGGTACACGATACTAATTTGACGATTTCCCGATTCATGGTTGTTTAATATTAAAATTCCCAGTTCACGATTAATGATTATTCCTTGATCAAGGCGGTCGGCTAATATCCCGTTCATAGTTCACGAAGGATTATCTTCCTCATTCCCAGGTCACGGTGAAATGAAAAGCCCAATCACCAGGAACGCAAATACCCCTTTCCCCCCTTAATTACGGAAAGGTCGCATTATGAGTTTTGCTAGCGCCCAATACTTATGGTGTTGTGTTGTAGCCTAATATCTAGGGTGAAGGCTTATCTGCATAAATTAAGGTTAAATATAACCTAAAGGATACCCCCCCCCCCTCCCACCTCTTAACCGAACTCCTGGATTTGCCACTGCCACAGAGAGAAATGCACCAATTGAGCCTGCTAACGCCTGCCCCCTCCCCCGCCTATTTCGACGCTGGCCTAGACACAATTATGTTGACTACTAGCCGTCCCGCGAGCAGAGCGAGCGGGACGTCTAGCGTTCGTAGTAATAAGCGAAAGAAATAACAGTATGACAGTATTCAGGTTTATACGTCAAATAGTAGCAGGCAGAAGGTAGACATTGGGCAGAAATAATATCGATAATAATATTGATCGGGAGCTACTGAATAACGGGACATAAATGTTAAGGATAATTTCAACATATATGATAATTAGAATTGCTTCTGTACGTCGGTCTTTAACGACACGCGTCCGCTCAGTTATTTTGCGCATGTTTGTTGATTACAAATGAATGTTATAATTTCAACATATACGATAATTAGAATTGTTTATGTACATCGGTCTTTAACGTCACGCTTCCGGTACTATATTGGTACAGATTGCATCTAGACATGTTGTTGTTATTCCACCTGAGATACATATACGCCATGTACACATTTTTGTCAGCGTGCTTTAGCTGCAATTTGCGTATTCTGTACTGGATACAATAATACTTGACAATTGTAGAGGCTCGGACATGCCACATTTCCATAAAAGTTGGTGAACGATAGCTGTTGTCGTTAAGTCAGTAGAGGGTACGAACAAAAACAGAAGTGCATAAACCTGAAGTCTAGTGGGTGCCGGTGGGCGGTGGGGGCGGGCCAGTAAAGCCGGAGTCTGATGAATGTCGACGGGGCGTGGGGCTGCAGCAGTCGGGTGGATGGGTGTGGGGGATGAGCAGAGAGGAGTCCATTAACCCTGGTTGGTGTGGGTGGAATTGGATACTGCCGTGACAGATGTTAAGAGCAGCGTATTATAGGTTTCCCGGGCAGAGTTTCCCGGGCGGAGTTCGTTCTCTTGCTACTGATGGGAAGTTGTGGACGCGAGACAGTACGGGATTTGTTATGACGAAAATTGAAATTTTCAATTTTCGGCATATGTCGGTTGGTCGTGTTTGTGTGTATGTATGTATGTATGTATGTATGTATGTATGTATGTATGTATGTATGTATGTCTGTCCCACTCGAAAACGGGAAGTCTCTTTGTGGCCTAACTGCTACATGTATCGTTTCGCAATCTTTAACATCTTATAGCCAGCTAATAGGGCTACAACATTCTCGTCACGCAGGTCGAAAGGTCAAAGGTCAAGGTCACAGCGATTTTTTGAAAAAATAACTAAAAACGCGTATATCTCCGTTAATATTAAAGCTAGAGATCTCGAATTAGTTTCAGAATGTGCCCCTCTTTCAGGTGCAGTTTTCGGGTATTGTTCACTTTTTGATGCGTAATACTCATTTTCGAGGAAAACGAGGTCATAGGTTTTGCGGAAAACGCACTAAATGACCTCTGTCAGTTTTGTCGCTTTTTGGCACATTTGCCATCAAGCTATCGCTATGATGTTCAAATATGTCATAGAAATATGAATTGTAATGACTTGTGTCGAATCTTAGAGTTTTCTAATACGTCACGTGACGTCACCATGGCGTCACTTTTGGTACTTACAAAAAATCAGAAAAAATCAGAAAAAAATCACAAAAATGCGAGAGTAGCATTATATTGTAGAAAAAGTAGTTCCTCGTATAGCTACAAACTAAAAAGAATACGTTCCTATCTTACTTCCGGTTCCAGGGCCGGGGGAATTTCTCTATGGGACTTTCCATGTTAATAGGGCTGTATCTTTAGGCTGGGGAAAAATGTTTTGTCGCGTATGTCGCAAGTGCCTCCAGCAAACAACACCGCGATTTTTTCCTTAGTTGAACATGACGTCTAGTAGCGACAGTGCTTACCATATGCAATTAGAGCAAATAGTGACGTCACAGGATTTTTTTGAAATTTGGTCAATGGTGAAAGATACGGCTTTTTGGTGTTAGCAGAGGCTCCCACGGGTGTCCTATTCAAGCCATCACTCAATGCTTGCAGCTGTGGATGGATAATACTAAGCTGAATCATAATCTGTCAATATGGTTCCATAGCCACATTAATTTTCGGTATATAGTCGAAATCGTTTAACATGGGATCCTATGGGGAAAAATGAACTTGATCGAATATGACCTACTTCCGCTCAAGCTATTTCAGTCTCCTTCGCCACACAGTGAGGTAATGTCACTTTAAAGCAAGCTATAGGAAAAACACGGCGATCTCTGTATTACTTTTTGTTTCCATGGCAACGAAGCCACTGGCCTAATGATAAACATACAGATTCTTGCCATTGAAAGAAAAATCGTTAAAAATCAGATAACAATGCTAAAATTGCAATCTTTTTGCCAACTAGTTGCCAATAAGCATCTTCAGATCATTTGGTGCTTTAATCAGGCGGATGTTGTCTAGTTATGGCGCTAGAGCGCTCCGAAGTGGGACGACACCTTCGCGGGGCCGCCAATGATGAGTGAATGGAGATTGTGTCCATCTTGAAAAAATCGTCAAAAATCAGAAAAACAAGCTAGAGCTGTGATGTTTGCGTCAAATGGTAGGGTACATTGATGGTCAGAAAAATAGTAAAAGAAACAAATTAGTTGCTAAGTCACTTCGCTTACAGTGTTCTTTGTTCTTGTCGTCGGTCTCCGTGTTTCCGCAATGATAAGCTAATGCAATTTTTGACCATTTCGCCAAGCCATAGCTGAAGGACTAATCTTACTATCGGCTAGCTCTTTAATCGAATAAGTTGTGGCAGTAAAGCTTGGCATATTGCCGCTTGGACGTTGTCGTGCGTCACGTCATAACGTCACCATGACGTCATGACGTCACACATCTTACGTAAGCTATTACTCAGCTATTATAATGTATGGCGACTTTCGGGTTGCTTGACGTTGCAGGTCGTGTTCAGGGACAGCGTGTGCCGTGTGTAACTTTTTTGGCGCAGGGGATAAGTATGCGTCAAAAATGACGTCATAGCTAACGTGCTCCTACGAAATGTTAGGTTTCCTTTATTTTCAGCCACTTTGGCAATATCTGTCATAACCCGAGTTGATAAGTAGGTACATTAAAGAAATAGAAGCCATCTTGAGCATTTTCGCGAACGTCAAATGACGTCATGTCTCGTCACGATGACGTATTATTAGATAAAAAGTACAATCGTAGCGCCATTCATAATGAGTCGAGCAATCGCTCTTGAGAACAAAATGTCATGTTCACTTCAACTCTAATATGGTAGAATTGCTCTAGGACGCTTAGTTTGGCCGCTAGAGCGCTCGCAAGAGTTGCACCCCCCTTTGCTGAGGCTCCCATTATGAGTGAATAGCGATATCGACCGGCACTCCTTACTCGTCGATGGCCGCCGTTCGCTTAATAGCGACGCTAGAGAGTCGGGACTGGTCGCAAAGTACACGCCCTTTGACCCAAAGTCGATTTTCGTCATCATCAGTGTTCTCACTGACTTCTTGTTTGTTTTGCTGACGGTTCGGGCGATAAGGCTTTGGGAGAAATATTATTACTGTTGGCACCAAGCCAGGTAGCCCGCCGCAGGCCGCGGGATATAAGGTGATAAGGACCCAGCGGTTGTGTTGACACATGCGATATCTTTGGCACATCTAAGAGCGACGGCTGGATATTAAGAGGTTCTCATGGCCTAGGTTCTCAAGGCGGCTGCTGGCGCCAATGGGCTCTTGCATGCCGCGGTAGAGTGGGACAGACAGCTTCATTTTATTAGTATAGAAAATACGTCAGGATAAGCTAGCAAAGATAAATGGCTGCTCGTAGGTGTCGGGTACCAGCGATCATCCTCTAATGCCCCAATGTTGATGTTGGGTTCAATCCGTCTGACAGATTAACAGGTCGCTCGTGACAATTATTCAGTTGGATTCATCTGAAAAAACCTCGATGCAAACCTTCACCCGGATGCAATGCGATTATGGCATACATTCACGGATCCAAGGTGGCGCGGGGGGGGGGGGGGGGGCGGGGGGTGAGGACCCGAGGCTGGTACTATCATTATTTGCACTCCAAAAAATTATCCAATCTCATCGTGTGCCCGTCCTAGCAGTTGCATTTTATGGTGGTCGGTTCTTCACTGGTGTTACTTCGAGTCTAATGCTGTGTAACCACACTACTCTTGCTAACCTTTGTCCTGTATGCTTCAACAATCTATACGTTGTTCAATATGTATCGCAAATACCAATAAAAATCTATAATACATTTTCGGTCTACAACGTCGTACACATTTCGGAAATACGGGCTCTGCCACGATCACCCACTGCAGACCTTGACGGTGTATTGATACTTTCATTGTACATTACATCTGATGTCACAGCGCTCTTGGCCACCCCAATTGAACTTAAGGTAACCTTGACTTTTTTCGTCATTTTATGTGACCTTGACGTTTTTCGTCGTTGTATGTGATCTTGACGCTCTTCGTCACTCCACGTGATCCTGACGCACTTTGCCAATAATTTATTTTAATGTTTTATCTCAATTTTTTTTAAATTTTGATGGAGCAGATAGCGTCACGATTAAAAGATCTTCGCCCAATTTTAATTTATATAAATTACACAGGAATGAAAGAAGGAGGTTGTGAACGAACAGTTGACCAAAACTGTGATCCGTTATATATGATCCGTTGGTGCCCCCCTCACCCCCCCCCTCCCCCCACACCCTCCACCCAGCCCCAACCCCAATACACACCCACTGTTACTGATACTGTTAGGATGTATATCACCAAGGAGTTTTCACTTTTACGTCAGGGGTATTTATTATTATTGTACATAAAAATATCGTACATAGTGAGGCAGCTGCTATATATGGTACTCGGCGCCATGGATACGTATACCCGCACCCCAAACCCGCCACTGCCCACCTACACCACCCGCCTACACCACCCGGCACCACCCACCTACACTGCCCACCTACACCACCCACCTACACCACCCGGCACTGCCCACCTACACCACCCACCTACACCACCCGGCACTGCCCACCTACACCACCCACCTACACCACCCGGCACTGCCCACCTACACCACCCACCTACACCACCCGGCACTGCCCACCTACACCACCCACCTACACCACCCGCCTACGCCACCCGCCTACACCACCCACCTACACCACCCGCCTACACCACCCACCTACACCACCCACCTACACTGCCCACCTACACTGCCCACCTACACTGCCCACCTACACCACCCACCTACACCACCCACCTACACCACCCACCTACACCACCCGGCACTGCCCACCTACACCACCCACCTACACCACCCACCTATACCACTCGCCTACACCACCCGCCTACACCACCCACCTACACCACCCGCCTACACCACCCACCGCTGCCCACCTACACCACCCACCTACACCACCCACCTACACTGCCCACCTACACCACCCGCCTACACCACCCGCCTACACCACCCACCTACACCACCCACCTATACCACCCACCTACTACACCACCCACCCGTTAAGCGGGGCGGACAAATAAGGTCGTAAAAAATGACTTCGTTTGGTTGACTCGTTTTACTATGATAAGTAAATCGGTGGCCCCGGGGCGTGCGTAGTCCGCCATAGTACCCCGCAACAACCAACTACGAATATGATACGAACGTCCGGGTGCACTCTCTGCCTTCGACTCACTCCGCTAGGGCTCCATTATATCTCTGTTGTCGCCTACGTCCTCAATGCATTTTCACACTCGCTCGCCAGGGCAGCGCTGTGCAAATGAATTGGAAAAATGCGTCGCGCATTTCTACAAATTAGTGCTGGGACCCAGCCTAAGCCTAATAACACATGAAATCAGGTGATGAAAAGAAAGAGTTCTGTCACAATTATAACGTTTTCGAAATTAAATACACAAAGCTCGTCATGTTTTTGTTTTATTCCTGAAAATTATAATGTTGCAAGAAGTTACAGCTGATTTGACCGTTTTTCAAGAATCTTGAAATTTGCCCCCGGCCGACAGTAGCGGTAAAATCTAACTTGCGTAGCGCCACCGTGCGGGGAGCTTGGTCCAGATGACGCTCCGGCCTCTATGTCACGTAGTCCCGTGCGTTGATAGGTACAGATAGTGGGCCTCGTAGCCGGCGAAATTCAATGCGACGGCGTATCACTCAATATCAGGGTGGTGGGGGTGCATGGTAGGGTGGATGTCGTACCCATGGGGAGGGATGGGGGTCATGGTGGGGTGGATGTCGTACCCATGGGGAGGGGTGGGGTGGTATGGTGATGGACTTCTGTTACGCTGAGCTATGATAAACTATTGTCAGGATCTAGAGACTGTGAGTGTCTGGTGTGTGTGGGCGAGAGGGAGGGAGGGGGGGGGGGAGTATAATAATTGCTCTCAAATCTATTGAAAGACAAGTATGTGATTGACATCAATGGAATGAATAAATGAAACAATAAATGGAGGACCCGTTTCTTCTTATCAACAGCCCACCAGAGGGTTTTACTGTCAAAAATATGCCTAGTAGGCCTTAGCCCCAGTTCTGTGGCTGTAGGACCGGCACAAATCTGACAGGGCACGGTTCAGATTTTTGGCCGTCCTACAGCAGCAACCTAACTGGGGCTAAGTAGGCCTATGCTTTCGGTGCGGGGGGCGGTGGGGGGTGGGGGGGGTCTGGGGAGGAGGAACGCCTCCATACCGCTCGTCCCCCCCCCCCCCCGTCCTGCTGCCCCTCCTAACACCCTCCTCCGCCCACCTCCCTCTACCGCCCACCACCCTGCCCTGGATATATCGCTTAGGCCATCTGGGCGTGCAATTTTCGTACATTGACAAATTGGACGCCCGATTTAGTCATGGTCTTGTAACCGGATGGCACTATATCTATGTACATATATATATAGTGGGTGCGAACGTATGCTGCCTGGTTACGACTTCGACTGAATGCTTACACGGATCTACCATATCGAAATACGCCTGTGTCATTTATACATACACTTATCTTGTCGTAGCTAGAAACGTAGGGTGTAAACAAAAACAAAAACGGCTGCCGCAAGTGTTCACCGTGAACAAGGCGCTTCAGTTCACTATTCATTACGACTAGAAGTAGTCTCAACAGCTAGTAAACAGTTATATCAGCGTGGAGCGCACGACTGAGTCAACGACCAGGCTCTATACATTCTATACGACACTTCAAGCCGGATCCCAACTAAAGGACTTGTAAACGCCTTCGACCCGATCGATCGATCGATGCACACTTTAATGGTTCCAACACTACAGCATCGTGAGCGCCACGTCTTGACACAAGGCTCGGGATAAGTCGTATGACTGAGGCGTATACACCAATCGGATTTGTCTGGATTTTGCGAAACTGGCGGACTAGCGGACAATGCATATTGGATTATTTGATCGTAGAGATGGAGGCACCTACAATGAAAATATACGAGTTGCCTGTGTAACTAAACTGAAAGGGATATAGTCGTTATGCGTACGATCTGACCGGATATCGAAGCTGAATATACATGTATATGCTTTGATACGTAATATGCAACAGGCCGTGGATACTTTACAACTATTGGGAAGCTACCCGCATGTCAGAAATTAAATGTATAATTGCTTTGGTGAGTCATACTTATGGGTTAAGGCTCTGACCGCATGAAGGAACACGCTGAGGAGCAACAGAAGTGTTTCAGTTTTAGCATTGTCAAAGAGCAGACGTGTGGTGGACGCAGTGGTACAGTGGACGCATGAGTAGCTTAATTAATTACTGAATTGTCAAGTATTAATGCAATTTATTTCTGTACATATCCCACTTATTTATGCAGTGCGACCTCGTGTGAACTGATGGCATAAACAGGCGGCAATCTCTGTGTATATAGAAGTCGACCAGTTTTTATAAAAAACTAGGACTACTTAACTTTGACGTCAACCCGTGTAGTAAACTCGTTCGCTGACCCTGAGGAACACTCGCTTCCTCGGCGGCCGCTAGGAGTGAGATAGAAATGAACTGCCTATTCTCTCTGATGTCAAAGATGCATAGATACTGTTGACGTATGGTGTTCAATTACAACGACCTATTTACTTCACGAGATAATAATCATGGCTCGTGTCGCGTTGCGGTCTCTTTGTGTGTTCTACGTCATCATTTCGTGGGTCGGTACACGAGCCGAGCAGGTTGGGATTCTTGACGGTAAGCGGCTTCTCGTCGTCTTTATCCCAGTTCACGGACGGAGTGACGTCACGAGTCGAGGAAGTAATGCATTAGGTGAGTTCAGTGCCCATTAATTAGTCATCATGACAGCGATAACAATCATACAGGCATTTATATAGGCGTAACTGGTCTTCATGTAAGGCATAAACTCGGATACTCTATCCGGTGTGAGGTACTTTAAACATATCTTTACCTCAACGCATAACATTTTTTTTCTTGGATTCATATGCATGACTTTCATAGAATTCGGTCGTAAGATTTGAGTGGGCTCCCCTCCTCCCCCCCCCCCCCCCCCCCCCCCCCACACACACACACACGCGCCCGGTCGTAAAGAGAAAAGGTTTTTCTCCTGCAGAGCAATGCGGGCCGCTCAGGACGGAAGACGGCATCCATTTTGTGGAGGCGCTGTACTACACGTTGGACGGGATCAACGCGTCGGGACTCCTTGGCGACCAAACCCTGGGCGCCGTGGTATTCGACACGTGTGGGGAACCCCGCCACGCCCTCAACAACGCCGTGGTTGTCCTGCGCTCCTTCATCGCTTCAAGCCAAGGTCAACGAGCGAGTAAGGGCTTTATTCACTCAATTTGGAAGGGGAGTTCCAGTGTTCAGTGTCGATTTTTCACGAACTTTCCATGTCGCTTTTTGGGTCATGAGTAAAACGTGTCGTTTTTTTTTCTCAAATGCCACTATCTGTGTCGATGTCGCTTTTTCAGCTTCTGACTGTCGGGTGTCGATTTTACCAATATACCTGTTTCGCGTGTTGCCATTCACCACTTCCAGACCACTGTACACAGAAAGCGTAACCAGGCCATGGTATAAGATACATTACATAGGATTATTTCAGACTTGTTTCTGGGTGTATGCTAAAATTCGACCGATTATAAGTGCGACGTTCTGAAATGGAAACTATCGCCAGCTGTATGCTGTAGTTTAACGATGTGCCCCCCCCCCCTCCCATATAAATACCCGATTCAGGTAGTCTATTATAAAAAGAGTGTAAAAATAAAATATATTTGTGTGATTAAGATTCGTTGTTTGGTGCCAGCGTATGACCCTGAAGGTCATGATGATGTTCAGTTCAGCGGGGTTATTTGAGTTCCTCGGGATTGGGTTTTTCATTTCACCGTGAACTAATAAAATAATTCTTCGTGAACTGGGAATGGGGTATTAGCCCACCGCGTCATCAAGGATTTTCATTAATCGTGAACTGGGAATTTTACTATTAAATAACCTGGAATCGGGAAATCGTCAATTTAGTATCGTGTATCCGCCCTTCCGTGGTATGCGGAGAGTTCTGCTTTTAATTCATCGTGACAGGAGAATAAAGAATTAGTTTTTTCGTGATCTGGGAGCACGCCCCCCCCCTTGCCCCCCCCCCCCCCCCCCATTGCATTCTGTGGTCCGGTTCGTCACTGACATTTGTAACTAACAATCCCAAATCAGGTATAAACCTAAATATATTTCATAGAAAAATTAAAATCATTTATCCACGTGAGTAATTTTTACGACACCCACATAATATAGGCACAAAACCCGCGTTCTGTAGGTAGTATACCAGCATATATCGGAACTTTGGGTTGTACACCAACGGGTGCATATTGTATTTCAGTTATTTTGCCTAATATTACAAATTATCGCAAGAACGCATGTTTGTTTTTAATTCACTGGAAACCATTAATTAATTGTTCTCAATGTTGGCGCAGGAGGCGACAATTCGGACTACCAGTGTGTTGGGAGTGCCTCAGTGGTAGCGGACGAGGTCTCAATGATCTACTTAAAGAAAACCGTGGGCGTCGTTGGAGGGGCCATGTCAGGCGTATCCATTCACCTCGCCTACCTCCTGGGGCTATTCGAGATGCCACAGGTATTACTTTCCTCAGTATTCTTGTATCATGTATTTCGGCTGTTATTACTATTATTATTGTCAACAATTTATTATTATTATTCATCTTTTGCTATTATATATGAGTTTCTGTTTCATTTTCATTTCTGTCATAATTAAATTACGCTAATATCCCGGGGCCATCGGGCTATGTGCACTTGTACTGTTCTGTGTATATGCAGATTTTGTATAGAATGAATATGTTCCATATATTTAAAATAATCTAAAATATTGTTGTATAGGTTCCATATATTGCCAATGTGTAAATAAGGCAAATGTTCTATATGTTTTATATAGTCCATATGTTTTACGTGTTTGGTGTGTTCCACATATTTCAATTGTCGTATGAGTTGTATCTGTGTAATAAGTTCCGTGCTATATTGTATATATGCTATGTCAGATGTGCATACGTTGTACTAACATCACTGCTCTGCCGGGTTCACTTGTAGATCAGTTATTTCGCGACGAGTGTAGATCTGAGCGATCCACAAAAATTTCCCTTCTTCAAGCGAACGGTTCCACCAGACAACTACACGGCACTAGCGCTGGTCGATATCATCAGGTAAGAGAGGCAACAGATGTACACAGACCCTCCAGCAGGCATATATTAACAGAATCAGGGGAGGTGGAGTGGTGGGGTGATTTTTCTCAGCTTTGAGGACGTAAGTACATGAGTGCTCAATCTTCACTCGGTGCCAGTACCAGTTGGCTTGGGTGACAGGCGAAAGTGCTGGCATACAATTAAGGCATAACAACAAACGTTGTACCCGATCTGTTGCTTGTAATCTAGATCGTAATGTAGTGCACAAGCTTCCGGCTGTAAGGGTCATGGCTAAATAATGATTTTCAAAAGCTTTAGGAGTAAAATTCTAGACACATTTTCTCACTCTGTGAATATGTACTAATAATAGTAGGGCCCCTGAGGTGGGGTAGCCATGTCGCGTGTCGATTTTAAGAAAGGTCCATGTCGCGTGTCGATTTTAAGAAAAGGCCCATGTCGCGTGTCGATTTTAAGAAAAGTTCCATGTCGCGTGTCGCTAAGTCTTATGTCGCATGTCGATTCTAAGACAACCCCAATGTCGCGTTGTCGATTTTAAAAATCGCCGTGTCGCCGTGTCGAAAAAGCCCCTATGGGGCCCCAATAATATAGCCAACAACAGTGGCTTAATTAAGAGCATACCCTGTTATTTATTGCGCGTAATGTGATTGCTCTGATACATGTTTCCAGGAGAAGATATTACTGTATGAGTAACTTTAACTGTTGCAGCTACTTCAACTGGACTTTCGTGGGAGTGCTCAGCGACAATTCCCATTACGGCGTGCAGGTGTACACTGCCTTCCAGATGTCAGCAGCCGCGAAAAACATCTGTATCGGCTACTCCAATCAGATTGGCGAGAACTGGAGCGACGATAAACTCGAGGCAGCAGTGTGTGCCATCCAGAGGAGGTCGCCACGGCTAAGAGGTACACGCATGGCTGTCAGGCCCCAAAACGTCACAGCGACGAAAGCGTCACACCATACGGCCTGCGCTATTTAGGAGCAAATGTACAGTTGCACCCTGTGCCTCGATCGCCGTGTCTATTGACGGGGGCTATGAATATATGAGGCAGTAACTCTTCAGTTTCAGATGTATACAAGGGCTTTCATAAACGATGGAATATGGAGTACCCCCCCACCTCCCCGGGTCTATCCGTTGAAACCTTCTACTCCTACAAACATTAGATTTGTTTAGTTTTCTTCGCCTTATTCCCGAATTTCGGCTTTCAAAAGGTCACTATAATTGTCGATCAATAAATCACATCCGGCTCGTTCGTTTCTCAGGATGTTTCCGGTCTCAACAGAAGGCAGAGAGAGAGAGAGAGAGAGAGTGGAGGGGGGTCGACAAGAGGGAGGTGTCACATATGTCCGCACTTGTTGCTGAATTAATAATATATGTTATATAGGACATATTGTGTTTAAGTGGTCTAAGCAGATATGGTCCCCCCCCCCCCCCACGCCCCCTCACCTCATCTCTCTGCAAAGTAATTTATTCAAATATGTGGTCCGTTTACGTTAGCGATACTATCAGGACCTACCTTTGTAAGCAAAGCCTCTTTTTCGTGTTAATTGCTGAAGTGTTTACTCTCACAATGCAGATGCATATAGTTACTGTGGTGTAGGCATATGTCTGGTTAAGTATATACATAAGTGCCGTCCAAATGACTCCCTTTTTTGTCTCAATCCCGGCCCGGAGCATAAATTTGCAATTTCACTCGATGTGCTCATGTGAGAAGTTTTTTTTGTTTTTTTTCCCTCAAAATTGCAGCTTTTGACTACATTTCAGTTGATATCGAACTTGAATTAACCTCAATTACAATGATTGTCAGTGCCTTTTTTAACGAAAACTTGAATCGCGCAGTTTTCTCTCGTTCTCGGTATATGCTCTCTCTGGCTTGGGCGGCACACTCCTACCACTGTAGTAATTTAATGCCCATCCCCCGGCCGTTAACTCGGCACACCATGACAAGCAAGCATGATTTAACATTCAAGCGCTATATTATTGTGTTTCTTTTACCAATGTCATGTTGCACTACTGTGATCAGACATCCGTTTTCTCCCACCTTCTCTTCCTTTCGCCAGCCGTCGTCCTGTTCCTGGACGCAGCCGTCGTCCATCGCGTGCTCCAGGCTGCGCGGCGTTGTTCTCTGGCGGGAAAAATCGTATGGTTGGGTGGAGACTCTTGGAGTGGCCGCCAGATGGCAGTGAGGGGCCTGGAGGATGTGGTGGGCACCGTGGTCACGGTCACACCGCTGGCCTTCACTGACCAGGGATTCGATACGTACTTCACCAAGTATGTGTGTCCAGAAATGTGACAGAAAGCGCGGTTTTAAAAAGCGTTATTACGATTGGTTGAGAGGTATTTTGAGAGGTATTG
This sequence comes from Arenicola marina, assembly GCA_964019135.1. Lineage (NCBI taxonomy): Eukaryota > Metazoa > Annelida > Polychaeta > Arenicolidae > Arenicola > Arenicola marina. The sequence continues at coordinate 15,600,478 of OZ025253.1, forward strand.
AATGTGATTGGATGATCGTGTGCGCATGTGCGAGAGGGGCGCGCGAAAGAGGTTTTGTTGATTATGTGAGAGTGTGAGGCATTGTGCCGGAATGAGATATAAGTGAAATGGATTGATAATGCCTTTCAGGGATTAATTAAAGTTGCATATCGAGTTCTTTCCCGCCAAAACTAAGCCCAGGCGAAATTGATATCAAAAATTGCAGAAACCTCGATTGTTTAATTCTGTAAATTCAGAAACCTGATAAACATCGCCGTTTGGGCTGTGATGTGGCAAACGTGTCTATCTCCGGACACCATAGAACTCTGTCTCGGCACTGTTACTTATACCAAAGCACACAAACTGATGACGTTTATCCCTAAAATGAAAACTTGTGGAAACTTGACTCGGTCCAGTTCATTTTAATTTATACATTCCGTTCGAGACAGACGCTGATATTTTGGTCGCGCTCCATTACGAGTTCATTACCAAGAGTAAACGTTTTGATATGTAATCATACTATATAACATTAGTATACCACGGCTGTATATCCTGGCTGACCTTGTGTGAGGGCATTAAGTCATTTGTGTAAATAACTACTCATACCCTGGTTTAGATAACTTAATCATTATTTCTACCATTTATATCATTATATAGAGTCTTTGTATTCTGAGCAAGTTTGTGTTTCTTTACGTACTTCAGCAAGAGGAATATATAATAGGCTTTGCCAGAGTTCCAATTGCACAATAAGAATATGTTTAAACGAGGCATGTGCAAGGCTATTTCGACTTACTCTAATCGTTTTTTCACCTAGAAGCAAAGCAATTATTGCGATTAAAATCGTGATCTATTGGTGTAAAGGGAGCAAATATTATAAATGAAATCACAATATCATAATGTGTAGAGGTTGATCATGTATTTGAATTTGAATTTGTTGCATCAGTCATTTTTTATTACTGAAAACGTAAATCTATTGTTCTATTTATTCAGTTTGAATCCGAAAAACAATACGAGAAACCCTTGGTTCTCGGAATATTGGGAGACTTACTTCAACTGTTCGCTGACCCCGCCTGACATCATGTCGACAACTACTGCTCCAAATGCTACCACAAATTATACTTCAACTGCTAATCCCTTCCCCGCGAGCGGTAATACACGGCCCCAGTGCACGGGAAAGGAAAAGATCTCAGAAGAGAACGGTAAGATAGTGTTATATATTACTATGCCCGATTCATATATTACTATTCTTGATTCAAGTATTACTATGCTTGATTGATATATTACTATCCATGATTCATATTGTAATATTCATGATTCATATAGTAATATACATGATTCATATAGTAATATCCATGATTCATATAGTAATATTCATGATTCATATAGTAATATTCATGATTCATATAGTAATATCCATGATTTATATATTAATAAATTCATGATTCATATAGTAATATTCATGATTCATATAATAATATTCATGATTCATATAATAATATTCATGATTCATATAATAATATTCATGATTCATATATTAATAAATTAATGATTCATATATTAATAAATTCATGATTTACATAGTAAAGTTCATGAGTCATATAAATGTATATGTATTAACATTTCTGGGGCCGGTGTCTGGTGTCTGTATCCCGCTTTAGAACATAGAGCTAAGTTTTCAGTGTGCATTTTGTGGTGCGACCCATGCCCCCCCCCCCCCTCCCGTCACACACCGTTCCGGTCTTTGGTATAGACCTCACCGCATCTAAAGTGTCCCCAGCCTCGTCCCTCGGGGAGCTAATACCATTGAGGCCTGGGGGAAACCTCCCGCCCTCCATCGTTGAATTTCTAGTTCGGCCCTTGATAACATTTCTCACGTTGACTTCTTAACTTGATGAACAACAACCAGCAGGGAGATCTCCAGGCAGGGGGCGTTCCGGTTAAGCTCTAAACGCGCGCTCTCTAGTGATGTGAGGAACGAGCTCTCTCTGGTGATGTGAGGAACAAGTTCTCTCTGGTGATGTGAGGAACAAGCTCTCTCTGGTGATGTGAGGAACGAGCTCTCTCTGTTGATGTGAGGAACGAGCTCTCTGTGGTGATGTGAGGAACGAGCTCTCTCTGGTGATGTGAGGAACGAGCTCTCTCTGGTGATGTGAGGAACGAGCTTCCTCTGGTGATGTGAGGAACGAGCTCTCTCTGGTGATGTGAGGAACGAGCTCTCTCTGGTGATGTGAGGAACGAGCTCTCTCTGGTGATGTGAGGAACGAGCTCCCTCTGGTGATGTGAGGAACGAGCTCTCTCTGGTGATGTGAGGAACGAGCTCTCTCTGGTGATGTGAGGAACGAGCTCCCTCTGGTGATGTAAGGAACGAGCTCTCTCTGGTGATGTGAGGAACGAGCTCTCTCTGGTGACGTGAGGAACGAGCTCTCTCTGGTGATGTGAGGAACGAGCTCCCTCTGGTGATGTAAGGAACGAGCTCTCTCTCTGGTGATGTGAGGAACGAGCTCTCTCTGGTGATGTGAGGAACGAGCTCTCTCTGGTGATGTGAGGAACGAGCTCTCTCTGGTGATGTGAGGAACGAGCTCTCTCTGGTGATGTGAGGAACGAGCTCTCTCTGGTGATGTGAGGAACGAGCTCTCTCTGGTGATGTGAGGAACGAGCTCTCTGTGGTGATGTGAGGAACGAGCTCTCTCTGGTGATGTGAGGAACGAGCTCTCTCTGGTGATGTGAGGAACGAGCTCTCTCTGGTGATGTGAGGAACGAGCTCGCTGTGGTGAAGTGAGGAACGAGCTCCCTCTGGTGATGTGAGGAACGAGCTCTCTCTGGTGATGTGAGGAACGAGCTCTCTCTGGTGATGTGAGGAACGAGCTCTCTCTGGTGATGTGAGGAACGAGCTCTCTCTGGTGATGTGAGGAACGAGCTCTCTCTGGTGATGTGAGGAACGAGCTCTCTCTGGTGATGTGAGGAACGAGCTCCCTCTGGTGATGTGAGGAACGAGCTCTCTGTGGTGATGTGAGGAATGAGCTCTCTCTGGTGATGTGAGGAACGAGCTCTCTGTGGTGATGTGAGGAACGAGCTTCCTCTGGTGAAGTGAGGAACGAGCTCTCTCTGGTGATGTGAGGAACGAGCTCCCTCTGGTGATGTGAGGAACGAGCTCTCTCTGGTGATGTGAGGAACGAGCTCCCTCTGGTGATGTGAGGAACGAGCTCTCTCTGGTGATGTGAGGAACGAGCTCTCTCTGGTGATGTGAGGAACGAGCTCTCTCTGGTGAAGTGAGGAACGAGCTCTCTGTGGTGATGTGAGGAACGAGCTCTCTCTGGTGATGTGAGGAACGAGCTCTCTGTGGTGATGTGAGGAACAAGCTCTGGTGATGTGAGGAACGAGCTCTCTGTGGTGATGTGGGGAACGAGCTCTCTCTGGTGATGTGAGGAACGAGCTCTCTGGGGTGATGTGAAGAACGAGCTCCCTCTGGTGATGTGAGGAACGAGCTCCCTCTGGTGATGTAAGGAACGAGCTCTCTCTGGTGATGTGAGGAACGAGCTCTCTCTGGTGATGTGAAGAACGAGCTCTCTCTGGTGATATGAGGAACGAGCTCCCTCTGGTGATGTGAGGAACGAGCTCTCTCTGGTGATGTGAGGAACGATCTCTCTCTGGTGATGTGAGGAACGAGCTCTCTGTGGTGATGTGAGGAACGAGCTCTCTCTGATGATGTGAAGAACGAGCTCTCTCTGGTGATGTGAGGAACGAGCTCCCTCTGGTGATGTGAGGAACGAGCTCTCTCTGGTGATGTGAGGAACGAGCTCCCTCTGGTGATGGGGCTCGAACCACCGATCCACGTGGCATTAGGCTCTCAGTCCACAATACGGAGAATGATCGACGTACGTGTCACGTGATAAGGTTGTCAAGGTGCCACGTGTTCCCCGTTGCAGGTTATCGGCCGCTCAGAGGCTCTCACTTCATCATGGATGCGGTCTTGGCCTTCGCCCACGCGCTAAAACTATGCACTGACTGTCCACTGGACATGCAACAAAGCAGTAGAGGTCAGAAGCTGAATGAATACTTGAGGAATATCAACTTCACAGGTGGGATTATGTACCAAATTAATGTTTTCCCCCATGAGTTTTGCTTAATTCCATCGTATTTGATTAAAATTATAGTTGTCGGAATTCGCCGTTTTTCCAGATTCGGATCTTGCCACCGGTCCACTGCATTACCTTAACACAGCGCGTAGGGAGGCCATCCACGAGTGATCAACACGGGCTCTAAAATTGAAAAGCTTCCGTAGATTCATAGATCCTAAATGAGTGAAAATACATTTACTTTACATTTTGTCATGTGGTACATGATTTGAAGGACCCTTTTGGTGACATAAAGACCAAATAGATCAATCTGCAAACCTAGAGAGTGAAAATACAATTACTTTACATTTTGTTATGTGGTGCATGATTTGAATGACGCTTTTGTCGCCACCCCCCCCCCCCCCCCCCCACCCCACTACGCCCTCACGCCCTTCGCAGGTGCCTCGGGAAGGCCGTTTCGCTTCCACGATGGGGCGGAGGGACCACCGCGGTACACTGTACAGGCCATATGGGGTAACGGCACATGGCGGGACGCTGGCGAATATACGTGTAAGTGCATCATAATTAAACTACTACCTCTTCTCTTAGAGGGGCCGCGTACTGAATTTCGCTCTAAGCCAGGCAGTCCGTCACTTTAAACATGAAATAACCCCAAATCCATATATTATTCAGGTATTGTGTCGCAGAAAAGAAGAACCGACCTCTCTTGTGTTGCAGAAAAAGGGAACCGACATTTCTTGTGTTGCAGGAAGGACGAACCGACATTTCTTACGTTGCAGGAAAGAAGAAACGGCATTTCTTGTGTTGCACGAAAGAATTTAGAACCGACATTTCTTGTGCTGCAGTAATGAAGAACCGACATTTCTTGTGCTGCAGTAATGAAGAACCGACATTTCCTGTGCTGCAGGGAAGAAGAATTAACATTTCTTGTGTTGCATAAAAGACGAACCGACATTTCTTTTATTTCAGGGAAGAAGAGCTAACATTTCTTGTGTTGCAGGAAAGACGAACCGGCATTTTTTGTGCTGCAGGAAAGAAGAACCGATCTCTCTTGTGTTGCACGAAGAATTTAGAACCGACATCTCTTGTGTTGCCGGAAAGTAGAACTGACATTTCCTGTGTTGCAGGAAGAATACCTGTTATATATTATTCTATTGCAGGGGAGAACGCCAGGGGTAGACTGAGACTCAATGATTCCCTGACGATAGAGATGTCGGAAATACCGCCATCTGTCTGCAGCGAGCCGTGTTCCTCTGGTGAGCATCGTCAAGACACTGACGGGGACCATTGTTGCTGGGTGTGCGTCCCCATCACATGCGCACCGGGCTTCCAAGTCGACTACGAAATCAACAACTGCACGGAGGTGGATGAAAGCTACGTGGGCTACGACTCGGCCTGGTCCATCGCCTCGCTGTGTCTGGCCTGTCTGGGTCTGATCTTGGCCTTTGCGGTCACGGCCGTCTTCGTAGCTTTCTACGACTCTCCAATCATCAAAGCGGCTGGACGAGAATTGTGTATTTACTTGTTAATCGGGGTGTATATTTCATTTGCCGCCACCTTTGTGTTCTGGGCTAAACCAACGGATGTGATTTGCGGCGCGAAGCGTCTCCTCTTGGGTCTCTGCTACACGATCACCTACGCCGCCATCTTGACCAAGATCAACCGGATCTCTCGGATCTTCAACACCAGGGGTCTCTCCGGCGCCCAGCGACCGCGCTACATCGACCCCACATCTCAGGTGGCCATCACCTCCCTGCTGGTCCTAGTCGAGGTGGCGGTGATCGTAGTGTGGCTTGTCGTGTCCCCGCCCGAGACGACGCAGGAACTGGGGCCGGGGCTGAGGGTCCTCGTATGCCGCGCCGAAAAGAACAACACCAACTTAATCCCGATGTGCTACCCGCTCGCCCTCCTCGTCGCCTGCGCCGTCTACGCCTTCAGAACACGGAGGGCGCCCGACGGCTTCAACGAGACTCGCCAGGTGGCGTTCGCGTCGTATACGACGTGCGTGCTGTGGGTGGCCTTCGTGCCGGTTTACTTCAGCACGTCGGACTACTGGATAAAGACGTTCACGATGAGCACGGCGATGTGGATTAACGCCATAGTGCTGCAAGGCTGCGTCCTGGCCCCCAAGGTCTACATCTGTCTGCTCAGACCGGCCAAAAACACCAAGGAAGCCGTGATGAGCTACTCGGGAGCCATGACAGTGTCCTCCAAGAGCAGTAACAACAGGGCGTCCGGCGGTGAGTGGTGGGTGACGTCACGGTTCACGTGCGTCCTATTGTGTTTTAACCGACGGATATATATATAAGCTACACGTCTGAAGATGTAACATATTAAAGAAAATACCTGAAATATTGAAACTATGACATAAATAACTTAACTTCTCAAACTATGATGTGAATGGATGAACTTCTGACACATGAATAGCTCAAGATTGTGAAATTATGCCATATTTAGGTAAACTTTTGAAACTATAATATAAATGGCGAACATTTCTGACAATTTAAATAGCCCCAAACCAACTCCAACTGATATTCACATCCAAATTGATCTTTGAGTCTATGCATGCGTGGTTAGATCATGTAAGGGCGTTATCTATAATGCAATCATTATATTGTGAGACAACAAAATAAGTAAGCTGCTTAAATACAAATTACTTTCATCCAATGTGATTGCTCACTTAATTAATTACCACAATTACTTGTTTTACAGCTGCTGGCTCCAGAACGAGTCTCCAAATGATAAACCCGAGTCCGCGGCCCTCGCCGAATGTGACCAAGGCAAGCAAGGTTAAGTACTCCATGTCACGTGAGAGCGCCTCCGACACCTTGACCTTACCGTTGGAAGACACCTTCGAGAGGCGGAGTCGGGACGATGACGTCAGTGACGACAACGTGCATGGTCATGGAAACGGAGCATTAGACAAACTGTACCGAGAAAAGTGATCCATGACAAATCTTTCTGAATATATTGGTTCACACAGGGTATATTGCTGGGTCGTTCTTCCAGGTTAGAGCAAACCATTGTTTCAACATAGCTCACGTATATCTCAAGTCTAATATGTACTTTAATGATCCATTTAGTCCTCTAACATGGAACATCGATCGTATTGTTGTATATAAACTATAGGGCCAGTTGTGTCTCATGCGTCCGCTTTATATTATTATTGACTGCCGCCGCGCTTTAAATACTCACGGAAGGTGTTTATGACCAATGTAATATCTTATGTTGCACGACCCATTTACTTTTATTAAAAGAGAAATATTGCTGTGTACAAAAATCGCGGTGGTGACCGTTGACCACGTGCTACTTATGTAAAATCCACTGGTGACGTCACTCCATTAGGGTCCTACGACATTATGTGTCTGTAATGTAGTGTGTTTGAGTCCTAAAATTTAAGGACGTGGATTTTAGATAAGTTAATGTCCTCTGACATTACCGGCCATTTCCGGATAACAATGGTTCCTCTGGCTTTGCCCTTGGACTCGATTGCTATCCGGTAATGTTGTGTTCCTTGGACATTAACCTACCCATAAGCGTGGGTTTGAATGTGCGTTACTTTAAATACGCGCGGGTTTGAAAACGCGCTCATGTGAGGGGCTGGGTTGAATATGGGCTGCTTTGAATACACGTTCATTTGAAATACACGCTGATTTGAATACCCGTTGAGGTAAATACGCTCTAAGAAGCGTCGAAAATAATAACGTCAGCTTGAAGATACGCCGAACAAGCGCTGTTTATGTTGGCGCTGGTGTGTATAGGGTCCAGTTCGAAGTTATAGTTATTTACTGTAAGAATAGATGAGAACTCGTTTCATGTACGTTGTGGAGCAACGGCAGCCGATATCCTGGTGATCCATGACCATAATGTGCATGATCGGCCTACCGGCTTGTGTGCAACGTTGAATACATCAAGTTCCACGGTTTCTGTTCACCTCGGCGGGTTATCTTGCTTCCGTTTGATTGGGCGCAGTAAATCGAACACATTATGAAGTTATATACTCACTGGCCCAGACTCCGAAGAGCATACAGTCCAGAATATAAGTCGTCTGCTTCATTCACGTGGCATAATTTATGATAAGTAGCGATTGCGTATGTACATTGTAAATAAGCGTTGGTAGGTTTGAATATATCTTGGCCTGCATACCATGGGTGGATACTATACGGCGATTATGTTACGTAGTGTGTACTATATTTGCGTAAGTACCTGATATCAGACCACCTGACTGAAGCGTAATTGGGCTGGTCTTCTGTCACATCGAGGTTTTGTTATGGCAATAATATGTGTAATAGGTATTAGTTGGACAGTCAAAGGAGTAATTATTCTCTCGATATGTCTGCGATATATTTAAAAACCAAGTGTTCTGGACGAAAAAACAAGGTTATAAGAACGATCGGCTGGAGACTATAGGCTGGTTATAATAAACTTTGCTTCCATATATAGGTGAGTACTGGTGTGTCTCAACATATCCGTTGATGTCAGACAATTTAAACGCACCAATCGAAATCACGCTCCACAGTCGAGCGTCTGAAAGGGTGCGCACCTATAATTCTTGTCACTGCCTCACGCAGATCTCGGGCAAAGTGAGCCACCAAGATTATAATGAAGAAAATAATGATGCGTATCGAAAACAATTATAATGAGGATTTAAATGTATCACTTACCATGCATCTGTTACGATATGCCCGCCAATAACAAGTTGAAGGCGCTGTTAAGACAATACACTGGTTTTGAGCTTGTGAAAAATACGTTTATTGTCAAACAAAGTTTATATACACATCGCATATATATATATATATATATATATATATATATATATATATATATATATTCCATAACAACACATCTACCTGTGACAAAATGCTTCTCATACAAAGACATCAATCTGAACCTGCCGAAGCGAAGTGCGTCTGCAATATGGCCGGTTATAAGACGTGGCGTCACTTCATTCCCGAGCAATAGCTCTTTGGTTAGCTTGGATAATAGTTTTCCATCCACCTGCTGATGTGTTATTGACCACTTGTGGCTTGTTTACCTACATTAACCTACTAAATTAATGCTACCAGTTTAACTGCCAGTCTGGTGCAGAGCTATGCTTGCGTGATGTTTAGCTGATTAAAAAGCTACATCTGATGTTGAAAAGCAGAGCTATGTTTAATCATGCGCAGATGGGCGCTAAGCTAACTTGCCCGACGCATAGCTGTGTGACGCATAGCTGTCTGACGCATAGCTGTCCGATGCACAATAGTCTCACACATAGCTGTCCGACGCATAGCTGTCCGGCGCATAGTCTCCAGTACACAACCTACATAAATCACTTGGTCGTCATGGACACCAATGCAAGATGTCGGCTCTCCCTTTACCCGCCTCCCTCCCCTCCCTGCAATGATGTGCCACGGCCAGCTGCTCCAAACCTCTAATTCTAAGTGTTCCCAGACCATGCAAACATACCGTTAGACGAAATTATCGATCACAATAGAACACTTCGCAATTTATTTTGTGGTGATAAGGCTATTCAAGGGATAATCACGCGTTTCCTCCGATTTTAACATAACTTAGTTGGCAAGAAGTCTTTAATACACAACTGGAAGATAATGAAGCGCCTTTGTGCATGGCTTGACCCGCTCCGTTATCAAGCGTTCTTATCACATGTTATACCGGTGGCATAGCAGTGAAAGGATAAACCATTGTCGCCATCATTTTAACCAGAAAATTATACTTGTACCAGAAACTTATGCATTTAGCACCAAGATATCACACCATTTAAACAACCAGTGAGCAATCACCAAACGTAGACAAAACCAGAGTCAACAATTAATTGTAACAGTTGAAATTGAATTATGGATGCGCCAACCACGTAACGTTCACAAAAGCTAATGGGTAATTTGGGATGCTGTTGAATAAGTCGACTACAGGTTCAATTTCCCGACAAGAATATTCCAGTAAATACGTAATTATCCCTGCCGTGCCACCAGACGATCAACATTTTGGTTACAGAGCCAAAAGTTACCTTCAGTAAATATAACAATACCACAGACAATATATGTTCACAGCACCAACTAACCACATGAATATTGGTCCAAGACAGTCACCAGTTAACAGATACTCCACAACAACAACCGGTCAACAGCAAGGTGTGTAGAAACTGCCAGCGACGTTATAGTTTAATCTTACCGGTAAAAAATGTAGTGTAAAACTAATGCAAGTGACGCACAGATCATCGCGGCAACAGACCGGTATATTTCACATTACGTTTAGTCGCTAGCCGTACAGTAGCTAGCCGTACAGTAGCTAGCCGTACAGTAGCTAGCCGTACAGTAGCTAGCCGTACAGGTGGTGGCAACAAGTAAGACATTACACGTAACCAAAGCGATGACCCTCTCGGGAATCTCGGGCAAAATCGAGTGGTCAACACCGAAGTTGGAGTACACTTCAGTTGCACACGTGTGCCGCATGGTGGAGTTCTGCAAGTTGCACTCACAGTTACTGCCACATATAGTTACAAACCTTCAAGGATTTAATAAGTGAGAAATCGATGGCAAGTCAGTTGTACCATAATTCAAGTTGTCTGCCCCTCAAAGACATTGTATGCACTTCCTCACAGGTCCTTTTCTTTGAGGTTGACCTTTGACCTGGTTGGTGGGGCATCATAAAAAAAGCCCGAATCCAATGCTTTTTGCGATTTAAACAAATAAAGTGAGCAATATGACCCAAACGGCGTGCCATTCGCGTGTCGCATTGTCCTTTAGTGCGGCAAGGCTAAAGCACAGAATGCGCCCCGCGATGACGCTACACACAGATCGTGTCTTATGTGTCACATTGGAATCCACTATTCCAGAGACGCCGTGCAGCGTCTGCTTCACGTTGAACGCCATATTGATCACATGTTAAATCTTCAACATTCTGATGCAACATTATAACTGGGTACCGATCTGCAACGTTGGCATACGATGATTGGCTCGAAGTCTTTGACTGATATCTACCTAGCACTACGTCACTAATAACACTGTCAAAAAGGATCATAACTAGGTAAACTGCAACAACATGTATCTTTAAAACAAAACATTATTCTATTTCACACATAAATTTAAAAAAATTCTCTCATACTCAAAACCGAATGCAAGTCAAATACGCATGCGCAAAAATAAAATACTATAAACCAATATTAGATCAAGTGAAGCTATCAGTGAACAGAACGCGTTTTCAAGTTTTCTTTCTAGATTTCGAAGCACATTAAGACTTCTTCAGACATAATTCTATCGCAGTTAGATTTAACAAATTCACACATTAGTTATAAACACCATTTTTTCCGGGGAAGTTTCCACAACTAACTTACATTACGACAGTTTGGACCATGCAAAGGGCATGCTACATTATACCCTAAACCCATCAATTAGTTACAGCAAGGCGCAATACATGTCGCTATAAAGCTCGTTATTCCAATTTTAGTTATATATGACACACATTAATTACACGACATTTTCATGGAAGTCTTTCTTTGTTTGTGTTACACTACCAAACATAGTTGGGAAGTTAAGGAAACATGGCGGACCAAAATACGTAGATTATGTATTCAATAACTATGTGTCACAAACAATGGAAGTACCAAGTTAAGTCCCATGAGAAACGAATCATCAAATAAGTCATAAGTTTCGTATGCATTTTGCATTGAAAGTCAATGCGACCTAATGCATAGCGCTGAGTGGCAAAACCTTCATTTGCTCATTGTTACAGTTTCCTTGAGACGGGATAGTGAAAGCCTTGCTTACACTAGCTGGGAAGTAGATGAGTCTTCTCCCTAGCCAAGTCCTCACACAGTATAGGAGGTGATCATGTTAATAGTTTTGTAGAAGTAGAAGAAATTGGTCACGTGTGGCAGTATCGGAGAGACGGAAGTTACGTCGTCCTGCGCTATCAGCAGCAAAGACAAATAGTCCCATATACTCTCATTGGATATTCCTGATTATAGACACCAAGAACGCAATACCATACCAGAAAGTCATGTAGAAAAAACATACAAGTTTATAGGTAGTATACGTGCTGCAACAACAACGGTAATATGGTGTCCATTTCAAGATTGTCCAACAATTGTTGGCCCCCTGTTACATGTCAAGTTTCATACCATAATGGTCCTGGCCTGTCGTCGCACATCTGGATATCGGCATCGACACACACGCCGCACAATAATAATGTGGAGAGACATACAATCACACCAGACTCGAATGTGATCAACAACAATATTCTTCAGGAACAATACCGCTGACGGTAGATCCGCTTGGTCAAGGTGGGATTCCATTCGTGATATTTTACGCTGCGATCGCCGAAACAAATTCACCATATTACTCTCTTAGAAGTTACGAAGTTTCGGTATGCCATCATCTACAATATCATATATTTAAAAAAGTGACATAAATATGCATCGCTATTCTTTAAAATACTTACTTCCATTAATACAGTTTCTACGCAATATCCAGAAGTAGGTAATCAGTGAACAAGTATGTTTGCTGCGTTCATTTTGTGACAGGCGTCTCACGGCACGTGACGGTTGCCATGGCAAATGTTAGTAGACCTGCTTCTGGAAGTATTGAGCTTTGTCCTTGAACTCCGCACGGCGTACTTTCTTCTCTTCCTCTTGTTGGCGTTTCTCTTCTTGCTCCTGTTTGATTTCTGCTTCGAACTTCTGAGACCGCGTTTGTTCGTCAATCTGTTGAAGGCAAATGGCTCGAGATAAACGACGTTCTCTAAAGTAGCATTACCATTTCGTATTCATTTGATCCCCATTTTTCGAACACTTCGAAACCCAATATATTATAATTTATTCATTGAAAATCTCGGTTGGCGTCACAAATTATAGGCTCCGCGAAAAGCATGTTTGCACGTTCGTAATTTACATGCGTAGATAATGTGCAGTCAAGGTGGCGCCAACAGTAACGTTGACGCTAATACAGAGATAACGCCGAGATTGACGCCATCGACGACGCAGAGCTTGACCCCGACACCGACGAAAACGCAGGGGTTGACGCCATCGCCGACGACAACGTCAACGCAGTTGACGCCGACGCCAAGATTGACGCCGACTCTGACGCCGTTGACGCCAGATGGAGATTTACCTTGGCGGCGAAGAAGTTAGCGGCGCCCTTGACGCCCTCCTTGTCGACGTCCACCTCGTTGACCTGGAGGTAGATCTCGTAGAGTCCGTTATCCTCCGAGAATTCCCCGGCGGCCGCTTTCCGGAAGATCAGTAGGAACTGCGAAGCCGGAAGTTGAGAGGCAGAGGGGAGGCGCGGGGGTGCAGTGGGGGTTGTGCAGGATGGAAAGTAGGGGGGGGGGGGGCAGTGGGGGTTGTGTCGGAGGAGAGGCACGTAGTGGGGGTTGTGCAGGAGTGAACGGGTGGCGGGGGGGAGGGGGGGCAGCGAAGGAAAGAAAGCAGACATACTCAGCATTAGCTGGATGTTTATACAAAAGAACCTGCATAGTATAGACAACACATATAATATGGTTCACAAGCTAAACAGTTTCAAAAATCTACTCAGAGAAAAATAATTCTGTAGTAAAATCAATTGCAGCAGGAGTGTAACTTCATAACGCAGCAACACAGCTAAATGCGTTGCACAATGACGTCATCAATTCATACCCTTCAGACCGCCAGGGGCCAGCCACGCGTGGCCAGCCACCCGTGGCCTGCAAGTGCACACCGCGCGAACACGCAACGTTGGCTCTAGGTCACCATAGAAGCCACATCTGTTGATTTCGGTAAATGATGATTGGGATATCATATGCACAAGTTTCATAACGGATTTGACCATGTTTCCAGAAAGTACCGGTCGTGTTTGGCGCGAAAACCAGCCTCGGTTTCAGTTCGCTGTCAACCAATCTGTTCGTCTCGCCTTGTTGTTGCAATAACGCTTATTATCATAACGGAGCGCCACCTAGCGCATGGGAGTTTGAGAATGCATTAGATATCTGCTACAACAGCGATAAAGTCACACTTGCGGGCCTCACCTCTCGGAAGCTGATCATGCTGTCTCGGTCTTCGTCGACTTCCCGGATCATCTCCTTCAAGGCCAAGTGTGTCTGGGGGGCGCCCAGCTTCTCCATCATCCGCTTTAACTCCTCGAAGTCAATGAACTTGTCCCGACCCACGTCATATCTGGAACGTTCATTGGCTTGGTTAGGTGGGGCGTAGGCTTTAACGTGTGTAGGTCATATTGCGACAATGGGAAGGGTCAAGGAAGAGAGGAGCCATATCTCCAAATAACTCCCATACCCGTTGCGAAGGAAGACATGTGATGTTTTGCCTGCGAAAAGCATAGACATTCGCCCGTGTGGGATTCGAATCCCGCACCACCCGCTTGGACTTGCCTAGTAGAGCACAGTCGACAACAACCGTACCCGTAACCTACTACACCAGGCTACCACTGCGCATTGTTTCCACATACAACCCTGCATAATAACATGGACCGACGAAAGCCAGTGAGGGTGGGGGACGGTGGGGGGAGGGGGGGAGGGGGGGGGGGTGGAGGTGGGAGTGCGGATATCTACAAAGCGCGCAACGAGAAGGAACCTGGGGCCGTATTCACAAACCGTACTTAGGCTACGGAAATCTACGTAGCGCTAAATGGAACATTTGTCGACCGATTACCGTAAACGTATTCACTGTGGATTTTTTAAAAATTAACAACCTCGTGAGTCAGAGGCCAGAATGGTCAGAATTATAGCACTATATCAGCATTACATATATATATATACATATAATATATAAAATATCATATATAGATAATGTAATAATATATATAATATATATATATATACATATAATATATAAAATATAATATATATATAATGTAATAATATATAGATAATGTGTCTGTATATATCAGCCTCCCTAGCTCAGCTCATGAACAGGATTTAGTTGCGGATTCACCGTTCGTGGGTTCGAAATTTACCCCTCGTCTATAAACAGAGCGGGGGGGGGGATGTCTCCTGACCCAGGTAGCCCTCATGGGCACAAACACTGGCATAAAAATCATTAATCATTATCAGTAAGATATCAAACCAATAACGGTACCTAGCTCCCACCACTGTGTCGGTCTCTCTAACATAAGAAGGTTCTTGCCACGGCTGCACAGATACAGAACACTCGTTATCACTCGGCTATTCAAATAAAGGAGCGACGCCAGACAAGATATCTTACACATCGGGGTCACTTACTCCACTTGTGCACAGTACACATGCAGATAACAGTGTAGGTAACATTCACATCACCGCTATAGGCGATTAATCATCACACACCGGAATCTTGCTTAGACACATGGTTCAACTTTATCCTAGGGGGTTGCATGACACGGCACATCCCATATATCTGTAAATGTATCCATGCGGCTTATTCGATGTAGTAGTAGTATTATTAGAAAGTCAGCTGAAAGTCTTTGTGAATGGATTACGTTCACGTTACGTAAATGGAAAGTCTTTGTGAATGGATTACGTCGGCTGAAAAGTGTGGTCTTCGTCATGGTAGTCACTTGTGAAGACAAATCTTTGCTCATTGGCTCAGGCCGCCTCAGATGGCGTTCTTCCTCAAAAAGGTGGGAGGGGGGGAGGATCCACGCCTCAGATGGCCTAAATTTTGGCATTGAAAAACGACATTCTTCCCCATGCCTCCCCCCCCCCCCGCCCCTGGACCCGTCCTTGTGCAATGCCTGCTTTCCACTTACGCAATAAAAATATGATTAACATGTCAAAACTAAGGCCACGGCACTTCCAAAGTGTAGGCTATACACGTAAATGTATTATTATTACATGCATTGGTACATATACTGTTGCTCGCACTATATTGTTGCCAGGATATTGTGGCACAGTCATCAACTGGCCGTCCCTTGCGGCATGCATGTAGCTACATATTTAACGCCCGGGGTTCAGTACACGCAATCACATGCAGCCTCCAGAACATCCTGTCCCGGCTATCCAGATGACACATTACCAGTACATCAACACGCATATATGGTTCGCCTCAACAGGGACCCACTATTTGATAAGCGGAGGTGGGGTGAGGGGCAGGGTGGGTGGTTCTGTTCGGAGAAAAAAAAAGTATTTGTCCCTACTGTGTGCCCGGACAAATAATCTTGCGATGCACAAATTAAAAACATACATGGCAAGTGAAAAATTCGTTCCAATCCAAGAAAACATATCTCCGGGTTCCGGCTAAAGACCAATAGCCTCCCCCCCCCCCCCCCCTTGGTAACCAACTGATGTGTGCCTAATTATTCATGGATGTGGCCGCAACGAGACACGTACATTGGACACGTCCCACACAATCATATGCACTGGGTACAGTCTGGCCAAGGGTGTATTAAATGTCACGGGCGGGGATCACATGCTGTGGGCCCATGGGTTAATCCGGATCCATCAGGCTGGGATAATCAGGGCTGACTCAGTTTGTAGCACAGTTAGCTACAGATCAACACATCCGGGTTTGATACTCGAGTATAGTCAGCAGATTTAACTCTTGAGCAACTGTAGCCTACTTTAATTGTTAACTGTAATAATTTCGTATATCGCTCATATAATTGTTCTAAGATTCTCGTTGACCCACGTAGTTCAGCCCAATTATTCACGAGGGTGGCACCCCAAAAAACATCCATCCTGTAATGAAATAAAAAAGATGCCACATATGTATATATGAACTGGGTACGTGTTACTGTATACATATACGGAGACTAATCTGTTTGCATATTGCCCTTTGTATCAACGAGTCGACCACTAAGCCAAGCCGGACAGGATGCACGACACGGCTGTAGAGCGCTGTGTTGACCTGGGTTGTGATCAGTCGCACGTCGCACATGCGGAGCCAGGTTCCGTTGGGCATCTCTATCGATGCAATCAAGGGACCGGCGCGATAGCTCAGTAGGCTAGAGAGCGCTCGCACTGAGTGCTCTGGCCACCTGAGAGCCTACCGGCGCGTGGATCGATGGTTCACGCCCCGCTGTGGATAAAGATCCCATGTCTTTCTTCGTAAAGAGTAGGGGGACATGCCTCCACTCTCCTTTCCTTCTCCAATTGACGCGATATGAACAAAAGTGGTTAAAGTGTCCTGAATAACCAACCAACCAAGCATACAATCGATGGCTACACATATTTGTACCCTATGTTGGTTGGTGGTATTCGCGATAATATTCCAACCGCATCTCAGTCTCCGGATAGAGTCGACTGTTGCGCTGCTGGGTCAGCCAGGTATACATGTATACAGTGCATATGACCTTCCGAAGATCATTCGTAAGCTTCATTAACAATCTTCATTGACCACCTTTTGTCTTTTAGATTATGACGTAATAAAGCCACCAACCTCCAACTCCTTTCCAAGAGGGGTATGGGATTGTTATCACGTGTCCATGGGCCGGAACATAACATACAGTAAGGTGTGAAGGCACTACGACTGGTCAGACAGATCCCTCGATGAATCAGAACCCGCTAACAAGTAGACGCTTCAGTTGTGTCACGCCAAGGAATTGTTATAGCATTACTGTGCTTGTTACATAAACAATTCTTATACATAATTGACGTCTTCGTTACATAAACTAATCCCCTAACAGTGGCCCATTCCACGTACATTGTTTAGCCGGCTACGGGGCTTAGTCGGCTAAAATCGATCATCATTTACATGGTAACTTTAGCCGACTAAGCCCCGTAGTCGGCTAAACTGCGTTCGTAAAATCCGCCACAGGTCTTGTCAGAGCGCTTCCAGTGTTATGATTTATCATTATGTGAAAAAGGTGTCGTTGTTCCTGGGTCAAAGACCGGACAAAACGATAGTCAGTTGGAAAGGGCATCTGTCACTAGCTATAAGTACGCATTTAGAGATAACATATAAAACCAAACCAGGGTATGATGTTCCTAAAGGTATGAGAAACATACGACGAATAGGAGAGAACCCTACAACATACACTTGCATGCCATTAATTCAAGGACACTTCACACATGAATGCTGAGCGATTATATCTGATTAGGAAGTAGATATATAAAATTACGAACTAGCCGCAAAAACGCAAGGAGTCAACAACGCCACTCTACCAGATGCCTCTTGCTGGTATCTCTAGAAGAGATCGACAAGGAATAGCCCCGTTGTTACACACAACAGCCGAGCTCAGTCGTCAGAGAGCACAGGCCACAGGTTGAATCACGAGAACCGGACGTGAACCGGAAACTGAGGTCATGACCTGCCGTCTGAGGAGACGCGCCGTCTTCTCATCAGATAAGACCTTCCGTATTACAAACAGATCCCTCTGGGTCTGTTGAGCTTTAACCACCCTCTTTATGTTGTGTAGCGTGACTCAGCCATGGCTATGAGAGGCGGCTGCAGGCTGTTGCAGATCAGTGTCTGTCAGCTTGGGCCACACAAAAAAACACCACTTTTTAGCACGGTTTGGCGGCACAAGTGCATGGGAAGGTATAGTCGTAGATCTACCTTGTTATTCATTATTATGATTTTCCTGAATCCTGAATGACTTGCAAACGCACGTAGTTGCATTCATAATTAACAGGGTCAAACGCATTGATGAAAACAGGCATGAAAGATTTTCAATAAACGCAGCAATGAAGCAACGTTTAACAGCTTATTCCCCAAATAAACATAAAGAGACTCAAACAACTATCATTATAGTATGCGAAATATCAAACGGGATCTTGGTAATAGCAGAGCTTAGCTTTATCGTGTATGCCTTGTACGTCATCAAACCGCAGACGTTACTGCAGCTTGTTACTATTTGAATTGAATATTGATCTATGAAAACTAGACATTGATGCAGCAGTCAGCAGCAACATATAGAAGTCTATACTAAACCATTATTCATGCAATCGACATGACCATATCTAAACTATAAAATGGCTACTTGGCGTGCATTAAGCGCTCACCATTGCACAAAACAGAACCATTGATCCGACTACAGTATTGATTCGCGAGTTTTTTCGCTGTCTTTTACCCCCAGCAGGTAACGTGAGTCAATGACTGAGGCCGTTACTCAACTAGTTGGACTGGCTGCAGACCCTACAAAGGAACGTCTGCGTAGAACCCCCGCCCACCCCTTCTCACAGTCACAAGCCAGCCAGCCAGCCAGCAGATATTTTAGTTCCATTAGGGTACTATTTATAGCCATGCGGATGGCTTCAGCTGCAACTTTTGAGTGTGCTTTCTTTGTTCGATGACGTTTCCAGACAGGTTGCCATGACGATGCATGCTTATCGCGCGCGGGGGAGTCTGGATTTGCGGCGTTTACCCGGCAACCACGGCATATTTTGGTGAATGTTAAACTTAACGGACAAGGAAGCTGGCTGTAAAACAACCAATATTGGGGCTGAAGTAACGCATACAGTCTGAACTGGCTTCTTTTGAGATTAGTGCGAAGAGATTCTTACGTCGAGTCAAGTGAGCCCTTAGTCTAGACAGCAACACCTAGATTTACCACTGAACTATATTCAGACTTCTGTTGTTTCGCATATCCTGGTTTGCCGGTCTTCTATTGGTACAATCCATCATATATACCGTCGCCGCGGATTGATCTCTCCATATAATGCAAGGTTTGTTTTACCAACCAGCAGTAATTTCAGTTGCAACCTCGGCTAGCTATAGAGAGCGCAATGAAATGGCTTACTTGACACTTGGCGCCTAATTGGAACAGACAAAACACAGATACTCTGGCAGTATCACAAGCAGATTATCCTGACCGAGCCTCCCACAATTCCCACTCGATATTCCGACAAATATCCCAAACCTTGTCATTGAAAACTAACCAAGCCAAGTAAGGGACAGTTGGTGTTTTAGGCCACTTCTGTGCGCAGTGAGGCTAAGGTGGGAGGCAGTCGTTGGCAAAATGTCATGAAAGGATGAAACGGTCCCGGATACCAGTGGGGTTTGAACCAGGAACCTGTCCACCCTGTCGTCTGCAGTCGGCCATGCTATACCCTTCCACCACAGCGGTAGCTCCGCTGCTGAGTCAGTCACAACTACGTCGCAATTAGCCTTAGCGATCTGGCTCTAGGGCCGGCACAAATCAGACAGGGCCCACCTACAGGGGTCTGGAAGGGGTAAATGGCGACACGCGACACAGACGTATTTAAAAAATCGACATGCGACATTATACTTGACCCTCAAATTGCGACACTGAGGATCTGAAAAAGCGATATCGACACAGAAAGGGAAATTTTCGAGAAAAAAAACGACACTGAACTTAGCCCAGAAGCCACACGGAACGTCGTGAAAATCGTCATTCGACACTGAGATATTTTGAAAAATCGACACTGGATACGGAACCCCCTCTTCCAGACCCCTACCTACAGGTCGTGTTCCATTTTTGCCTGTTCTGCAGCGACAGCACTGGGGCTATCTCGCAAAATGATTGGCATTACTAATCATCTACTGATGAACTAATTTATCGCTCGTGTGCACAACCTCGGACTAAACCTACAATATTTCCATCGCATCAACGGAACCGACTGACAAACTATCGGAACACTTTAAGGCTTGCTGTCTGATCCTGGATTGTGTGAGAGCCATTATCATGTGTGTGACCTTGCCATGTAAAGGGCCCCTGAGGGGGGGGGGGGGGGTAGCCATGTCGCGTGTCGATTTTAAGAAAAACGTCCATGTCGCGTGTCGATTTTAAGAAAAGGTTCATGTCGCGTGTCAATTTTAAGAAAAGAGCCATGTCGCGTGTCGCTAAGTCTTATGTCGCATGTCGATTCTAAGACAACCCCAATGTCGCGTTGTCGATTTTTAAAATCGCTGTGTCGCCGTGTCGAAAAAGCCCCTCTGGGGTCCTATGTAAATCAGTATACGACCGTTAGGCTATAAACCTTGACCCGTAATGTGTCGTGTAGCTAAGTATGCGCAAGAAACTATACTTCCTCAAGGAAGTGTTGTTAAAGGGCTAAAGTTCACACCCGGAGTTTGCTGGAATAACATCCTGGTTTCATGCACCTGTCACGCCACTTCATCAGCTGAACCAAGGATGTCAGTGTTTCCCATTGCGACCAGTAGTTTTACAACGATGGCGACGAGCCAACGGCGGCGGCTTCACAGAAGCAAATAGACAAAAAGTCTCTCTATCAACGCGACATCAATATTACAGTAATCATAAGCCGCATGACTACGTCATTGAGAGAAAATATACGACCGCCCCAAACACCCAGCCCGCCAAAGCCTGCATGACCCTATCCATTCGACCACGTTAACATTAAATATAATACGCCAAACTAATGTCTGGACCTAACTCAAACTTTCCTTGTGTCACACATTAACGATACTGGACAAAACTATGTTGTTATAGATTGGGGTCCAGCTCAATCTCATCAAACGTTCATCTATGGTACCATACATATTTGATAAATTAACAAAGTGTTTAGACAATATGGCATAACCCTACATCATTTCATATGTTATTGATTAAAAAGATCAATAGACAATACGCTACACTGGATGCACCAGTTGGTGAGATATTGACAAAACAAAATGGATCAATACATTGATGGTATTCAGATTACATTGTATATATACAGCCTCATCCGGTACTATGATTTAGTCAATATTACTAATGTTGTTAATGCTATATATATATACATATAGATATACAAGTAACACAAGTTATATACTCATAATAATACAGTGGCATAGACCTATCTGTTCAATTACTTAAATAACTACAAGTAGATTATATTAAAAAGTACACTATATATTGCATATCAATGTGTAAACCAGTATAACCAGATGCACAATGTACCAGTTAGCAGCAAAACCTAGAACTATACTGATGGCCATAAGATCAAACACCAGATTAAAATGATCAATATAATATCAGCTAGATATTTCACTTGATACAACTTTATATACAATACATTATTGCATATATTTTTTGGGAAATGTCAGAACAACATACTAGGGAATCGCTTATCTACATTTTTCCAATTTCTAGCTTTTTTACATGGAATACTACATGTGATTACAGCAGCAAATGAAGCTTAGCTTTATAATATTGTTTAAATACAAAGTTACCTAGTGAATTTGTCTTCATACATGTTCACTATAATTTAAGCTATTGCATCCATTGTGACATATTTCAATAAAAAGGAGCGATATAAATGATTTTTTCTAAGAATTGAGAGATACGCTACTGTATACATGGTCATTCAAAAAATTTCTTTCATTGATAAATTTTACTTCAGAAGATTTTCATCAGTGAAGATCATGTTGCTATGTTGATTAGCATTGGCCATGGATGAGCCTCTAGATGTACCCTGTCATGACTGAACGGGAGAAGAGGCTATAAAAACCTTCACTCCAGATTTTAATGGCTCCATAGCTCTTACAACCCTACCTGGTACACAGGATCTAATTTTTCTGATAATATTTTATTATTATATGCAATATAAAAACTGACTAAACTATCTGAAATGTTAAATTTCCTTCAAATTAGATTTGATCTAAATAAGGTCTGTAACAGTTAATATTTCGAGATGAAATAAATTGACAATATATTATATGATAAACTAGCCCTATGTGACATTGTTGGTTTCATGCAATATATTGCACGGAGCAACAACTGTCATATATCGGACTAACAATAACTAATAACCATGTACATACAGCTATATTTTATTCATATAGAATCATCAATCTCATATATATATATCTACATAGTATTCTCCATATAATAGAACAGTTCTGATATATGAGGAACCCTTACTAGCCTAGTAGAGACTACTTCGGTGCATTTAGCTGCTGATTCTGTAGCCTGAAAACAAGACGTTACTGTCGTAAGACAGTTGGCAATGAGACGACATGGGTTATCTTGCCGTAAGCTGAGTAACGACTTTTCAGGCTACTGATTCTGATGTATTTGTAGTAACTCATAAGACAATTATATTATAAAATAATTCACTTGTATACTTACTGATTGAACATTTTCTGGTAGTGCTGGATTTGCTTGCGAGAGAACTCTTTGAATTCTGTATATGGGTTCCATACTTTGAGGGATGGCAGCTCAGAGGGTTCCAGTTCTTCACCCTCCTCAGCTTTGTCAATTATAACATTTCTCTTCTGAAGCTTTGCTGCCAACTCGTCAGTCGCCATGTTAAAGGATAGCAATTACTGAGCAACGTAAATATTGTACGGACCACAAAACCTGTAGCCTAGTGTAGGCCTTCAGACAGATCGCTATCAAACGGCCGCGCTGGTGTCCTTATGGCAAACAAGGATGGTTCTTTACTACGAGCGTTCGCAAGCAAATAGTAGTTGAGCCGGATCTGTTTACGCCTCTCAGCTTCGAGGGTCCAACTCCAAGTCAGGAGAGTTTGACAAGTCAAGAGGAAGTGGTTCAGCTGGGGGTTGCCCGGCGCGATGACGTCATTATGGAATTCCCTCCAGGGAATCTCCTCTGCTGAGGGCTGCCCTGACCTAAATATTTGCGTGTGATGCAATGGTACGAGCGCTGGATCTATTGACAAAATAAGTGTCTTTCGTGATACATTACGGGCGTGTATATGACTGTAGTCAGTAGATCAGTAAAGATTCAATACGTCTGTAATATAGTGCCTACATATATATGTAAACAGGCTGGCCAAGGAGGCTGGCCTGAACAGCTGAAGTAGGTTCCCCAGGTACGAGCCTTCTATCACACGGCAAGCACACGGTGAGCGGCGCCATCTGGCGAATACGTGAGAAGCTCTAGTGCTGATCGTACAAGGTCAGTATATATATATCTATATATATATATAACCACAGGAGCCTCACGTGCGGGTGAGTGGGGCGGCAGCACTCACTCTCATACCAATATTTTTTAAGTGTTGTTCCCCGCCCCCCAGCCCCACTCACCCGCAATTGAGGTTCCTGTGATATCACCCTTGTTGAGTAGGCCGCTATAGGCCTATATAGATCTATATAGCTCTATATAGACTGCATGCAACTATATATAAGTTCACACTAGTATAGAAACGTTGATTGCTAATAGTCGGTATTTAGATCATTGAAGTATAGCAGTCCTCCTAATTGTTGACCTATGTATACATCATGACGTCAAATAACCTGCACAAATTAATTGGTGAGCCTATATCACTAGTTCCATCTCCGAAATCTAGTGGCTGATGGCGGAGCTTGCGGAGCCACTAGGTTTCGGAGATGGAACTAATATATCACCAGTTTGGTCACAATTTGGATATATATAGGCTATATATATATATATACCTATATATATATATAGGCTTATACCTATACAAGGTATAGGCCTTTACCGGTACGACTCGCTTCATGTCCTGGGCTCCTTCTTGGTGTCTTGCCTTAACTTATGGTATCGGGCGCCGCGACATTTTTGCACTTCTAAATAAAAATTGCATATCGAGCTCTTTCCCGCCAAAACTAAGCCCAGGCGATATTACAAAAGTAATTTATTTCCATTATACTATTCGTATAACTAATTGCCTCTACCAAAGATCGTCTAGAGTAGACAATCTTTGCCTCTACTACCGATAAAAGCGCTCGTTCTTTCCCGGGTTCACTTACAGTAGGCTATAGGCCTATTCATCGTTTCAATATGGCTGGTCCCGATACCGACTTTTTACTGACGTCTTGTTAATACCGCGGGTTATCGAGCGCCGCGACATTTTTGCGCTTCTAAATTAAAGTTGCATATCGAGCTCTTTCCCGCCAAAACTAAGCCCAGGCGAAATTTATATCAAAATTCAGAAACCTGATAAACATCGTCGTTTCGGCTGTGGTGCGGCAAACGTGTCTATCCCGGGACATCACAAAACTATGTCGTGGCACTGCCACCTATGGCAAAGCATCGCGAAGCACACAAACTGATGACGTTCACCACTAAGTTGAAAACTTGTGGTAAATTGATATCACGGGCAAGGCTAACAGACTTTATTTGGCAATCGGTGGAGTATAGACAAAAGAAATCTTGAAGGATTCAAGGACTGATTCTTATTTGTACTTTGACCTCTTTAGTTTTGGAGGGAAAGAACTCGATATGCAACTTTAACTGATAATTGCCTCCAGGTTGGCGAACGTCCGTCTGCGAAAGACGGATTTGCAGCTTTCCCGGGTTCACTTACAGTAGGCTATACGCCTATTCATCGTAATGCTGCAATCATGTAGGCCTACCTGTGCCTGGCCCGTGTACTATATCTATCCATTCGTGTTCCGTTTGTAAATTGATCATTTAAGGAAAACGAAAAACAAACCAACATACGATTTATGGTCGATTTACAAACGGAAAACGAATTTACTGTATATATCGCTCGGACCTCGCCTGCCTATTTCTCGCACGTAAAAAACATTAAAAAAAATCGCCTTTCGTTTATTTACATGGAAGCTTTAGCCGACTAAGCCCCGTAGTCGGCTAAATTACGATCGTGAAATCCGGAACTATTTCGACCGGAGTAATATTTTCCTTGTATCCACCTATTATATCGTCGCTGGGGCATTCGTTAAAATGGGTCTTTCAGGTACCAGAACCAAGCCAACGCATTTATGTCGTTCTTTCGTTTTATTCCCACTGATTGATTTATTCAGTCCGTCGTAAGGGTGTGCGACCGAGATGTCTCCGAGGGAAAAAGCTCCCGATCTCTGGTGTCGCACTTTCTTTTATCCGTCCAGTCCGTCACCGTGAGCTGACTAGTCCTCAACCCACGGTTCCCAGCGTATTAAGGTTGGCCGCGCTTCCGTTTACACGGAATCGATGCTTTACTGAGAACGGGTTCCTTATTAGGAAGACCGCACATTAATTATAGCTTAGAGATCTAGAAGTTCTTCGAAATGGGAGAGGGAAGGGTACAGCTTCCGGATGGGAAGACTGCTTATTGTGTGGATAAGGGGAAAACGTGACTCATCATCTTTCGGCGAGGGGACAGGGAGTTAGGTCGGCCAACCTTGCACGAGGGTCGTCAGTGTGATAAATACATCCGCACCAGTTCTGAGAATTACAGATCCTGGTGAATTGCGACTTAAGTAAAGAAATCTAATAATATATGTAAGTTTCAAAATAGCCCAATGTGGGTTATCAAGTGAGGGGAATTACCACTATAACACATTCAGGCTTAACTATTGAATTATATATTGCTATATTTACCATTGCGTGACCGCATCGGTCGAGGTGGAAATTAATTTTACTCTGTTTATCACGTATTTTTCAAACACTACCACTTACCACATAGTTTTTCAGTTTAACACGTGATCAGTGATATCACAGCTTTGCGTTCGAAATAATTTGTATGAGTGGGGGGTGTGCTAGAGGGGGGCGCGGGGGTCTGATTTGGTCAGTTAATAGCCCACTTGCAGATCCAGGGGAGTGTGTGTGTTTGTGAGGGAGGGGGGGGGGGGGTGCAGGGGTCCGTTCTAGGGGTACAGGGTCCGCCAGTTTAAGTGCACAAGTCTGTTTTTAGTGCGGTTTCGGTGTGAAGCACTCATTGTTGTGGAATTACCCTCCCCCCCCTACCCACGACCCTGTTGTCAGTACATGTGTATTTCAGAGATATAATCCACAGTGGGCCCCCTCTCCGGCCCCCTCTCCGGCTATGGCCCATTCTCCGTTATTTCTGTTTAGCGCGGGTCAAGCTCAGCCTGGAAAGTCATTATCACCGTGAAGATGGAGGCGTACCGTAGTACTACATGAAAAGGACATACATTGTATATGGTTACGGCTTTGGACGAGCGTGGCGACAGACGGAATATAATTTATGATGCAAATAATTACTGCAGTCATAGGGCGGATAGTGAAACGAAACATGTTTTCATGAATGAGAGTAAAACCCGGCACTGAAAAACACAAAAAGTAGGAGCAAATTCTGTTGTTGTGATATGAAATGTCTTTGCAGGTTCAGAAGATGAATGAATACGACCAGGAAGCAGAGGATTTATTTATATCCGATTTATTTATTGATAAAAGGTAGGATTAAAGCATTAAATATTTCCTAATCACGATGAATTGATCGACTATAATGCTATTACACTCAAAACCTGTACTATTCGGAAGGGGTTAAGGGTTGGGGGGGGGGGGTACCTTACCCGATCTCCACAATTGGCATCCTGGAATTCCTGAGGAGTCGCGATTAACTGTTGGCAATGTTGGGGAGCGTTATCCGTACAATAGACCACTTCGCTAATCGTACTTCCAATTTTGCCACCGTGAGGCGCCACTGCATGTGCAATGCATTCTGGGTATTATTTTGGTCTTTGCGAGATGTCAAGATGGCGTCATCCCCTGACAACGTATTTTGTAGACATTTAAGCATGAAATAGTAGGGCCCCTGAGGGGGGGTAGCCATGTCGCGTGTCGATTTTAAGAAAAGGCCCATGTCGTGTGTCGATTTTAAGAAGGTCCATGTCGAGTGTCGATTTTAAGAAAAGTTCCATGTCGCGTGTCGCTAAGTCTTATGTCGCATGTCGATTCTAAGACAACCCCAATGTCGCGTTGTCGATTTTAAAAACGCCGTGTCGCCGTGTCGAAAAAGCCCCTCTGGGGTCCTAATAGTGTCACCTATGTAAGGAAAAAGTTACGTAATCTGAATGTAAGTTAGATATGCTCATTAACTTTATACATGCTTTGCCAATAACGTGGAAATATGGTAAGCTCATTTATCTCCATAGAAAAAGTCAAGATAACACCAAAATATTTCCCATAACTCTTTGCGCCAGTCCCGATTTTTCCAAGATGGCGTATAATTGCGAAGTCGTGCTGGTTCGTCGCGAAGACCCTTTCCCTCTTTACCGCGATCCGTTATAGCAGTCCTTTCCTCGATATTCACGATATCACTTTTAATTGTTTTTTTCGCGCCTTTTCTTGAATAGTCCTCAGCTTGCAAATTCGATAATACTGTCCCTGTGTCTTCGCAATTCAGAGGGGTTATTCCCCCCTATTCGGTGAACTATTATAGAATAATATGAGCCATTCCGTGAGCTATTATAGACTGAATAGAAAGTATTTAATGAGCTATTGTAGAGTAATAGTAACTATATAACGCGTTTCCCGCGTAAGAGTGTTAGTTGAACGGTGTCGCCCATGTATTGCTGAAATATTGTATGTATTGCAAAAAAACGTTTTCAAAAACGTTCGAGCCTGGGGGGCATCAACATTTCAGGGATCCAAAATGTAGCTTTCTGGTGGCTAGGTCACTGCTGTTTTTTTTATCATGGAGATCGTTAGAAAATAAACATAAAACTACATCGATTGACGTTACAAGGGGGCACCCGTACACCCTTATGGTTCCAGCTATACATCCGAGGACATTGGCATGGGTGATGTCACCGTACGGATAGCAGCTTTGCATTCCGCATCTACCAGTGAGTTCTGCATGCAGTTCGTACAATTCCAACTATAATGACAACTATTGTGAGATGCTGATTGGTCCAATGACACCAGGAAATACAGTTGCCATGATCGTGTCAATATTCATGCTTTATAATACGGTAGACGTTGAGAGATGGACTTAAAATGAAGAACTGCATCGATTTTGAGTAAATTGCGCACTTCTTAAGTAACCAAGCGAAAAATATGTATTAACATGATAATTTTTATTATTAATATTAATATTTTACAGGTACGTGCCATTAATGTCATTGTGCATGCTTATAATTATGATAGGCCTATATACTATTAATGATCATTTCCATTTCGCTGTTTTGCGGTACTATAGTTTATATATTTTGAAGAGTTTTTGACATCTAATATTTTCTGCAGCGGACTTCGATTTGACAGGACAAGTTGTATGGCCTGCATCAAGGGTAAGATATCTGGCTCGCCACTGCTCTAATTTATCTTCTTCTCAGTGTAGAAATATCACAACCTAAACTTCAACTGATGTTTAGGGTCACAAAGCATTGACATATTTTAGCGCAACAACTATTAAGTTATAATCTATAATCACTTACGAAGTACTTTAAAAGTACTTGTCCAGGACGTCATTGTTCTTCGTCTTTCAATTCATCTTTTGCAAATAAACATGGACGTAATGATGGCAATGCATCCCGAACATAGTGGTAATTAGTTCCAAAGCTGGTTAGCGTTATTAACAAACGTATCGTTGACTTTCATCTTCTCGGTCGGATGAGTGTCTGTGTTCCTACTAAAACGCAATTTAATAACATAATTGAATGTTCATTATTACAATTTGCAGACAATATGCAGTTTTGCCAATTGATTGTTTATTATGATAAATTTGCAGCTGTTGGCGCTGTATTTGATTGAACACCCAGAGCTCTGCCAGGGGATGAGGGTTCTGGAGCTGGGGGCAGGGGTGGGGCTGGCTGGATTGGTCGCCGCCTCCGTGACCCCTGCCCCGGCCAAGGTCATTCTCACTGACCACATGGAAGACGTCGTGTCGGTCCTCAGACAGAATGTGTCCGCTAACTTCACCGATGATCAAGGTTCGTCTCTATACGAATGTAATGCACAATTGAGATCTCTGGCTGCATTGTCCCGTCAAACAGATGCGGATCTAGGATTTACAAAACTCACACTATCTGCACAATTGGTTTATATTATATTGAAGCTCAAAATGACCAAATTAACCCCGATGGGTGCCAATTTCTGCCCCTTATTAAATGTCATTAAAGAATTATCCGCAAACGAAATGACACCCCACCCCGCCTTCCCCTATGTTTGCAACAGTTTATGGGGAGTTTCGTGAAGGTTAAGTACAAACCACAATGCATATTTAACATTACTAAACGACATTAGGTTGCTTTGGTGTGATTATTGGATGAATTAAATTAACCAGTTTTTACTTCTGTCTATCTGTTTTAACATCTACACATATGAAATGAAACTTGCATGTTCCATGTTATGACATTGGTTTTATAATATGTCTTTTTATTTACATATCGAATATATATATAATATTGTATATGTGGCTTATTTTGGAACTGATCCTAATTTACATTATTGTCATATAATACACGAGAACTACATTAACATTACGTAAAGACGTCGTAAGAAAATAATAAATTTTAGCCATTATAGCTAGGTTTTGGGTGCTTTAAAATATGAGATTTAAAAAGAAGTCTCGACCAACATGGGCTTCGCTCCCCCGCTCCCACGCCATGTTACTTCGCCGCTACCACCCTGACAAAAACCGCGACATGTGTTCAAGTTACCTGTACAGACATACGCGAATCCTTCCCAACTTCACTTTTACCGCCCACGAAAAAGATAAATATTTTATTTAGGTCACAATGTTATCTGAGGTGTTTTCACGCACGAATCCATCAAATTTTCCCCTTGTGTTATGGATCGGTCTTTTCTTATGCTATGTATTCAGTTGAAGAACGAGACACTGACTGCCATGTGCAGACGTTGTCTTCCCGGTACATCCGGGCTTGATCCACTAAAGTGGCTCCTTTTCAACCTCGCTTCGATGCAGGCGACTGAAGTAAACATGACGTTTACGAACGCTGTAGGTTTAGTGTCAATTGCCATCGAAATCTTCAGTCTCTCGGCGTATTTACTGTGATCAAAAACCTTGATTTGCTTTGATACAGCATTTTAATGAGAGTTGGCAAACTAAAGAATAAACTTGTGTGCCTGAGGACAGGACAGAACTGTCCCATTGGACTCTCGATGCAAACAAGGCCCGAAAAGGAGTAATCTCAATTACCAATATTAAGTATTAGCTTTCGCTTCATGGGGCGGTTTCTTTGACACAAGTCATTCATTCAATCGAAATAATGTAAGTGTTTCTCGTTACAGCATGTCCGACGGTTGATTATCTTAGCTGGGGAGACCGGTTGGACGAATTCCATAGTCGACATGGTGACATTGACGTCATCATTGGCGCAGACGTAGTATTTTGGCCGGCCGCGTTGCCTTTGCTGTTTGAAACTGTCAGTTACTTTATGAACAAAAGGGTGAGAATTATTGTTGCATCCGTCTTTTGTTCGTGCTTATTTAGCTTTTCTTGGATATATATATATATATTGACCTTGTTTTGAAATAGTGACTCCAACTATGTACGCATGGATGGGCAAAGTTTGTCCCAGTTTTCACACACAATCTACTCGCAAAGACTGCTTTTGGGCTCATAGCTCTGTTGTGTGACCAATGTCTTAATCTTGCGTATTGGTCATAGATAACATATAGTAAATTGATGATAACTTTGTATATACTGTCACTATTCGTGCCTTTCTTATAAATGTTAATTAATTCGGCAATCTATTATACTATAACTTGTTTATAACTTGCTAATGACTTCTTGCAATTTGAATACCACGTGTATATATTCATTTGCAGCCCAACTGTAGATTTCTACTTAGTTACATCAATCGATCTGAACAGAACACCGACTTGCTATTCAGCAGCGCTGAGAATCATAACTTGCAATGGAGCGAAATTGACTTCTCAGACAACAAAGACCTTGGACGTATGCTGAAGATGGCCCGCGTACAAGGTCACAAAGCCCATTTGCTGTTGTTCACATTGAGACATTAAAGGAGGTTCATTGCACAGACTGGGTAAAATAACATTGTGTCGCCGACCGGCTGATGTAATTCACCTGTCCCGTGTGGTCCTGGGAACTGTCACGGGCTTTCGTAATGCGATCCGGCTGAGCGACAATGGGGGCGACTAAGGCGACCCAACGACACAGGGCGTTTCTCAGTGAAAAAAATATATTAAACAAATTAGTAGGGAAAAACGAGCGTCAACAGACTGCATACTGTATCAGTATGTAAAATAATGCGCCATAAACGTGTGATCTACGTCACTGTCTTTTTTTGGTGTGTTTTGTTCGTTGGACTCTCTTCCAGTGCGCGTCGCGATTTCTGTGACGCAAAATGTTAAATTGCTGGCGCCACCGAAAACCACTTGAGGCTTTTTACCTCCATGTGTTGTAATCGTAAAATGTTCATGTACTACGTGACAGTTCGATTATATAGATCTAACGATGGTCTATTTACAACAAATAAATTGTTTATTTGGCGGCATTTAACAAGAGATATCGCCTATATTTGTTGTATGACAGCAACAGCCCCTTCACTTGGTGATGTTTAAAATTGTCATAGTCGAAATGAAACATTGAGTTTTGGGCAACTTTCATGCAGCTAAATAACTGCGTCAAGAGACCTCCCAGAACAATAGTGCTGGATGAAACATACACTAGATAAAGGTGTCACGGTTGCGAACCATGACCCTCTCAGCCAGCTTATCAACTGAGTCGGGGTGGTTTCCTTGCGTGGTTCTAACCCTTGGCCTGTTGATCTGCATCCCCAACCTGCTTATCAACTGAGCCAGAGTGGTTCCCTCCAGTGGTTCTAACCCTTGACCTGTTGATCTGCATCCCCAACCAGCTTATCAACTGAGCCAGACTGGTTCCCTCCCGTGGTTCTAACCCTAATGACCTGTTGATCTGCATCCCCAACCAGCTTATCAACTGAGCCAGAGTGGTTCCCTCCAGTGGTTCTAACCCTTGACCTGTTGATCTGCATCCCCAACCAGCTTATCAACTGAGCCAGACTGGTTCCCTCCCGTGGTTCTAACCCTTGGCCTGTTGATCTGCATCCCCAACCAGCTTATCAACTGAGCCAGACTGGTTCCTTCCCGTGGTTCTAACCCTTGGGCTGTTGATCTGCATCCCCAACCAGCTTATCAATTGAGCCAGACTGGTTCCCTCCCGTGGTTCTAACCCTAATGACCTGTTGATCTGCATCCCCAACCAGCTTATCAACTGAGCCAGAGTGGTTCCCTCCAGTGGTTCTAACCCTTGACCTGTTGATCTGCATCCCCAACCAGCTTATCAACTGAGCCAGACTGGTTCCCTCCCGTGGTTCTAACCCTTGGCCTGTTGATCTGCATCCCCAACCAGCTTATCAACTGAGCCAGACTGGTTCTCTCCCGTGGTTCTAACCCTAATGACCTGTTGATCTGCCTCCCTAACCAGCTTATCAACTGAGCCAGACTGGTTCCCTCCCGTGGTTCTAACCCTAATGACCTGTTGATCTGCATCCCCAACCAGCTTATCAACTGAGTCAGACTGGTTCCCTCCAGTGGTTCTAACCCTAATGACCTGTTGATCTGCATCCCCAACCAGCTTATCAACTGAGCCAGACTGGTTCCCTCCCGTGGTTCTAATCCTAATGACCTGTTGATCTGCATCCCCAACCAGCTTATCAACTGAGCCAGAGTGGTTCCCTCCCGTGGTTCTAACCCTTGGCCTGTTGATCTGCATCCCCAACCAGCTTATCAACTGAGCCAGAGTGGTTCCCTCCAGTGGTTCTAACCCTTGGCCTGTTGATCTGCATCCCCAACCAGCTTATCAACTGAGCCAGACTGGTTCCCTCCCGTGGTTCTAACCCTAATGACCTGTTGATCTGCATCCCCAACCAGCTTATCAACTGAGCCAGAGTGGTTCCCTCCAGTGGTTCTAACCCTTGACCTGTTGATCTGCATCCCCAACCAGCTTATCAACTGAGCCAGAGTGGTTCCCTCCAGTGGTTCTAACCCTTGACCTGTTGATCTGCATCCCCAACCAGCTTATCAACGGAGCCAGACTGGTTCCCTCCCGTGGTTCTAACCCTAATGACCTGTTGATCTGCATCCCCAACCAGCTTATCAACTGAGCCAGAGTGGTTCCCTCCAGTGGTTCTAACCCTTGACCTGTTGATCTGCATCCCCAACCAGCTTATCAACTGAGCCAGAGTGGTTCCCTCCAGTGGTTCTAACCCTTGACCTGGTGATCTGCATCCCCAACCAGCTTATCAACTGAGCCAGAGTGGTTCCCTCCAGTGGTTCTAACCATGGACCTGTTGATCTGCATCCCCAACCAGCTTATCAACTGAGCCAGAGTGGTTCCCTCCAGTGGTTCTAACCCTTGCCCTGTTGATCTGCATCCCCAACCAGCTTATCAACTGAGCCAGAGTGGTTCCCTCCAGTGGTTCTAACCCTTGACCTGTTGATCTGCATCCCCAACCAGCTTATCAACTGAGCCAGAGTGGTTCCCTCCAGTGGTTCTAACCCTTGACCTGGTGATCTGCATCCCCAACCAGCTTATCAACTGAGCCAGAGTGGTTCCCTCCAGTGGTTCTAACCCTTGACCTGTTGATCTGCATCCCCAACCAGCTTATCAACTGAGCCAGACTGGTTCCCTCCCGTTGTTCTAACCCTAATGACCTGTTGATCTGCATCCCCAACCAGCTTATCAACTGAGCCAGAGTGGTTCCCTCCAGTGGTTCTAACCCTTGACCTGTTGATCTGCATCCCCAACCAGCTTATCAACTGAGCCAGAGTGGTTCCCTCCAGTGGTTCTAACCCTTGACCTGTTGATCTGCATCCCCAACCAGCTTATCAACTGAGCCAGAGTGGTTCCCTCCAGTGGTTCTAACCATGGACCTGTTGATCTGCATCCCCAACCAGCTTATCAACTGAGCCAGAGTGGTTCTAACCCTTGACCTGTTGATCTGCATCCCCAACCAGCTTATCAACTGAGCCAGAGTGGTTCTAACCCTTGACCTGTTGATCTGCATCCCCAACCAGCTTATCAACTGAGCCAGAGTGGTTCCCTGTACTAACCGAACAGTGGTGCATCATGTACATTCCTACACTGGAGAAAACAGCACACAACTATTCCAGGGTTAAATCAGTTTATTAATCGCATATAACAACGATAACATGTATACTTAGAGAGAGAGAGGGTGCGGATTATACTAATATAAAGGATACGTGGATATCATTGCTATGGAACATAAATGATGCGTTAAGACATCGGCAAACATTAAATGAAGCTCGATAAAGCATTGACAACAAACACATTTTCTTCTAGGAGTCATTATAAAACTAGCGCGTTTTCTCCATCCAATCCCATCTCGTTTAGCAATCACCGTGCTGTTAAATGTGTACCAGCAACTTTTTTACCATTAGCTAATCACAACTGGTCTTCACATTCACCGCGCTGTCTGTGCTATGTGTCTTTATAGGACCCAAAACGTCATGCCACACGGCCTGCGCCTTTTGGGGCAAATTTACAGTTTCACACTGTGTCTCGATTGCCGTGTCTAATGCGAATTTCGGCATCCAAGAGGTAAATAATTGTCAATCAGTCACTTCTTTAACCCCAAGTGGCCCCGCCCCGTCTCCTTCAGGATCGTTACGCAGGGTTGTGTGGGCGATAACCGGGATGATCGAACTTAAAACTGTGTATTTCAGCTTTCGTCAATATGACGTTTTGGGTTTAACATACCAGATACGTACAGAAGCCTAGGTTGACGAGGATGGTTTCCGCGTAATTCGTATTATGTTCCCGTATTGCCACTTAACCAATGACCACCTGTCCGTTACGGCACTCATTCCGTTTGGAGGTGGGCTAGGGTCATACAAGGTTTAAAATTAATGAAACGCACAACAGGTGAAAAGGCACCCACACCTAACGAGTTGCACCCAATTACACAATTAGCCGGGGTTTTTTTTTTCAACCAGATTGACTGCGATTTGTTCAGACGAAGTAATAACACTTGTCCATTATTATCAGTACTTCTGGTCAGTTTTTCAGTAGCCCGTTCACCCAGCTTAGGCCTTTTGGTTGCAGTGAATTTGACCCCTTGAATTATGAGAACAAGTGGGTGGCTGATTCGATGCAAAATGTATCAATGGGAGTGCGTGGAAACACCGGACACTTTCCGCTAATAAAGATCGGTATCAAGCAAATAAGTAAATTGACAGAAATGTAGGAGGGATGCAAAACTGGAAGTCTCTAACTCCAGTATGCTTGGCTAAAGATTATGGATAGAGTCTTGCTGGTAGATAATGCTATACATGGACACCATGCTTGTGGACCGGAATGTATGTTTGACCTTTCACTGACTAATGATCCTGGGTTGAATCCATCTCCTGTACTCCGTGCTGCGGAATGCGATATCTTTGCTCTATCCAGGTTCTTTCGGCGTTTAGTAATCCTAACAATTTGCGTGACACTGCGGAAAGACTTCGATCTCTCGCCGACACTCAAACTATTGTTCGCCGAAGCCTCTGTTCGCCTATGATGACGCATTTCCGGTACGACCAGATTACATGCTGGGGTTTGTATATCCCATATAATGGAGTTCGATTGACGTTCGCCATGTTGGATTCAGTGAAGTTTGTTGGGCGCCAATCAACACCAGATCCAATGCACTTCCTCTTGCACCATATACTATATTCAACGCACAAATTCGTCCACTGGAACAGATGAACCGCTGAAAATGTTCGCAGTTCAAGAATACCCAATAATTTTGAAAGGGTTGGGATTCCGGTGAATAGTATGTTACAATATCTCTGCGAAAAAACAAAAACACATTAACATAAACGAGACTGTATGCGTATATATTTCTTGTAAGTATGAGATAAATGGGTAGAGGTATTTGATGAAAGTGGCGGACTGTATTAACTGATATTCGCTTAGCATTACCATAGCATCATTATTATACCATATACCAAGCTAGATGCCAACGAGAATCCTGAAACCTTTAAATCACAAAATCTGTAAAATATAAATTCATAATTGGGCAATATTTCAATTTGTTTGGTCTGCATTTCATTCTAATTGAAGAATGATAGTTTTAATGTAGTATATATCTATGAAAAGACGTATATTTGTATCCCTATACATATTGTCAGTCGTCAAACAGATGCCGTAAAATGGCTCAAAGCAAACATGGCAACTAAGACAATTCAAGCCATCCTTTCCCGTGTTTTTGATGCGTTATGGATGAGGTATACAGGGGTATAATTATACAAATGACTTTTGAATTTCAAATTGGGATACATCTACAAAAAAATGAGTTGAGTTTACATATTTTAAGATTCACTCATGCAGGCCAACATCAATATAGATCCAGGTAGTTAGGCTTCCGAAAATGACGTGTTTATCTTGTAACCGCCGTGTCTACCATTATTGTTAACGACGGTCACTGGTAACATTACGCGTCATTAAAGTGAAATATATATATATTTATACTTATAACCGCTCAGGCACATGAAAGTGGAACGTTTGGGCTTAGAAAAAAATAGCAAATCTCAAGGAGCATTTGTGGATGACATAAGATGTGAAAATCAAGACGTCGCCACCAGGACTCGAACCCAGGACCGCCGGCTTGGCGCGCCGAGATGTCTGAGCTGAGCTGTGGCGACCCCTGGCGGACTAGCCATGAATATCACACCTTCAATCTCAATTGTTCAAATGCAATGGTGAACTTAAACATCCAATCCCATCCAGATGTCCTTACCACATAGTCGAATATATAAATACATATATAAAGTTATATATAACATATCTGGGGTCCGCCACAGTGCAGAGAGACATAAGCGATGCCTGACACGGGACAAGCAAACCCTGTTTTATATCACACAATCGCAGGATGCGACACATACGTATCTTCCGTGGAGACATGTCCCGAAATGCATCATGGCGCGCCACGTGCTCCGTTGATTATCAAACCAATGAAGTCCTACATCAAGGATGCCGAGACAATAGACGCACAACGCCTAGCCTAGATCTTTGTTACGGCACAAAATGTGCCGAACGAATTACCATGCTGCTCAACCAATAGTCAACAGACGATGTCAAATGAAAGGGGATTGAATTAGTACCTGAGGACACTACTTTAATAAACACAAGTATTTCTACTTTATTAATGTATATTTCATTTTGCAGCTACTGAAGTAGAGGAACTTACAACCGCGTACTTTAAATGCTATATCATATATCTATAAGTAATAATAATATCCAATAATTCATTTTATATGAATACAGTATGATGCATACTTTCATGTAAAACTTGATTACGATGTTGATGAATGCTAGTGTGCGCGTCTGACGCAATATTTACCAGGGTCACATCCGGTGTACACACACGAGAAGTAGCCATTTAGCCGGACACCCACGGGACGCCAGAACAAAGACATGCAGGTTATTAACTGGCTCCGAGACTGAAGCGAGATCCTGAACGAGACACACGCTGGCAAGAAGAGTCCGATCAAACACTTCCTTGGCCGACCGGTGCACGCGCACACATTCACCGAGATTTGAGATTATATGCAAGATATACACTTACGTGACGATATGGAGGCGTCCTCTGACCACGTGCACGTTCTATATTGTGTCACAGATCAATACACTTATCTCTACGCGATCCAAAGGATAAGATCCGACATGAAATAAAACAACGTAACTGAACAACAACAGAGTCTGTCAACAACAGAGTCTGCCGTACATTACATTAACCGGTCAATTTTCACCGCTTATTTCGAATTCTTATTATCAAACAAATCAAACTAAATGGTTTTCAAAGGCAAACCAGAACTCACAATACCAACGCAATCGAGCTTCCTCAGAGAAAGCTCTAGTGTACAGTCACCAACGTTAAATTCAGACACCGATCTGTCAGTATTGGCTGTTAAACAAAAGGTTCATATCTGGGGTGACAATATCTACGTACATTTATTAATATTTATCATGTTTATCAGGGGTTAGGAGTGCACGGGGCAGGTCTAGATTATGCTAAATGTTTGTGTGTAATTTCGTAGTGACCATTACAGATCATTTGTGTTCTCATGTACAGCAACATCAACACACAACGTATAGGTGTCACCAGAACGTAAATATATATATATATACATATACATATATAAAACTTGACATGACGTCATCACACCACTGTGACGTCACGTAACAGCCAACACGTTTGCAGTATGGTATATATTTATCCTCTACGCAATTAACACGGCGTAAGATTTTCCTATGCTTACCGACATCACCTGTGAAGTCACTCACCACTCAAGTCACACAATTGTGACGTCAAATCATCAACTGTGCAGTCACAAATCCACTGTGACGTCACTCATCCATTGTGATGTCACTCATGCCATCCATTGTTTCGCCGCATTATTATGACAACAACCGAAGTGGTGCTCGGTGACAAACACCAGAGAATAGACACCAACAATAAATCTGCGGAAATCGCTTGCGACGAGAATAGTTCGACAAGTATCTCGAAGTGTAAGTGAAGCACACACAGCTCTCTAGGTATTCCAGGGTTATTCGCCAATGCAAGACGTCTGTCCAGTGAAATGCGCCAAGCCATCATGGATATCCAATAATACATCGCAGATTCTCTCTCACCAGGAATGCAAGCAACGCGAGATTTGAAGCCGCTGAGATGAGCTGCTCTAGCGCTTTGTGTTCTATTAGCGGCAAGCAGCGAAGACAAAGAGAAGATTCGCACAAAGGGAGTGTCTATATTTGTGCATTACGGAACATCCTTCCACGCCTTGGCGGATAAGTTAATTCAGTAGACTCCCATGCGCGTGCGCAGTCTCTAAAGGATTCCAGCTGTCCAAAAGTCAAATATTTTAGAAACGCTCACACGTAACCATCGTAACGTTTTTTTTTTTTGGGGGGGGGGGGGGTGTTGTTCACCACACTTCGCAGGTTTTCGTCGGGTTCATTTTGGAGCCTCGTTTGCAATGGAACTGCTCGGCGAATTCTCTGGAGTTGGATAGCGGACCGATCACCCTGTAAAGAAGCGACGACAAAAACAGATTACCATCAAAATACGACATTGGTCGTCTCTTCAGACTTTTTTCCGCCCAACATCGACCACAATTTCAATAGTTTTTTTCCCAAAGTTTTTAGTTTATAAACGTTCTTCAGACACAAATCCATTTTCCGCATCGTCCCTAAACTATTTCAGTCTGTAGATTTCCTAACATGATCTCTGCTATGTATCTTTTTTTTTAATGCTACTAAAACTACATTATACATATATACTGCTTAATATTTACATAAAAATTGTTATTAAATGTATTTTGATATATTAGCATATTTTTCATTCAGTGAGTAGACGGTTTGTACTTTATGAGAGGAAGTTTAGCAAAGTATATTTTTTATTCAGTGAGTAGACGGGTGGTTTTTAAGAGAAGTAATTTAATAAGACATATTTCTCATTCAGTGAGTAGACTGTTTGATTTTTATGAGAGGTAGTTTAATAAGAAATATTTCTCATGCGGTTAATGGACGGAAGGCTTTATGTGAGAGGCGGTCTGTCACCTGAACCGTGACGGGCTGTGGGGGTCAGTCAGGATCGACATGTGGTCGTCTTGCGGCTTGCTATTGGAACACCAAACCTGTAGGAACAGCAACAAGGAAGTCAAATCAGTTTATCCGGTTATAGTAGGTTATGGTTAAGATTGAAATCTCGAGGAGACAGGAGACCAAGGTAAGTGATTAAGACACATTATTCATCATTATTTTTACAATTGACAAGTACGATAGTAATACCATGCCCGAAAAAAAAACGAGCACCGGGCTCTTATTTGGGAAAATAGTAATACTGACCTGTGCAAAAGCGAGGAAGAACATCTGTCTGTGAGTCTGTGTGATGCCCGGTAGGGGGGGCTCCTCTCCATTTGCCTTCACCCACGCTTCATACGCCTGTTATTGAGAGATAATATAAACACGATGAACACATGTATTTAATATGTGATATATGATACCAGTGATATTTCCGAATATTTCTGGATATACATGTTTATAGGTAGAGCGGGACGCAGCAAAATCTAATCACAAGTCACAAATAAAAGCCAGAACTTCAAAATCAACAACATTAATTTCGCTATTTGACTACTACTACGTGATAATAAATGCCTGAATATTAAAAACACAAAGATCTATAATCTTCACCAAAACTAAACTAAAACTGAAGTCACCG
This sequence comes from Arenicola marina, assembly GCA_964019135.1. Classification (NCBI taxonomy): domain Eukaryota; kingdom Metazoa; phylum Annelida; class Polychaeta; family Arenicolidae; genus Arenicola; species Arenicola marina. The sequence goes on from OZ025253.1 coordinate 15,641,245, forward strand.
AACTAAAAATTCTGACGTCACCAAAAACTAATAAAAACAATGATGTCATCCAAGCTATATGACATTGATTCGATCTTATCGAGCGCAACCTTCAAGTCAACTCACGTGATAGGCTGATTTTAAGCCACCATTGTCCGCAATGTTTTCTCCCAGCGTCTGCTTGCCACGTACCTAAGGGCAAACAACACGATTGACAGCTACCAAACAATGAATGGTCCATGGTTGTTGTAAAGAGGGATTATTGCTGAAGCTGAATATTGTCAATATAGTACTGGTGGTGATGCAAGCGTAGTGCACTACGTAACAAGGCCAGACACATTATTTAAAGTTGAAGCATCCACTCTTGAAGACTGTTTTTGACAATGTCAGGGCTTAGCACTTACTCTAACATCTAACATGCATCCCCACATTGTATTCTAGAATAATTTCCGTTAATATATGCTTGACCTGTGGGACAATTGCTGGGCAAGGTTTACGAGTAACATTAAACAAGCGAGCCAACGGTTATCTCGAACCTTGAATATAATTTTATAGAAAACGGTAACTGAAACCCCCCCCCCACCGCAAAAAAAAACGTTTTTATCGTTCATGACGATAAGGAACTGACAAATATAAATTTACGTTACAGACCTCATTCCGAAGAATTTTCGCACTTACGTAATCGTCGTTCAGTTTGTAGGCGGAGTACTGGTCTATCATGCACTGCGCCCTCTCCTTGAATTTGGTAATGGAGGCATTGTTCCACCAGGGCTGTAGAATCCCTTCCTTGTTGTATTCCCTACCTGTACATAGAGGGTTAAACACGTTACACCGGCCATCAACCTCCCATACATGCACATCAGTAAGCGAAGTCGCGGGTCAGGCACCAGGCCAACACAGGGGGCCTTCTGAAAGGGTGATATCAGGCCAACACAGGGGGCCTTCTGAGAGGGTGATATCCGGCCAACACAGGGGGCCTTCTGAGAGGGTGATATCAGGCCAACACAGGGGGCCTTCTGAGAGGGTGATATCAGGCCAACACAGGGGGCCTTCTGAGAGGGTGATATCAGGCCAACACAGGGGGCCTTCTGAGAGGGTGATATCAGGCCAACACAGGGGGCCTTCTGAGAGGGTGGTATCAGGCCAACACAGGGGGCCTTCTGAGAGGGTGATATCAGGCCAACACAGGGGGCCTTCTGAGAGAGTGATATTATTATTCTAACAGAAGGATCTTTTATTGTACCGTTTAGGCTTTGGGTACATGCGTACATATAGGAAGAAGAAGGATCGGTCAGTTATTCGATAGCATTGTAGATAAATTAGGTCTGAGATCGATAGTCATTCACTACTCCGATACAAGCGTAGATGATTAAAGTCAAAGTAAGAAACACTCACGAAGTTTTCAGACCCGAATACAGAACAATGAGTAATCAGATAGAAACACAGAACAATGAGTAATCAGATAGAAACACAGAACATTGAGTAATCAGATAGAAACACAGAACATTGAGTAATCAGATAGAAACACAGAACAATGAGTAATCAGACAGAAACACAGAACAATGAGTAATCAGACAGAAACACAGAACAATGAGTAATCAGACAGAAACACAGAACAATGAGTAATCAGACAGAAACACAGAACAATGAGTAATCAGACAGAAACACAGAACAATGAGTAATCAGACAGAAACACAGAACAATGAGTAATCAGACAGAAACACAGAACAATGAGTAATCAGTTAGAAACACAGAACAATGAGTAATCAGATAGAAACACAGAACATTGAGTAATCAGATAGAAACACAGAACAATGAGTAATCAGACAGAAACACAGAACAATGAGTAATCAGACAGAAACACAGAACAATGAGTAATCAGACAGAAACACAGAACAATGAGTAATCAGACAGAAACACAGAACAATGAGTAATCAGACAGAAACACAGAACAATGAGTAATCAGACAGAAACACAGAACAATGAGTAATCAGATAGAAACACAGAACAATGAGTAATCAGATAGAAACACAGAACAATGAGTAATCAGACAGAAACACAGAACAATGAGTAATCAGACAGAAACACAGAACAATGAGTAATCAGACAGAAACACAGAACATTGAGTAATCAGATAGAAACACAGAACAATGAGTAATCAGACAGAAACACAGAACAATGAGTAATCAGACAGAAACACAGAACAATGAGTAATCAGACAGAAACACAGAACAATGAGTAATCAGATAGAAACACAGAACAATGAGTAATCAGACAGAAACACAGAACAATGAGTAATCAGATAGAAACACAGAACAATGAGTAATCAGACAGAAACACAGAACAATGAGTAATCAGACAGAAACACAGAACAATGAGTAATCAGACAGAAACACAGAACAATGAGTAATCAGACAGAAACACAGAACAATGAGTAATCAGTTAGAAACACAGAACAATGAGTAATCAGATAGAAACACAGAACATTGAGTAATCAGATAGAAACACAGAACAATGAGTAATCAGACAGAAACACAGAACAATGAGTAATCAGACAGAAACACAGAACAATGAGTAATCAGTTAGAAACACAGAACAATGAGTAATCAGATAGAAACACAGAACAATGAGTAATCAGACAGAAACACAGAACAATGAGTAATCAGACAGAAACACAGAACAATGAGTAATCAGACAGAAACACAGAACAATGAGTAATCAGACAGAAACACAGAACAATGAGTAATCAGACAGAAACACAGAACAATGAGTAATCAGATAGAAACACAGAACAATGAGTAATCAGTTAGAAACACAGAACAATGAGTAATCAGACAGAAACACAGAACAATGAGTAATCAGATAGAAACACAGAACAATGAGTAATCAGACAGAAACACAGAACAATGAGTAATCAGACAGAAACACAGAACAATGAGTAATCAGACAGAAACACAGAACAATGAGTAATCAGACAGAAACACAGAAAAAATGAGTAATCAGTTAGAACCACAGACCAAGTTCTTATACATAATTTCAGAAGTTATTATACATAAATTCAGAAGTTCTTATACAGACATGCAGAAGTTCTTATACAGAAATTCAGAAGTTCATATCCATAAATTCAGAAGTTTTCATGCAGAAATGCAGAAGTTCTCAGACAGACACATAGATCAATGAAATCATAGAAACAGAAATCAACGAGTGATCAAATGGAACTCAATATCGACGAAAGCATAGATAAAAATACATATCAATTAAATCATTGCAGCATCGATAGACCAAACCGTAATCTGATTAATTATTAACGAGTTCTCAAAAAACAAATGCAAATGCAAAATAGGCCAATATTCCGTAACAATAGTTTCAAACACCATTAAGCATTAATACACTTCATTGCCTTAAATAGCCCTAACGTAGTAGCCAAGACGAGACGACATACATGGGAAGAATACATCACAAAAGATGTCCGAATCCACGACACAGAGCGGTGATGCGACGGCCGAAGCCACGTGACCAGGCAGATGGTTCACCAATCGAGTGATCCTTATATAACTCTGAGGAATTCTAGACGTTGCACAGCAAATGTTATGGGGATGGCTTCTTGATTACGAAAGTGTAGACATTTTAATGCACTGCGTCAAGGAAAGTTTGAATACCGCCAGAGAAGCAGAGGACGCAGAACATGTGGTATGGGGAAATACTTCCTTCTGGGGCGTGCACTTGTTGGTATATTAATGTACTGTGTTAACGACACTCTAATGGCGGCGAAAAGCAGCTGACAGTAATACAGATGACACACCCGGGTGTTTAGTCTGGGTACAGGCTGGGTTTAACCTGATATATTATATATGGTGGCACAGATACCCATAAGCGTGATAATGAAGCATACATGCGGTAACAGCTGTGTCATGCTACCCTTTAAACCGCCCTTGCTTGCAATGCGAAGCGGTTGGTAGGCCCCGGGAAGCCGGCCGCCTGAGAAACCTGGAACCGCCGTTGCGTGTTCATGCGGCGTGCACACCGGAAGAACACGCAACGGCGGTTCTACGGCAGCCTCAGTGTGGCGGTTCTACGGTAGCCTCAGTGTGGCGGTTCTGCGGTAACCTCAGCGTGGCGGTTTTACGGTAGCCTCAGTGTGGCGGTTCAAAGGATATGCATTCAGGCACGCGGATGTCAAGCAACAAATACATTTTATAAAAAAAAAAACAAGCAAATTAACAACAAATTCATGCAGCAACTTGGCTCAACAGGAAGCAAGTCGAACGAGAATAAATAAATAAATAATAAATAAATAAATATGTCACGACACACATCACAACAGTACGTCACACGAGGGGACAACAGTCGTGCATAGACTACTGGAGATACCTTGGTCATCAAACCCGTGCGTTAACTCGTGACCCATCACCACGCCAATGCCACCGTAGTTGAGGGATCTGCGGGAGGCCAGGACGTCAGACATATAGGCATAAAGGCTTGTAAAATATAGACTACATCGACGACTTCGCAAATCAGAGTTCAGAATATTCCACCGCGAGGCGCCACTGCATGCGCAATGCATTCTGGGTATTATTTTGGTATTTGCGCAAGATCAAGATGATGTCGTCGCATTACAACACAACTCCGCAGGCCATTAAACATTTTACATCGGCATCTATGTAAAAAGAGTAGTTATATCTTCCACTATTAAAGATAACACCAATATTTTTCCCCGTGTATTTCGCACCAGTCATGCTTATAGTAAGTAAGTAAGTAAGTTTATTTAGTATAAGAGGCCATCAGGCCCATAGTACATACAGGGTATAACATAACTAATACGGTGCAACAGGGTACATACAGGTTAAATTTCAACGTTCGTTTGGTGCAATATCTCTGCCTTGAATAAATAAATAGATAAGTTCAGTATTGTCATGCTTATATTATATATAATAGCAGTTATTTGCGAATTCATGCCCGGCCCAACACAGTACAGAGTTACTGCCTGCTCTGCCGCTGTGGCTGGCACGCTCTCTTTCACGGTGGTACCGCGTGCAGTCTTCAGTACCAACATACGCGCTGTATAACGAGATACTATTCAGCCGGACTCTGCCGCAGGGTAGCGCTCCGAAAGCTGCGCTATCGTCAGATCATCACTGATTTTCCAAAGATTAATGAATTTTAACACTTAGTTTCAAACCCCAAATCCTATGCATTTGATGTATGCCATACATTAGTGCATGGTATGTCGAGGTGTGCTGTTCAATCAGAGAGACCAATGGCTTAGTGTTAACCCCTAACAGCTCCGCTGGCGATAGATCCAAACCCGTTTCATCGGCCAGGGAGGTTTCTTGGCCTAGGTTAGCCAACATAATATGCCCCACACTAGTGGCCTAAGACACCCACAATTTCAGCGGCCTGGTCCGTGGCTTACATGTTAAACCCTCGCAGGCCACAGACCCACATACTGCGCTGTCACTACAGCGAGAGGCTGAGTAACAGCCGCGGGTTCGACCCTCCATCACACTCGCCATTGGAATCTGCATGGGGATCGCCTCACAGGTCATTATTCGCAATAGCCCGCGAGGTTTCTTGGTCTCTGGTCAGCCTATGTAAGTGCAGGCCGTGTCACCCCCCCACCCCCGACCCCCCACCCTCTCTAGGCCCTCATCACACCCCCCCCCCTCCCCTATGGCCCTCATTACCACCCTCCCGCCCTAAATCACCCACCCAACGCCCTATCCCCCAGGCACTACCCACCACCCCTCTGACCTGACCCACGCATTAGTACCCACCTGGGGAAGTCTCTATCGTAGAAGGGCGCCTGGAGAATGCCAGCCGGGAAGACAATCTCGTTCTTGGTCGGGGTGTAGTAGGCGTTCACCGTCGGAGGGGTCATACTCCAGCTGGGGGTGGTGGTCGGGGCAATGATTTAGATAGGTTTAGACATCATGAAATGACATTGAAATGACAATGAAATGACAATGAAATGACACATGCTGTGCATCGTCTTATACTGACGGTGGTGTTTTCTTCCCCAAGAAATATACACTGTTTATTATTATTCTTTTTATTATTATTATTATTATTATTATTATATGACTATTAATGGTATTTGTTTAGTTTAAGCAGTAAATCTTAAATGAATAGAATAACAATAAGACTTCATATTTTTTGCTACACGCCGAAAGCTTACGCACATGATGTCACGGCATTGACAAAAAGTGACTACAAAAATGGAATTATTACTATTTCAGTAAAGCGTCTTCCCCAAGGGTCCTCCTACCTTTTCTTGTCCGGAGCCTTTCGTAGCTTATCCATATTCCGCTTCATCGTGAAGTGAAGTGAGTTGATGTTGTTTTGATAATATTCATTTTCCTTGATGTTTAACTGCAACCAAACATGGCGTAGTCAAGTCTGTTATAACCATCACGGGTAGACAATCAATGGCATATCAATAACGCAATATCACCATGAACAAATCTTGATTGGTATGTCACCACGGGAATGACATTAATTACATATCACCATGGGCACATCACCATGAGTATGACAATAATGACATACCACCACGGGTATCACAATAATGACATATCACCATGGGCATATACAAAATATTGACATATCGCCATGGGTATCACAATAATGACATATCACCCTGGGCATATACAAAATATTGACATATCGCCATGGGTATGACAATATTGACATATCACAATGGGCATATACAACATACTGACATACGACCACGGGCACCTCCATCCTGGCATATCACCAAAGACATCTTCACCCACTTTGACAAAGTGACTTACCGACTGATATCGTTCATCCAGTTTGGTTGCGTTGAGAATGTAGGCGGGGAATCCTATCTTGTCGACAACTGCGTCCGCCTGGAATATGATAACAAGGCATCAAGGTCACCTCGGGCAGCATTAGACATGTCTAACACAGAGCATGTCTGAACGAAAGATCATGTGCCCAGGTCACATGTCTAACCGGAAGATCATATGCCCAGGTCACATGTCTAGCCGGAAGATCATATCTCAAGGTCACATGTCTAACCGGAAGATTATGTGTCCAAATTACATGTCTAACCGGAAGATCATGTGTCTAGGTCACATGTCTAACCGGAAGATTATGTGTCCAAATGAGATGTCTAACCGGAAGATCATGTGTCCTGGTCACTTGTCTGGCAGAGCTGACATGTCTAACACAAAGTTCCTTCGTCCAGCTCCATCGTCTGCCAGGGATCTCACTCGTTAGAAGACTCGTCTTCATCTAACGGACTTCACTTGTCTCACACATAACTCACTTGTGTAACATAGCTCATGGGCCTAACATAATTCACTGTGACAGAGAGGTGATTTGTCTGAGAGAGCCTACTTACAAGTAACTGGATACAAATATAGCGAAATGAAACGATTAGATTTTATATAGTGAGTGATAAGTAAACAGGATACGTTAGCCTGGGTCTCTACAGCTTGACGTCGACCAATGTTTGACATTACGCAAGACCATTTTTCGCCCGGAGTTGACAGCTCGCCTGACAGTCACTCAGTGGACAGCCACAATCTGAGATTTCAGCTATCTAATATTAGCTATTATAGTTCGAATAACCCACTCTGTCGGATTATAATCTAACAGGGTACTTCCGTCTTTATTGTTATAAAGTAAATTTAACGATAGAATTAGCTTTCACTTTTTTTTGTCTTGGGCCAGGAAAGAGAGAAGATGAAAGTAGCATCGACATAAAACATAAACGGCACTGTCTCGTGGGGTCTCGCACAGGATCCAATTGTGATTGTGCGGCCTATTTGAAGTCTTTGAAGCGAATGATCACAAAGATGGCCTCCGGGATAATTTTCGCAGCAGCGCGAGACATGGATTGATCGTGACGTCACCGTTTCTATGGCAGCCGCGCGAGACAAGGACTGGTCGTGACGTCACCTTTTCTATGGCAGCCGCGCGAGTTTCGGAGTCCATCCACTCCAGGTTGGGGAGGTTCTGTTTGAAGGCAGCCTTAATCCCGACAATCATCTCCTCAGCCTAGGAACAGCAAGAATAGTCAGTCTGATACATAGGAGTACTTTAGTCAAAACGATGATTGCAGTTTTTATTTATTTCCTTAGAAGCGTGACATCGAACACGCTTGTGGTAATACTTTATATGTCGGAGATAATAAATATATGACTAGCATACAAATTTATAATCATAATAATATGCATAATAATAAAATACAAATATGCATAATATACATAATAATTGCATAATAATATACTTAATAATATGCATAATAATATACATAATAATTGCATAATAATAAGACACGCAATAATAATACACATGATAACTAATAAAGATTAAAAACATAATTATTTTTAAAAATTCTTTAAAAATATATATTGTTCCGACTAGACAAGATGATGGAACTTAAGACTTAGGTAAAAAGCCCCATGAGCGTCTAATAGCATCTGCCAAGCGTACAAAAAGATGTAGTGCGTGTCCCTCTAGACTGATAATGATTGCAGAAATAATATTGCCCTTGTGATGGTGATTTACATTGGTTTATATGACATTATGGCATTTTTACTGTGATATGAAGAGAACGAAACAAAAGGCATGCCTTATAATATGAGGCAAATAAAGCAAAACGCCTCATAAATTAGGCTTAACTTTAACTGGTATTGTTCCAACGCAACATTGCGCAAGCGTGATCCAGCGGGCTAGGAAAATAAAAAGGGCTTTAAATCTGCGAATCTTGCACGAATCTAGAGTTGGACGCGCTACGTCTTCCCGTACCCTGGAAAACCCGGGCGTTACCGTCGTCTTGCTGTCGCCATGGAAGGCTTCACGGACAAACATGGCGCCCACAGCGAACCCAAGGACGGAATCGGCGTCCGATGTACAGTACCGCCACGGCTCCTCCTCCCCACTGACCCCTGCCGAGACACAGTAAACACGTGATTGTCACTGACCCCTGCCGAGACACAATAAACACGTGATTGTCACTGACCCCTGCCGAGACACAATAAACACGTGATTGTCACTGACACCTGCCGAGACACAGTAAACACCAGATTGTCGCTGACCCCTGCCGAGACACAGTAAACACGTGATTGTCACTGACACCTGTCGAGACATAGTAAACACCAAATTGTCACTGAACCCTGCCAAGACAGAGTAAAGACGTGATTGTCACTGACACCTGCCGATACACAATAAACACGTGATTGTCACTAACACCTGCCGAGACACAGTAAACACGTGATTGTCACTGACACCTGCCGAGGCACAGTAAACACGTGATTGTTACTGACACCTGCAGAGATACAGTAAACACGTGTTTGTCACTGACACCTGCCGAGACACAGTAAACACGTGTTTGTCACTGACACCTGCCGAGACACAGTAAGCACGTGTTTGTCACTGACACCTGCCGAGACACAGTAAACACGTGTTTGTCACTGACACCTGCCGAGACAGTAAAAACGTGTTTGTAACTGACGCCTGCCGAGACACAGTAAACACGTGATTGTCACTGACACCTGCCGAGACATAGTAAACACCAAATTGTCACTGACCCCTGCCGAGACACAGTAAACACGTGATTGTCGCTGACCCCTGCCAAGACACAGTAAACACGTGATTGTTACTGACACCTGCCGAGACACAGTAAACACGTGATTGTCACTGACACCTGCCGAGACACAGTAAACACGTCTTTGTCACTGACACCTGCCATCTGTTAATATACTTAATATTCGCACTAAGTAAGGACATCCAGTGTTGCACGCACCTGTTATAACTTTGAGGAATGCTTTCTTGGCGTCTTGGAACGGCTCCGACAGGTATGTGGCCATCAACTTGACCACGTGCCACATCATGTAGTTATTCAACTGCCTGGAGAGTCCAATCCAAACCATATCAACAACTACCCAGTGTGACGTCAAATCCCCACGTGCCAGCCTGACTGAGTCGCATTCAAACTAGTGTTATAGGGTCTGTCCTAATATTATTCTACAGAATACGCCTTTCACAGACTTGTACTGGCATATACCATATAGACATAATATACAAAAATAACCGTGTCTTGAGAGTTGACTTATTTTAAGCCAATACAGTTATAATCATGAGCAATTGTGGTTTGGCATGTTCACATGTCTTATTTCATCGCTTATCTTATCCGAACAGCAAGTAATCTTCACTTAATATTTGATATAAATCGTGGTCAGGTTTAACCCATGATGTGTGCCCAATAATGGCATAAAACGCAAATTAAAAAAGGGACATCCATTCAATATTGGCTGCTGTGTTGTCGATAACATCACCACTTTATAGCTTCCTGCATTACCATCCCAGGTGACTCCAATTGCACGATGACGACACAAGTGAGGACCATGAACGCACCTTTTGCCGTCTCCTGAGATATCGAGCTCGATGACCATGGACGAGACTTTGGAGAGGTACTCCGGGGCGTAGACCAGCACGTTTTCAGTGCCGTTCACCCGGTGATCCGTGATCTCTAGCATCTTGTTGACGTAGCGCAGCCAGTCCATCTACCAGGGAAAGGGTCGCGTCAGAATCACTCGATTTATATAGGACGCTGCAATGTCTGGGTCAAGGTAATAGCGGCCTGCCCGAGAGCTCAGTGGGTTAGAGCGCTCGTCTTGAGTGCTCTGGTCACCGGCGAGCCTAACGGCACGTGGATCGATGGTTCGAGCCGTGAGCCGCTGTGACCATGTCTGTGTGGTCGCAAGATAAAGATCCCATGTCTTTTTTCGCAAAGACCACCGGGAACATAGCTCCACTCTCCCTTCCTTCTCCCATTGACGCGATATGACCAAAAGTGGTGAAAGCTTCCTGAATATACAACCAACTGGGTCAAGCTAGAGAAGAGCCATGCCTCCCGGAGTAGCCCCATACGCTTTGCCGCAAAGCAAAGGGGATCTTTATCCTGCACAAACATGGACCTGTGCACAGTTGAGGCTCGAACCATGCACCGGCAGCTCGGTCTGGCCTAGGAGCCGAACGCGCTACCTGCTAGCCCAAGGGGTGACCCCTCGACCAGTCACCAGAAGAAGAAGAATCATGATTGATTGGCATAGCCGCATCAGGTGCACTGAGGAGTAAACAGACCGTACTATTTGAAAAGAAATGTTGAGACATCGATATTTGAAAAGCAATACCCTGTTCGATGCAGCTTCGAGGTTGCAGATACGGAACGTGGATACGGGAGCAATATCTTGCATAAACCATAAACTGTGACGACGTTGGCACCTACTACACAAGGGGGACACACAATTTAAAAACAAACAAATCATTTAGAGGGATGCAAGACAATTGCAGATGTGATTCACTGATGATGGTTGAGAGCGCAGAGGACTCCTTTTGTTAAGGAGCCCTGGGTCTGTACGTACAAAGGCGGATATCCTGTGCAGTTGGCACCTACTACACAAGGGGGTGACACAATTTAAAAACAAACAAATCATTTAGAGGGATGCAACGACAATTGCAGATGTGATTCACTGATGATGGTTGAGAGCGCAGAGGACTCCTTTTGTTAAGGAGCCCTGGGTCTGTACGTACGAAGGTGGATATCCTGTGCAGCTCATCGATGGTCTTCTTGTGGTACAGCTTCTCGTCATCTCGACGGTCCTCCATCGGAGTCGTGATCTGGGCGATAAATAAGGCATTTCGATATCAAAATACCATCCATGACCGAGCTCTACTGGCAATTAAAGCGTTGGACATGCGTCATCGAATACTGATATATATATATCCAGATAGTCACGGTTACCGCAGGCAGATTTATACCTTCGTACCTCGGATAATCATTATATCAGTGTATGCAGGTTTCATACGCCCGCTAGTCACTATATACGTTCACGAGAACATTTGGTACCTCCGCTAGCCATTAGGTTTTAAAGGTACGTACCTCGGATAGTCATTGTATAAGTTCAAGGAGACGCTTCGTACCTCGGCTAGACATTGAATACGTTCAAGGAGACACTTCGTACCTCGGTTAATCATTGTATAAGTTCAAGAAGACATTTCGTACCTCGGCTAGTCATTGTATATAAGTTCAAAGAGCCACTTCGTGCCTCGGTTATTCATTGCATAAGTCCAAGGAGACACTTCGTACCTCGGCTAGTGATTGCATCAGTTCAAGGAGACATTTCGTACTTTTTTTATTTTTTTTTATTTTTTTTTTTAAAGTACTTCGCCAAGTCATTGTATAAGTTCAACGAGGCACTTCATACCTCGGCAAGTCATTGTATAAGTTCAAGGAGACACTTCGTACCTCGGCAAGTTATTGCATAAGTTCAAGGAAACATTTCGTACCTCGGCCAGCCTCTGCTCCAGTCTAATGACCTCGGTCATCTGTTCCCGTGTTGAGTTTTCCTCCCCTCCCAGCAGTTGTCCCACCGTCGTCATGTACTCGAGATAGGCGGCCAGGACCTACATGAATAACAAGGGGCAAATCGACACTGCTGGGTGACTTGACCATTCTGTTTGGGAGTGGCCCCGGACTATATTTATATTAAACCGAGCGTTGAACATCAAAACTGAAGCTTAGCACAATATCAGTGTATGAATGTTGGTATGGCCAATATTACGTAGCATATGACCTGTTTTAGTTATACTGATTTGCAGAGCCTCCTTAAGAGAAGGTGCCTGAAATACACTGTAGAAAACGTCCACCAGAGCAAACCAGACACAAAAAAAAACTGTTTGATCACATAATATACCTTGTCATCTTCTATGGTCTTGTTGATGTACTGGTCCCTAGCCAGCCCAAGGCCGCTCTCGTCAAACTGGAAGACAACACCGCCACACTCACTGTAACCTTCTTCTCTTCGTCTTATAGCTTACTGATGAGAATGAATTCACTCGAGAAATGATGTTGTGACCAGCCCCTTATTAACATCATTACTTGCAGCATGTTAATATTGTCCATGCAGTGTGATAACATCATTACATAGAGGATGTTAATTATAACCCTCCTGTGTTCTAACAGCATTCCCCGCAGCGTGGTAATATTACTCATGTAGTGTGTTAACATAATTATCTACAGCATGTTACTATTACTCATGCAGTGTCTTAACACCATTACCCGCAGGATGTTAATATTACTCCTGCAGTGTTAACTTCATCACCTGCAAGATGTTAGTATTACTCATGTAGTGTCTTAACTTCATTACATGCAGCATGTTAATATTATTCCTGCAGTGTGTTAACATCATTACCTGCAGCATGTTCATATTACCCCTGCAGTGTGTTAACATCATTACCTGCAGCATGTTCATATTACCCCTGCAGTGTGTTAACATCATTACCTGCAGCATGTTCATATTACCCCTGCAGTGTGTTAACATCATTACCTGCATCATGTTCATATTACCCCTGCAGTGTGTTAACATCATTACCTGCATCATGTTCATATTACCCCTGCAGTGTGTTAACATCATTACCTGCAGCATGTTCATATTATTAGTGCAGTGTCTTAACTTCTTTACCTGCAGCATCTGAATATTACTCCTGCAGGGTTTTAACTTCATTACCTGCAAGATGTTGTGAGCGGAGTCTTTCTCATCCTCGCCGACCCACATGTTGAAGAAGGTGGATAGTCCGTATCCATGGACACGCTCCAGGGTGTCCTGGAAGCGCCACGTGCTCACGTCCCAGACCCCGGACTTGTCGCTGACACTCCAGCCGCCCAGCTCCCGGAGCAGATCCAGAAGAGGCTGAGCCCCCAGGGTCTCCACAGTCTTGTTGGGATCCATGCAGGACTTGTAGTATATCCGGGCCTTCCGCTCCGACTCGCTCTTGCTGTCTTCCAGGGGGAGTTCTAGAGGGGTGGGCAGATAGTATAAGGGAAGATAAGAACTGAATCAGTGTTTTAGGATGCTTTTACCCACACTTAAGGGTTACACTGGGCCGATATGGAACCTCCCGGGACGATGAATGATGAAACATTCCCCAGATTGGATGTCCGGGCCATGATTCGAAGCCAGGAACTATTGATTTGCGGTCTAGTGCACTAAACTAATGTCTAGAGAACATAAATAAACCAACAGAAAAACTATTTTTTATTTATACAAACATATACATAGGAGATTACAGCCATAGATCCGGTTAATTCTATTTTATCATAAGATTGTACTTCGAAAGACCACACAATAAAGGAAAAGAAATACATATTTCTTAGTGAAGAAGGTGATAACAAACCAAACAGGTAAAAAACAAATATACCGGTAAATCAATTTAGCAAATTATAAAGTCTGACAAACATGATAATTTAGAAAATTGCAATGAAATGCGTAATTATCTATAATATTGTCTTTGATATATGTCGTAAAATCTTGCAAACTATGTGTATTAACTTTGGCGAGGGTAGAGCATGATTCTGAATTTATAATAGTTATGAGGCGTTCTTCACAATGATCTGGTTTTGCTTCCACACGACGCGGAAGGTGCCCCAGTTCCTCACCCACCCCACCCCACACCCAATCCCCGCCAGCCCTAACCAGGGACCCCCTCCCCCTCCCCTATCTACCCATCCTACTCACCGAGCGCGTTCTTCATGATGATCTGGTTCTGTTTCCACATGACGCCGAAGGTGCCCCAGTGGGACTGGCCGGAGGGGATGGGGTGGTTCTTCACCCACCCGCCGCAGGCGTAGTCGAAGAAGTCATCGCAGGGGTCGACAGCCTCGTCCACGGAGTTCAGGATCGTGCTGGCGACCGTCACGCAGGCCTTGGTCGTGCATAGCTCTGGACCGGGCAGACACAGGGAAGGGTTACGTGGGTGAATGGTAGGGGGCCATGAGTGGGGCGTGGGGGTGTTTTTGTAACATATATAGTCAACATTTTGTTTTACTACTTATAATTAAACCCATGTACAATAACTATTTAGAGAATAAAAAATATGCTTTAAAACCTCCCGGCATCGACGATTGATATCCATCCACCCACTATTGAACTTAATTACTTACTTAATTAATTAAGTAACGACGAACCAATTAATAAATAAGTCACTTGGTCACTGATTCGTTATTACTGAGGGAAACACTAGAGAAAACACAATACAACCTGATAGTATAAACATATTAATAACTACAGAATTAAATACTTTTGTATTTATAATAAGGCAGATTATATATCTTCTAGTATAAAATCAACGCCTATAGCGTATGAGTCAAAGTATCGTTTCCTAGAAACGGGAAGTTGAATTTTACCTTGTGGCTTGGGCTGCGGCACAGGGGCGGGGGTGGTGGTGGGGGGTTGGCTACCCTTGGCCCCTAACAGAGCCCCGAGCACCACGGAAACGATTGCCAAGACAACCACGAGGAAGAGCAGGAAGCGCTCTAATAGGCTGCGCTTCTGCCAGAACGAGGCTCCGGCCTTGAAGGCGATGGAGGGGTCATAGGTCACACCGGGCGGTGTGCCACCCGTCGATGTGTTGTCGTCATCTTCAAAGTTGGTGCGCTTGTACTTTTGGCCTGACATCTGGTGGAGAGAAACAAAGTTATCTTTTAGTTTTGTTTTTTTGGGCCAGAACCGAAGATTAACTGGGAAACGATGGGTGAATTACTGTTCACAGAGCCAGCATCATTTGAAAGACCTGAAAGTTTTAATAGAAATATGAAACTTTGAAATTTGTTAGGGTGAACAGTTGTTTCAGCATAGCTCACGCATTACTCAGCCTACCATTTACTACAATAATAAATTGCGTGGGCTCTGGCATGGAAGGAAATGGACTACTTCCTACACGTCCTCCACTTTTGATCAATAAAGTTGGAGAAAACAATTTTAATACAGTTTTAGCCATCGCGCGAGCAGACCGACATACTAACGGGAAAAATAAAGCAACCAAAATTAAATGAAACATGTGTGCCATCCCTTTGTCAAAGCAATCTCCAGATTTAGACGAGGCGGAATAATAACATGCAATTTTGGCCTGCCATCTGTTGGCGGTGAGAATTTTTTTTCTCGTTCTTGGACGATACGCACAACTGAGAAGCCATCTCCAACGTCAACATCATAAACATCTGGCTGTAAGTTTTGCACCGGGCTTCAGTCACCCAAACACCGCCCATATCCCAGTATGGGGATTCCCCTAGCTCAGTATATGAGCGGGGCGAGCTGCAGATCAACAGGTCGTGGGTACGAACACCTACATCCGGGACATGCTTCATTCCATCACACCGTATTGTCCCGAGATGTTTCGTGGCTCCATATAAATAGCCTTCGTGTACACAAAAGCGGTATACAAAATTACATTGAATGTTCCATCGCGCTGTACAAGTCGAGCATGTATCTTTTGCATCGTCTATTGTTACAGTATTACTTTAGTGCTATTACCGACCCTTCTCGAAATTAAGATTAAGGAACACCTCAACCCTAGTATTATGGTTACTGGGGCTTGTGGTTATACTCCGAGAAGGGCATCCATAATGACTATCGCATATGCATATGACCTGACCAGAGCAGTACGTGAGCTATGTTTCACCGCAAATATAAGGAACGAAGCACCAAATGTTAAAGACGAATATCATGCTATCGCAATTGACATTAGAAATGAAAATGAATTGCTTTTGTGCAAACAAGGGATAAAGTGGGTGATGCAATGACATCCCCTGGGACAAGGACGGATGAACACAGGAAACGGGCCCCGGATTAGGTGTTCGGGATCAGATTCGAACCCAGGACCTACTCCACCCCCCCCCCCACCCCCCACGCTTTGATATCACCCTGGCGATACATTCCAGCTTCCACACGTTCCACACGTTGTCATAGGACATGTAATAGTGGTAACATATCATATGATGCAATATCCACATGGTGACAGCGCTTTGCTGCCAACGTAATCCTCGGCCCAACATGCCCCCCTCCCCATCCCCAGCCACCCACCCCCAGCTACCGCCCACATAACCTATTTAACTATCCATAATGTATCACCGAATCCTTTGCCCTATGAATTCCGGAGCAGGGTATGAAGGTCATCAATCGATTCTGGATGCCGCGGAGAGAGGAGGGTGGACGGCCGGGAAAGCCTTAATTTATACGTGATGCAATCTCTCCGGATTTGTTTGCGGATCGTCACCAGATCAAAGGATCGGTGGTTCGAGCCCCGCCGTGTCCACGTCCGTGTGGTCGCAGGATAATGTCCTTCTTAGTAGGGGGTTTTACCCCGGGGACATGGCTCCACTCTCCATTCCGCCATTGACGCAATATGACCAAAAGTGGTTAAAGCGTCCTGAATGTATAACCAACCAACCAATCACCAGATCAAAGCAATGCAATACAAATTCCAGGCAATGAGAGAATATAGCAACCAGAAGAGAAAACTGAGGGCTGTAGTGTCAGTGAAGCCAGTCGCTGAGACGTATGGAGACTGAGAGATGTAGAGAAAACATACATATATATTTTTTATATGCATGTATATAGATATATCAGACCGCAGGAGGTACATAAATCAGTGCGTTCTTAAACACAAAACATGAAAGGATGCGAAGTATCCCTCTGTCCCCCTCTCTCTCTCTCTCTGGAGTCAATCGCCTTGAGGGTCTTACAGCGTGTAATCCTTCCCATGGATGCCAGGAGCTTTCCCCGCGCCCAACTGCCCCGGCGGTGGTCGAGGTCTTAATCCCGTTGATCAGCCAGAGAAAAATCACAGGTTTTCCCCCGTGCGGCGGCACGAGGCAGGCAGACTGACTGACTGACCGACTGACTCAACGACTTACTCACCGTTCGCCTTTGATTCCCGTGCTTACATGCTTGATACATCATGGCCGAGCTTATAACGTGGTCCACACGCATCCGCGCCGCCTCCGCCGCCACCGCCGCATGCACCTCAGAACGAGGCTCGTTATATGTGTTATATTATAAGGCAGGCTGTCCCCACACCTCGTGACGAGCGACGAGATTACAGCGAGAGTTTATGCTGGTGGCCCGCTCCCACCGCACAGCGGCATGCACAATGAAAACCCGGCGACAGCCTCACAGTTTGCCCTCCGATAGATGGCGCCATCTATCATGGCCGGAGATTGCGCCCCACCTCGTGAGTGGACAGCTGGTGACGTCATGCCCCACGTGACCCGAACCCGATGGTTAGCGTTGGTCTTGCGGTCGACGGACGCCGCGGACCCCCGCGTGATTTTCTCGAAAAGGAGGTTGTCGTTAAATTCCGCCACTGAAAAAACATGCACGAAGCGGCGGCTGCCACGACGAACACCCCACCCCCCCCTCCTCCCCGAACACCCATCTGCCCACACGCCCCGCAGCAGTTCAGCCCCCTCCACCTCCTTCCCCACGCCACAACTTTTCCCCGCGCAGATGTCAAATATTCAATTACGCCTCAGTTGTTGCCCAAACCACAACCCCAAGCTGGCGGTAGAGGAGGTGGTGACCCTACGTCACCCCCCCGCCGCCCCCACCACACACCCCCAACCCGCGGCCCCCCACCCACTACTGTCGCGCCCACCTTTAACGCCCCAGCACCACGCGTCTTACCCCCGGAGTCACGCAACCTGTCCTGGTAACATTGACCCTTTCCTAGCCGCCGCCCCAGCCCCCACCCCGCCCCCGCCCCGCCGCCCCGCCGCCGCCTCCGACCCCAACCAACCCCCGACAGCCAGTAGCTGGTCCTGTGAAGGAACACGGCCGGAAGGGAAGGGATCTGTGCGTGTTTGTTGGAGAGAGAAAGACAGCAAGAACGAGATATACATGTATATATATATATATATTTAAAGTTCATACATATATATATATAGACATAGAGAAGCATAGGGAGATACAGGAATTTATATATTTATATATATATAAATAACCACCTATATAATATATATATATATATATAGGGGGAGGGCAGAGAAAGAATTAAAGAGACATACATATAAAGAGAAAGGGAATAATTGATACCTTCAGAGAAGCTTCCGAGAAATCGTCCTTGTCTCCCCTACGATAACAGCCCCAATAACCACCTTTGTCTCGTGGCGCAGTGGTGAGCGCGCTAATAATATAGACAGCATATAGACGCTTACAGACCCCCTGGAGCACACCTCACTCGGGTAAATGTCGCTAATCCCGCCACGCAGCCATC
Source organism: Arenicola marina (assembly GCA_964019135.1). NCBI lineage: Eukaryota > Metazoa > Annelida > Polychaeta > Arenicolidae > Arenicola > Arenicola marina. Next base: position 15,660,307 of record OZ025253.1, read on the forward strand.
ACGACCACTTTACGGCAGACCCCTCATCATATAGGGCTTCCACTGTATATATAGCCATACATTTAATAGGTAATGACGAGGAGGATGGTAAATTTATTATTGCATACTAAATATCAAATTAAAACTTAAATGAGGATTTTAGAGGAAGTTTATATAATTATTGCATAATAAATACCAAACTGAAACTTAGAAAAGGATGCTAAGTTTATGTAATTATTGTACAATAAATACCTAACTAAACAACAACAATCAAAAGGAAACGATTTAAAGCTCTTTTTTGCCACAAGAGCGTGTCTGTATTAGTTTAGCTTCTATAAAATATACCATGCAATCAGGATGCAAACATAGCAAGCGTCTCTTTTCTGTGTTCTATATATTTATTGATCTGGTAATTTTTCATCTTTATTGATCATGGCAAGGAGAGGGTTGGTTGTTTCAGTAACATGAGTTAAAGCAATATACTTACATGCGCCATCTTAGATTTTTTACATTTTAGAATCAAGACTAAACGTATCTCAAAAATTATGATGCATATGTTTTATATCTCTTTGAGTCTGTAAAACAAACATTTCAACATAGAACTGCGCGTTTTATTTTTATCGCGCGCGGACGTGAAAGCGAGCTGCGGTCGACATCACACACAAAATACCGAACGGCGAACAGGCGCGCAGGGATATAAAGCCGGCCACCAACTTCTGCTCCGGTGACCAAATTGCTTCTCTCCGGATAGCCCACAGGCTTTCAGGATTTAAATTCAACACAAAATATACTTATTTGACATGGAGAAGAGGTTGGTAATACAAAAAATTACGGAATATATTGCTTTAAGCGTTAGATTAACTGATTCATAGATTTCGCTTAGCGATTTGATTCGATGTGATTCGGGGTTAACGGCACTTTCAGCCTGTAAGTATATAACGTGCCATGTAAATAATTCAAGAGTCAGCACTAAAACCCTGAAAATATCAATACGTGTGAGCTTGTAGACAAAAGAATTGCAAAACTGGTAAAAGGTCAAGTAGATCGCATAGCGAATGCTGCTTGGGTTGGGCTGCAGCATCAGACTCTGGTACACACGACTTCCGCTGCCCCCACACATTTCCGTCGAGACACCTTTCGGGATATTTTAGGAGCATCTGACACAGAAGGACTTCCATTACATCGGTCAGATTTTTTTATAAAGAACATTTTGGTAAAATAAAATGTCAGGCATAACCCGCCCCCCCCCCCCCCCACATTAAAAAACACACCCACAAAAAAAACCCCAAAAAGGGTGGTTTCGGCTGCGACACCAGTTCCAGTATAAACTAATCCGACTGAGAGGCGTCAATTGAAAACCACGGAAGCCCCATCCAGGAGCCATCTCAGGACAGGAGGGGCAACGCCAGCGCCAAAACAACGGAAGCCCCATCCAGGAGCCATCTCAGGACAGGAGGGGCAACGCCAGCGCCAAAACACCGGAAGCCCCATCCAGGAGCCATCTCAGGACAGGAGGAGCAACGCCAGCGCCAAAACAACGGAAGCCCCATCTAGGAGCCATCTCAAGACAGGAGGGGCAACGCCAGCGCCCAAACAACGGAAGCCCCATCTAGGAGCCATCTCAAGACAGGAGGGGCAACGCCAGCGCCCAAACAACGGAAGCCCCATCCAGGAGTCATCTCAGGACAGGAGGGGCAACGCCAGCGCCAAAACAACGGAAGCCCCATCCAGGAGTCATCTCAGGACAGGAGGGGCAACGCCAGCGCCCAAACAACGGAAGCCCCATCCAGGAGCCATCTCAGGACAGGAGGGGCAACGCCAGCGCCAAAACAACGGAAGCCCCATCCAGGAGTCATCTCAGGACAGGAGGGGCAACGCCAGCGCCCAAACAACGGAAGCCCCATCCAGGAGCCATCTCAGGACAGGAGGGGCAACGCCAGCGCCAAGACAACGGAAGCCCCATCCAGGAGCCATCTCAAGACAGGAGGGGCAACGCCAGCGCCAAGACAAGGGAAGCCCCATCCAGGAGCCATCTCAGGACAGGAGGGGCAACGCCAGCGCCAAAACAACGGAAGCCCCATCCAGGAGTCATCTCAGGACAGGAGGGGCAACGCCAGCGCCCAAACAACGGAAGCCCCATCCAGGAGTCATCTCAGGAGAGGAGGGGCAACGCCAGCGCCAAAACAACGGAAGCCCCATCTAGGAGCCATCTCAAGACAGGAGGGGCAACGCCAGCGCCAAAACAACGGAAGCCCCATCCAGGAGCCATTTCAGGACAGGAGGGGCAACGCCAGCGCCAAAACAACGGAAGCCCCATCTAGGAGCCATCTCAAGACAGGAGGGGCAACGCCAGCGCCCAAACAACGGAAGCCCCATCTAGGAGCCATCTCAAGACAGGAGGGGCAACGCCAGCGCCCAAACAACGGAAGCCCCACCCAGGAGCCATCTCAAGACAAGAGGGGCAACGCCAGCGCCCAAACAACGGAAGCCCCATCCAGGAGTCATCTCAGCACAGGAGAGGCAACGCCAGCGCCAAAACAACGGAAGCCCCATCCAGGAGCCATCTCAGGACAGGAGGGGCAACGCCAGCGCCAAAACAACGGAAGCCCCATCCAAGAGCCATCTCAGGACAAGAGGGGTAACGCCAGCGCCAAAACAACGGAAGCCCCATCCAGGAGCCATCTCAGGACAGAAGGAGCAACGCCAGCGCCAAAACAACGGAGGCCCCATCTAGGAGCCATCTCAGGACAGGAGGGGCAACGCCAGCGCCAAAACAACGGAAGCCCCATCCAGGAGTCATCTCAGGACAGGAGAGGCAACGCCAGCGCCAAAACAACGGAAACCCCATCCAGAAGCCATCTCAGGACAGGAGGGGCAACGCCAGCGCCAAAACAACGGAAGCCCCATCCAGGAGCCATCTCAGGACAGGAGGGGCAACGCCAGCGCCAAAACAACGGAAGCCCCATCCAAGAGCCATCTCAGGACAAGAGGGGCAACGCCAGCGCCAAAACAACGGAAGCCCCATCCAGGAGCCATCTCAGGACAGAACGAGCAACGCCAGCGCCAAAACAACGGAGGCCCCATCTAGGAGCCATCTCAGGACAGGAGGGGCAACGCCAGCGCCAAAACAACGGAAGCCCCATCCAGGAGTCATCTCAGGACAGGAGAGGCAACGCCAGCGCCAAAACAACGGAAACCCCATCCAGAAGCCATCTCAGGACAGGAGGGGCAACGCCAGCGCCAAAACAACGGAAGCCCCATCCAGAAGCCATCTCAGGACAGGAGGGCCAACGCCAGCGCCAAAACAACGGAAGCCCCATCCAGGAGCCATCTCAAGACAGGAGGGGCAACGCCAGCGCCAAAACAACGGAAGCCCCATCCAGGAGCCATCTCAGGACAGGAGAGGCAACGCCAGCGCCAAAACAACGGAAGCCCCATCCAAGAGCCATCTCAGGACAGGAGGGGCAACGCCAGCGCCAAAACAACGGAAGCCCCATCCAGGAGCCATCTCAGGACAGAAGGAGCAACGCCAGCGCCAAAACAACGGAGGCCCCATCTAGGAGCCATCTCAGGACAGGAGAGGCAACGCCAGCGCCAAAACAACGGAGGCCCCATCTAGGAGCCATCTCAGGACAGGAGGGGCAACGCCAGCGCCCAAACAACGGAAGCCCCATCCAGGAGTCATCTCAGGACAGGAGAGGCAACGCCAGCGCCAAAACAACGGAAGCCCCATCCAGAAGCCATCTCAGGACAGGAGGGGCAACGCCAGCGCCAAAACAACGGAAGCCCCATCCAAGAGCCATCTCAGGACAGGAGGGGCAACGCCAGCGCCCAAACAACGGAAGCCCCACCCAGGAGCCATCTCAGGACAGGAGGGGCAACGCCAGCGCCCAAACAACGGAAGCCCCATCCAGGAGCCATCTCAGGACAGGAGGGGCAACGCCAGCGCCCAAACAACGGAAGCCCCATCCAGGAGCCATCTCAGGACAGGAGGAGCAACGCCAGCGCCCAAACAACGGAAACCCCATCTAGGAGCCATCTCAGGACAGGAGGGGCAACGCCAGCGCCCAAACAACGGAAGCCCCATCCAGGAGTCATCTCAGCACAGGAGGGGCAACGCCAGCGCCCAAACAACGGAAGCCCCATCCAGGAGCCATCTCAGGACAGGAGGGGCAACGCCATCGCCAAAACAACGGAAGCCCCATCCAGGAGCCATCTCAGGACAGGAGGGGCAACGCCAGCGCCCAAACAACGGAAGCCCCATCCAGGAGCCATCTCAGGACAGGAGGGGCAACGCCAGCGCCCAAACAACGGAAACCCCATCTAGGAGCCATCTCAGGACAGGAGGGGCAACGCCAGCGCCCAAACAACGGAAGCCCCATCCAGGAGTCATCTCAGTACAGGAGGGGCAACGCCAGCGCCCAAACAACGGAAGCCCCATCCAGGAGCCATCTCAGGACAGGAGGGGCAACGCCATCGCCAAAACAACGGAAGCCCCATCCAGGAGCCATCTCAGGACAGGAGGGGCAACGCCAGCGCCCAAACAACGGAAGCCCCATCCAGGAGTCATCTCAGGACAGGAGGGGCAACGCCAGCGCCCAAACAACGGAAGCCCCATCTAGGAGCCATCTCAGGACAGGAGGGGCAACGCCAGCGCCCAAACAACGGAAGCCCCATCCAGGAGCCATCTCAGGACAGGAGGGGCAACGCCAGCGCCCAAACAACGGAAGCCCCATCCAGGAGTCATCTCAGGACAGGAGGGGCAACGCCAGCGCCCAAACAACGGAAGCCCCATCCAGGAGCCATCTCAGGACAGGAGGGGCAACGCGAGCGCCAAAACACCGGAAGCCCCATCCAGGAGTCATCTTAGGACAGGAGAGGCAACGCCAGCGCCAAAACAACGGAAGCCCCATCCAGAAGCCATCTCAGGACAGGAGAGGCAACGCCAGCGCCCAAACAACGGAAGCCCCATCCAGGAGTCATCTCAGGACAGGAGGGGCAACGCCAGCGCCCAAACAACGGAAGCCCCATCTAGGAGCCATCTCAGGACAGGAGGGGCAACGCCAGCGCCAAAACAACGGAAGCCCCATCCAGGAGTCATCTCAGGACAGGAGAGGCAACGCCAGCGCCAAAACAACGGAAGCCCCATCCAGGAGCCATCTCAGGACAGGAGGGGCAACGCCAGCGCCCAAACAACGGAAGCCCCATCCAGGAGCCATCTCAGGACAGGAGGGGCAACGCCAGCGCCCAAACAACGGAAGCCCCATCCAGGAGCCATCTCAGGACAGGAGGGGCAACGCCAGCGCCAAAACAACGGAAGCCCCATCTAGGAGCCATCTCAGGACAGGAGGGGCAACGCCAGCGCCCAAACAACGGAAGCCCCATCCAGGAGTCATCTCAGGACAGGAGGGGCAACGCCAGCGCCAAAACAACGGAAGCCCCATCCAGGAGCCATCTCAGGACAGGAGGGGCAACGCCAGCGCCAAAACAACGGAAGCCCCATCCAGGAGTCATCTCAGGACAGGAGAGGCAACGCCAGCGCCAAAACAACGGAAGCCCCATCCAGGAGCCATCTCAGGACAGGAGGGGCAACGCCAGCACCAAAACAACGGAAGCCCCATCCAGGAGTCATCTCAGGAAAGGAGGGGCAACGCCAGCGCCCAAACAACGGAAGCCCCATCCAGGATCCATCTCAGGACAGGAGGGGCAACGCCAGCGCCCAAACAACGGAAGCCCCATCTAGGAGCCATCTCAGGACAGGAAGGGCAACGCCAGCGCCCAAACAACGGAAGCCCCATCCAGGAGTCATCTCAGCACAGGAGGGGCAACGCCAGCGCCCAAACAACGGAAGCCCCATCCAGGAGCCATCTCAGGACAGGAGGGGCAACGCCAGCGCCCAAACAACGGAAGCCCCATCCAGGAGTCATCTCAGGACAGGAGGGGCAACGCCAGCGCCCAAACAACGGAAGCCCCATCCAGGAGTCATCTCAGGACAGGAGGGGCAACGCCAGCGCCCAAACAACGGAAGCCCCATCCAGGAGCCATCTCAGGACAGGAGGGGCAACGCCAGCGCCCAAACAACGGAAACCCCATCTAGGAGCCATCTCAGGACAGGAGGGGCAACGCCAGCGCCCAAACAACGGAAGCCACATCCAGGAGTCATCTCAGGACAGGAGGGGCAACGCCAGCGCCCAAACAACGGAAGCCCCATCCAGGAGTCATCTCAGGACAGGAGGGGCAACGCCAGCGCCAAGACAACGGAAGCCCCATCCAGGAGCCATCTCAGGACAGGAGGGGCAACGCCAGCGCCCAAACAACGGAAGCCCCATCCAGGAGCCATCTCAGGACAGGAGGGGCAACGCCAGCGCCAAAACAACGGAAGCCCCATCTAGGAGCCATCTCAGGACAGGAGGGGCAACGCCAGCGCCAAAACAACGGAAGCCCCATCCAGGAGTCATCTCAGGACAGGAGAGGCAACGCCAGCGCCAAAACAACGGAAGCCCCATCCAGGAGCCATCTCAGGACAGGAGGGGCAACGCCAGCGCCCAAACAACGGAAGCCCCATCCAGGAGCCATCTCAGGACAGGAGGGGCAACGCCAGCGCCCAAACAACGGAAGCCCCATCCAGGAGCCATCTCAGGACATGAGGGGCAACGCCAGCGCCAAAACAACGGAAGCCCCATCTAGGAGCCATCTCAGGACAGGAGGGGCAACGCCAGCGCCCAAACAACGGAAGCCCCATCCAGGAGTCATCTCAGGACAGGAGGGGCAACGCCAGCGCCAAAACAACGGAAGCCCCATCCAGGAGCCATCTCAGGACAGGAGGGGCAACGCCAGCGCCAAAACAACGGAAGCCCCATCCAGGAGTCATCTCAGGACAGGAGAGGCAACGCCAGCGCCAAAACAACGGAAGCCCCATCCAGGAGCCATCTCAGGACAGGAGGGGCAACGCCAGCACCAAAACAACGGAAGCCCCATCCAGGAGTCATCTCAGGAAAGGAGGGGCAACGCCAGCGCCCAAACAACGGAAGCCCCATCCAGGATCCATCTCAGGACAGGAGGGGCAACGCCAGCGCCCAAACAACGGAAGCCCCATCTAGGAGCCATCTCAGGACAGGAAGGGCAACGCCAGCGCCCAAACAACGGAAGCCCCATCCAGGAGTCATCTCAGCACAGGAGGGGCAACGCCAGCGCCCAAACAACGGAAGCCCCATCCAGGAGCCATCTCAGGACAGGAGGGGCAACGCCAGCGCCCAAACAACGGAAGCCCCATCCAGGAGTCATCTCAGGACAGGAGGGGCAACGCCAGCGCCCAAACAACGGAAGCCCCATCCAGGAGTCATCTCAGGACAGGAGGGGCAACGCCAGCGCCCAAACAACGGAAGCCCCATCCAGGAGCCATCTCAGGACAGGAGGGGCAACGCCAGCGCCCAAACAACGGAAACCCCATCTAGGAGCCATCTCAGGACAGGAGGGGCAACGCCAGCGCCCAAACAACGGAAGCCACATCCAGGAGTCATCTCAGGACAGGAGGGGCAACGCCAGCGCCCAAACAACGGAAGCCCCATCCAGGAGTCATCTCAGGACAGGAGGGGCAACGCCAGCGCCAAGACAACGGAAGCCCCATCCAGGAGCCATCTCAGGACAGGAGGGGCAACGCCAGCGCCCAAACAACGGAAGCCCCATCCAGGAGTCATCTCAGGACAGGAGGGGCAACGCCAGCGCCAAAACAACGGAAGCCCCATCCAGGAGTCATCTCAGGACAGGAGGGGCAACGCCAGCGCCCAAACAACGGAAGCCCCATCCAGGAGTCATCTCAGGACAGGAGAGGCAACGCCAGCGCCAAAACAACGGAAGCCCCATCCAGAAGCCATCTCAGGACAGGAGGGGCAACGCCAGCGCCAAAACAACGGAAGCCCCATCCAAGAGCCATCTCAGGACAGGAGGGGCAACGCCAGCGCCCAAACAACGGAAGCCCCATCCAGGAGTCATCTCAGGACAGGAGAGGCAACGCCAGCGCCAAAACAACGGAAGCCCCATCCAGAAGCCATCTCAGGACAGGAGGGGCAACGCCAGCGCCAAAACAACGGAAGCCCCATCCAGGAGTCATCTCAGGACAGGAGGGGCAACGCCAGCGCCAAAACAACGGAAGCCCCATCCAGGAGTCATCTCAGGACAGGAGAGGCAACGCCAGCGCCAAAACAACGGAAGCCCCATCCAGAAGCCATCTCAGGACAGGAGGGGCAACGCCAGCGCCAAAACAACGGAAGCCCCATCCAAGAGCCATCTCAGGACAGGAGGGGCAACGCCAGCGCCAAAACAACGGAAGCCCCATTCAGGAGCCATCTCAGGACAGGAGGAGCAACGCCAGCGCCAAAACAACGGAAGCCCCATCCAAGAGCCATCTCAGGACAGGAGGGGCAACGCCAGCGCCCAAACAACGGAAGCCCCATCCAGGAGTCATCTCAGGACAGGAGAGGCAACGCCAGCGCCAAAACAACGGAAGCCCCATCCAGAAGCCATCTCAGGACAGGAGGGGCAACGCCAGCGCCAAAACAACGGAAGTTCCATCCAGGAGTCATCTCAGGACAGGAGAGGCAACGCCAGCGCCAAAACAACGGAAGCCCCATCCAGAAGCCATCTCAGGACAGGAGGGGCAACGCCAGCGCCAAAACAACGGAAGCCCCATCCAAGAGCCATCTCAGGACAGGAGGGGCAACGCCAGCGCCCAAACAACGGAAGCCCCATCCAGGAGTCATCTCAGGACAGGAGAGGCAACGCCAGCGCCAAAACAACGGAAGCCCCATCCAGAAGCCATCTCAGGACAGGAGGGGCAACGCCAGCGCCAAAACAACGGAAGCCCCATCCAAGAGCCATCTCAGGACAAGAGGGGCAACGCCAGCGCCAAAACAACGGAAGCCCCATCCAGGAGCCATCTCAGGACAGGAGGAGCAACGCCAGCGCCAAAACAACGGAAGCCCCATCCAGGAGCCATCTCAGGACAGGAGGGGCAACGCCAGCGCCAAAACAACGGAAGCCCCATCTAGGAGCCATCTCAGGACAGGAGGGGCAACGCCAGCGCCCAAACAACGGAAGCCCCATCCAGGAGTCATCTCAGGACAGGAGGGGCAACGCCAGCGCCAAAACAACGGAAGCCCCATCCAGGAGCCATCTCAGGACAGGAGGGGCAACGCCAGCGCCAAAACAACGGAAGCCCCATCCAGGAGTCATCTCAGGACAGGAGAGGCAACGCCAGCGCCAAAACAACGGAAGCCCCATCCAGGAGCCATCTCAGGACAGGAGGGGCAACGCCAGCGCCAAAACAACGGAAGCCCCATCCAGGAGTCATCTCAGGAAAGGAGGGGCAACGCCAGCGCCCAAACAACGGAAGCCCCATCCAGGATCCATCTCAGGACAGGAGGGGCAACGCCAGCGCCCAAACAACGGAAGCCCCATCTAGGAGCCATCTCAGGACAGGAAGGGCAACGCCAGCGCCCAAACAACGGAAGCCCCATCCAGGAGTCATCTCAGCACAGGAGGGGCAACGCCAGCGCCCAAACAACGGAAGCCCCATCCAGGAGCCATCTCAGGACAGGAGGGGCAACGCCAGCGCCCAAACAACGGAAGCCCCATCCAGGAGTCATCTCAGGACAGGAGGGGCAACGCCAGCGCCCAAACAACGGAAGCCCCATCCAGGAGTCATCTCAGGACAGGAGGGGCAACGCCAGCGCCCAAACAACGGAAGCCCCATCCAGGAGCCATCTCAGGACAGGAGGGGCAACGCCAGCGCCCAAACAACGGAAACCCCATCTAGGAGCCATCTCAGGACAGGAGGGGCAACGCCAGCGCCCAAACAACGGAAGCCACATCCAGGAGTCATCTCAGGACAGGAGGGGCAACGCCAGCGCCCAAACAACGGAAGCCCCATCCAGGAGTCATCTCAGGACAGGAGGGGCAACGCCAGCGCCAAGACAACGGAAGCCCCATCCAGGAGCCATCTCAGGACAGGAGGGGCAACGCCAGCGCCCAAACAACGGAAGCCCCATCCAGGAGTCATCTCAGGACAGGAGGGGCAACGCCAGCGCCAAAACAACGGAAGCCCCATCCAGGAGTCATCTCAGGACAGGAGGGGCAACGCCAGCGCCCAAACAACGGAAGCCCCATCCAGGAGTCATCTCAGGACAGGAGGGGCAACGCCAGCGCCAAAACAACGGAAGCCCCATCCAAGAGCCATCTCAGGACAGGAGGGGCAACGCCAGCGCCCAAACAACGGAAGCCCCATCCAGGAGTCATCTCAGGACAGGAGAGGCAACGCCAGCGCCAAAACAACGGAAGCCCCATCCAGAAGCCATCTCAGGACAGGAGGGGCAACGCCAGCGCCAAAACAACGGAAGCCCCATCCAAGAGCCATCTCAGGACAGGAGGGGCAACGCCAGCGCCAAAACAACGGAAGCCTCATTCAGGAGCCATCTCAGGACAGGAGGAGCAACGCCAGCGCCAAAACAACGGAAGCCCCATCCAAGAGCCATCTCAGGACAGGAGGGGCAACGCCAGCGCCCAAACAACGGAAGCCCCATCCAGGAGTCATCTCAGGACAGGAGAGGCAACGCCAGCGCCAAAACAACGGAAGCCCCATCCAGAAGCCATCTCAGGACAGGAGGGGCAACGCCAGCGCCAAAACAACGGAAGCCCCATCCAGGAGTCATCTCAGGACAGGAGAGGCAACGCCAGCGCCAAAACAACGGAAGCCCCATCCAGAAGCCATCTCAGGACAGGAGGGGCAACGCCAGCGCCAAAACAACGGAAGCCCCATCCAAGAGCCATCTCAGGAATGGAATGGAATGTTGGTGTTTTAGGCCACTTTTGTGCACATACAGGCTAAATTGGGCCAAGGAACCTCCCGAGACGATGAAGGATGAAGGAATGAAACATGCCCCAGATTAGGTGCCCGAGCCCGGATTCGAACCCAGGACCTATTGATCTGCGGTCTAGTGCGCTAACCACTACACCAGGGAGGCCCCCTCCATCTCAGGACAGGAGGGGCAACGCCAGCGCCCAAACAACGGAAGCCCCATCCAGGAGTCATCTCAGGACAGGAGAGGCAACGCCAGCGCCAAAACAACGGAAGCCCCATCCAGAAGCCATCTCAGGACAGGAGGGGCAACGCCAGCGCCAAAACAACGGAAGCCCCATCCAAGAGCCATCTCAGGACAGGAGGGGCAACGCCAGCGCCAAAACAACGGAAGCCCCATCCAGGAGCCATCTCAGGACAGGAGGAGCAACGCCAGCGCCAAAACAACGGAAGCCCCATCCAGGAGCCATCTCAGGACAGGAGAGGCAACGCCAGCGCCAACACACAGCCAAACCGAGCCCAAAAAACCCGCTAGCGATCAGGAGGCCGCCGTGCAGTGACAGGCTCTGGGGACGTCTCGTGTGTAGTAGTCCGCCGCATAATATCATATATGCGGGCCATACAAGCTGGTCCCCCTTCCTATTGTAACCGTCAGCCCCGTCCTCCGTATGTTAGCATCGCATTCAACGACCAAAGCAAAAAAACAATACTCCCTTCTACCCTTCGTAACACCCCTTCCCCCGACCTCCCCACCCCCCACCGCCCGCCATGCCATATCCACATCTCTTGCCACTGAAGGGCAAATCAACAGCGAAAGAAAAAAAAATGGCGCTATAGGGAACGGGCCTCATGTAAGTCGCCAAGGGGCTTGGAGTCGTCCCCGCGGTCTCTGAAGCAATCAAACATGACATCGTCAATTGCGAGCATCACCTGCCCAGCCCCCCGGCGGAGTCGCGAGCAGATCGGAGGGGCAAGGTCGCCCCGGACACCCATAACCCCATCCCCATAGCAGAATACCGCTCTAAGACCAGCCCAGACTAAGACCAACTCCAGTCCCATAGCAGACTACTGTTCTAAGGCCAGCCCAGACTAAGACCAACTCCAGTGCCATAGCAGACTACCGCTCTAAGACCAGCCCAGACTAAGACCAACTCCAGTGCCACAGCAGACTACTGCTCTAAGGCCAGCCCAGACTAAGACCAACTCCAGTGCCATAGCAGACTACCGCTCTAAAGACCAGCCCAGACTAAAACCAACTCCAGTGCCATAGCAGACTACTGCTCTAAGGCCATCCCAGACTAAGACCAACTCCAGTGCCATAGCAGACTACTGCTCTAAGGCCAGCCCAGACTGAGAACAACTCCAATGTCATAACAGACTACGGCTCTAAGGCCAGCCCAGACTAAGACCAACTCCAGTGCCATAGCAGACTACTGCTCTAAGGCCAGCCCAGACTAAGACCAGACACGTCAGGCAATGATTTAATGCTCAGCATCAGCTTTAGACTCAATCATAAATCAGCGTCAGGCAAAAATCCAATATAAGACCATAATCAGTGAAATATCGAACCCAGACTGAGTCAGTCACCCCACCCCCCACTCTCCTACAATCACTCCCCTAGGACAAGCTTCCTGCTGCCTCTTACTGACGGGCATCCTAAGCCGCTTCTTGTCCAGCCAAGCGACAGCAGCACACTTACTGTTTATGACGGCCTGCCTCGCGTTGTCCCCGCAACGTCACCTCCACTTCCCATACTTCACACGGCGTTTACTGACGTGCTTTCCCTCTCCGCGCTGCCTTGCGTCAGTCACCCCCGCTGCCGGATACAAACTGCCAGCCAGGACGTCCTCTCCCCACCCCAACCCCCCACACGCAGCCCCCCCCCCACCCATACTCGCCCAACACCCCCCAAGCCTCACCCCCCACCCCTGTCCCGTGCACTACTTACGTCATCAAGATTGCGCCTTAAACGGCGGGCGCAAAAGCTGTCACCATGGCAACAGCTCGATGGTTCACGTGACCACAAATTACCGCCCGGCGAAACAGGCGTCTTTGTCCATGCAATTAACGCGACGAGCGACCTCACGCGGCGCAAGAGGCAAGCGGATGCGGTGGAGAGTGCGTACGATAAGTAGCGCTGGACTGGCGAGCGGGCGGGCGGGAGAGCGGATGGGGGGGACACGTGGTCGTCGTTACGTCCCTGGGGCACACAGGTAGCGCAGCCACAGGAAGGACTTGCTTAGAAAGAGGCGGAAGCCGTGACGTCCCAGTAGGCCAAGGTGGTCATTTTAACACGGGGAAATCAAAGGCTTTATATTTTTATCATCTACTGAGTCATAGCCTTCACTGCAAGCAGGCAGTTACGGCGATCCCTGAATATATATATATATATATATTGAAATATTATCTATATGCCACAGTGGCACAGTTTATGTTTTGCTTGTTGTTGCTGGGATTGCTGGGTATTATATACTAAATGGGTGGGTTGGTGACATGGTGAAGGAGAGAGGCGTTGGCCTATGTTGTGGCGGTTACATCTGAGGGGATTGCCGCCACGATACCAGCTAGACGGTGAGCTAGACGGTGAGTGCGTTGGGTGATCACCGCCGTTTATTATTGATTATGACAGATGGTCGTATGTCAGGTAATCTAACCTGTTCCCTAGCGGACGTTCAAATGGCAAGGTCCCACATTATGGTGTCATGGAAACCGCACTTTGCCCTTTCGTTGGGGGCCTAGCGGCATGAAGAGGCGTCACGTGTCGGCGTCACTACTCTTTTAAGATTGGTTGTATATTCAGGACGCTTTAACAAGTCCTGGTCATTTCGCGTCAATGGGAGAAGGAAGGGAGGGCGGAGCCATGTCCCCGCGGTTAACCTCCTACTCTTCGCGAAGAAGGACATAGAATCTTTACCCTGCGACCACACAGATATGACATGACCCACGCGAGGTTCGAACCACCGATCCACGTGCCGTTAGGTTTTAAGGAAGATGAGTCGCAATGAATAATACGCGACGATATACTTCGGTCGGCCAAGGTGAAGGACGTGCGGCCAAGGTCACCAGGGGTCAGAAGACGGGTGATGAAGGATTAACGGATGGATACAACCAGGATAGGCGCCACCAGCATGGCTTGGTGGTTAGGGTGGTCGGCCCTCTCCAGTGGTCTCTGCCAGGCCAGCCATCGTCCTGGAGTTCGTGGCCTACTGAACGAATGTTTATGCTCGCACGGGATAAAGACTTGAAAAGAGTAGGGGATGGCCCCGGGGTCATGGCTCTTCTCTACCCTTGATCCTCCCCATTGTCACGGTTCGTACCCATATTTTTTCATCATTTATTTCGACCAGTAAAACAAGAACAATACAACACAGCATACAGCAAAAACGACCAAACAAAAAATAATCCCTGGCCAATGCTTCATGCAACCCTATTGGGCAATGATATTCGCACGGAGGGGCGCGAACGCCGGATGTGGGGACTGGTAGGGAGCAACGCGAGCTGACCACATATAGTACGTCCAACAAAGAATAGAATAATATCATATCAGCTTCATCTGGAAGAATAATGCTCCAAATTCTAATTAAAATTGTTCGGATTTTGTTTGAAAATGACGACTTGTCTTAACATTTCAGTTAGTTCACCAGGCAACATTCGCCCACCATCCTGGTCTTTTAGCGGCATAACGAAGTCTTCAGACTGATTATTCTCTGAAAAACACGTGTCTTTACATGTGAGCGGTAAAACCAACCAGACAACCAATCAAACGTCCCGCTTAAACCACGTGGGCGTCCCTTTCTTTGTGTCGTCTCCGCGAGAGTTGGGCGTTAACACGAGAGGCCGTATAAACCCTCATCCATCCCTGTTCGGGGCTAGGGAGTGGAGGGGTGCAGGGGGGGGGGGTGAAAGGGGGTGGAGGGATGGGGTGGAGAGGGTGGAAGAGGGGTATAGGGGGTAGACGGGGTGGAGGGAGGGGGGAGGGGTGGGCAGGGGTGGAGGGGTGGAGTGGGACGTCGGTGAAGGATTGGGGTTTAGAGGGTAACAGAAATGAATTGGAGCGTGGGGCTGAGCGGAGCCACGGGGGCGGAAGGGGCTGGAGGGGGGGGGGGTAGATGGTAGAACGGATGCAAGTGACGGAGGGGGATAGGATTAGAGGGGGGTGGATGGGAAGAAAGAGATGAAGAGGGTGAATGGAGTGTAGAGGGGTGAAGGGGATCGAGAGGGCGATGGGGGGGGGGGGGCGGGTGGAGGGGGTGAGGGGGAGGGGGTGGCAGCAGTTTTTCAAGAGGTTTGCCCCATCCAGGCCCGGACGACACCATTATCATCCAGCGGTGGGAAATCCCAGCTCCAAGACTAAGGAGACGTGGGGGACCAGACCCCTCAGCCCCCCACCCCACCGCCCCGTCCGCCCCCTACCCACCATACTTGGGGAGAGTCCTGCCCTTCAAGGGCTTCGCCACCACCGCCACCACCAGCGGCCATCCTCTATTAACATCCCGCAGCCAGCCGTCCGCGCATTTTATTTCCCTTCACATCAACAGCCAGTAATGTCACCGGGCAGCACTTAAAGGACGAAAGCGGTCTGAACGCAGGGACGAGGCCGAGCGCCACCTAGCGAATAAAGGGCCTTAAACCGCATCGCGACTGCACGCGGCGGGCCCGCCATTTGGCAGGCTTAACTTAACGTCGCGCACCACCAGTTTGGCCCTAAATGGACCTGGGTGTAAAGTCTGCACACTCGCACAAAGATATAGAAAGGAAAAGATGGGTGGGAGGGGGGGGGGGGGGTGAAGAAGTGTGTGAGGGTCGGCGAGGACCGGTCTGATGTTGATAACATTGAGGGGAAAAAAAGTGATTATTGAGAACAGACATGAAATGTCAACGGCTACTCCATTTCCTGGTTATAGGTCAACGGATGCGAGCGAGTCCCCTCAGGCCATGGTGTCTGCAACAGAACCTCCATTTACACCGCGTTCTGTGTCGGAAACTACTCAATGTTTAGCTTTCTTGTGTGTTAGCGTGTACAATATGGTTAAACCAATGTTTACCATTTGCAAACAAATGGGCGTTTTAAAACCACCGATCTACACCATAATACAACACTCATGTGGTCCAAGTAAAGCACCGTTGGCAGACAACCGCTTAGCCTATATACCTGCATGCACTGGTCATGCACAATGCCAGCCATCACCACCACACATAGTCAAACAGAAGCTTCCATCATCGCCCCTTCGTTACCGGCATAGCGGATTGATTTAACCAGTGACTGATCAACTGCAGTAACACACGAGAACACTTCCAAGAACAGGTAGACGGCCGCCCCGATAGCTCAGTGGGTCAAAACGCTCGCATTGAACGCTCTGGTCACCTGGCCGCCTAACGGCACGTGAGCCGGTGGTTAGCGCCCCGCTGTGGCCATGTCTGTGCGGTCGCAGGATAAAGATCCCACGTCCTTCGTCGCAAAGAGTAGAGGGTTACCCCGGGGACATGGCTACGCTCTTCCCCTCCTTCTCCTATTGCCGCGATATGACCAGAATTGGTTAAAGCGTCCTGAATATAAGACCAACCAACCAAAACGAGGTAGAGCTATAAGTACATCCCAGAAGTCCACTCCCTTGGACTATAGACTATATCGGCAATGACATAAATAGAACATGTGCATCACCGAACAATGGGAGCTAAGATGCCCATGGTCTTACGAAGCGCCATTGGCATTCACATATATAAAGCTGCGACAGAAAGCACAGACGTTGGAAGCCGGAGATTGTCGCGCTTCGATAGGTGGCGCAGATTTTTTGTGGTTGCAGTCTTCAATTGGTGGCGCTTGCATATGAGCTATTGTAAAGGTGGTGTCCTTTCACAGGTGGTGCAGTTGTTCAAAATGGCACTGTTGCATAAGAATGAATGAATGAATGAATCTCCTTTATTCCCTAACATATTACACAATCGGTCGTCAGTAAAATTTTAACATTTTGTCGTATGACATTCTTTGCCAAGCGTTGGCACATATTTGGGTTAAAAGGCTAAGCTGCTCTAGGGTGGCTTCAATGTCAGGTAGACGGCCGCCCCGATGTCGCCTTTGCTAGGAAAGTTGCTGTTATCCATGAACCTAAAAACGATTCCTTCTAGATTACATTTCTTCAGGATCTCTATGATGTCCCTAATATACCCAAACTTTGGCCCTGGGCCCTGGGATTGATAGAGACGTTCCACAAATATGCGTTTCGCTAATGCGGTATTTTTGAGCCGACATAATCTGCCAAGAATTGTTAGCTTCTTTTTATCGATTTCTTCCACAAGAGACATTTCGTAAACCATACTGCGGGCAATGGTCGCACGGGAGCATTTTGGAAAATTTTGAATACATCGTATGGCGCCATTGTGGGCCGCTTCAAGTTTCGCTAGGTGGTTGTGTGTCAGATGATTCCATAACTCAGCGCCATAGAGGGCCCGCGGAATGACAAATACATCGATACAGTTTCAAAGCGGTGAGACATCTCATGCCGGCATTCTTTCTGTTGACTGACAGGATGCTCATTAAGCCCCTCTTAAGCTTTTTAGTCGCCTCCTCCACCGCCCTTGTTGATGAGAGATTGACATCGAGGTGAATTCCCACATGTTTGTATACCTGGACTTCTTCCACACGCTCGTAATATAGCGCAATCTGACATGCATTTGCCTTTTTAACTCTTCGTAATTTGCTACCAAAAAACATTACCTTCGACTTGGTTGGATTATATTTAAATTGCCACCTTCGGCTGTAGTTTTCGCAGACGCTTACCAGTGCCTGCAAGGCATAATTCGTTAGCGCACATACGGCAATGTCGTCAGCTTGGAGTATGCCGCCGCATATTATGTCACCAATGCGTGCGCCATACACAGAGCTACCAAGCGCAACTGCTAATTCGTGTATATATAGCATGTAATACCAAGGCCCTAACACAGAACCCTGGCGCACAGACCTACTGATAGGTATGTCTTCGGATTTAATGCCGTTACATACCACATTTGAGACCATACCTTGGTACGCCGAGTATAATAAGGACCAAAGTTTGCCTCTGATGCCGAAGGATGCCATAAGCTGACCTCAAAAGGACGAAAGCAATTAACAATGAAACCACGGGAAAGACCATGATTTTCATTTCGGCGCCGAATTCCGTAGAACCAAATTGAGACAGCAGAGCTATGACCTTCTGCCTCCGACTCACGCCGCTAGGGCTCTGTGGTCGCCAACTTTCTCAATGCATTTTCACACTCGCTCGTCAGGGCGGCGCTGCGAAAATTGATAGGAAAAATACCCCGCGCATTTCCACAAATTAGTGCCGGAGACCCAGCTTAAGCCTAATAACACACCGTATCTGGTGATGAAAAGAAGAATTATAACTTTTTCGAAAGGGTACAACACGTTTTTTGCTGTATTAAATACACAGAGCTCGTTATTTTTGATGTTCTATTCTTGAAAATTATAATGTTGCAAGAAATTACAGCTGGTTTTTTAAGAAGCTTGGCATTTGCCCCCGGCTGACAGCAGCGGTATAAGCGGACCTTGTGTAGCGCCACCGTGCGGGGAGCTTGCTGAGCCATCTGGCGAAGCGATTCCCCATGCAAAACATGTAGACCAGTCGGCCCTCTACACACATCTACGCCAGTCGGCCCTCTACACACATGTACACCAGTCGGCCCTCTACACACGTGTACACCAGTCGGCCCTCTACACACGTGTACACCAGTCGGCCCTCTACACACATGTACACCAGTCGCCCCTCTACACACGTGTGACTGAATTACTCGGCCAGTAGACGGAAGAATTGTTTTATACAGTTACGGAATTCGGCAACGAAATGCAAGAAAGTGATCATCCTTCATTGGCGCCGTAAAGCAACACTGAATAGTTGATATGGGCGAGAAAAGCGGCGCAGGGTACCGACTAGAACACACTACACGACAATAAACTGCAGCTTGCGTGACAACATCCATTACGACAGTAGGAGTCCAGATTCATTTACCAGAGAGGCAAAAAACCAAACCGACAGGAATAAAAATTGTGGGTAGGGTTCGTGGCCGACATCACAGAGTCGCCGATACACGGAAGAGTCGAAGGAATTTCAAACAGCGACTGATCGCAATGGAGGCCCGGCTATCTCGTGAGGCGGAATCGTTAAACAGGTAACCCATCAATAACCATAAAGCCGGTACAGCGATAAATAGCCAGGCTCACAATAAACAGAGCAACAATGAATCAAAGGTGGAAGAGACAAGACAACAGAAAAAAAACACAAATGCCCGAATTAAAAGTCTCACAACGCAACATGAAGCCTTACATAGCAATGTCTCTTCGAGACATGCAGTCAACAGAGTAAAACACGTAACAAATGAAACACAGAAGCCACCAGACGGTTACCATGGAGACAGTGACATACCTGAAACATCATGTTTCCATAGCAATACAGCTGGCCCACTAGATATATCGCTACCTACAGAGACACTTTAGAGTCTTGTCTCTCGCTGATACGCCATGCTCGCCTGCGTGAAACATAAGTCAAAAATATTTAATTCAAATTTTTGCTTTAAACTAAACTAGTCTCAACAAACATATTCAATGCAAATGTTCAGCGAAACATGTTATCTCATTACAAACAGAAGGAGACTACGATCAAGTTACGTAATTTCACCGCTACGTAGAAATGTGGAAGTTCTTGCATGGAACAGTTACATCATAGGTAAACCATAGCAAAACAGTTGATGGAATACGTGAGATACCGAAAACTCACGTTGCAAAATGCAAGCAGCAGGACAGTTACGTGAGACTGCCACTGATCGCGCAACAGCCCGCAACAAACATGAAATAAAAAGAAATGCCCAATCGGTCACTAATTGAGTTACGATCTCAACACTTTCGACAGCGACTTCTGTAACGTACTGATATAATCGTCGATACCAGGCATACGTTCTGCTAGCGATTTCCGTGTCACATCTTCCATGTAAGGACCCTGGAAAGCCAATATTGTAGCCAGTGCACAGTGCGAGTAAGCCTTGAGTTATTATAGGGAAACAATCGCTTGCGTCAACAGGGAAGAACGACCCGTGACTTGTATTCATTCATGCTTTCTCCCTTTATGCTCTTTTTGATACCTATGTAGCGACAATGCGAAAAAAGTTCGTATTTACTTTTATTTTTCACATTGTTGTTTTTAGATGTCCGGCATGCATACAATCCCTCATAAAAACACTTTTCATTGTCCCAAGACCTTTCCTTGCCCAGTGTTGCCTTCGTGTGCTCAAAAGTGGCACAAAATACCAACATTTATCTCAATCTTTACTCTTTTTCTCCTTTCTTCCTTTCAGGCTTTCTGTCTATTCGAGTCTCACTCCCGTCTCTCCCTCTCCTTGAATTCTCTCCTCATCTATATCCATCCGCGCCTCTCACTGTCTCTCTCAGACCTTCCGCCTCCTTTTTTCTGCCCCCATCTCTCTCGATCGCCAACCTAGGGTATCCCATATCAAGACCATCGTGATGCCCACTCAACGCCTGACCACCAGTCTGTGTATTTGGAGAGTCGGCAAACTACATCAGTGGCAGCCAAACATCACCACATTTGTCATAGACTTCCGTCAACACGAAGGAAAAAAACCCGTGTCTGCAGCACTCTACCTTGGACTGTAGAAGGCCACTTCGTCTAACTATATGTCGTCCCGGGTAGCAATGCTCCAATGAAATAGATACATCGTTTTCTGGAGAAGGATGTTTCCACGGCAACGACATAATTATTCAGCCTGCGCGTACCCCGTCCTCGTGGTAATCCACTGCACTTGGTGATGACAGTCGTCACTGTACTGTTGTGCATCGTTGCAAGGCCGTCAAATGCAAAAGGTAACAACAGCCGCGGAACAATTGTGTTTGTTCTGCGTGGGCCATATTGCCGAGAAGTCTTCCAAAATGATAAGTGTTAGCGCCCTATCCCTGGCTGGCCCCCCTCACCCACACAGACAGTCACGTATGGAGGGGGTTCAGAGCCGTGGGTACAGATCGACTGGGGGGGGGGGGGGTGGTACAAATCTCCTCAGCCACAGACACGCCAGGGTATTAAGGCCAGATTTGTGACACAAGCGTGCCCTCTTGGATTGGAAGGGGTAGCCCGAGGGCTAAAGACTCAACATTGCCAGTCGGGAAAGCCCCGCGGGCGTGAGGTACAGGGGGGAGAAGGCGGGGGGAGGAAGAGGGGGCGGAGGGGGAGGAAGAGGTATGTGGAGGGGAGAGGCCAGATGGCGCGGTGGCGGGGTAAAGAAGGGGAGAGGCGAGAGAAGGCAGGGGACGGAGGAGGAGGAGGGGGGGGGGGGGGGGAGAGGCAAGGAAAGCGAGGGTCAGAAGGTGAAAGGCAAGGGAATAAAGGCGGTGACATATGAGGGTGGGGATTGAGAGAGAACGGGACACAAACAGGGCGGGCAGAGGGGGGGGGTATGACTGGTTAAGGGTGAAGGGGGAGGGATGGTAGAAGAGGATGATGATGACCTCATGGGGGAGCCTGGGAGGGGGAGGAAGAGGGAGGCAATTCGGATGAATTGTGTTTCGATGGACACGCCGAGCAGGGCTGCGGGGCCCAGACGGCAATAAGCAAGCCGAGGGAAAAGCACCATAGAAGCACAGCCTTAAATGAATGAACGATCTGGGAGTCCAGATATCACCCGCCAATGTCAAGCGAAGGTCAGAGACATCTCGCGGCTGTGCGGAGACTGGCATTCTTCGACACCAGGAGGCGCTAACGGACCTCAAGCCGGCATGGCGGGAGGAAGGATTCTGGGCGGCAGCCTGATCATCGTGTTGCCTGGTACCAAACTTCAAGCAATGGCAGAGTGGGCGGGGAACCGACCTAGTCCACGCACCAGCAGAGGACCGAGAGCCACTTCACAAAGCGGTTTATAGATCCCTTGGGGATCCCCGAAGCTCAGGTTTTGTATTCCGGACACAGCCACCCTAATACAACCACACCAATCTCAAGCAGAGACCTCAGCCATATGTCGAGTCCTTCCCTCTAGAGACAGGGCTGACCACGAGATCTCCTCACCTCAAGTATCTCAAGTATCTTACCTAACCTTGAACTCACCAACGTTACCTATCGGAAATATCCCACCAACGCTACCTATCTGAAATATCTCACCAACGTTATCTATCTGCAATATCTCACCAACGTTATCTATCTGCAATATCCCATAAACGCTACCTATCTGAAATATCTTATCTACCTATCTGAAATATCTCACCAACGTTATCTATCTGCAATATCTCACCAACGTTATCTATCTGAAATATCTCACCAACGTTATCTATCTGCAATATCCCACCAACGCTACCTATCTGAAATATCTCACCAACGTTATCTATCTGCAATATCTCACCAACGTTATCTATCTGCAATATCCCATAAACGCTACCTATCTGAAATATCTTATCAACACTACCTATCTGAAATATCTCACCAACGTTATCTATCTGAAATATCTCACCAACGTTATCTATCTGCAATATCTCACCAACGTTATCTATCTGCAATATCCCATAAACGCTACCTATCTGAAATATCTTATCAACACTACCTATCTGAAATATCTCACCAACGTTATCTATCTGCAATATGTCACCAACGTTACCTATCTGAAATATCTCACCAACGTTATCTATCTGAAATATCTCACCAACGTTACCTATCTGAAATATCTCACCAACGTTATCTATCTAAAATATCTCACCAACGTTACCTATCTGAAATATCTCACCAACGTTACCTATCTGAAATATCTCACCAACGTTGTCTATCTGCAATATCTCACCAACGTTATCAATCTGGCGTGATGTCACAAACCACGCCGCTCCACAAACAAAATGCAACACAAAGTAAGACATGTATAACAAACATTATGACAAGTCCATGTGGCGTCGATGTCATCATGACGTTATAGAATACGACACCTCAACAACCAGCGTTACCCAAGTCGTACCTTTACAGACTGGAGAGTTGTACCAGAGATCGTATAATACCGAACACGATCTCTGTACTACAGGAGAGGCGTACGGCAAGCCGTTCCTCTCATATTGCTTTAATTAGCTCAACTAGCATTTCTCGTAGAATCATAGCTATATCGCTAGAAACCATATGAGTAATCGTTGAGATAACGGTATCATTGAAGACGCACGACAGCGTGCTACGATAGAGCCGTTATCATGTCTATGTTTGACGAAGCTTCGACCCCTTTGTACCTGCTATTCGCGGTGACTGTGAGACGAAAAGCGGGAGTAGATCTGCGCATAGTACCGGAACAATGCCATATGCTAAATCGATGGCAAGAGAAAGGGTAGGGCAGCGGCAGTGAAGACACTGTTAGGCGGACAGTGAATGAAGGACATACCTGGGCATCATGGGAGCGTGGGTAGGTACGGGGGGGGGATCTAATTATGTTTTGCTAAGGTGGAGGGAAGTACAAGTGACCAAGCTAATTAATCATTAATGTCAAGGGGGACTAGACTGACAGTACATCCGGGAGGGGGGGGGGGGGGCAAGGAATAAAAAGGACACCCATAGTCCTGATCAGCGGGAAACATAGGCAAATAGTGACACAGGGAGACCCACAGGGGGGTGAGAGAGGAAGAGAGATAATACATTATCAACGTTAATGCGAAAGGGGAGGGAGGGGAGGGGGGGTAGAAAGGATGAAAGGAAGGAAATGGTGCAACCGATGGAATAAAATGGCCGCCATGGGTTGAATTTCCAATGGCTTATAATATATAATATATATGGCTTAAAACATGGCTTATAATATCTTTAGGCTCAGGCTCTATCTCCCGTTCTGATGCAAACACAATGTACCTAAAATATTGCAGCAGTCGCCTGGACTGTAAGGTGGGTCGGGCGAAGCTAATATACATATTCAAGATCAATGCTCAAACGAATCAGAGTTAGTTGGGGTGTCGAAATATCAGTCTCATATCTGTGGCACATGGTAGCCCTGAGAGGCGTGCCACGGGGGGAGGAGGGAGGGGTGGGGCAGCAGAGTCAACAGCCATTACCATGAAGGGCGTGAGCTACAATATTACGAGTGACAGACGGTGAGAGGGATGGTTCAACGAAAACCAGGAGAAGGAAATTGTTCAATTACGGGCAAAAGGATAATAAAGATCCCACCCCCCCCCCCCCCAACACCCACCAAAAGTAAACACCTCGTACACTACACACCCCTCCGTAAACTAGCCATGAGTGATGTCGGGCGGAACGGAGATAGGAGGGAGAGAGGGCCGAAGGGAGATCGGAGGGAGAGAGGGCCGAAGGGAGATAGGAGGGAGAGAGGGCCGAAGGGAGATCGGAGGGAGAGAGGGCCGAAGGGAGATAGGAGGGAGAGAGGGCCGAAGGGAGATCGGAGGGAGAGAGGGCCGAAGGGAAATCGGAGGGAGAGAGGGCCGAAGGAAGATAGGAGGGAGAGAGGGCCGAAGGGAGATCAGAGGGAGAGAGGGCCGAAGGGAGATCGGAGGGAAAGAGGGCCGAAGGGAGATCGGAGGGAGAGAGGGCCGAAGGGAGATCGGAGGGAGAGAGGGCCGAAGGAAGATAGGAGGGAAAGAGGACCGAAGGGAGATCGGAGGGAGAGAGGGCCGAAGGGAGATCGGAGGGAGAGAGGGCCGAAGGGAGATAGGAGGGAGAGAGGGCCGAAGGGAGATCGGAGGGAGAGAGGGCCGAAGGGAGATCGGAGGGAGAGAGGGCCAAAGGGAGATCGGAGGGAGAGAGGGCTGAAGGGAGATAGGAGGGAGAGAGGGCCGAAGGAAGATAGGAGGGATAGAGGGCCGAAGGGAGATTGGAGGGAGAGAGGGCCGAAGGGAGATAGGAGGGAGAGAGGGCCGAATGGAGATCGGAGGGAGAGGGGGCCGAAGGGAGATCGGAGGGAGAGAGGGCCGAAGGGAGATCGGAGGGAGAGAGGGCCGAAGGGAGATAGGAGGGAGAGAGGGCCGAAGGGAGATCGGAGGGAGAGAGGGCCGAAGGGAAATCGGAGGGAGAGAGGACCGAAGGGAGATCGGAGGGAGAGAGGGCCGAAGGGAGATAGGAGGGAGAGAGGGCCGAAGGGAGATCGGAGGGAGAGAGGGCCGGGGGGAGATCGGAGGGAAAGAGGGCCGAAGGGAGATCGGAGGGAGAGAGGGCCGAAGGGAGATCGGAAGGAGAGAGGGCCGAAGGGAGATCAGAGGGAGAGAGGGCCGAAGGGAGATCGGAGGGAGAGAGGGCCGAAGGGAGATCGGAGGGAGAGAGGACCGAAGGGAGATCGGAGGGAGAGAGGGCCGAAGGGAGATCAGAGGGAGAGAGGGCCGAAGGGAGATCGGAGGGAAAGAGGGCCGAAGGGAGATCGGAGGGAAAGAGGGCCGAAGGGAGATCGGAGGGAGAGAGGGCCGAAGGGAGATCGGAGGGAGAGAGGGCCGAAGGAAGATAGGAGGGAGCGAGGACCGAAGGGAGATCGGAGGGAGAGAGGGCCGAAGGGAGATCGGAGGGAGAGAGGGCCGAAGGGAGATAGGAGGGAGAGAGGGCCGAAGGGAGATCGGAGGGAGAGAGGGCCGAAGGGAGATCGGAGGGAGAGAGGGCCAAAGGGAGATCGGAGGGAGAGAGGGCCGAAGGGAGATAGGAGGGAGAGAGGGCCGAAGGAAGATAGGAGGGATAGAGGGCCGAAGGGAGATTGGAGGGAGAGAGGGCCGAAGGGAGATAGGAGGGAGAGAGGGCCGAATGGAGATCGGAGGGAGAGAGGGCCGAAGGGAGATCGGAGGGAGAGAGGGCCGAAGGGAGATCGGAGGGAGAGAGGGCCGAAGGGAGATCGGAGGGAGAGAGGGCCGAAGGGAGATCGGAGGGAGAGAGGGCCGAAGGGAAATCGGAGGGAGAGAGGACCGAAGGGAGATCGGAGGGAGAGAGGGCCGAAGGGAGATAGGAGGGAGAGAGGGCCGAAGGGAGATCGGAGGGAGAGAGGGCCGAAGGGAGATCGGAGGGAAAGAGGGCCGAAGGGAGATCGGAGGGAGAGAGGGCCGAAGGGAGATCGGAAGGAGAGAGGGCCGAAGGGAGATCAGAGGGAGAGAGGGCCGAAGGGAGATCGGAGGGAGAGAGGGCCGAAGGGAGATCGGAGGGAGAGAGGACCGAAGGGAGATCGGAGGGAGAGAGGGCCGAAGGGAGATCGGAGGGAGAGAGGGCCGAAGGGAGATCGGAGGGAGAGAGGGCCGAAGGGAGATCGGAGGGAGAGAGGGCCGAAGGAAGATAGGAGGGAGAGAGGACCGAAGGGAGATCGGAGGGAGAGAGGGCCGAAGGGAGATCAGAGGGAGAGAGGGCCGAAGGGAGATCAGAGGGAGAGAGGGCCGAAGGGTGATAGGAGGGAGAGAGGACCGAAGGGAGATCGGAGGGAGAGAGGGCCGAAGGGAGATCAGAGGGAGAGAGGGCCGAAGGGTGATAGGAGGGAGAGAGGACCGAAGGGAGATCGGAGGGAGAGAGGGCCGAAGGGAGATCAGAGGGAGAGAGGGCCGAAGGGAGATCAGAGGGAGAGAGGGCCGAAGGGAGATCGGAGGGAGAGAGGGCCGAAGGGAGATCAGAGGGAGAGAGGGCCGAAGGGAGATTGGAGGGAGAGAGGGCCGAAGGGTGATAGGAGGGAGAGAGGACCGAAGGGAGATCGGAGGGAGAGAGGGCCGAAGGGAGATCGGAGGGAGAGAGGGCCGAAGGGAGATCGGAGGGAGAGAGGGCCAAAGGGAGATCGGAGGGAGAGAGGGCCGAAGGGAGATCGGAGGGAGAGAGGGCCGAAGGGAGATAGGAGGGAGAGAGGGCCGAAGGGAGATCGGAGGGAGAGAGGGCCGAAGGGAGATCGGAGGGAGAGAGGGCCAGACAGGTACTAACAGAGTGAGCATCAGGCGTGCCAACAGACGATCTAAGTGTAAACAGTGAGCGGAATACGTCCAGTGCTTCTCATTCCCCTGATTAAGTCAGCACTGGAGCGACCTGCGCAATTAACTGCAAATTGGCCGCGCAGCTGCTTTCAAACCAGATCACAACACCTTGGCAACGCAACCCTAGCCGACCACCACCACCACCACAAAACACCCACCCTACCCAGTGCGCTGGCACCCTGTGGCATCCAAGACCGACCCCCCATAACAACTCCACTGCCCCACTCCGACCCTCCCGTGTTTCCCTCTAGCCTTGTCGACGCATCTAAGGCGGTCCAGAGTGATCTAGAGGAGATGGTAACGACGTAGGGACATCCACTCTTGGCTGCGTACACTATTTACAGTAGTAGTAGCAGCAGAATCATTTATTTTATGTAGAAACACTACATAATATACAATCAGTATAGATCTATTATGTAAAACATCAATCCGCAAGTGCTGCTTAGGCTTATTACCGGTGAGAGCTGTGTCGGTATGCCATACGGCGTGTCGTCTTCGTCGTGATTGCGCCGTCTATCAGGAGAGTGGGCAAAGTGTGCGCCCCGCTTAGACGGGGGGCGGGGGGGGTTGTCTGTGGGAGGACGGGGAAAGGGTGCGCCCCGCTTAGACGGGTGAGGGGGGGGTTGTCTGTGGGAGGACGGGGAAAGGGTGCGCCCCGCTTAGACGGGGGGTTGTCTTGGGGAGGGCGGGAAAAGGGTGCACGCCGCTTAGACGGGGGGTCGTCTTTGGGAGGGCGAGGAAAGGGTGCACGCCGCTTAGACGGCGGGTCGTCTTCGGGAGGGCGAGGAGTGGGTGCGCCCCGCTTAGACGGGGGGTCGTCTTTGGGAGGGCGGGGAAAGGGTGCACTCCGCTTAGACGGATGGTCGTCTTTGAGAGGACGGGGAAAGTGTGAGCCCCGCTTAGACGGGGGGTCGTCTTTGGGAGGGCGGGGAAAGTGTGAGCCCCGCTTAGACGGGGGGTCGTCTTTGGGAGGGCGGGGAAAGGGTGCGCCCCGCTTAGACGGGGGGGGGGGGTTGTCTGTGGCAGGACGGGGAAAGGGTGCGCCCCGCTTAGACGGGGGGTTGTCTTGGGGAGGGCGGGGAAAGGGTGCACGCCGTTTAGACGGGGGGTTGTCTTGGGGAGGGCGGGGAAAGGGTGCACGCCGCTTAGACGGGGGGTCGTCTTTGGGAGGGCAGGGAAAGGGTGCACTCCGCTTAGACGGATGGTCGTCTTTGAGAGGACGGGGAAAGTGTGAGCCCCGCTTAGACGGGGGGTCGTCTTTGGGAGGGCGGGGAAAGTGTGAGCCCCGCTTAGACGGGGGGTCGTCTTTGGGAGGGCGGGGAAAGGGTGCGCCCCGCTTAGACGGGGGGGGGGGTTGTCTGTGGCAGGACGGGGAAAGGGTGCGCCCCGCTTAGACGGGGGGTTGTCTTGGGGAGGGCGGGGAAAGGGTGCACGCCGTTTAGACGGGGGGTTGTCTTGGGGAGGGCGGGGAAAGGGTGCACGCCGCTTAGACGGGGGGTCGTCTTTGGGAGGGCAGGGAAAGGGTGCACTCCGCTTAGACGGATGGTCGTCTTTGAGAGGACGGGGAAAGTGTGAGCCCCGCTTAGACGGGGGGTCGTCTTTGGGAGGGCGGGGAAAGGGCGCGCCCCGCTTAGACGGGGGGGGGGGGGGTGTCTGTGGCAGGACGGGGAAAGGGTGCGCCCCGCTTAGACGGGGGGTTGTCTTGGGGAGGGCGGGGAAAGGGTACACGCCGCTTAGACGGAGGGTTGTCTTGGGGAGGGCGGGGAAAGGGTGCACGCCGCTTAGACGGGGGGGTCGTCTTCGGGAGGGCGAGGAGTGGGTGCGCCTCGCATAGACGGGGGGTCGTCTTTGGGAGGGCGAGGAGTGGGTGCGCCCCGCTTAGACGGGGGGTCGTTATTGGGAGGGCGGGGAAAGGGTGCACTCCGCTTAGACGGGGGGGGGGTCGTCTTTGGGAGGGCGGGGAAAGGGTGCACGCCGCTTAGACGGGGGGTCGTCTTTGAGAGGACGGGGAAAGTGTGAGCCCCGCTTAGACGGGGGGTCGTCTTTGGGAGGGCGGGGAAAGGGTGCACGCCGCTTAGACGGGGGGTCGTCTTTGAGAGGACGGGGAAAGTGTGAGCCCCGCTTAGACGGGGGGTCGTCTTTGGGAGGACGGGGAAAGGGTGCGCCCCGCTTAGACGGGGGGGGGGGGGTTGTCTGTGGCAGGACGGGAAAAGGGTGCGCCTCGCTTAGACGGGGGGGAGGTTGTCTGTGGGAGGGCGGGGAAAGGGTGCACCCCGCTTAGACGGGGGGGGGGGGGTTGTCTGTGGCAGGACGGTGAAAGGGTGCGCCCCGCTTAGACGGGGGGGGTTGTCTGTGGCAGGACGGGGAAAGGGTGCGCCCCGCTTAGACGGGGGGGGGGAGGTTGTCTGTGGCAGGACGGGGAAAGGGTGCGCCTCGCTTAGACGGGGGGGAGGTTGTCTGTGGGAGGGCGGGGAAAGGGTGCGCCCCGCTTAGACGGGTGGGGGGGTTGTCTGTGGGAGGGCGGGGAAAGGGTGCGCCCCGCTTAGACGGGGGGGGGTTGTCTGTGGCAGGACGGTGAAAGGGTGCGCCCCGCTTAGACGGGGGGGGGGTTGTTTGTGGCAGGACGGGGAAAGGGTGCGCCCCGCTTAGACGGGGGGGGGAGGTTGTCTGTGGGAAGGCGGGGAAAGGGTGCGCCCCGCTTAGACGGGGGGGGGGTTGTCTGTGGGAGGGCGGGGAAAGGGTGCGCCCCGCTTAGACGGGGGGGGGTTGTCTGTGGCAGGACGGGGAAAGGGTGCGCCCCGCTTAGACGGAGGGTTGTCTTTGGGAGGGCGGGGAAAGTGTGAGCCCCGCTTAGACGGGTGGTCGTCTTTGGGAGGGCGGGGAAAGAGCGCGCCCCGCTTAGACGGGGGGTCGTCCTTGGCAGGACGGGGAAAGGGTGCACTCCGCTTAGACGGATGGTCGTCTTTGAGAGGACGGGGAACGTGTGAGCCCCGCTTAGACGGGTGGTCGTCTTTGGGAGGGCGGGGAAAGGGTGCGCCCCGCTTAGACATGGGGGGGGGGGTGGTCGTCTTTGGGAGGGCGGGGAAAGGGTGCGCCCCGCTTAGACGGGGGGGGGGGGGTTGTCTTTGGGAGGGCGGGGAAAGGGTGCACTCCGCTTAGACGGGTGGTCGTCTTTGGGAGGGCGGGGAAAGGGTGCACGCCGCTTAGACGGGTGGTCGTCTTTGGGAGGGCGGGGAAAGGGTGCACGCCGCTTAGACGGGTGGTCGTCTTTGGGAGGGCGGGGAAAGGGTGCACGCCGCTTAGACGGGTGGTCGTCTTTGGGAGGGCGGGGAAAGGGTGCACGCCGCTTAGACGGGTGGTCGTCTTTGGGAGGGCGGGGAAAGGGTGCGCCCCGCTTAGACGGGTGGTCGTCTTTGGGAGGGCGGGGAAAGGGTGCGCCCCGCTTAGACGGGGGGGGGGTGGTCGTCTTTGGGAGGGCGGGGAACGTGTGAGCCCCGCTTAGACTGGGGGGGGGGGTCGTCTTTGGGAGGGCGGGGAAAGGGTGCACTCCGCTTAGACGGGTGGTCGTCTTTGGGAGGGCGGGGAAAGGGTGCACGCCGCTTAGACGGGTGGTCGTCTTTGGGAGGGCGGGGAAAGGGTGCATGCCGCTTAGACGGGTGGTCGTCTTTGGGAGGGCGGGGAACGTGTGAGCCCCGCTTAGACGGGGGGTCGTCTTTGGGAGGGCGGGGAACGTGTGAGCCCCGCTTAGACGGGTGGTCGTCTTTGAGAGGACAGGGAACGTGTGAGCCCCGCTTAGACGGGGGGGGGGGTCGTCTTTGGGAGGGCGGGGAAAGGGTGCACGCCGCTTAGACGGGTGGTCGTCTTTGGGAGGGCGGGGAAAGGGTGCGCCCCGCTTAGACGGGTGGTCGTCTTTGGGAGGGCGGGGAAAGGGTGCGCCCCGCTTAGACGGGGGGGGGGGGTGGTCGTCTTTGGGAGGGCGGGGAACGTGTGAGCCCCGCTTAGACTGGGGGGGGGGGGTCGTCTTTGGGAGGGCGGGGAAAGGGTGCACTCCGCTTAGACGGGTGGTCGTCTTTGGGAGGGCGGGGAAAGGGTGTGTCCCGCTTAGACGGGGGGTCGTCTTTGGGAGGGCGGGGAAAGGGTGCACGCCGCTTAGACGGGTGGTGGTGTTTGGGAGGGCGGGGAACGTGTGAGCCCCGCTCAGACGGGTGGTCGTCTTTGGGAGGGCGGGAAAAAGGATGCGCCCCGCTTAGACGGGTGGTCGTCTTTGGGAGGGCGGGGAAAGGGTGCGCCCCGCTTAGACGGGTGGTCGTCTTTGGGGGGGCGGGGAACGTGTGAGCCCCGCTTAGACGGGTGGTCGTCTTTGAGAGGACGGGGAACGTGTGAGCCCCGCTTAGACGGGGGGGCGGTCGTCTTTGGGAGGGCGGGGAAAGGGTGCGCCGCGCTTAGACGGGGGGGGGGTCGTCTTTGGGAGGGCGGGGAAAGGGTGCACGCCGCTTAGACGGGTGGTCGTCTTTGGGAGGGCGGGGAAAGGGTGCACGCCGCTTAGACGGGTGGTCGTCCTTGACAGGACGGGGAAAGGGTGCACGCCGCTTAGACGCGTGGTCGTCTTTGGGAGGGCGGGGAAAGGGGGCGCCCCGCTTAGACGGGTGGTCGTCTTTGGGGGGGCGGGGAACGTGTGAGCCCCGCTTAGACGGGTGGTCGTCTTTGAGAGGACGGGGAACGTGTGAGCCCCGCTTAGACGGGGGGGCGGTCGTCTTTGGGAGGGCGGGGAAAGGGTGCGCCCCGCTTAGACGGGGGGGGGGGGTCGTCTTTGGGAGGGCGGGGAAAGGGTGCACGCCGCTTAGACGGGTGGTCGTCTTTGGGAGGGCGGGGAAAGGGTGCACGCCGCTTAGACGGGTGGTCGTCTTTGGGAGGGCGGGGAAAGGGTGCACGCCGCTTAGACGGGTGGTCGTCTTTGGGAGGGCGGGAAAAAGGATGCGCCCCGCTTGGACGGGGGGGGGGGGTCGTCTTTGGGAGGGCGGGGAAAGGGTGCGCCCCGCTTAGACGGGTGGTCGTCTTTGGGAGGGCGGGGAAAGGGTGCGCCCCGCTTAGACGGGTGGTCGTTTTTGGGAGGGCGGGAAAAAGGATGCGCCCCGCTTAGACGGGGGGGGGGTCGTCTTTGGGAGGGCGGGGAAAGGGTGCGCCCCGCTTAGACGGGTGGTCGTCTTTGGGAGGGCGGGGAAAGGGTGCACGCCGCTTAGACGGGTGGTCGTCTTTGGGAGGGCGGGGAAAGTGTGAGCCCCGCTTAGACGGATGGTCGTCTTTGAGAGGGCGGGGAAAGGGTGCACGCCGCTTAGACGGGTGGTCGTCTTTGGGAGGGCGGGGAAAGGGTGCGCCCCGCTTAGACGGGGGGGGGGGGTTGTCTTTGGGAGGGCGGGGAAAGGGTGCACGCCGCTTAGACGGGTGGTCGTCTTTGGGAGGGCGGGGAAAGGGTGCACGCCGCTTAGACGGGTGGTCGTCCTTGGCAGGACGGGGAAAGGTTGCGCCCCGCTTAGACGGGGGGGGGGGGGGTCGTCTTTGGGAGGGCGGGGAAAGGGTGCACGCCGCTTAGACGGGTGGTCGTCTTTGGGAGGGCGGGGAAAGGGTGCACGCCGCTTAGACGGGTGGTCGTCTTTGAGAGGACGGGTAAAGGGTGCATTTTCCAATAGAGGTGACTGGTTTGTGAGGTATTACCTTATGAAGTAGGCTACTGACAGAGGTGGGTGGTTTGTAAGATTGCCCTATATGTGTGGAAGTTCATCAGAGGTGATCGGTTAGAAAAATGATGTATTATAAAATGACCGTTCAACCCAGGTGCTTAGCCTAGAGATTTCGATTTAAAATCTGTCTGACAGAGGCGGTTGGTCTAGACTTAACCGTAAGAATGTTAACGCTTAACAGAGATGTCCATATTTCAGCGTACAAATTGACAGCCTAGCAGAGCTATCTACGTTTCACTATAATATAATATGACCGCCTAGCAGAAATATCTATGTTTCACTGTACAATTTGACCGCCTCCCAGAGATGGACAACATATCTTGGACCACTCTCTGCTTTCGAATCACTCCGCCAGGGGCTTCGGTATAATTCTCTTGTCGGCTACCTCCCCAACCAATGTATTCGCACACACGTTCGCCAGGGTGGCGCTGTGCAAATTGATCTGACAATTTCAACAAATCACTGCCGCGGGCCCAGGCTGGGCCTAATAACATACGGTATCAGGTAACTGAAGGAAAGAGTTCGCTCTCAAGTTTCACGTAAATTATAAGCATTTTCTTAATTAAAATAATGTTAATACTAACAAATATTGAATACACAAGGCGCATTCTTTTTGAGTTTTTCTTTTGCAAATTACTATATACATAATATTCCAAGACATTAAAACTGATTTGAATCTTTTTCAAGATCCCTGAATTATTCCCCCGGCCGATAACAGCGAAGGAACGGAGCGCCGCCTAGCGAATGGAAGCTTGATCTTGGCACGTTTCGTCAGTTAGACCCAGGAATAAATGCATACACTGACCTGCGCTGGGGAGAACGCGCAGTAGCCACCAGTGCTAGCCACTCCCCGCCTGTGTATATTCGCGTATGGAAATCTCATATCTTGGAGTTGAGCCAGGGTTCCAATATCCATGATATAATCCTGGTAACTGTCGTACGAGGGAGCCCCCATTGGACAAGAACACGTCCTTCGCTCCTCTAGAATGTCGAAGTGCGTTCTTCTACAACACGTAACTCGTTCTTCTAGAAGACATAACTCTACGTAACGACTTCTCGTAATCCTTTGATAATTAGTAGGTTTTTCTACAATAAGTAACGAGTTCTCCGGGAATACGCGACGCGTTCTCCGAGCATTCGGACAGCCGCCTGGCTGAGATGAGATGGGAGGTACGGCTTACATGTGTGTGAGGTGTCCAGCTGATATGGACGGCCGGGTCAATGGAGGAACGCTGCGGAGCGGGATGCCGACCATAGTGCTGTAGTAGGAGTACGGGGGGTGGTGTGATGTGGGGCGATCAGTGGGTTAAACACAACGGGCGAGTGCCCCTCAAGCGGTATGGGGTGTGGGATATTTGTAACGGGTGACAATGGGTTGAAAATGCCATGTTTATGCTGGGATGGGACGGGATGGGATGAGGGTAAACGGGTGGCATATAACGCCGACCATGGTAACCCCTCCCCCCTCGAACCCCTCCACCCCCCCCCCCCCCACCCTCTCCCTCCCTCCCCCCACCCACACACGCTACACTAGGTATACGCTCCGGGCTTACGAGTCTCCGGAGCCACGTGCTCTGGGATCGCTGGACCCTGAACAAACGCGTCCGGAATGGTATGGCAATTGATTAAAGAGAGGAATAAAAACACCGCTGGACGTGTTACGCAGAGGCCATACAGAGACTGGAAGCCGAAGAGAGAGCTTATCACAATAAAAGCGGGGTATATATAATTCATGCCAAGTGCCCGCGGGAAAAGCCTTTTTTCTACTTGTGAATAAGGATGCAATACCCATGAATCGGCCATGTTCATATTCTCAACGCCACCTAATCATTACCCATAATGCATCAGGTCAGCGGAAATAGAACCGGTCGCACTGAACACCGAGAACAGTGACGATGGTGCGCCGCTACAGTCTAATTACCGAAAATCATTAAAGGAAAAACTTCAGTCAAACAAAACAGTGTCACCATCATATTGGGATTTTGCCATGCAATAATCTGATAGCTTCACCAAAACAATGTAATAGAATTAAGGTGAATTTAGAATCTAGGTGATCTAGGTGATCAGTTGGTTGCGCTGTTATAAAATATAACAACTTAATCAAAAGAAACTTGGTATGCTATGTAGGTTCATGGCTCTTGGTACATACATTTGACAATCGTGTGGAGTTGTTGTGTTCTGGTGATTTGTCGCTACGATGCATCTAGGTGTATAAATGGAAGCGTCTACATTATGTATCTGTATACAGGTATTTATATATACTATATGTATAATGATGTGCAGAATGATACAATATATAAATACATATATATAGATACACTGAACGTGCACGGTAAACACAGTTGATATTCATTTCGCAGTTATTTCGTCTGCGAGCACTGGAATTATATGACTGTAGATAATATGCAAATCAAAATATTTCATTAAAAATAAGTGTGAACAGTAACGGCTTCCATATGAGTTATACTCTGATAAAATAATAGACACATATCAGAGACCTATGCAATATGAGCTAGTTTCTTGTAATACGGGTAATATGAGAATAAAAAAG
The DNA here is from genome assembly GCA_964019135.1 of Arenicola marina. Taxonomy (NCBI): domain Eukaryota; kingdom Metazoa; phylum Annelida; class Polychaeta; family Arenicolidae; genus Arenicola; species Arenicola marina. The sequence continues at coordinate 15,695,367 of OZ025253.1, forward strand.
TAGATTTTTGTTTTCTTAAGCATGCTACCAGGCGGTGATCTTGACGGGCATAACCAATGCATGCCCCATAAAAGCAGCCTTTACAACGCTAATACACAGGGGAAGGCACATTTCAATTCTTGCCGCTAGTTTGTTCAAATTTGTTAACAATCTCATAGCGATGGATAGCTGGGTGTTTTTAGTGTTTTGGGCGCGCGTGGACTAGCTCAAAGAAATGTCAGTCCATATCAAGCCATATTCCCTGAAAAATGTAGACCGCTAACACAATTTCAGTGACGAGGAATAAATAAGGACTACCTAAGACCAGCATAAAGTATGCCATGGAATTACAAGCTCAACGGTCCACGACGGTCACAACGTACTTACCTCTACAGATTCATAGTTCCACTCCATATGTTATTTCCCTGGTAATCCATCACCGAAGGACGAGTCATAAGTCACAACGACAAGCGTCTATATCCCTTCCAAGGCGTATAGGAAGTTATCTCCTCATAGAATGAAACAACAACTGGTTGGATCTGTCTCCAAGAGCGCAACAAGTGATTGGGCCTGTTTCCAAGAGCGCAACAACTGATTGGGTCTGTTCCCAAGAGCGCAACAACTGATTGGGTCTGTTCCCAAGAGCGCAACAACTGATTGGGTCTGCTCCCAAGAGCGCAACAACCTATTGGGTCTGTTTCCAAGAGTGCGATTCAGGAATGTAGTTCCTCAGCTCCAGTAGGCTGTGTATGTCTGATATATCCCAAGCTTAACGTCCTATCGATGATGCCACTGTGGACAGGTCAAATAATCCGTTGATGTTGAAGATGTACTACGTGAATACAGAAGAAGTACGTTAAGGGCATCGCACACGCCAACCAAGATGACCGCTCTGAAACTGCCTGAGAGAGTATTTTGGTTTTTAGCTCCTTCTACTTAGACTTTCTATACTAAATGTTGTACCTCATATACATACATCTAGTGAGTCAAGATTTGATAAAATGACATTGTTGCAACTGTATTCAATATGAGCAATCCTTTAATAAACACATAAAATTCATACCACAAATAGTCTAATAAATATATCTGAACTACAACGGACGATACTATATACGTGTAGTACAGAACAAGAAATTGCTAAAACAGAAAATTGCGCACTCAAATGTGTACAGGCCATGTTGGTTTTGGCATGTCTAATTCCCTGTAGCCTCGAGTAACTTTGTAGCAGTGGGACCAACGTGATAAGTCATCACCAGTGTTCCATAGGGCGGTTCCGTTTGACACGGCATCTGCTACACAACAAACAATGAGCGCTGAATTCATGCCAGTCGTGTCACACAGACGATAGACAGCTGTGTTCATAATCCCTTCGCGCCATGCACCCACACGACATACTGGTAACGATGGACATCTCTCACATAGTACTCAGAACGGAACTCTCACAATGAAACATGTACACACGACATACTGGTAACGATGGACATCTCTCACATAGTACTCACAACAGAGCTCTCACGATGAAACATGTACACATGACATACTGTCAACGATGGACATCTCTCACATAGTACTGAGAACGGAGCTCTCACAATGAAACATGTACACATGACATACTGTCAACGATGACCACCTCTCACAAACACTAAAAAGGTAGCTCTCACAATACTATCTCTTAACTTCTAAATGTTTGCTATTGGACATCTGCCTGTCACTATATCCGGGGTGGCCCGATATGTCAGTGGGTTAGAGCGCTCGCCTTGAGTGCTCTGGCCACCTGATGTGGTGGATCGGGGCCCGCTGTGGGCATGTCTGTGTGATCGCAGGATAAAAATCCAATGTCTTTCTTTGCAAAGAGTACGGGGGCTGCCACGGGGACATGGCTCCCCTCTTCCCTTGCTTCTCCCATTGACGCGATATGACCAACAGTGTGGTTAAAGCGTCCTGAATATACAACCCACCAACAATAATCGACGGAACCGTTCTTCGGAGTATTCGCATTTATAGCGACAAGCACACTTTGTCTCTCCCACAAAGCCTCCTATCTGAGAAGCTCCGGTTGGGCTCGTCGCGACATCCTGGAGTCCCGATGTTAACAGTCGTGTCCTGTTCGTACCATGTCAAGGGCCCCCTTCGAGCCGCCCAAAAGGCCGCCACCATATACACGGGGAGCGGAGTCCAACCACTTACGGTACCAACCCCTAGAGTGATACAATGCCAGCCATCAGTCTGTCAGCACAGGAGAGACGTCACGGGAGGGTAAGATGCCAGCCATCAGTCTGTCAGCACAGGAGAGACGTCACGGGAGGGTAAGATGCCAGCCATCAGTCTGTCAGCACAGGAGAGACGTCACGGGAGGGTAAGATGCCAGCCATCAGTCTGTCAGCACAGGAGAGACGTCACGGGAGGGTAAGATGCCAGCCATCAGTCTGTCAGCACAGGATAGACGTCACGGGAGGGTAAGATGCCAGCCATCAGTCTGTCAGCACAGGATAGACGTCACGGGAGGGTAAGATGCCAGCCATCAGTCTGTCAGCACAGGATAGACGTCACGGGAGGGTAAGATGCCAGCCATCAGTCTGTCAGCACAGGATAGACGTCACGGGAGGGTAAGATGCCAGCCATCAGTCTGTCAGCACAGGATAGACGTCACGGGAGGGTAAGATGCCAGCCATCAGTCTGTCAGCACAGGATAGACGTCACGGGAGGATAAGATGCCAGCCATCAGTCTGTCAGCACAGGATAGACGTCACGGGAGGGTAAGATGCCAGCCATCAGTCTGTCAGCACAGGATAGACGTCACGGGAGGGTAAGATGCCAGCCATCAGTCTGTCAGTATAGGAGAGACGTCACGGGAGGGTAAGATGCCAGCCATCAGTCTGTCAGTATAGGATAGACGTCACGGGAGGGTAAGATGCCAGCCATCAGTCTGTCAGTATAGGGCAGACGTCACGGGAGGGTAAGATGCCAGCCATCAGTCTGTCAGTATAGGATAGACGTCACGGGAGGGTAAGATGCCAGCCATCAGTCTGTCAGTATAGGATAGACGTCACGGGAGGGTGAGATGCCAGCCATCAGTCTGTCAGTATAGGATAGACGTCACGGGAGGGTGAGATGCCAGCCATCAGTCTGTCAGTATAGGAGAGACGTCACGGGAGGGTAAGATGCCAGCCATCAGTCTGTCAGTATAGGATAGACGTCACGGGAGGGTAAGATGCCAGCCATCAGTCTGTCAGTATAGGGCAGACGTCACGGGAGGGTAAGATGACACCAAGTCGGTAAAGAAAAGCTAAAGAAACAGCAAAAAATCCCGGAAATAACCCCAACCGGAAATTTCACTAAACGGAAATACCCCCCCCCCCCTCCCCCATGCCACCACCACCACCCCCGTCGCACGAACGCCAGTCGCGTTGTCAAGGTTACATCGGTTTTTCGTTGATGAGGCACTTACCGGTATCTGACGCGATAAAGCTCTTGACGGGCTAAAGAATATGATCCTCGCCCTCCTGCCCTTACCCTCTGCCCTCACCCTCTGCCCTCACCCTCTGCCCTCACCCTCTGCCTTCACCCTCTGCCCTCACCCTCAGCGCACGCCACCAACCGTCCCCTCCCCCACCCGCTACCCAATGACTCAACGACGCGCTAAACAAAAAGAAGCATCCTTTACCGGAAGTAATTCCAAGGTCACGTGACCATGTCACGGGAGGCAGTCCCCCGGTGGCAAGACAAGACAACGCCGAGCCGGTCAGTGTAGCGTTGGTGATTGGGTGGGGGAGAGAGAGAGCGGGGGGGGGGGGCGGTATCATGGCATATATAAGAGTTATCTATATATATATACACTTTAACGACACCAGATAGATTAGCTATTGAGCTTAAAAACAAACATGGCTCGATAAGTCAATGTCAAATCAGAGACATTCAGCTCATAATACACCGACACTCCATACCACGTGATCACCCACCCCACCCAACACCAGGACATCCGTTATTAACCTCAACCAACATTGTCTCGTTAAGTCAGTAACCAGATTCGAGATACAATAAAACGCCATTTGTAATTGGGCGCAGACTTCGCTTCAACAGTTGGCCTCCCAACCGTCAAGAGAACACGACCAGCGTGATGTGTTGCGCTTGAAATATCCTGCGTCAGATTGCACCCATAGCCATATCACCTTGTCACCCTTTCGCTTTTTCACCTATCGTGGTGTCGTAGTCAGCATCAAAAACAAGATGGCGTCGCGACGAACTTATTATTATCTATTATCCCAGCTAGCACACTGTTCGCGTGATGGTCTTTAATTATCGCCGTCGCAGTAACATAAGCACGGCAGAGTTTTCATCATTAAGGAATCCATCAGCAATGCTCACGGCTGTCTGTGTGTCGTTGGGCGATAATAGGTTGAGTTAGGAAGGTGTCTACCAGCCGTCAGGGTGACACGTGTTTCTTACATATCCACGACTAGACGTATATCACGATGACGGCGATGTCTGCAAGTCTAGGACGATGGGAACTGAATATCCAGCCCTTCACGTCAATCACAGCGGCTTCAGATCGACTGCGATGCCAACCTCTTGCTGCCACCGGCTCAGACAACGCTTCGATACCTCACCGCTTTCCATGGAGGACCATTCCCATCGGAGCCATTCGGCGAAACAACGGGCGCCGATTCTGGGTCGCTTGCACTGCCGCCAACCTCCCCTCCTCCCCCCGCCCCTACCCCAGACACACACCTCGTCGCCAAGATAACGCCCCCCCCCCCGACACACACACACCACCCGACAGCCAATGTGTCCCACCCCACATCGTACTGTACGCCATTCACCTCAGCCGCAGCAGGGAGGATCCCAAGCTTGGACACGTACGTACGCAATCGCACCGTCCACGCGCCGGCGATAATTCTATGACGCCTTCTGCATGCCACCGACTGTCCGCCCGTCCAACTGAATGACCGAGTGACGGGGGCAGGCCGCCTATAGTCCCAGGCTGGGGGCAGGCCGCTTGTAGTCCCAGGCTGGGGGCAGTCCCAGCCCTATGGCCCCTGCTCTCCTCCCACTCTTCCTCCTTCTCCTCCCTCCCCCCTCCTCCTCTTCCTCCTCCCTCTCCCCCCTCTCCTTATCTTCCTCTCCCTCTCCCTCTCCTCCTCCTCCATCTTTCTCTTCCCCCCTTTCCCTCTCTCTGTCTTTTCATCCTCTTTTCTCTCCCCACCTCTCCCGCCGCCGCACCCCTATCCTATTGTGCCAGCTCCTCCTTCTCTCCACCGCCCCCCACCCCGCGCACCTCCCCCCTCACCCTCCAACCCCCGGGTCACTGGGTGGGGGTCGGCCGGTCACCCACCTCCCCCCTCACCCCCCCCCCCTCCCCCGGCCGCTAGGTGGGGGTCGGCCGGTCACCGCCACTGTCTACAGCCTCAGGGGCTGAAGCCAATTTGACGGGCTGATTAGCACTGGGTCTGTTTGCATATCCCGGGACATCTGCAAAGATCCGCATGCTATGCCAGAGGCGGGGGGGGGGGGTGGCGATGGGGTCAGAGTAGGGGTGAGAAGGTGGGCGGGTATAGAAGGGAGGACGGAGAAGTTGGGGGTGGGGGGTGGGGGGTGGGGGCAGAGACTAGACTCGGGTCTGTCTGATTCTACCGCATCAGCCGCCATTTCGCCATGTTAGGTTATCCCTGGACAGGACAAGTCCCAATCCCTCCCCTGCTCAGCCCTTTGTGCCATCCCTTCCAGACCGACAGAAGAGTGTCTGTGGGGGGGGGGGGGGAGTGGTGTTGGCGAGAGGGGGGGGGGGCGGGGGGGCGGTCGGGTGGGGGGAGTGCGCTTGACCCTAAGCGCCCAACAGTATCTAAAGATGAAGGGTAAAGGCGATGCCGGAAGCTGAGTGGGGTGGGG